>CP125979.1:244884464-246084464 GCA_030063025.1 Avena longiglumis | reverse complement strand
CCAGCAGAGTCTGTCATCACGATAACGACGTAACCAATAATTATTTATGTAGGTCTCTCCTTTTTATAACTATCCATTGAATTTATGACGAAATAAATGTATACATGTGGTGTATGAAATATACAATCAAATAGATTCAGTTAAGCCAATGTATTTGTAATCAATTTTGAATTATGGGTTGCTTAGTACAGTTGGTATACATTTTCTACAGGTTTCTGCTGGTATCGCTTGTTGCAACATAGCTAAATCATATGTGATGTTTGAAATAAGCATACTGATGGACTAAACAACAGTGTGCCACCTGAGTTGAACACGTATCCAACTTCAAAATTCAGCATTTGCGATCTTCAAATCCGCTAACAGTTGAGCATAAAAACGTATGTGAAGTCCCTAACTATCACAAACAACGCGAAACAAAATCATCTCACTACCGGAAAATAGCTCGCTGCCGTGCGTCAATTCCTTGCCATGGGCTCTAGCACGGCAAAGCCTGGAACAAAACTCACGGCACAGAACGACGTCACGGTAAATAAACAAAGACATCACGGCAAAGAAAAAGGACACGACAGAGGCACTGACTAGTCACACGGCTAAGAAAATAGCCCGACAAAGAGGCCAAATAGCACTCAGCAAAGAAAAGACAAGGCACTATGTAGGGTAGGGCCCACTTCCGCGGCGCAGTTGACGGGGCGGTCGTGACAACAAGACTTTGCCAAGCGTGCAAAGTTTTGAACCAAAAAGATTTAACGCGCGAAATCTTTTCGGGTAAATTTTCAAAATTTTGAAACTGGGCGAAAGAGCAGATTACTTCTTTGTCGTGTGTTCAACCACGGAAAAGTGTGGCACACGGCAGAGGTGGCCGCACTGTAAAGGGGGCACACAGCAAAGAAAGTATCACGGAAATGCAAGGCACACGATAAAGAAATCATCACAGTAAACGCTTCCTATGGGACCCAGCAGCAGGGCACACGACAAAGGCAGGACGGGGCCCAGCTCGACGACGCCGTCCCGCCTGGCGGCGTCGTCAAGTTACTTTTCTCTACCGTGGGGGTGTGCGGAGGCACACGGCAAAGGCTTTGTCGTGGATTTGTCCAGAAGCACACGAAAAAGGACTCTTTGTCATCATATTCTTTGTCGTGTAGTTGTACACGGCAAAGTCTTTGCCGTGCATTTTGGAGGATTTGCCGTGTTTCAAACCTCACACGGCAAAGAACCAGATTCCGGTAGTGTATGTAAGAATTCATCTTGCACACGGTAAAAAAACCATTGCGCTTTAAACGTGCATCACCCATCCACGGGTAGTGACGGTTCATTTCACTATGTGTGAATGACCAGTTCCCCTGTGTGTGAATGCTTGTTCTGTACTTGACACCGAGCTAGTCAATTTGTGAAATCTGAAACAACAAGGAGATGTTTGGACCAAACTTATAAACTAAAAAAGTACCACACAGCCTTAATGTATGTACACTAGAGCACACACTGGCCTCTAACACCGGTTCAGACCAGCCTCTAACAGCGGTTATAGAACCGATGTTGGGGGTTCGGTGTTAGAACCCCCTTTAACAACGGTTCTTATACGAACCGCTGTTAAAGGGTTGCGTACGTGGGGCTGCCGCAATGCTCAGGGACCCTCTTTAACACCGGTTCGTAACATGAACCAGTGTTAAATATTCTCTACCGTGGCAGGAAAAAAGGCATAAATCTCTGCCGCGGCAGAAAAACGGCATAAATCTCTACCGCGGCAGAGTTTTGCCACCGCCCCGTTCTGGGCGTATTTCTGCGGCGCGGCGGGAACGGGGAGGGGGAAGGGGGAATCGATCGGGAGAGGTATACACATACATCGTCGGTACATACGAGTACATGAATAATTAAGCAACTATTATTATATACAAACATCGTCATTGTGGTATTCTCCATACACGTTGAAGCATCAAGTACAAGACAAACACGTTCAAGCATATATACAATATAGCATCTCCGTACACGTTCATTTTGGTGGATATATAAAGAGTTCTCCGCCAGACGTGACGACCTCATCAAGTATGAACCCCGCCAATTCCTCTTGAATGGCTCGTATGTGGTCAAATGGTAGGAGTTGGTCCCGCATCCGTTCGATCTAAATATATATGAAGAATGGGGTAAATATATATATAAGAATAAAACTCAACACAATTGATGGTAATAAAATAATGTTGTGTACTTTGTTTACTTACTCTAGGTTGTTCTAGTGCGGCTTGGCCCGTCGCACATATCGTGTTGCGAATAAACTCGCAAATATAGTATCCACATAAGTTATTGTCGGGTCCCTGATGTGGCATCCCGCTAAAACCACTACTAGAAAATCGCGTTGTTTTTGGTGCATTGCATCGTCATGACCGCATGCTCATGTCATCATGCCTATGTTTGTCTAAAACTATTTCCAAAAAAGTCCTATTTGGTTTTCTACAATAGCCTCCTCTCTATTTCAAATATCAAACCCCGGTCATTCAGAATATTTTGATGTAAAAACTAATTGCAAAATATTTATTTTAAATATAAATAATAAAATATTTTATTTAAAACCCTGGGAGGCATACAACCGGCCAGGCCCAATAGGCCCAACCGGAGCCCACCAGCAGCCTAGCTCTCTAAACCCCAATCCCCTACCAACCCCAAACCCTAGCTCTCACCCCACTCCCTCCTCTCTCCCAGCCGCCACACCCCACCCTGGAATCACCCACGCACGCGACACGGTACACACGCATCCCTGCCCTCCCCTTTGCCGCTCGCGCGTCCTCCTCAGCCCCCTCCGTTGCCCGGTCCCTGACCTCTCCCTCTCCCCTCTCCGATCCACCCGCTTCCCTCTCTTCTCCGACAGCTGCTCGCCGCACTCAAGCATGGCGGCCGACCTCTCCGCGGCCGCGGCGTCCGCGGACCCCGATGGCCCGGACGCTGTCCGCTTCACATGGAACGCCTGGTCGGGTCCAAGGTTGCGGCCAGCCGCTGCGTTGTCCCGCTCGCCGCCTCCGTCTGCTCTGTTCGCTCCCCCGAGTCCCTCGCCTCGCCGCCCCCTCCTTACCCACCGCTCTGATGCAAGCCGCCCTGCTCCACCGTCGAGAACCTTGTCGCTGGGGCCCCGGGATGCATCCTTCAGCCACGGCTGGAGTTAACAGGTTCTTGCTCCCTGTTTCAGAGTGCGAGTGCACGCTCAGCACGTTGCTGGACGAGTTGCAGCCTGACCAGTGGCCGGTGGAGGCTGGGAACTGTGCTATCAGGTGCACTGGTGTTGCTCTCAGCGTGGCAGCTGGGTTGCTTGGGGCATGCATGCCTGGGACCGGCGCAAGGATTATCGCACTACTTGGTGGGCCATGCACTGAAGGTCCTGGAGTGACTGTATCAAAAGATTTATCAGAGCCTGTTAGATCACATAAGGATCTTGAGAAGGATGCAGCTCCTCATTTCCAGAAAGCTGTCAAATTTTTTCGATGGCCTTGCTAAGCAATTGGTCAGTCAGGGTCATGTTCTAGATGTTTTTGCATCTGCTCTTGATCAACCATTGATGGGTGTTTGGACGCTCTCATCGGCTAACTTCGTTTCTGATGCCGACAAGATCTCCAACATGGATAAGATGACCGGACCCCGAAGACCGAACCCGGCACGCCTAGTTCTTCTTCTCGGGTCCGAGGACGCCAAGACCCCGGTGCGACAAGTACTCCTTCCCGGACGCCAAGTTCGTCGAGAACCCGGATGCCAAGGTCGCCGACCCGGTACGACGAGACCGCCTTCCCACACCGACGTCCGGGAGTCGGATGCCAAGTTCTACTTCCAACGAGTTGACCAATGATCGAGATGGCACCCCAAGGTCTTCATCCCGGAACGCCAAGTACTTCCTCGAGGACGCCAAGCACTTCACCCTAGGTGCCAAGACCGACTCGATACACGGACCCGACAAGATCTTCGCGACGATAAGAACGACACCGACCCGGAAGAACCCGATGTGCCCCGAAACCGAACCAAGTACTCCTTTCCGGACGCTGAGTCCGCCGAGAACCCGGATGCGACAAGATCTGCCCCGTTGTTCGATAGTGTTCCTGCCGAGACCGCTTCCGTCGAACCCTGAACCCTGAGACCGACCCCGAACCCCGTAACCCCAAGAGCGTCGAACCCTAATGTGTGAACCCCTTCCCGAAACCCTATTTTATAATATAATACAACTTGTCGCATATTAATTGATCATGCATGCATCCTTGTCTGTGGTTTGGGGGGGGGCCTTATGCCGATTCACCAAATAAGTAAATATGGGGCCCATATGCGGGCAAATCTAGTCTCATATTGGCCTCATTTAAATTTGTGCATCAAACCGATACTATCTGTTGCCATGATCAAAACAACATTTAAATCGCGGGGTAGCTAAACAACTTGAACCATATATCTAATTGTCGGGACCCCCGGTTCCGCTTAATATGACCTAATTGCATCGCAGCTTTGCCATGTCATACATCATACATGCATCATGCCGATCTTTTGCCGTAGTATTAAATATGGCATCCGGTGTTTATTCTAGTGTTTTGGTTCTTCGCGGATAAGGCCGTTGAGTTGATGCGAGAGTCGACCCGATCTTCGGTTGAACCTCCAACAATGTTTTCAGGCGAGCATCTCCCCCCTTTCTACCTATCTTACTTTTATAGTATTTTCTCCCTCCTGTTGATCTATTGATATCTGAGTTGCGATGCTCTAGTTTTCGCACCCGTTTTCCCCTGCACCCTTATATTGCCTTGGACACATCCTATTACATGTTGTTTGATAGATAGTTGGACTTGCGCGTCGTAGTCGCTTGCTCAAGTGCCGTTGCGTGTCGTCAAGTACCACAGTTGTTGGAGCCTTGCCGCATGTTTGATGTTGGAGATGATTATGGCTTTAATTATCGTTCACTTTAATTACTGTTTAACAACTAAAATTGAAGTAAGTAAGCAGAGGCATCGGTGGGTGATAGATAATATTTGGTTTCCGACCGCCCACTTGTGTCCCGTAGGACCCCGAGTACTTGATACCTGTTCCTTGATTTATCGCGCTATCCACATCCGGGAGGATTATGGGACCCCCCTGAGCCAGAGCTTGATTCAGTCTTATTTCTTGGGGCCACAAACTAGTTTGAGGTTTTATTTACTATCCTGTACTTATGCCATGCTACTGCTTTATTTACGATTGTGCGAGGAGCACACTGTACTGTTTAGGATCGGGACACGATTCCGCGGTGTCGACAAGCCCAGTTTTGGGTTCCCAGTCGTTCACAGCCGTCCACCCAAACCTCGGGTCCGTCTCGGAGTCAGCTAACCGTTCTGGGGTGTACTCAAGGGTGGCGCCTGAAATATTTCTGAATCCTGTGATTGCTTTGTCGTGAAGGCCTCGTTGGGTTTTGATTTGGTTTTCCGAGGTTGATCGGCGTGTGTTGCTATTGGTGCACCCCGCCGGGTAAAACTTTTGAAAGCCGTGTCATGTTATGGACGACTTGGAGCACAGTATCTCGATCATAGACAACTATAACTAAAGTAGCGCTATAAACTTGACTTTATAATGACTAGTAATCAGCTTTACTATAATGGAATGGCTAATAAAACTGCCAACAATTGCTTGTTTGGGTGTCGCTTGCGACCATTGTACCTGACTAGTAAGTATTGCAACTACAACGGAATGGCTAAATAAAAGTACCAACCACTGCTGGGTTTTGGGATTATCTCATGCTATCTGTATCTGATTAGTAAGTGGTGCAACTATAACGGAATGGTTAACTAAAAGTGCCCACTGCTTATTTTATCAGGACGACTATCTATACCCGACTAGTAATTGCTGCAACGATAATTGAATAAATAAAACTGCCAACCGTGTGAGTTCCTCGGTTGACTTCCTCGTTTGGTCTCGAGGGGGAAACACCAGGATGGGTTTGTTTGATGGTAGTATCAGGTTGGTTCCGAATAGGTCCTTCGTACCCCTCTCTGATAGCCGCCAGTTGTATCGAGTCTCTATAGGTTGTTTAGTGCATGCTGCCGCTGCCGTTTCAGTCCACCATACCTATGTAGGCGAGGACCGCCGAATTCTAGCCTCGCCGTGTACTGGCCTCAGTACTGACGCTCCTCTTTTTCCTTTGCCCTTTGTCGGCACCCCTTTTGTTTAAGCAGGTTTTGAGATCGACGTCGTTAGCAGGGTTACCCTTCCGGCTTGGCCTGGCAGGGTTATGGACGCCATTGGTTATTCTTCAGGGCTCTTAGCCCCATTTGCATCTTGTCCGTAGTCGGACGCTGTATCATTTTCAAGGTGATTTGGATCTTTGTACCGTATATCTGTATTCTTGACTCATGTAGTCGTGTTGTATATATATCTGTTCTGTGGGTCCCATCGAGGACTGTTGTGTAATGTTATTACTTCGTTTTCCACCCGCACGAAAGTGCCTGGTGGGCACCTTTGAATCGTTTCTATGCGGGTTTCGCTAAAACTTGCATAGGTCCGATTCTGAGGGTGTTACACCTGATGCGCGTACTTTACGAGAATAGAGAGTTCAATCAAAATAATAATCAATAAAGCATGATATAATGGAAATGGAAGCAGAATCAAAGAGATACACAGACCTAGCTAGCTAGTATTACTTACATTTTGGTCTACAAATTTTAGTTGTTCTGACCATTCATCCACGGCCCTGTCCGTGAACTTTTCCAAACCCTGTCCGGCAAAGAAAATGGATAAAGGAGTAATTAATTACTTGTTATCACGAAAGTTGCCGATCTAGTGTGATAATATGATTGAAATTACCTCTGGAGCATCTCTTTAAAGTCTGCCCATAGCTCTTGGTCTTTTCGTAACGAGTCCATGACATGGACTTTTCCTGAGTCAGGTTGAATGACTAGCAGAATAAAGTGGAACCTGCACAAGCATAACTTATTATTAGTTACACTTAACATCGAGTAAGCAGAAACAGAATGTGTACAAGAGAGGGTAACAGTACTCACGATAAGTTGTAAGGAAATAGTATTTCCCTTTTGGTTTGTTGTCTCAGTAAAGACCTTAGCAAGAAATCTTATGTTTGCCCGGGTCTGTGTTTTACCACTTCTTTATGAACTCTATTTGGGTCAACGAACCCAATGCCAAAAGGGCCTCCTTTTATGCATTCCATAACCTTTTTTTCCGGCATAATAGTATATACATATATGGTGAGCATATATATACATGCAATTAATGAATTGAATGAGATGAGATAGAAATTACAGAAATAGTACTTACACACAATAAAGGCTGATGGCAGCTTTGTCGAGTTCCTTCTAATTGAATAGAAAATGCAAGTCTTGAATGTTGAAGGCGATCTCGTCGTCTCCGCACAAGAAAATCTCATCTCTTATATGCGCCGTGATCCATTCTTCCTTTCTCGTCTTGCAGAAATCAAGGTACCACTTGTGTAATCTTCACATCTTTGTTGGTAGATTCTTGAGCTCCTCTTTCTTGACGAGATTCTTCCCATGCTTCCATGGCTATATGGGGTTGACATCGCGTTTGGGCAAGTTGTCTCCCATGATGTTCAAGTATGCAATGTAAGTCATCTCCATTTCATTAGCCTTTCTTTGTAGCTCTGCCTCGTAATCATTTACAGGAGGAGCTATCCGTGTGTCGAACACTTGGAGCGGGGCGCATGATTGGTTTTCCTGCTCTCCGAGCATGGGAACTGTTTTCTGGGGTGCCGCACGACTGCTACTTTCATACTCCCTCTGCCTTGCATCCCCCTTCATAATCTAGCGCTCGTAGTCCAACACAAGTGGGGTTTCAGGTTTCAAAAGATTATTGTAAAACTTCTCCACCACCGTCGGATCTAGTTTCTCCTTTGGCTCGGCCCGTCTAGGTGCAAATAATTTCTTGACCTCTTCTTCCGAGATCCTATTGGTCTCCTCGTCGCTGCGATTCCACGGTAATACCGACAATGGCTTGGCGGAAGGCTGCGGGACGTAGTTTCTTGAACTCTTTGGCGTACGGTTTCCTGCGGATTTCTTCGTGGCAGTTCTAGTGATGCTCTTCATGGCAGTGCTCTTCCGCTTACGCTGAGGAGATGGTTGAAGCGCCGGAGATGGCTGACGCGCAGGAGATGGCTGGCGCGCCGAAGATGGCTGGCGCGCCGGAGATGGCTGTCGCGCAGGAGATGGCTGAAGCGCCGGAGACGACAGGGGAGTATTCTGATGACTTGGAGACGGTTGAGGCGGCTCAGACTGCTGACGCTGCGGAGACGGAGGGGGTGCCAGTGGCCTCCAATTTGGAAGCACGACGTGTTCCTTCTTCCAAAAAATGGTTGTTTGCACTGCAAATTTGAGTTGAGTTTCCCCTTCACCTGTAGCATGGTCAAGTTGTGCTTCCTCATATTACTTCACAACCTCATCCACGCCGACAATAGCATAGCCATCTGGAATCGGTCGGCAGTGGTAAGTTCCACCAGCTACAGGAGGTAAGGCATAGCCGACCGCCACCTTAATGGATAACCCCATTAATCTCACATGCAGCTCAGTGTGTTCGCTCTCCGTGATCTCATCCACGGGGTATCGAGGACCCGCCTTTCAAGCGTGGGCTGCACGTTCTCCGTGAAAGCCACGCTGCTTTTCTGCGCAGAGTCTGGGCCGCCGTCAGCTTCCAATGCAGGCTCTTCGTGCCGCTGAGATGGACCGGTAGCTTGCTGGATCTTTTGTGCATTCACTTGCGCCTGCATATTTCAGGTTTTGGAATTTTTTCTCTGACATATTTATTATTCCCTTTATATTCGAGGATAAGCTAGACGGGGCATTGATACTGCTCAGGCATTCAAAAAAGATTTCCTTCTCTGCTTTGGTAAGAGCATAGCTGGCAGGAATTAAGTGGCATCCTTTACCCTTCTTGTTCTTAGGATGCATAGGCTCTTCAGGGTCTTTCATACGTTGCTGGTCCTGCCGTGCTTTCGGTATATCTTTTTTCTTTCCATACACTCCTAGGAAGCCTAGCAGGTTCACGAAAACATTCTTCGCCACGTGCATCATGTCGATTGAAGAGCGGACCTCTAGGACTTTCCAATAGGGTAGGTCCCAAAATATAGATTGCTTCTTCAACATGGGCGCGTGTTCGGCATCGTCATTCGGAACAGATAGACTACCAGGACCTTTTCCAAAGATTACTTCTAGGTCCTTGACCATACCAAATACCTCCTCACCGGTACGGAGGACAGGCTTCCTCCGGGGTTCTGCTAGACGTTTGAAATGCTTGGCTTTCTTTCTTACGGGATGCAGGTTCGGAAGAAATCGACAATACCCTAGGTACACAACCTTCTTACATTTATCCAAATATACACTTTCAGTCTCATCTAAATAGTGCGTGCATACTTTGAATCCCTTGTTTGTCTGTCCTGAAATGTTACTAAGAGCAGGCCAATCATTGATGGTTACGAAAAGCAACGCTCGTAGGTCAAATGGCTCCCCTTTGTGCTCATCTCACATACGCACACCTGATTTGGCCCATAGCTGTAAAAGTTCTTCAACTAATGGCCTTAGGTACACATCAATGTCGTTGCCGGGTTGCCTCGGGCCTTGGATGAGCACTGGCATTATAATGAACTTCCTCTTCATGCACAACCAAGGAGGAAGGTTATAGATACATAGAGTCACATGCCAGGTGCTGTGACTGCAGCTCTGCTCACCAAAAGGATTCATGCCATCTGTACTTAGACCAAACCTTAAGTTCCTTGCGTCACGTGCAAAGTCTGGGTACTCTCGCTCGACTTTTCTCCACTGTGACCCATCAGCGAGGTGTCTCAACATCGCGTCTTTCTTACGGTCTTCCATGTTCCATCGCAACAACTTGGCATGCTCTTTATTTCTGAAGAGACGTTTTAACCGTGGTATTATAGGAGCATACCACTTAACCTTGGCAGGAACCTTCTTCTTAGGGGCCTCGCCTCAACATCGCTAGGATCGTCTCATCTGATCTTATACCACAGTGCAGTGCATACAGGGCATGCCTTCAAATTCTTGTACTTTTCACCACGGTAGAGGATGCAGTCATTAATGCAGGCATGTATCTTCTGCACGTCTAATCCTAGAGGGCAGACAACCTTCTTTGCTTGGTATGTATTGTCGGGCAATTCATTATTTCTTGGAAGCAGATTCTTTATTTTTACCAACAACTTTAAAAATGCGTTGTTAGTCACACCATTCTCTGCCTTCTATTGCAGCAAATCCAGTGTGGTCTCTAGCTTTTTGTGGCCATCTTCGCAAGTTAGGTACAACAATGTTTTATGATCCTTTAACATCTGCTCCAGCTTCTCCTTCTCCTTTTCAGTTTCACAATCTTCCTTTGCATCAGTAATGGCCCGACCAAGATCGTCATCAGCGGGTCCATCTGCTGCCTTTTGATCTTGTTGCAGTATCATCGTATTTAGGATACATATTATGATAGTTGTCATCATCCTTTTCTTCTTTGTTCTCTTCCATCACAACCCCTTTTCCTCCGTGCTTGGTCCAACAATTATAGCTGGTCATGAAACCGGATCGAAGCAGGTGGGCGTGAATGGTTCTGGTAGTTGAGTAGTCTTTCTTGTTCTGACAGTGAACACACGGACAACATATAAAACCATTGTGACCACGATTTGCATTAGCCACAATGATGAAATTTTGGAGGCCCGTAATGTCCTCGGAAGTGCGTCGGTCACCGTACATCCATTGCCGGTTCATCTGCATTATATAGTACTATATCAAAAATTAATAGGGAGATGACCACTTATACAGTACATCAATGACACGTGAAAGGATAAAGTTCCCAACCTCGACCGAGAAGGAAAGAGCAATGCGAAAACTTAATTCGAGCTCTCGGGCATTTCACCGAACACCTCTTGTGCATAGGAAAAAAACACAAACTAGCACACCTCTCACCCTCTTGCTAAGCTCCAAAATGAGAGAGTGAAAAAATGAGAGAGAGGGGTGTGGGATGTGGTCTGTTATATAGGCGCACCCCTTTAACACCGGTTCAAGCCACGAACCGATGTTAAAGGGGGGGCTGCGTGGGCCACTGGTGTAGGGCCTTTAACACCGGTTTATGGCTCGAACTGGTATTAAAGGGGGTGTTCTTTTTTGCTCTATGGACCATGCTGGGTGTTAAAACTCATTTCCGACCTCAACCAAAGGCCTCATTTTCACTAGTGGTACTATGTCATTGGAGACAATCCTTCCATATAATGACGTATGTCTGAAAATAAAAGATCTCAGAAACTGATCCGATATAAACAACTCAACCAATTTGTCTACGCATCTATATAGGTAGGTACACACTACCACCAAATGGGCTTATTCACTTCATGCAAGAATTTGCCTCCTATACCAACAAGAAGACAAAATAATGTGAGGAAGAGAGTCTAGCTTAGTCTGAGAATAGGAGACACCGTAAATTCAACATTTCGAGCCAAACGAGGATGCCATGCTACTAGGCATATTACTCCGCTGCGATGTCAATACCTCATCATACGATACCAGCACCAAATCAGGTCAATTCTATCACGAAGAAGCTACATCGTCTACGAGATATAGTCTCAATCTCTCGCATGTTTGCTCTGCAGATCAATGATCTTCCAAGATTGAACTGGAAGACGCATGCCTGCAATTTATCTTTCGAGGTCTAAACTATCACGAGCATCATCCATATATATTTTTGGCGAATCAAGGAAAATACACTGGTCTTCATTGTAATTGCATATTGCTTAAGTGTATTCCTCATTCCCAAGCACCATATCTATATGCACATTAATTTGATTCCGTCCGATGGTCTTATTCTTCATAGCTGACCGGCACAACGCCCTTTTTTATTTAGGAATAAAATCAATAGAAGGCTGCACTACTGTTGAAGGTAAAAATGTTGACCAGCTACACTACAATATTAAAGAAAAAATCTACAGTATAATATCTTATTTTGCTATTGCTGCTAACCAATCAGAATGAAAATAGTGATAAATATTCCTTAGCACAGACCAATCCCATAACATTCATCAACACAAACTGAGGGCTATGTGTGCGCTCACGCCAGGCCAGATTGTAAATGACAGTCATGTTGCTTATTGCATCAGACTCTTGCTTCCGTATCCCCCCCTAGAGCACTTCTTGTCTACGAAAACGGGTTGCGGGTTTGTTTTGAGTGGGTTCCGGGTGAGAGGTTGACTCGTACGAAAACGTATGTACGTATAGTTGTAGTATATTTTAGCCAGATAAGGTGGAGATCGATTGAAGCAAATACTCGTCGTATTCCCCTCCGTCCCCATTGGTTTTATCCCCTTCATGGAGACCGACCGGTCAGTACATGGAGGCGGGCTCGTCGCGCGCCAGCGAAGAGCGACGTGTCTAAATTGCCGGTGTTGCTGGCCAAGAACCTGGTCGACGAGACGGAGGCGGTGATCGGTTCCCAGTGAACATGCTCATCTACGGCGCGAACCTGACAGTCGTGACATGGACATGGAGCAGGTGGACCTGTACGGGCTGGAGATCAAGGGGCAGCGGCCCGTGCACGTGGAGTACGCACTGGTAGGAAAGGGCCCATGCGTCCCGGTTGGTAAGGGTCATTAGTCCCGGTTGCCCAACCGGGACGGGGCAATCGGGACTAAAGCTCCAACCATTAGTCCCGGTTGCCCCACCAACCGGGACAAATGGGGGCACACGTGGCGGCATCAGAGCGCGAGGGGGGTGGTGGCCCATTTCTCTGCCGCGGCAGAGAATTCATTTTGGCACATTTTGTTGCCGCGGCAGCATTTTCGCCACTTTTTGTGCCGCGGCAGAGAATTCATTTAGGTTGTTTTATTGTTTATTTAGTGTTTTGTACTTATCAATGAAGGAACCTTATATTACACAAGATCATCATGACAACATTACATTTAATACACAGATCGAGTTCATGCACTACATACAAAAGTTGCTATTCGATGCTACCGGCCAATTTCTTGAAAGTTGCTATTTTTACAATTCCTATTGTCTATACACAGCCGAGTAGTATTCCCCTTGTGTGTTTAGGACTTCTGCATCCAAGAATCCCGCCAATTCCTCCTATATTGCTCGTATGCGATCCTTTGGCAGAAGACCGTCCCGTAGACGTTCGATCTGATTTAAAAAAGGAGTCAGCCTATATGAATATGAAACTAAACACAATTTGATTGTAATTAAAAACTATAGAAATTGTTTACGTAGGTGGAGTTGCTCTAAATTCCTGCCCTTCTTATCGCACGTCTGCCGGATGAACTCGCATACATAGTATCCACATAGATTGTTACCTGGTCCCTCCGTCAGGCACTTTACGACAACAGAGTTCAATCAAAATAATAATCAAGCATGATAATAACTGTATCAAAACTAGAATCAAAGAGATGCGCGGATATAGCTAGTGGTGCTTACATCTAGTGGTTGAAATGTAAGCTCCTCTTTCCAAACACCCCTAGCCTTCTCGATGAACCGTTTCCAAGCGCTGCCCGGCGTAGAAAACGAATAAAATAAGTTATTAAGTACTTGATATCATAAAATTCACGAACGTTGCCGATATAGTGTCGTAATGATTAGAATTACCGCTGGAGAAGTATCTGCATGTCCTTCCACGTCTCAAGGGGTTTATGTTTCGAGTACATGACTAGTACACGCCCTTTGTCAAGTTGAATGATTAACAGAATATAGTGGTACCTGCGAATGCAGAACTAATCAATTATATACTTAACATCGAGTAAGCGAAATAGAAAGTGTATACAAGACAATAACACTCACCGGAAGTTGTAAGGAAATAGTATTTCCCTTTTGGTTTCTTGAAACCTTAACGCGTGTACTATATTATCCTCCGTATCCTGGGGGCTTATTTTGAGATTAGCTTCATGAACCCAATATGGGTCAATGAAGCCAATGTCATAGATTTGTCCTCTGCTGCATTCGAGAATCTTCATTCTGCATATTAAACTATGATTATATACATGCAATAAACAAAATATTATAGATGGAGACTAAATTAATTACAGAATTAGTACTTACAGACAATAGGCACTCATGATCGATTTGTCCAAGGCGTCTTGATTGAATAATTTAAATAGTTCATCAAATTCAATGGATATCATGTCATTGTTTTCTTTCCCATGATGCTTTTTTGTAACCCTCAGCACTATCCAGTTAGCCCCGGCCCTTGTGGCATGCATGTACCAGTTATGCAATCTTCGCATTTTTGTTGGAAGATTGTTTACCTCCTCAGGTTTGACGAAAGGTTTTCCGTACTGGTATTGGTATGCTACTTCACTCACGGGGAAGAACTCTAACTGGGATAAGTACTGGGCAATACTCATACCTTGAGCAGCGGCAGCTTCTCCGTATTGTGCAACTACCTCTGGATCATACTGCTCTTCGGCCCCATATTTGCTCGACCCCACATTGGTTTGAGAAATCACCTTGAGAGGCGCGCAAGTCTGTTTTGCTTGTTCTCCGAGCTGGGCAACAGATTTCCCGCTTGCAGTACTGCTCTTCGAGGCTTTTTGTGCTGCATGTGACTTGAGAATAGAACGCTCATAGTCTGATGACAGATTTGGCTCGGGTTGATGAAGAGTCTTTAGCATTTTCAACACTTTGGCTTTTTCTTCTTTGGTGCTGGGGAACTCTGGCTCTTTCGGCGGCCTCAGCTTAGCGAAAAACGCTGTCGTTTCCGCATCAACGATCGCCGCAGTCTCCTCTTCAGTACAATCATAAGCTCTCTTGGGAGGAACCGTTGGTACTTTTGGAAGAGGCTCTTGTTTACGTTTCGGCGATCGCTTACGGCCCTGATGGCGGTACGCCACGCTTTTATCCCGAGGCGCGGCGATGGCTCCTTGGTGATGGCTGCATCGGAGATTGGTGAGGCGACGAGCCGGTGAGGCGACGAAGACGGCTGCGGCGGCGACCTCATTGGAGAGACGGGTGAGGCGGCGGCGAAGATGGCCTTGGCGTGTGATTTCGAAGCACGATACAATCCTTCGACCATAGAATGGTGACGTTTTTTGCGTCACCCAGCACAGTCACATCCCCTTCACCAGCAGGGTAGTGAAGATCCAAAACCTCAAAGGTGGGCATGATTTCATCCACGCCGACAACAGCGTAGCCCTCTGGAACCGGACGACAGTGGTAAGTTGGTGTGGGTCCAATTGGTAAGGCATAGCCGACCGCCACCTTCATTGATATGTTCACAACTTTGACATGTAGCTCGCAGTGTGTCATCTCTGTGATATCATCCACTGGGTAGCAAACAGGAGCCATCGTCGGTGCATCATCGGCATCGCCATTGTCATCACCCGGGACCTCGGTGGAAGCCACACTGCTTTTTCGATTATTCGATAGGCCGGTAGCATCGAATGCAGTGTGCTGCTGAGATGGGGCGCCGGTAGTACTTTGCTCTTTAAGTGAGTTAATTTCATCTTGTTGTTGCTTTAATCGTTCTTCAATTAAACGCATTCGCTCTTTCTGACTTTCTGCTTCAACTGTCGCCCTGTCCTTACTCCTCTGACGGCTTCTATCAGGATATTTCTTCCTCTCTTCGGGAAACCCAGTCCTCCATGATTGGGAGCCTATTGTGCCTCGTGTTCGTCCATCATGTTCCTTATTTCCAAGGGCGAGTGTGAGCTCATCATTCTCTCTATCGGGAATGAAGTCCCCATCTTTAACAGCCTTTATTGCTTTTCTGATCCTCTCGATTGGCAAGGGGTCTTCTTTATGTCGTATGGTATATATACACCTCCCTTCCGAGTCCAACGTGCCCTCATGCCCGAAAAACCAATTCCTTGCACGTTCTACCCAATCGTCTGTCTCTAGGGTGATATTTTTATCACGCAGCCTCGCTCAAGTTTCTCCCACTTAGGAATGCCACCAGAGCCACCTTGCCCCATAGTATGGTGATACTTCTTGTTAGCAGATTCAGCTTATTCGTTTCAGACATTTTCTTAGCTTTTTCGATTTCTTGTATTCCACAAACTCATCCCGAATGGTTTTATCTTCTCAAACTGAATATTCTTGAAATCGAGTCTTCTTTTCACGACATAGTCAAGGTGCAATATTTTCTTCCAGTTGGTGAAACATGGGCCATCTTCTTCAAAGCCCACTCCACGACCTTAGCCTCCATGGCTCTCCCATGTTGTAAGGCGTCCTCAACTGGATCCTCCGCATTTGGATCTAGCTCTATCTTCGTAGTTTGAAATTAACCATGAGCCTCTTTCACAAGAAATCTTTGGCGTGGTTAGGGACAAATAAACATGTTCCTCTTCATCCGCATTAGCAGGCCTATTCCAATTTCTAATGGTGATCGATTAAGTCCCTAACTATTACTCCGCATTGTGCCAAAAATTTGGTTGCGACAACTTCGAGTTGCCGATGCCGTCTACGACATCTTCGATCTGAACCTCTCATGGTCTTGCAACTTTTGGTTGGGCCTCGTCGCTCTTTTCGAGATTCCTTCGATCCGGAGGGCTAAAAGAAGAAAGATCGCCGTTACTATTTCTATATAGATAGCAGATGATTAATTAATGAATTGATTTATATTACATGCACCTTGCCGGAGCGGTCGTCTTCGACACACAAGGCATCGCCTTCTCTCATGAAGGCAACACCTTCAACCTCAAAAAGTTGTCTACTGGTAAAAGAGGATCACCCTCACGGAGTTGTTCGTAAACGTTGATACGTCCAAATTATCTTCCCACGTATCACACCTTGGATCAACTCTTCCTTTTCTTCGTCTCGACGTGGGTCCATATTTTCTGCATAGGTGGAAAAACGAATAAGTCAAAGCGGCTAAAGGAGAAAGTTAAATACGGTGTTGAGAGATATAAACCCTAATTGAGTAACCCTAATATATACATACACAATAATAAAATGAAGAGAAAGGGAAACCGTAGTAGATAGGCACATCGTCGAACCCACATGCACCTAAGTTGCTTGACAATGTGAATCGGGTCTGGGGCTACCCACAGTGACTGACCAGTGGGGCCGAAGACCAATAATACCAAAGTAATTAATAAACCTAATAATACCTAACTAATAATAAACCTAATAATCGAAACACCGAAAAGAAAGGGAAACAATCAACACATGGCATCGATGCAATGCTCAAGCAAGTATGATGATATGACAAGTTAATTTGCATTGGAATGTAACCCTAAGACATGCTCGATGATTTAATCGGGGTTCCGAGGGGTGAAAACCCTAACTCGAGAAACTCGGAACATATGAGAGGGTGCATTTGTTCTTCTAATTATACTTGTCATTTAAGTTGTTTAACAATGCATGATTATATGTTAAATAGATAGGTTTCATTTTTCTGAACAATTTGATATATTATTTGTATTTTTCTGACTTATAAACAATAAGTTATTGATTTTACAATATTAAATCATTTTACGGAATTAAAAACAAAAGGCAAATAGTTTTTACACGGGCCCTAGCTGAGAGATCGACAGATGGGCCCTAGTGCCAACTCAGCCTCCACGTTAGCAGGCCCCACCCGGCCACATCACGCCGGTGAGCACTGTGCGGTGGCCGGCGACGTTGCTAGAGGGCTCGGGAGGGGGCGTGCGTGGGTTTGTTTGAAAGAGGGCATCGAGGCGAACCTAACTAGTAGGGCACCGCCCGGATTTGGTCACCGGAATAGGGCACGCGACGACATGCAGCGGCGGCGGATGGCGGCGGACGGCGCGAGAGAAGGACAGAGCGCTAGAGGAGAAAAGAAGGGGTCCCAGAGAGTTACAAGCTCACCCTCGACGCGTGTGTAGCCTTGGCGGGGATGGAGGAGATCGGCAGCAACGGTGATGGCAAGGTGGAGCTCGTCGGTGATGGTGAAGACGCGGTCGATTCCAGTCGCGCGGCTTCGATTCCTTCGGCGAGGAGGATAGGCACAGCGAGGCAGCGCGTGGATGCCGACGGCGAGACGATGGTTGGGCAGCCTGACGGCGTCCGAGCGGTTGTCCTCAAGGCGATCTCTAAGGGTGAGTGAGAAAGAGGAACGGGGAAGAAGGAGAAGGGGCATGGTTAACTAGTAGGGGACCTTTAGTCCCGGTTGGTGGCTCCAACCGGGACTAAAGGGGCATACGTCCCGGTTGGAGCCACCAACCGGGACGTATAGTCCAATATTTTCAGCAGACCAAGGGTTGGCGCTAGGTCTTTAGTCGGTTGGTGGCTCCAACCGGACATATTCCCGATTTCAAATTTTTCGTATTTTCTCTCTCCGCCTTATTTTTTATTTTGGGGTTTAAATTTGTATTGTTTTTTAAATGATAATTAATTTGGAATTTAGAAAAACTTTAAACATAAGAAGTGTTTGGATTTGAATAAATAATTCAAAAACATTTTCTCTTTTAAAAAATAATTAATGTAACCATTTAAAATATGAACCATTTACAATTAAAAATGAATTAACTTATATTTTTTTAATATCAATTTGGAATTTAGAAAAACTTTAAACATAAGAAGTGTTTGGATTTGAATAAATAATTCAAAAACATATTCTATTTTTAAAAATAATTAATGTAACCTTTTAAAATGAATTAACTTATATTTTTGTATATTAATTTGGAATTTAGAAAAAATTTAAACATAAAAAGTGTTTGGATTTAAATAAATAATTCAAAAACATTTTCTGTTTTAAAAAATAATTAATGTAACCATTTAAAATATGAACCATTTACAATTAAAAATGAATTAACTTATATTTTTTAATATCAATTTGGAATTTAGAAAAAATTTAAACATAAAAAGTGTTTGGATTTAAATAAATAATTCAAAAACAAAGGTTTGGACCCACTTCCTACCGATTCGGCAGACATTTGTCCTTTTTACCCGGGATGGACGAAAAGGTTTGAGATGTACCGGTTGGGAGATAGTCCATGTAAGGTGGTCTAGTATTTTAGGAAAATGGGACGGTAGCATTCTGAAACGGCATTTTGGTGGTTACTTCACAAAACGACCCGTTTTTGCGCTCGGAAAATGGAAAAGGGCTTTTCCGTGCGACAAAAAGGAAAACTTCCTCCTGCAACATTGTTCTCCATACCAATGTCCACACACATGCATAATATGGACACAACATCACAAACTATGCCGTGATTCAGCACATAACATCGGTCATTTGGACCGAAAGCCATGAAACCTCGAACATGATAGGTCATTTTGTGAAGGTTTTTTCGAAACATGATCAATATACCAAGTCTGGTATTTTTCCTTTCAACTATGTAACATAATATGACACCACGCGAAGGATTTTCATTGTTCGGATTTTTTTGAATTTATTATGCCCGTTTTGAATTATCTGAATTTCTAACTATGGTCGAACCGGTGTGCATGAAGATAGGGACGGGCATCGTTAGAACTTGCATTGGATCTCTGAAGAAACCACATATTGCGAGTCTAAAAATGATTTTTTCAAAAAATCACGGGCGATAGATCATGTACCTGTAGTACAAACCGGACCCACTTCCTACCGATTCGGCAGACATTTGTCCTTTTTACCCGGGATGGACGAAAAGGTTTGAGATGTACCGGTTGGGAGATAGTCCATGTAAGGTGGTCTAGTATTTTAGGAAAATGGGACGGTAGCATTGTGAAACGGCATTTTGGTGGTTACTTCACAAAACGACCCTTTTTTGCGCTCGGAAAATGGAAAAGGGTTTTTTCGAAACATGATCATTGTTCGGCACAAATTTAGTCCCGGATGTATTCTGAAACCGGGACTAAAAATATTTTCCGCCATTTCCCACCTCTTCCCGCCAAGTTTTCCCGCCCTTTCCTTTCTACTAGAGCTTTTAGTCCCGGATGTAGTCACTAACCGGGACTAAAGATATTTTCCGCCATTTCCCAAAGCTTCACGCCAAGTTTTCCGCCTTTCCTCTATATTTAGGGTGATCGTGTCATGGCTATCCACACATCCACACCTTCCTCTCTTAGAACAATGGACAACGCCATCGGGCCATTCGACCCTCGAGACCGAGGGCCAGGCGCCTCCAACTACCCTTGTCCATCGGGTACCGCCCGCCACCTTTGGATCTTTGGCCGGAGGGGTTCTGTCCCTCCTGTCCCTCAAGGTTCCGACGTCAGCGCCATCACAAACCACTTCTACCACGAGCTCACGCCGGAGCAGCGGATGGATCCCCAGTGGGATCCCGACAACTATGACACCTGGAATGCCTTCTTCGCTAATAGGCGTGAAAGGGAGCTCGCCAGGTACGAGGGTGATGGCCCGCCACCGGTGAACCACAACGAAGTCGGCCGTAGTCTGTGGTGGGAGAACCGTACTATCATCGAAGTGATGCGCTACATCGCCGGGGGAGACCATCCTCGCCTACGGTGCCCACGAGTCCACCCGCCACAGGCCCCACAATCCCCGGCGTAGCGGAATCGTCTTCCAGAGACCCCTCCCACCCGCCGTGAACCCGAGGCTGGAATGGCCCCGGTATATGCCATGGATGGGCCGAGGATCCCGAGTGGCAGGTGACGGCGATGGCGATGATGACGACGACGATGAAGACCACAAGCTGCACTATAGGACTAGGCATGATTATGACTAAAGGCGGCTTTAGGCCTGAGTGTTAGCTAGTCCCGATTTGTCCCGGTTTTAATATTAATAAATGTCTTAAGTGTTACCTAATAAATAGAGGGAAATGCCTATATAAAGAGAGGGTTCATATTTAGTCTCGGTTGGAGAAACCAACCATGATCAAGGGATTATGGCAGAGTGGGCGAGACAACACTAATAATAGGGGTGAGTGTCGACATTATGTCGTATGGCTTGTACCTTGTCCCGGATGGTGTCACCAATCGGGACTAAAGATGAACCTTAGTCCCGGTTGGAGACACCAACCGACTAAAGATGAGTCAAGACTAATAATAGGTGAGTGTCGACATTATGTCGTGAGTGTCGACATTATGCCGAGCTGCTTGTACTATAAATATGCATCCTTGTGAGTCCAAGACTCCAGCCAGTTTGAGGCATCTCCAAGATGGTTTTAGAGAGCAGGGACACCACTACGGCAGATGTGGAGATGCCGACGAGCCCAGTCCTCGGCATCTCCGAGAAACTGGTCATAGAGGCACTCCTAATATGTGAAATTAGTTAGCTCCGAGGCGTATTGATCTAGTTAGTGAAGTTACAAGCTGCAAGATGGTTTTCGAGAGCAGGACACCACCACGGGCCAGTTCGGGGAGATGCCGACGGAGCCAGTCTCCTCCGCATCTCAGAAATGGTCATAGAGGCACTCCTAATATGTGAAATTAGTTAGCTCCGAGGCGATTGATCTAGTTAGTGAAGTTACAAGCTTCAAGATGGTTTTCGAGCAGGGACACCATGCGGCCAGTTTGTGGAGATGCCGACGAGCCCAGTCCTCGGCATCTCCAGAAACTGGTCATAGAGGCACTCCGGTCCAGCCACAAAATGGGACTAACACTCAAGACATTTATTAATATTAAAACCGAGACTACAAAACCGGGACTAAAGGCCACAAACCGCGAAAGATATCCTTCGGTCAAGCCACAAACCGCGAAAGACATGAACTAGAGTTACATAATATGAGCATGAACTTCTTGGCATATGTCATTCCTTATGACCGCTTCAGACGTAACCATGGAGCATCTTCTTTACTTAACGGAATGCTTGGCTCAGTTTTCACTGTGAAGGGCGGAATTTCATCAAACTTATTATAATCTTCTGACATGTCTGTCTTGCCCTCGATTCCCACGATGTTTCTTTTCCCTGAAAGAACTATGTGACGCTTTGGATCATCATATGATGTATTCGTTTGCATATTTTTTCTTTTTTGATGCGGAGGACATGTCCTCACATAGAAAACCTGAGACACATCATTGTCTAGGACGAATGGTTCATCTCTATAACCAAGATTGTTGAGATCCACGTTGTCATTCCGCATAACTGGTCTATCTTTACCCTTCCCCATTCAGTTGACCCATTTGCAGTGAAACAAAGGGACCTTAAAAGAGACTCCATAGTCTAGTTCCCATATCTCCTCTATGTAACCATAATATGTGTCCTTTTGTCCATTCTCGTCTATTGCATCAAAGCGGACACCACTATTTTGGTTGGTGCTCTTTTATCTTGGGCGATCGTAGAATGTATTCCCATTTATTTCGCACTTTGGAAATTCAATACAAGAGAAGATGGTGACGCGCCAACAAGTATAGCTGATCTCCAACAGTGGTGTCATTCAAGAGATGTGTCCGCATCCAACCACCGAAATACTTCATGTGTTCATCAGTAATCCATGATTCAGGCTTCCCGGTTTTTGAGCGTACAATATTCTTGTGTTCCTCCATATCTGGAGCTGCCAAGGTGGAATTATGTAGAACTATGTAGTGTGCTTTAGTGAAAGAATCCCCGTCCCTACATATCATTGCTTTCTTTCCCAGTGCGCCTTTTCTACTTTGTCTTCTTTCATGCCGCGATGCAGAAACACCAATCGGCTTAAGGTCAGGAATAAAGTCAACACAAAACTCAATGACCTCCTCTGTTCCATATCCCTTGGAGATGCTTCCTTCTGGTCTAGCACGGTTATGAACATATTTCTTTAAGACTCCCATGAACCTCTCAAAGGGGAACATATTGTGCATAAATACCGGACCGAGAATGGCAATCTCTTCCACTAGATGAACCAGGAGATGCGTCATAATATTGAAGAAGGATGGTGGGAACACCAATTCAAAACTAACAAGACATTGTACCACATCCTTCTGTAACCTTGGCAGAATATCTGGATTGATTACCTTCTGAGATATTGCATTGAGGAATGCACACAGCTTCACAATGGGTACTCGAACATTTTCTGGTAGAAGCCCCCTCAATGCAATCGGAAGCAACTGCGTCATAATCACGTGATACCATGAGACTTCAGGTTTTGGAACTTTTTCTCGCCATATTTATTATCCCTTTATATTAGATGAGAAGCCCGGCACCTTGATATTGTAAAGGACTTCAAAAAGATTTCCTTCTCTGCTTTGGTAAGAGCATAGCTGGCACGACTTAAGTGACGCCCTTTATCCGTCTTGTTATCTGTATGCATGTTCTTTGGGTCTTTCATAATTTGTTGGTCCTCCGTGCTTCAGGTGTATCTTTTGTCTTCCCATACACGCCTAGGAATCCTAGCAGGTTCACGCAGAGATTCTTCGTCACGTGCATCACGTCCATTGAAGAGCGGACACGCAGGACTTTCCAATATGGCAGCTCCCAAAATATAGATTTCTTCTTCCACATGGGTGTGTGTCCTGTAGCCACGTCGTTCGGAACTGATTGACCGCCGGGACCCTTTCCAAAGATTACTTCTATGTCCTTGACCATACCAAATACATCATCACCAGCTGGGAGTTCAGGCTTCTTCCGGTGATCTGCCTCACCTTTGAAATGCTTGCCTTTCTTTCTTACGGGATGATTGGTCGGAAGAAATCGTCGATTCGCTAGGTACATAACCTTCTTGCATTTATGCAAATATGTACCTTCGGTCTTATCTAAACAGTGGGTGCATGCCTTATATCCTTTGTTTGTCTGTCCGAAGGTTACTAAGAGCAGGCCAATCATTGATGGTTACGAATAACAACCCTCGAGATTAAATGACTCTGTTTGTTCTCATCCAACGCATACACCTGGTTTGCCCCACAACCGTAAGAGTTCTTCAACTAATGGCCTAAGGTACACATCAATGTCGTTGCCGGTTGCCGGCCTTGGATGAGCACCGGCATCATAATGAACTTACGCTTCATGCACAACCAAGGAGGAAGGTTGTAGATACATAGAGTCACGGGCCAGTGTCTGGATTGCAGCTCTGCTTCCCCAAAAGGATTCATGCCATCCGTATTAGACCAAACCATAAGTTCCTTGCGTCACCGCAAAGTCCGGGAAGTCTCTCTCGATTTTTCTCCACTGTGACCCATCGCCAGGTGTCTCAACTCCCGTCTTTCTTACGGTCTTCTTTGTGCCATCGCAACAACCTGGCATGCTCTTTGTTTCGAACATGCGTTTCAACCTTGGTATTATAGGAGCATACCACATAACCTTAGCAGAACCCTCTTCCGAGGGGATCTCCTCAACATCACCAGGGTCATCTCGTCGATCTTATACCGCAACGCTGCATACCGGCATTTATCTAAATTCTCATACTCCTTATCATGTAGAGGATGCAGTCATTAATGCATGCATGTATCTTTTGCACATCTAATCCCAGAGGACAGAGAGTCTTCTTTGCTTCGTAGGTACTCTCGGGAAGTTCGTTATGTTTTGGAAACTTCGGCTTCATTATTTTCAGCATCTTTTCAAATGAGGAGTCAGTTAGACCACACTCTGCCTTCCATCGCAACAATTCCAGTGTCGTACCGAGCTTTGTGCTGCCATCTTCACAATTTGGGTACAACAATTTCTTGTGATCTTCTAACATGCCCTCTAACTTCAACTTCTCATTTTCTGTTTCACAGTCTCGCTTTGCATCAGAAATGACCCTACCAAGTTCATCAGCCGGCTCATCTGATGCCCGTTCTTCACCTTTTTCCTCTCCATTATCTTCCATTGCAGTATCACTGTATTCAGGAAACATATGATGATAGTTGTTATCATCATCTTCTTCTTCACCATCTTCCATCATAACCCCTCTTTCCCCGTGCTTGGTCCAGCAATTATAGTTGGGCATGAAACCTTTCATAATCAGGTGCCGCGAATGATTTTCGAGGAAGAGTACTCCTTGTTGTTCCGACATTGAACACATGGACAACGATAAATCCATTCTCTTTGTTGTAGCCACATCGATAAATTTATCCACGCCTTTGATATACCCGGCTACCCGCCGGTCACCGTACATCCATTCCCGACCGTTCATCTGCATCATATAAGTAAGTTTATCAAAAAACAGGACATCATAAATAGTGAAATAACCAATTCACACCGACACATGAATTGTATCAATGACCTAGAAAAGATAAGATTGCTAACCTCGATCGAGGGAAATAAAGAGGAGAAAGCTCAAGTGCGTCTCGGACACCTTCTATATTTTTGTTCTATGAGAAATTCAACGGGATTTTTCACTCAAACATTTCAACAAACACCTTCAATGCATGCATGAAAAAAACTAGCACACACCTCACACCTTACACCATTGAAAAACAGAGTGGAGGCAGAGGGGCTGGGGTTGCATTTATAGAGGGCAGGTCTTTAGTCGGTTGAAGCCAGAACCGGGACTAAAGGTGCGTGCCACGTGGCTGTGGCCAAACCTTTAGTCCCGGTTGGTGGCTCCAACCGGACGCATGCCCCTTACCAACCGGGACCCATGCCCTGGCCCGTGCCGCCCAACCGACGCTGCGGCAAGCATTATTCCCGGTTGGTGGCGCAACCGGGACTAATGCTCCGAGGGGTCGCGAACGGATGACCCTTTTTCCTCTAGTGACGGCATGGCCGGCGTCGGCAAGGAGGGCGCCGTGCTGGTGCAGCCCGATGCCGACGGGCGTGGCAGGGTGATCACGGCGGTGCTCCCCAAGGACGAGGTCGACCGCCTCAGTGCCGCGCTCGGGAGCTCAATCCTGCAGGCTGCGAAATATAGCAACTGGGCGTATCCAGTACATGTTCCTGGCGAATTGGATGGAGCGGTTCCCAGAGTACAAGGGCCGCGACTTCTACATCACCGGCGGGAGCTACGCGGGCCACTACGTGCCGCAGCTGGCCCACGCCATCCTCCGCCACACCTCCCCGGCCATCAACCTCAAGGGTATCATGATCGGGAATGCGGTGATCAACAACTGGACGGGACACGAAGGGCATGTATGACTTCTTCTGGTCGCTCGCGCTCATCTCCGACGAGGCAGCGGACGGCATACACCGGAACTGCAACTTCACCTCCCGCCCGCCGTCCAAAGACCTCTGCGATGACGCGTCCAACGAGGCCGACGAGAGCTTCCGGGACATCGACATCTACAACATCTACGTGCCCAACTTCCAGTCGCCGGAGACGCTCGTCACGCTGCCAATCACCCCATCGGTGCATTCTTCACCATCGATAGTCACTATATAGCCCCTAATACAGTTAGTACTGATACATGCTTCGGTATCCAGTACGTCTCCATCTCCACCCGGTCTCTACCCGGAGCACGAACCCAAAACCTGCTAACGCTAAATTTCTTTGTCTAGGGGGACACCGAAGCAAGGCTCATTGCATCAAGTGTAGTCTCCGGTATTCCTACTCACTAATATATCGTCTTCGAATTAAAAGTTTCACAACCTCACGTCGACGCGCTTAGAACAAGGCACAGGTCTAGGGCACTATAATAGTCATCCCCAATGTGTGATCACTGAACAACCGCTGCGCCAAGCCATCTTCCGCCGCTGTCGGGAGACAACGATATGTGAGGCTCAGTTGCTCGGCAATAGCTCAATAGCAGCCGAATGAGTTCTTTGCATCTGGGTCTTGTTACAGTTGAGTGGGAGAAGGACTCGATGTAGGGAAAACGTAACCTGCGGAGCTAACTTAAATAAAACATGGGAGAGGAGAGGCGCAGAAGCGATCGTGCTCCACCTCGAGCTACGCAATCTCTGAAATTCGAAACAACCATGAGAAGTGTGAACAAAACTTAAAGTAAAAAACTACTACCACATGGCCTTAATGTATATACCATTGGAAACAACCATTATTGATGATCATGTATGTGTACATCTCAGAATCTTATCGGATATAAATATCTCCACCAATATGTCTATGCATCTATACAGGTATGTAAAAACCGCCAACAAATCAGCGATTCACTTCATGCAAAAAATTTCTTCTATACCAACAAGGAGACACAATAATGCGAGAAAGCGAGTCTAGCTTAGACTGAGAATAGGAGACATTGGAAATTGAACATTTTGAGCCAAATGAGGATGCCATGCAATCAGGTATCTTACCACAGTACCATAGCAATACCTCATTCGACCATACCATCATCACCAAATCCCATCAAAGCAGGATGCTACGTGGCTGTGGAAAACATGTAGCACGACTTAGGGACTTAGTCTCCATCTATTGAGTGTTTCCTCTGTATTTCAACGTCACTACAGGACGCGCGCGCTACGCCGAGGGCAAAAAGCCGTCGGCGTAGGCTAAAATATCCTCGGCGTATGCTACGCCGACGGCTGCCCTCGGCGTAGCCTCCTCGGCAAAGGGCTCCCTCGGCGGAGCACATAGAGGCCGTCGGCGTATCAAAATGCCGTCGGCGTATGCTACGCCGAGGACAATGCCCTCGGCGTAGCGGCCGTCGGCATAGCTTGTCTATAGGTTGCAAAAATATATTTTTTTAAAAAAAATAATTTTTTTATTTTATTTTTTTCTCAATTTTTGAATCTTTGAATTGTTTGACTCGTTAATCTCTCACTTTGAACATTTTTAACACTAATTACACTTAATATTTAATTAAATTGCAGTCTTAGTCGAACTTTCCGGAAGGTCACCCATCCTAATACTACTCCAGCTCCAGCACGCTTAACTTCCTCGTTCCTTCAAAATCTGTTTCCGCAAAGTAATTCATACATTGTTGTCAATACTATGATATCAATCCTATTAACCCTTATATCAACATGTCACATGTTTGTATCTTTTGAAATTACAAACAATAATTTAAATAAACATTAATGAATAAGTAAAAATATTATTGAATTCAAATAAAAATATAATAATTTTACTTTTTTTATTTTTCTATTTAATATGGAATAATTAATATCTGTAAATCTATAAATCGGAATTTAACAAATAATATGTATAAATTGATCAGAAAAATGAGAGGAATCCAAATATGATATCCATATCAACTAATCACAAACCCTCCGTTTTTAAATTATCTATTTGGTGGTTGCTTTAGAAAATTCCCTTTTTGCGCTCGGATAATGAAAAATGGCTTTTTGGTGCGATGAAAAGGAAAACTTGCATTGAATATTTTATAAAATAGCATATTGTGAACCTAAAAATGATTTTTGGAAAAAAACATGAGCATCGTATCATGTACATGTAGTTTATATCTGACCCACTTCCTGTCGATTCGGCAGGAATTTGTCTTTTTCACCAAAGGTGGATGGAAAGGTTTGGGAACCCCCTGTTGGGACATTGTCCATATAAGGTGGTATAGTATTTTAGTAAAATGTGGTGGTAGCATTTTGAATTAGCCATTTGATGGTTGCTTCACAAAATCGTCCGTTTTTTATGCTCGGAAAATGGGAAATGGCTTTTTGGTACGACGAAAAGGAAAACTTCCTCCTGCAACATTGTTCACCATCCCATGATGCATGTGTATGCACAATATGGTCACATTATCATAAACTATGCCTTGATTCTAGCCATAACATTGGTCATTTGACCCGAAAGCCAAGAAACCTCGAATGAGATAGGTCATTTTGTGAAGGTTTTTTTGACACATAATCAATATATCAAGTTTAATATTTTTACTTATAACTATGTCACATAATATGACACCAAGCGAAGGTTTTGCATTGTTTTGATCGTTTTTGAATTTTTTATGCCCGTTTTAAACTATCGTCAAACTTTGTCGAACAGCGGGCATGAAGATTCTTAGATCGGGGCCGAGCCTCGCTAAACTTGCATTGGATCTTTGATAAAATAGCATATTGTGAACCTAAAAATGATTTTTTGAAAAAAACATGAGCATCGGATCATGTACCTGTAGTTCATATCTGACCCACTTCCTACCGATTCGACATGAATTTGTCTTTTTCATCAGAGGTGGACGGAAAGGTTTCGGATTCCCCTGTTGTGACATTGTCTATATAAGTTGGTATAGTATTTTTGTAAAATGTGGTGGTACCATTTTGAATTAGCCATTTGGTGGTTACTTCACAAAATCGTCCGTTTTTTGTGCTCGGAAAATGAGAAATAGCGTTTTGGTGCGACGAAAATGAAAACTTCCTCCTGCAATATTGTTAGCCATCCCATGATGCATGTGTATAAATAATATGGGCACATTATCACAAACTATGCCTTGATTCTAGCCATAACATTGGTCATTTAACCCGAAAGCCAAGAAACCTCGAATGAGATAGGTCATTTTGTGAAGGTTTTTTTGAGACATAATCAATATATCAAGTTTAATATTTTTACTTATAACTACGTCACATAATATGACACCACGCGAAGGTTTCGCATTGTTTCGATCGTTTTGAATTTTTATGCCCGTTTAAACTATCGTCAAACTTTGTCGAACAGCGGCATGAAGATTCTTACCTCGGGGCCGAGCCTCGCTAAACTTGCATTGGATCTTTGGTAAAATATCATATTGTGAACCTAAAAATGATTTTTGTAAAAAAACATGAGCATCGGATCATGTACTTGTAGTTCATATCTGACCCACTTCCTGCCTATTCGGCAGGAATTTGTCTTTTTCACCAGAGGTGGACGGAAAGGTTTCGGATTCCCCTGTTGGGACATTGTCTATATAAGTTTGTATAGTATTTTTGTAAAATGTGGTGGTACCATTTTGAATTAGCCATTTGGTGGTTGCTTTATAAAATCGTCCATTTTTTGTGCTCGGAAAATGAGAAATAGCGTTTTGGTGCGACGAAAAGGAAAACTTCCTCCTGCAACATTGTTCGCCATCCCATGATGCATGTGTATGAATAATATGGGCACATTATCACAAACTATGCCTTGATTCTAGCCATAATATTGGTCATTTGACCCGAAAGCCAAAAAACCTCGAATGAGATAGGTCATTTTGTGAAGGTTTTTTTGATACATAATCAATATATCAAGTTTAATATTTTTACTTATAACTATGTCACATAATATGACACCACGCGAAGGTTTCGCATTGTTTCGATCGTTTTTGAATTTTTTATGCCCGTTTTAAACTATCGTCAAACTTTGTCGAACGACGGGCATGAAGATTCTTACCTCGGGGCCGAGCCTCGCTAAACTTGCATTGGATCTTTGATAAAATAGCATATTGTGAACCTAAAAATGATTTTTGTAAAAAAACATGAGCATTGGATCATGTACTTGTAGTTCATATCTGACCCACTTCCTGCCGATTCGGCAGGAATTTGTCTTTTTCACCAGAGGTGGACGGAAAGGTTTCGGATTCTCCTATTGGGACATTGTCTGTATAAGGTGGTATAGTATTTTTGTAAAATGTGGTGGTACCATTTTGAATTAGCCATTTGGTGGTTGCTTTACAAAATCGTCCGTTTTTTGTGCTCGAAAAATGGGAAATAGCTTTTTGGTGCGACGAAAAGGAAAACTTCCTCCTGCAACATTGTTCGCCATCCCATGATGCATGTGTATGCACAATATGGGCACATTATCACAAACTATGCCTTGATTCTAGCCATAACATTGGTCATTTGACCCGAAAGCCAAGAAACCTCGAATGAGATAGGTCATTTTGTGAAGGTTTCTTTGAGACATAATCAATATACCAAGTTTGATATTTGTCCTTCTAACTATGTCACATAATACAATACCACGCGAAGGTTTCGCATTGTTTCGATCATTTTTGAATTTTTTATGCCCGTTTTAAACTATATATAATGTCTTATGTTTTACTTAATTTTTATTTACAAATGTATAATATTTGAGTGTAGATAGATAGGTCTTATTTATTTGCAAATTTTGATATATTATTTGTATTTTTCCGAATTATAATGATTTAGTTATGATTTTTCAAAGTTTAATGAGATAAAATAAAAAATAGCTACGCCGAGGGCAGCCGTCGGCGTAGCATAGGATATGCCGAGGGCAATTCTACGCCGACGGCTGCTTGGCGGAGCTGGCCTAGACGATGGCTACGCCGACGGCCCCGATGTTTGGCAGTCGGCGTAGCGACCGGCCGTCGGCGTAGCTTCCCATTCCTGTAGTGCGTTCTTCCTGTATTAAAATGGAACATGCATCCCTGCAATTTATCAATAGGTATATTTGGTGAATCCAGGAAAAATAAATCATTCTTCAGTGTAATTGCATATTTCTTAAGAATATTTCCTCGTTCCCAAGCACCATATCTATGCGAACATCAATTTGATTTTGTTCGATGGTTTCATTCTTCACAAGCTAACTGGTACATCACAGTTTTTTTAGGAATAAATTCAATAGAAAGATCTACACTTCTGTTCAAGGGAAAAAAATTGACTGAAAAGTTATAAATATTCCTTGGCGCGGACTGATCCCACAACATTCATCAATGCAAACTGAGTGCTATGTGTCCACTCACGCCTGCATGTATATAACACAAGTTCCATCTTCTATCGTATATGTAGAATCAAGATTTACCGGTACGAACATGTCTCTTCTTTTCTATCCATGGTAAAAAAATAGCACGCTATTTCAGCGCTAATGGCGCGCTATAGCATGTCTAGAGAGTTCACGCTAAATTTTAGCAATTTTGCTTGCTATGACGCTATTTGCTAAATAGCATGCTATATCGTGCTAAAACTTCATAGGTGAAGGGAATATGCCCTAGAAAAAAAATAATAAAAGGTTTACTATTGTCATGTCCCAATAAGTTCGTAATAATTTTATGTTGTGCTATAACTGTATCAAGTGGAAATATTGATACATGTGTAATATGAAACATAAGTCCCTAGTAACCTCTATTACTAGTTCGTTGGGTAACATGATGATCAAGGTTTCCTGATCATGAAGTGATAGTACTGGTTGACAACGAGATCATATCATTGGTGAATGATGTGATGGACGTTCCTCAAAGATTATGAAACGGTTAAGTCATGAAGTTCATCGTTGCAATAGTCAGAAATGAAGTCTCCTTCTCCTTAGACCGTGAGACCATATCAAATCACTGTCTCCCGAGGTTACTTCGATGGCATCAAACGTCACTCAGTGAAATGGTGATTATAACGGTGTCATTGGGTATCCGGAGGAACACGCTGAAGAGATTACGTCAAGAGCAAGATTTGTCACCCAGTTACGGGTAAGATACAGTTAGACCGATTTGGTGAGATTACATCCATAAATGTTGCAACATGTGACTATGTCATGGTGATGTAATATCGCGGTAACAAGTAAACAATACTTGTCGGTAACGAGATTGAACAATGTATGGAGATACCTTAACGATCGGATCTTGGAGAAGTAGTATCGAAAAAACAAAGGGAAATTGACTCGACGTTTATGGTTCAAACGACATCGTCGATCTGGAATGTGCAGGGGTCATCATGGGCATCCCGGTCCCTCTATTGATCATTGATAGAGATCATGTTTGTACCATTCTCGAGCCGTGAGGGGATCCACTTAAGGGTGCGATGAACTTCAGAATATCCATAAGTTGGAATCATAGTAGAGAAATAGAAAGCCGGAATTGTTCCGAGGAGAAAGATCGGAATATGTTCGGATAAAGAAAGGAAACCGAAAAAGTTTCGGTGAGAGGACCGGAATTGTTCCGAGATGTTCCGAAGCTGTTCGGAGGATATAGAAGGGGAACCGAAAGATGTTTCATGTCAAATCGGATTTGATAATATGTATTTACATATTAATTAATGTAACTAATATTAAATATAATATTAAATCTAGTTTAAATAGTTATTCCACTAATGGGCCAAAAAATTTAGGGAAAAAGGGCCCATGAGGGAAACCGGAGGAGGGATGGCCACCCAGGTGGGCTCTAAGGGCCCATGCGCCTAGGGGAACCCTAGGGCGCATAGGGTTAGGGTTTTGGGGCGCCCCAGGGCTGACCCACCCCTGGCCTCCGCCTCCTCCCCCCTTGGCCGCCGGTTGGAAGGATTGGGGGAGGGGCAAGGCTTCCCCTTCCCCCCTATATAAGGAGGCCCCCTCTCCCCTTTGGGGGACACACCAATACGATTGATCCCATGAGTTGGGAGCTCTCGTCCTCCTCCTCTCCAATCTCTCTAGTTGTCTCCACGCGGTGGCACGGCCCAGGGCTATCCACGCAAGAGATGATGCATCCGCAGCACGTCATTGCGTTGCGGGGATTCCATAGCCGGAGATCTACTTTTGTACTCCAGCAGGGGTCAAGGAGCCGGAGGTCTCGTCGTACACCGTATGTGTATAAATCTACGAGGTGCAACACTTGGGGCACTTGGATGTCGTTAGCCGGACTGCTGCATGGTGATGGAGCAAGGGGTCACCTACGAGGAGCATCGCGAACTTGAGGTTGGATACGAGCATGACTACATCAATCACGTTCCCCTCGAAACGTTAACCTCTTTTGGACTACAAGGGTATGTATCCAAAACCTTCGGCCGTTACTGCATTACTAGTAGATAGATCTTGGACATCGGGGTCATCCGTTGTAGTAAAAAAATTGATTTTCTGCCCGGAACCCCAACAATGGGTCGTGAACAATAAAAGTAATGAAAGTAGTTGCTGAGAGTGATTAGTCAAGGAACAAGGAGACCATGGAAAATCATTATAGGAATAAGCGAGATTGGGAATGACAACAATGTTACTCGTTGCACCAAGTATAGGCGCCTCTGGTATTCCTTATCAGTAATTTATTCTCTTGAAAATTAAAGTTTCACAAGCCTCACGTCGAAGCGCTTAGAGCAAGGCACAACCTTGGGTCTAGGGCACTATATGATATGCATCGCCAAAGTATGAACGATGAACAACCGCCACACCTGGCCAGCTTCTACAGTTGTAGTGGTTCAACGATATGTGAGGCTCAGTTGCTCGAAAATAGCTCAACAGCACTCGGATGGGTTCCTTGCATGCGTGTCTTGTTATCATTGAGTGGGAGAAGGACTACTTGAGCTAAATTGAATTAAGGAGACAATTTTTTGGCGCTTTTGGCACACAATGCTACGTCATTTTTACTATCCACTAGAGACGACTTGAGCTAATACTATCTATTTCTACAGACGTTTTCTAGCTAGGAAAGTAGAGCTATCAGTCAGTTTTAGTGGCAAAACCGAATGGGGTATATATGTCTCAACCAGCTGGGAAATAAGTCTGAACTTTTGGATTTCAGCACACCATCATGAATTTTAGGTTGCAGGGATACAAATGTTTCCTAGTCAGGCGCAACAAATTAATATTAACAAAACCCAGTTGGTACATTACAACTGTCTCAATCATTCAATCCAACAACTTCGACTTATTCTTCTCTTTTGTTTCCAACGGTAGGGCGAACTATATTACACATGAACATCTCACCTTTATCATCAGTTATCCAGCTATAACATGGAATCACTCTGAAATGGTTACTTTTTCTTGAATATGAGCAAGTCCTCTAGTATCAACATCATCACATGTGGCCATCTTTATATTCGGTTGTTAGGTTGCACTTACTTTTGACAATTGATCTTTTCCTAATATCCAAACAAGATTACAAAGAATCATAGTATGGTGAAGCACATCAATTTAAATGTCACATCTGTTAGACAACAAAAGTCGGCCACACAATGAGCGAGTTATTGTGTCCAAACAACTCCATATAGAATCAAGTGGACCCCTGTGGCATCCCGCAAAACCACTACTAGAAAATCGCGTTGATTTTGTGCATCGCATCACCATGACATCATCATACATCTATCTATCTAAAACTATTTTGCTAAAACCCTATTTTGTTTTCTATACTAATCCCCTCCCTTTTATTTCAAATTAAACACCGGTGCTTACGGATATCTCAGTTTGTCCAAAAGCAATTTATAAAAGGCTTTTAAAATAAATTAGAAAACCCTAGTCTAAAATATCTAGTCCTAATTCTACCCAATCCTAGTCTACCCAACCCCCTCCACCTCACCCCAACCTATCCCAGCTCGCCACCTCACCGTGCCCTCCACCTCATCACACACCCCGCTACCTCACCAATCCCCTTCTTTCCTCCACTCCCTCTCTCACACAGCCCCCACCTACACCTCTCTCTCTCTCTCTCCCTTACACCCCGGCCCCACCTCCTGCACCCGGTCCCACCCCGCTGCCACCTCATCCTACCCATCTCTCTCCTCCCTCAACGCCAACCACCTTCCATGGCCCCCCACCCGACACGTTCCCTCCCGCACCGTCCGCTCCCACCTCTCTCTCTCCCTCACGCGCCCGCCCCGCCTCTCTCCTCCTTCCTCCCCTCCGGCCACCTCTCCTTTGTCCTCTTCCTCCCCTCCGGCCACCGCTCTCCACTCCCCTCCCCAGGTCGCCGCCTCCATGATGACCCCCGACCCCGCTCGCCTCCATCCCCTCCCCGACCTCCTCTCGTGCACCCATCTCCCCACCTCCGGTCGCCACCGGCCCGGCCCTCTGTGCCGCCGCACTCCGTCGGCCTCGCCTCCTCCTCCTCCCTCTGGCCACGCCAGTGGCCTCCTACAGTCGCCGCCTCCCCGACCCCAAGCTCCTCCGTCGTCCTCGACCTGGCCCTGCTCCGCCTGTCCATGACGCCTCGCTGTCGCGACCTTCCTCCTCGTCTGCCTCATGGCGCCCTCGCCTCCGTCGCGCCTCTCTCCTTCCCGGCCTGCGCCGCCATGCCTGCGACCCCGTCGACCGCCGTCCCGTTGGCCTTCCCCCTGCTCCGGCGCCTCCCCGTCCTCCCGAGCCGGCCGTCGTCCGCCGCTGCGGTGCTCCCCCGCAGCCTCCTCCCTCCGCCGCCCCTGCGTCGACCTCCCCGTTGGACCCGAGCCTCCTCCCCGTCAGCCGTCCTCCGGCGTCGCCAGCGCTGCCTCTCGCGCGCCGACCCCGGGCCTCTCCTCCCGAGCCTGAGCGCTCCCCGTGCGGACCCTCTCTCCTCTCGCCGGCAGTCCGCCGTCGGCGCCGCCCTGCAACCGGCCAGGACCCGAACGCCTCTGCTCTGTCGCTGTGACGTCTCCCTTGCCGCTTGCCGAGGCGCCGCGTCCGCACCAAGTTCGTCCACCGTTGACGCCACTCGAGACCGGCAACGACAACGGCCGTCGGAACCCCAAGCTAATCTAGACAAGACTGTCAACACCGACCCAAGTTCCACCTTCGATGCATCCCCGACACGGACACAAGTTCACCACCGACAAGAGACGGACGACAAGTTCTACTTCACAGGCACCGAGTGTCAAGATCGCCTTCACGGGAAACCGCAAGACATCCTTCCCGGGATTTGAAGACCGCACCCACGGCACGCCAAGACCTCCTCCTCGGGACTCCATGATCTCCTTCACAGATCCGAAGACCTAAATCCCGGAGTCCGAACCTCGTTTTCCGTCGAACCGATCCCCGACAAACCCTATCGAACCCCAACATCTTCCAAACCCTAATGTGTGACCCTTATCCGAGAACCCTATTTTATAAATTGTCAACTATATAAATTGTTGCATATTAAATTGTTCAAGCATGCATACTTGTCATGTGGTTTGGGGGCCTTATGCCGATTCACTGCATAATTAAATATGGGGCCCATATGCGGACAAATCTAGTCTTATATTGGCCTCATTTAAATTTGTGTAGCGAACCGGCGCTATCTTATGCTATGTTAAGACAATATTTAAATTGCGGGCTAGTTAAACAACTTGAACCATTTAATTAATTGTCGGGACCCCGGTTCCACTTAATATTGCCTAATTGCATTGCAGCTTTGCCAGGTCATACATCATACATGCATCATGCCCGATCTTTTGCCGTAGTATTAAATATTGCATCCGGTGTTTATTCTAGTGTTTTGCTTCTTCGCGGATAAGGCCGTTGAGTTGATGTGAGCTTCGCCCCGATCTTCGGATGAACCTTCGGCAATGTTTTTCAGGCGAGCATCTCCCCCTTTCTACCTATCTTACTTTTATAGTATTTATTCCCTCCTGTTGATCTATTGCTATCTGTGTTGCGATGCTCTAGTTTTCGTACCCGTGTTATCCCTTGCAGCCTTATATTGCCTTGGACACCTCCTATTACCTGTTGTTTGGTAGATAGTTGGACTTGCGCGTCGTAGTCGCTTGCTCAAGTGCTGTTGCGTGTCGTCAAGTACCACAGTTGTTGGAGTATTGCCGCTTGTTTAATGTTGGAGATGATCAAGACTTTAATTATTGTTTAATAACTAAAATTGAAGTAGGTAAATGCAGAGGCACCGGTGGGTGATAGATAACTTTTGGTTTCCGACCGCTCACTGGTGTCCCGTAGGACCCCGAGTTCTTGACACCTGTTCCGAGATCGAGCGCGCTAACCACAGGTGGGGAGATATGCCCCCCCCCCATCGATTAGTACCTGATTTCAAAGTATTGTACTGGGGGACACAAACTAGTTTGAGGTTTTATTTACTACCCTGTACTTATGCCATGCTTTACTGCTTTATTTCAATTGTGCGATGGATAGCACCTGTACTGTTTAGGATCGGGACACGATTTCGTGGTGTCGACAAGCCCAGTTTTGGGTTCCCAGCCGTTCACAGCCGTCTACCCAAACCCTAAGTCTGTCTCAGAGACCGGCCGACTTTGTTGCGGGTTCGACTTAGTGGGGTGGCCCCCATGTACTTGCTTTGGGTCCGGAAACGTCATGACTTAGGCCCCGCCGACATACCGATGGGTGTATGTTAACTGATCTGGCAAAAAGGGTCGAAGTGCTTGTGGATACTTTGGTGCACTCCTGCAGGGTTAAATCTTTTCGAGAAGCCGTGTCCGCGGTTATGGACGACTTGGAACACAGTGCTTGATCATAGACAACTATAACTAAAGTTTACTGTTATAATTTCACTTGTAACCGATATGACTAGTAATCAGCTTCACTACAACGGAATGGCTAAATAAAAGTACCAACAACTGCTGGGTTTTGGGATATCTCATGCTAATTGTATCTGACTAGTAAGTGTTGCAACTACAACGGAATGTTTAACTAAAACTGCCCACTGCTTATTATATCAGGATGACTATTTATATTGACTAGTAATTGCTACAACGATAACCGAATAAGTAAAACTGCCAACGGTGTGAGTTCCTCGGTTGACTTCCTCGTTTGGTCTCGAGGGGGAAACACCAGGATGGGTTTGTTTGATGGTAGCATCAGGTTGGTTCCGGATAGGTCTTTCTTACCCCTCTCTGATAGCCGCCAGTTGTATCGAGTCTCTATAGGTTGTTCAGTGCATGCTGCCGCTGCCGCTCAGTCCACCATACCTATGTAGGCGAGGACCGCCGAATTCTAGCCTCGCCGTCTTGGCCTCAAGATCGACGCTCCTCTTTTCCTTTGCCCTTTGTCGGCACCCCTTTTGTTTAAGCAGGTTTTGAGATCGGGCGTCGTTAGCGGTTACCCTTCCGGCTTGCTGGGCAGGGTTATGGACGCCATTGGTTATTCTTCGTGGCTCTTAGCCCCATTTGCATCTTGTCCGTAGCTGGACGCCTATCATTTTCAAGGTGAATTGGATCTTTGTATATTATATTCGTATTCTTGACTCTTTGAGTCATTATATATATCTCTGTTCTATGGGTCCCATCGAGGACTGTTGTGTAATGTTATTACTTCGTTTTCCACCCGCACGAAAGTGCCTGGTGGGCACCTTTGAATCGTTTCTATGCGGGTTTGGCGGGTTTCGCTAAAACTTGCATAGGGCCGATTCTGAGGGTGTTACAACCCCGAAACTATACAAGCTACAACAAGGAAATTAGTAGCCATATCAATAACCTGAGGTGTGCATGATGGCAAGTAATGTGCCAATAATATTCAGCAACCAGACGCCAGATAGTATGTGTTGAAGTAAGATGCAAATTCATTAAGTAGGCTAACTTCTGACGAGCTACAAAATCTGTGAAATTTGAAAGAACCAGGAGAAGTGTGAACAACACTCAAACTAAAAAGTACCAGATGGTCATAATTCATATATCATTGGAGACAACCATTATTTATGATGATTTGTGCGTGAGAATAAAACATCTCAAAAACTGATGGGATATAAATATCCTCACGAATTTTTATACACCTCTATATAGGTACGTATACACCGTCACCAAATCTATATAGGTATGTATACACCACTACCAAATGAGGGATTCACTTCATGCATGAACTTCCTCCTATACCATCAAGGAGACACAATAATGCGAGAAAGAGAGTCTAGCCTAGAATGAGAATAGGGGACATCGGGAATTTAGCGTGTCGAGCCAAGTGGGGATTTTGTGCCATCTCGTGTCCTTCTTCAATGAAGGACCAATACCTCATCTCAAGATGCCATCACAAAATCCTATCAAGTCAGGATAAAGCTACATCAAAATGGGAAACATGTTGGATGTCTATGACGCTTAGTCTTGATCTCTCCCACATTTCCTCTTCATTTCAAGGACTTCCTGGGTTGAACTGAAACATGCATTCCTGCAATTTATCATATGGGCGATAAACTATCACTAGCATTGGCGAATCCAGGAAAATACATCGTTCGGTGTCATTGCATATTGCATAAGAGTATTTTCTCGTTCCAAGCACTATTTCAATACACACATTAACTTGATTTTGTCAGATGGTTTTATTCCTCACAAGCTGGCCGACACACCCCATTCTTTTTAGGAACAAAATCAAAAGAAAGCTCCACAATTTGTTCAAGGTAAAAAAATGTTGACCAGCCTTCAAGATGGACGCGGTTAAATCATCACATTTAACATAAAGAATAAATGTATAATATCGTACTTTTGTTATTGCTGCTAACCAATTCGAATGAGAAACATTGATAAATATTCCTTGGCACGGACACTAGTAGAAAAACTGTCTTTCATTTGAAGCAGCCCAGATAATTTGTCCCGATTTGACCACGAACCGGGACTGATGCCCGCAAACGACACTACTAGAGAAAAGCTTATGCGAGGCGCACCTAAAAGCTTATGAGAGGCGCATATCATATGCGCCTCTAGCTTTGAGCCTCGGCTATTTTTTATGGGAGTATGCGCCTCCTATACTTCACAATGCGCCTCGTATATTTATAGTATATGCCCCTCCTATAGTATCCTATATGCGCCTCCGGTAATATTTTCGAAATTCAAGTTTTACAGACCACTATAAATAATAATATACAGATATTCAAATATACAATATAGTTCAGAATACAGTATAAAGAGCACAAAATTTTTCAGAAACTTGCAATTTGCCAAAGCATAATAGAACCAACATGAATACAATACATTACACATCAATCATGACATACAAGTTCATACATCAAGTGTTTGTGCCACAAGTTCACACCTCCGAGTACAAGTTCACAATCACATTACAACTCCAACGACGTAGCTCTACCTAGATGAAGTAGAACACATAACCTACCATGAAGAGCAACAAGGTGGTGATCACGAGGAAGTTCCTCCACTTCTTCCTTCCATGCCTCCTCCACTTCTTTTCCGCCACCTCTCTACTCTCATAGCCTTGGTAGTTGTTGCCCGAGAAGTTGTTCACTTGCTTCTGGCAGTCTTTCCACTCCTCGTACACACCTGGAACCCGACCGATGTACACGACATAGCACTTCTTCTCCATCTCCTACACATAATAAAGATGATATTACTTATGTCAGTGGAAAGCAATAGCTAGCAGTTCATAAGATAGAATCATGCATATATATGGGTGCAACAAAATGTAAAAATCATGTTCTAATCATCGGCATTTCGAAGAAAGACAAAAAAAAAGCAAACCAAGAATGACTTGGATTAGTACCTCATACTTAGGTGCATGGAAATAATAATGCTCGTTGTTCGATCTTGTGCGTCAAGTAGAATATATATGCCCAAATTACTAGTCTACTTGGCACACCAGATCCGTCATAACATGTTCTAATCATCGACATTTCGAAGAAAGACAAAGAAAGCAAACCACAAGAAGTAGGGAAGCAATGGCAAATGAAAAGCAACAAGCACTTAAAATAGTTCGTAACACAAATAACTAGCTAGTGTCTCTCACAATCAATTTCAACGGTTGACGAAACATATATGTTCACAGTATGATTGCGCACATTACAATAATGAAATCAGAGATCACAAACCAGGCTAGTAATTTTACACGCCAACACAAGAACCGATAGATACTGTGTTGTATACTAGAACAATCATGGAGCCAATAGATGTGTTTCAATCGACACAAAGAGGTACCTGATCAGTACACCTGCAAGTGAAGAGGTACCAGATGAATACGAAAAAGTACCGTGGTTTTCTCAAGTAACCCATATTCGAAACAGATCTCAGCATTTTTTTACTTCTGATGATTCAATGCATATCATCATTGCAGATCTTCTCAAGTACATGATTTTCAGGGAAGCAACAAACATGATTTCCACTTTCCAGTGAACCAAGATCACTATGGGACATAGCAGATGCAGAAAAATGCAAATTAAAGGATGCAGCTGTATGTATACAACTGATGCGATCTGCGAGACAGGACATATGAGGTGTTGATGGCATCTTTTGCATTACCATGTACAGAAGCAGATAGATGGATTGGCATGCTAGGAACATTACAAAGGATCATGGAGACATAAATCCTAGAGACTTCACATTATATGTTTCAATCAAGCGCAAAGAGGTACTACTAGATTCATACATCTGGGAGCAGATTTAACAAATTCACAAACAAAAACATCAATTTTCTAGTCTAGTAACAAAGAATCGGATGGCAGTGGCTATTATATCAACATAACAGCTTTACATATGAAAACCGCCAAACATAATTTGTTCATAGTATGATTGCAGACTTTACAATGCGAATGCAGAAATATGCATACAACAGATGTCATCTGTGAGACAGGACAAGAGAGGTGTTGATGGCAATCTTTTGCATTGCCTTGGCATCATTTGCATTACCATGGGGAACAGATGAATGAACTGACGTGCTGGAAGCATTACAAATGACTGTGGAGACGTATATCGCATTATACGTTCCAATAAGCAGAAGAGACACTACTAGATTCATATGTCTAGGAGTAAACGAGGCACCAAATTCACAAATGTAAGTGCATAAAAGCGCCATTGTCTGGTCATCTAGTAAACAAGCAGACCAAAATAAAGAACAGCTTTACATGTGAAAAACTTCAAAAAGTATATATGTTCATAGTAGGATTGCACACAGGGGAAGAGGGATAGGGGAAGGGGAAGGAGAGGGGAAGGGGGTCGGGGCTCACCTCGACGACGGGCTGCTGCAGGCGCGGACGGGGTGGCCGGCGGCAGGCGCTGTCCACGGGCAGCAGGTCTTCAAGCAGCAGCGCCAGGCTCCTCCTCGACGGGGCGGCGGGCTCCTCCTCCACGAGGCGGGGGGCGTCGGGCTCCTCCTTCCACGGGGCGGGCGGCGTCGGGCTCCTCCTTCCACGGGGCGGGCGGGTCGCGAGGGCGAGGTGCTCCTCCACGGGTCACAGGTGAGGTGCTCGTCGACCCCTGTGGATGGTGGCCGAGATGTCATGGAGAGGGGAAGAGGGATAGGGGAAGGGGAAGGAGAGGGGAAGGGGGTCGGGGCTCACCTCGACGACGGGCTGCTGCAGGCGCGGACGGCGGGCTGCTGCGGGCATGGACGGCGGCAGGAAGGGGACGACGGCGGCACGGCAAAAATGTTAGGTTACTGTGTGCGTGAGAGAGAAAGAGGAATCTCGTTGGTCCTTATTATGCGAGGTACCAGCTTATGCGAGGCCCATCTGGCAATAATGCGCCTCGCGTATTCTACAGACCTATTCAAATAGAGCAGTGCCCTCTTTTCTGTCAAAAAGCACATAGGAGCCCATTGGTTACATGCCTTGTGCTAATTTGAACCATGGCCAGACTCGCTACGCGCTGACGTGGTGACCGGCGTGGAACCAGCGTGGCCAACTAGCTTGGTCCAACAGTAGGAAAAAACGTTTCCCAATTCCATATTGCGCAATAACAACGACGAGGAAGACGCATCGCCGCCGCCCTCGGCCGGTAGCGACGGATTATCAGGCTCGGAATTGGCCGGCGACATGATGTCCATGTAAGCATGCCTGCGGCTGTCGACGCCGAGTAGCTCGGCCGGCGAGCGTGAGTCTATTACGCATGCGTGCAGCCGTCGATGGCGAGCAGCCTAGCCGATACGTGAAGTCCAGTTACGCATGTATGTGGCAGTCGGCGGCGGGCAGCCCGATCGGCGACGTGAAATTCAGGTACGTGCATGCGGCCGTCGAAGACTATCAGCTCTGGGCGACAACGTCAAGTCCAGGTACGTGTGCGCAGCACTCGGCCGGCGGCGCGACATGGCCGTCCAAGAAGTTGAGCGTCCTGTGGGCAGAGCGCGGTCCCAGACGTTCACGACGGCGTGGGCCGAACATTCAAGTGCAAACAGACGTGCAGGAGCAGTTTCAGATTTTCTTTGCGTAATTAGCGGCAAGAGTCCCCACTCGCTTTTCTTTCTACCGTTCACGCACACGTAGGATCTGTTCCTAGTCAGCGCGTAAGTTTTCCGTAAACCATCCGTAGGTGTAGCACCAGCCCTATAAAATATACTACTCATTTTTTGGAATTTTTTTAAAAGCCATTTTTCTTGTAAAAACATTGTCCAAACATAATATAAACTATAAAATATTTGTCTTAGTGGAGGAGAAAGAAGTGAGATAAATGAGTGGGGTGGTAGTGACTCCATGTGCCAAAAGCTGGAAAAAAGATGGTGTCAGGTTATAGGAGATGCATATTGCACAATATAAATCTCATATAATTCAAACTATAGGAGGCACATATAGCAATAGTGCCTTGCAGGCATATGCGGCCACCTACCTCCACCCGGGCCGCAGGGGTTACTTGAGGCACATATGACTATATGCGCCTCGCATATTATCAAATATAGGAGGCGCATATAACCATATGTGCCTCTCATATTCGTGCACCTACCAACACGCGGGCCCACACAGATATGCGAGGCGTATTCTGTCCATATGCGTCTGGCCTATCTAATATATAGGAGGCGCATATGACTGGAATGCGCCTCGCATAATATTGGGCTTGTAGATTTTGTCCGTACAGGGATTATAGGAGGCGCATTCTTATCATATGCGCCTCGTCTATTTTTATATACTAGAGACGCATGGAGAAGGAGTATGCCTCGCCTATTTTATAGAAGGCGCATATGGTCTAAATGTGCCTCACATGAGCATGTCTCCTGTAGCCTTTTCTCTAGTAGTGCGAAGATATCCTAAGCACTCGGAAGATGGCGTCGGCGCGACCGAACTGGATGCGACGAGGGCAAGACTTTTTCTGGCGGCCGACGGAATGTAGATTCCGTATCGTGCTTTGGGTTCCACGCAAACCAAAACTTACGCCCAATAGCAGTCTAGGAAAAACTGGAAACCACCCCATCCCCGGCCCCACTTTGCAAAATACGCACAGGCATCCGCGCCAGAAACGGATCGCACCGATGCTCCGCCGCCGGCATGAACTCGGCAAGAGCTAGGGGAGCCGAAGAACGACGAGGGAGGGGCCCCTTCCATGGCGGACACGCGCAGCCCTGGCCACTCTTAGGCCCAGCGGCGACGGCGAGGCACCTCTCTGCCGATATTGACCGCATCTAGAAGGCGATGGAGAGCAACCTCGCCTCGGCACAGACTGCAGGTCATCCGACGCCGGTGACCTCCTCTCCCAGATGCGAGACGCCGGGGTTGGAAACCCAATCTCCTCCCAAAAATCCTGCTTCAGCTCCTCGTCCGTCTTCCTCCTCCGACGTGCCACCGTTGTCCACCCCAGCTCCCCAGACACATCCTCTAGTTCCTCAAGGGCAACGAGATCCGCCGCCACGCGATCCCCTTGCCATTCCTTTGCTCCGCTCAGATAGTCTGGAGAGAAAATGAGACCAATCCACGTGCCATTGCAAAGTCCTTAGATCGAGGGAGGATTTCACTTCCCGGCCTCTGCACTAATTTAGGATGCATACAGCCATTGAGCATGAGTATAAGGATTATTAATTTTAATTAAGTACCAAATCTGGTCCTTGGGATAAATTGCATGAGTTCCGTGAGGATTTGAACTCAGGCGTTAGGCTTATACATCCACTCTTCCTACCAGTTAAGCTAGGCTCATTCCTCCTTAAAAATCCTAAGAGGCCTTGGTAATTTATCAATTCGTGCTATTAGGTGTTATTGTACAGCACCCCGTAGCTAAGGAGGTCTGCGAGAATAAATTAAGCAAAACCTGGTTGGGTGTTCTGCCGGCTATTATTGTACTAAGCGACTTGATTCAGATGTTCTGGTGATGTAATAAAAGTCGCAGCTTTATCTTTAGAAAAAGGTAAATACTATACATCGCGGTCCGATGGAACGCATATCGTCGGACTACTCCATCGCGCTCCATCTCTTTTCAATCCGTCGGCCTTATACCAGCGTTACTTTTCACGGGAAAATAATTAGGCCCGTTAACACCGCACCTTGCCCACCTAAATCCCAAAATTTCCGTCTAAATCGATCTGCTGCTAGGAACCTCTGCTCTCCATCACGATTCTTTTATCCCATCGTGTCTCATCTCTCACCGCACACCCCATCAAGTTAGAGAGATGCGCTTCCGCCAGGATCGACTCCGGCAAGCATGGCGTTCCTCCGTAGAGAATCATGGTTGAGGAATCCCTGACCGCCATCGGCCGGCGTGGCCGGGTTAGAGGTGGCTCCACCGCCAACACTCGGGCAATGCCTAACGCTTTCTTAACAGGGACCTGCACCATCTATTCCAACAACCGGCGGGAATCCCAATTAGAAGGCGGCGGCCGATCCTATCATCAGGCAATGGTGTCTGAGGAAGTTTGGGAGCAGATCGCATCATGCATCTGCCCATCTCACTAGCAGTAATTTATTCCATATGCTCAGCGGCAGTAGCCAGTAGGCATGCACAAGTCCACCAAGCCAGGTTCACAAGTCATGTCCTTGCTCGATTTGTTCTAGATTTCTTTCATCGTGAAGTACAAGTTTTGAAAAATAGCAATTGATCCTGCAGTATTGAACTGATGTGTGCTCTGGTTAGAGTGTATTTTTTTCAAACTGATATATGTTTTTATATGCTTCCACTCAAACATTTAACTGCTTGCACCTTGTTTATATGCTTCCTAATTAACAATTTTGACATTGCATTATTGTCAAGACATTTTTAGCGTAAGTAATTGTATGCTTCCATCCCACTTTGTTATTTTTCAAAATGTTAAATTATATGCTTCAGCTATACACCTTTTGTTTCACACTAATTCAGCAAACACACCTTGTTTATATGCTTCCACTCAAACATTTAATTGCTTCAAATGGAACTATGTTTTGCTTTAAGCAATTTGCTAGTGATTTGGATAAATATTTGGAGGATTAGCCACTTTGTGGACTGGTCTTTTTAGTTTGTTGTTTTGGTGTGCTCATTTATATCCTTGTTTTTTTTTTAGATGACATAGTGCTTATTTCAATCCGGTGGCAGCTCTGCTCGGCGGAAGAAGCATGAGACACGACTACACCGCATGGGCTGCCATTGACCGCAAAAGAGGGTTGCGATGCCAACCAAGGAGAATGCGAGGGATCTATTCGATGGTAGGGCAGATACGATGGGCGAAGGCCGGAGTTTATGCAGGTCAACTTCTATTGTTTGAAGCACCGGCACTGCGATGAACAACTTACTCTAGTACCACAATGGCGACATGATCATGCACGTTGAATGTTGTGACTTCATGGTTGTGTGCCGTATGGAAGAAAGCGTGGACGAAACCAAATTGTTGCTCCATGGAAGCATTGCCACCGTTAGCTAGAAGCACATTTTATTTTATCAGAAGCACGTATCTAAGTTGTTTGAAGCATGAGTAACAGTGAAATGGAATTATTTGTATTGATGGAAACATATTTCTAATTGGTTGGAAGCAATAATCGTGTCCATCGATGCTTTCGAAGCAATATATATGTTATACATAAGACACAAACTTATATATATTAACTCAAATCAAGATCTTTTTTCAACATAGAAGCAAGCTCTCCTATCTATAGAAACAAACAGAAATCTGCAAAGAAAACAAAGTATCTTTCATGTCGAAGAAAATTTCAGTTGTGTCGGGAGCACATTCTCATTCCATTGGAAACAAGATTCGTTGCGTTGGAAGCAGCTATGCATATCATCGGAATTTTTGTTTCTTAAAATCACGAATAAAAGTTCAAATAGGTAGTTAATTCCACGTAATTAGCGTCAAGATTTAAGGATGGCGTGGTTTACGGAAGCGGTTAGCAATTAGTGCAAATCCTACATGCAAACTAACCACCCACGTCCTAATTTTGCTCGACCATCTAACGCATCAGATCAATTTAATCCTACGACGCACTAGTGGTCCGACGGGAAGCTAAGATCGGCATCCGATTCCTAGCGGTGGCCTTAGAAAAATGCACTGCATCAATTCCCAGTGTGCTTCCTTCCCTAGCTAGCTAATTAGTACACCCCGGATCTAGTCCGTGTATGGCAACGAGTACTGACTTTCTGCCTTGCCAGATGCAAAAGGCCTACACAAACTGCTCAACCAATGCTCAGCATACTCTGGCTAGACGCTCTCACGTTGGCCAGACCACATCGGAGACAAGTACGTCCTCCAGCGAGCATCAATGGAGATAAACAGCGTACAAACAGTTCTGATGTGCTTATCTGAGGCATAGAGCTTAGCTGGTCTATCAAATAACGGCATGTCAAATTTCCGACACATCTCGTTCCTAAGAAGATATGGATGTTATTTTGGCCAGCAATGGGCCGGGGGGATGAGACGATCATAGACAAGAGGTGCTCTCAACTAATTCAGCTAAAGAAATATGTAGTTGTGTGGCAGACGAGGAACAGAAGATATGTAGGCCAGCGCGAGAGGATATGGTTGGGCTGGTATATATGATGCATTTCTTGATGGCGTGTACTTTAGGGATTTGAAGGTGGTGGTTGAAATATGACCCATACCCACAAATGAAACCTGCAGATATAGCACCTGACTTTGGATGGTCTGATGTAGTTGTCAGAATCACATGCTTTCCCAAATAATAGTAAGGAAAGGCAATGAACATGCCACAAGAACGATCAGACGTACTTATGGGTGATAAATCCTTCTAATAATGTGACAACTGAAGTTCATCAAATCAGAGAACTGAACAACATTCTGAAACTCAACAACAATATGTTAACTCTGCAACGGGAAATATGTGTCAAATGAAGTGTGGCAACAGAGTGCTTCATTTTGGCTCTTGGGTTACATGTAGCTCATCGTTTTGAACATTCAACAATGTATTTCAAAGTTCCCTTCCGCGGCAAATGTGCCCATGTCCGACGATGTCAAGACCGAGGATGGCGACAACAAGCCAACAAGGACTTAGCTCCCTTGCCGTCCTCTTTTAGGCCTATTTTAGAGAAACTTTGCGTTGTGATTGGGCTCCCACCTCGTTCCAACAGTTCTTTGCTCTCTTACAAGGCGTCCCTGGCATTTTTAGACGCATGCTCTGGCTTACTTTTGTGGCAATGGCTTGGTCCCTCTGGGTTCAAGTGGCATTTCACCCCTAACCACAACTCATCCGCTGATTCTTCAACATCAGTCGGTTCGGACCTCTGCTTAGTTTCATCCAAGCTTCATCCTGGTCATGGATAGATCACCCAGGTTCGGGTCCGTAAGAAGTGACAATCGCCCTATGAAGACTCGCTTTCGTTACGGCTCCGGTGGGTTCCGTTCCCTTAACCAAGCCACTGCCTATGATTCGTCGGCTCATTCTTCAACAGGCACGCGGTCAGAGATCACTTTCCCCTCCCACTGCTTGGGAGCTCCATTAGGAACAAGACCCTGATTGAGGGCCGTTTTATTTCTTCTCCTACGGAAGGCTTATACAAAATTGTGTTTTTTTGCAGTTGTGGAGACCGCTCAGCAGAACCTTGGAGCGGCACGCAATCTCTTCCCTCATTGATGCTGTCAAGAGCAAGATTTTGACGCTTCGACAAGCCATGGAGTAGTTGGAATCCATCCGGACCCGTTCATTTTCTCCGGTGGCAGTGGAGAGTGGTCATGTGCTTGTGGGTGTCGTCTACCCTCGTCGTGTCACAGTCTGAAGCTAATGTTGTTTGTGCCATCGTTGTTCTCTGGCTAGGCCAGTGGTGTTGTGAGAACCTTATTGTGTTTGTCCTGGCATGACCAGTGATCGTTTATCTGTACTGTTACTACCTTGTGTTGGTCCCGAGGGCTTTGTTTATAAAACCGGACTATTTAATAAATAATCCTTTTATCTTAAAAAAAAAGACTTAGATCCCGCTTGGGCCTCGCTGCCATGGCGCCATCTTAATATCACACTCGTGCATGGCCCAATTCTTCACCCAACACCATTACGGCGGTTGCAACCTTGTCCGTGATAGGAAACGCGTGACTTAATCCGCTGGTAGCGTGACTTCGTGGAACATGCTGCCGCGACACCATTAGAGAAAAACGCAGCTATCATGAAGAAGAATGCACGCTTAGCACATATGATGGGTGTTAATTGGATTCTGATTGCAACATATCTTAAGTGGGACCATCACAGGTAGATACAGGCAACAACAACATGTAAGCCTTAGCTAAGAATCCAATTAATATGGTGAGACAATAGAACTAATCTGGATTAGGATGAAATTACCCTTTTGCAACCCAGTTTAGGGGGGTAGTACCCAAGCACTCCCCATCTTCTCTGTCAAATTGACTGGTTGGCTGTCATCCTTGTAGGGACACCTAAAGACGCGGCCGTTGACAACCTAGCTACTGGCAAAGTGCAGTGACGCATCCTCGACATTCGCGCAGGCACGCTTGGGAACTTACGAGATGTACCACCGTGTCCTTCGCAAGCAAGTCGGTCGCCAGGTGCAACCGCAAAGTTAGTTCTTACAAATGGTGTAAAAAAGCACAATGTCCTAATCTTTCGACATGAAATTCGAAACTAACATTGCTGGCACAACCGAGTCCCGATCCAGAGCCAAGAATCACCAAACAGGAAATGTCAAAGAGTAACCTAAAGATTGAAGTACTCTTGGCTAGACAAGGTTTGTAAACAGCTTCCCACAGTGGAACACACCTTGGGCCACACGAGCTGAACACAATCCCGATACTAGGGACTTCAAGTATTCCTGACACTTCACATACCTAAGCACATTATGTATCCATGATTGATTGACCAGCAGATGACAACGAAACATGGCATTCCAATGAGAACATGGCCTCAAACATGCCTGACCCTCTTAACCAGTTTTCTACTCGTGTGGCGTGATGATGTAGTAGAGAAAGAAAAATAGATGGAAACATGAGAGTCGTGTGAAGATATATATCATGAGGAGTGAATGTGGTGTATGAAATATGATGAAGATTCATTATTTCTGGAAACACCAAAAGAACTTAAATGCTCAAAGAACATTAACATTCACTACAACAGGGACGTCAGGCCGTGACACTTATAGACGCTGAGGCAAACGCACCCCGAGCTAACGCAGCAAAAAAAGCCGCCAAGGATAACTGTGTTGGTGAAAGTGCATATGTGGCGTTTTATTTAGCTCGGCACAATGTCATATGTCCACCTAGCGCTTCCACGGCAGTAAGACGTTAACGTTGTGCCTCATGTAGGCCGGCACTGTGTACATGCTAGGGCAGCTATGAGATGACGATACAAAAATATTGTCTTGTATAATATATGTTGGAAGATGCGTTGGTGCATAGCAATATAATTAAATTGTTACTTCATATAGAATATTATATAAATATAAATCACATATAGAAAATAATAGAAAACATATAATTTACAAAAAAATCATACCACATGATAGTGATACACATAGTTCAGATGCAAGTACTTCACCCTAATTTAGTTCACATACATCTCTAAAAAACTAAAACGATAGTGATACACATTGTTCAGATTTTATGCACTATCATGACCAAATGTCCCTCCTTTGTTTAAAACTCAAAGTCACAAAAATCTCTTTCTTAAAGCTTCTTCTAAACAACACAGTCTTCTCAATTTGATGTCGTCATTTCCATACTTCGCACGAACTTTTTTGATGGTCCCATTGCCATTGTGACCTTTGATGTTGTCTCCATCTTCATGAATGTGAGTGATAAGAAACATGTGGGAAAAAGAACATGAAAAATATTACATGGCTATCATATTACATGGGAAAGAAAAAATACTAGTTGTGGTGGGAAAGATATCATATTTTCCTTGGAAATGTTTTTCTTGTTCATGATCCAACTGTAGTAAGGGATCATTGTCTTGTATCTTTTTGGTTTCTCCTTCTTGACCTAGGATAGACTTCCACATTCATGCTCGTACAAAACACATTAAGATAGACTTCCACTTTGTTCGAGAACGAGTGGCTGAAATTTTTTTGCCATCAAGTTTGTTTTAAGCCAGGATCAAGTTGCAGATGGTTATACTAAAGCTATTCATATTAGAAATTTACATCAATTTAGACATAATTTAAATCTTTCACCAAGTTTAGATTAAGGGGGTTGTTAGAGTTTGTATAGTCCCCCGTATGTGTATTGGTACGGAATAGTATACCGACTCATATATGTATTGCCTTTTATATGTGCCACTGCCAGGGCTCTTCTGATCTTATATAACACGAAGCCCGAGCCTCTAACGAGGTGTCGGTTCCTCCTAAGAAAACGAATATCCCTAATTTTTTTACTTCTAACCCATCCGAATGAGAAATAGTGATAAATATTCCTTGGCGTGGACGGATCCCACAACATTCATCGACGCAAATTGAGTGTTATGTCTCCGCTCACGCCAGCGCGAATATATACCACAAGTTCCATCTTCTATCTTATACATAGGATCAAGCTTTACTAGTATGAACACGTCTCTTCTTTTTTATCAAATAAGTTGTGAACAAGAAGAGCAATGGCAGAAGTTGCTGAGAGTGACGAGACAAGAAATGTTGCTCATTGCACCAAGTATAGCCCACCTCCGGTATTCCTTATCAGTAATTTATTCTCTTGAAATAAAATGTTTCACAAGCCTCATGTCGACGCATTTAGATAAAGGCACAACCTTGAGTCAAGGCCAGTATAAGATGCATCGCTAAAGTGTGATCGATGATCAACCGCCGCTCCTAGTCAGCTTCTACCACTTTGGGGAGGCAACGATATGTGAGGCTCAGTTGCTCGGCAATAGCTCAATAACGGTCGGATGGGTTCCTTGCATGTGTGTTTTGTTATCGTTGAGTGGGAGAAGGACCTCATCTAGGAAAAATGTAACCTACAGAGCTAAACTAAATTAAGGAGACAAATTTATGGCGCTTTTGGCACACAATGTTACGTAATGTAACATCCTTAATTCAGTAACATTTTTAATTCATCCAGAATACAAAATCAGGGGAACAAAAACTTTTTCTTGTTTGGATGATGTAGTTATTCATTGCTTGTTTGAACTTATGCAACCGAATATGTAGTATATGTTATACTCCTCCACCTACACCTCAGTTGACAAAAGCTATTTCACAAAAAAGAAATGTCTTGGATCATTTTACATCTTCTCAAATGTTCTGGCATTTTAAAAACAAGATCCAAGATGTTTTTACAACCATCAATATTTTTGTAACTTCTACTAAGAAAGTTATGGAGAACTATATACTAGCTCCTTACGTTTTCAAGACAGAAATTTTAACTAAACCTTATCTCTAGATTTTCCCTAAAACATCATTTATAAAACTTTTGACTCCCCTTCTTAGTAGAAGTACCTAGAGACCCTCATCTTCTTCAAAACTCAAACCCTTTAAAACACCTTCCTTTACCTCAAGCCAACCTTGATGGTATGCATAACAGGGATTCTCGGACCGCTGCTCTAGGGCCCCACAGGCTTGGTTATCCACTAGAGGCGACTTGAGCTAATAATATATATTACCACATCCGGTTTCTAGCTAGGAAAGTGGAGTTGTTAGTTTTACTCGCAAAACTGAATGGGGTGTTTCTCAACCAGCTGGGACATAAGTCCGAAGGCCTGGATTTCAGAACACCACCAAATGGCCCTCCTTTGTTTAAAACTCAAAGTCACAAAAATCTCTTTCTTACAGCTTCTTCTAAACAACACAGTCTTCTCAATTTGATGTCGTCATTTCCATACTTCGCACGAACTTTTTTGATGTTCCCATTGCCATTGTGAAATTTGATGTTGTCTCCATCTTCATGAATGTGAGGGATAAGAAACATGTGGGAAAAAGAACATGAAAAATATTACATGGCTGGAATGAAACTATTACTGGTAGTGGTAAGTACGACCATCAATTGGAAGAAAGAAAAAAATACCAATGTGACCTTTTTAAAAACGAGAAAATTATTTTGCTAAAATTTATATCGTTAATTTTCAACTCGATATATAGGTATGTGGTTTGTTTTGCACATTTGTAAAGCTTAGAAGTACGATTTTTTGCTGATTTTTAAAGAAGAGTGGGAGTACACCTAATTAAACCGAGATCACCATCAGACACAAAGTTAGAATTGAACTACCATTGTAGTAAAAAGAACTAGTTGTGGTGGAAAAGCTATCATATTTTCCTTGGAAACGTTTTTCTTGTTCATGACCCAACTGTAGTAAGGGATCATTGGCTTGTATCTTCTAACTATCCTCCTCTAGTTTCTCCTTTTTGACCTAGGATAGACTTCCGCATTCATGCTCATACAAAACACATTGAGATAGACTTCCACTTTATTCAAGAATGAGTGGCTGAATTTTTTTTGCCATCAAGTTTGTTTCAAGCGAGGATCAAGTTGCAGATGGTTATACTAAAGCTATTCATGTTAGAAATTTACATCAATTCAGACGTAATTTAAATCTTGCATCAAGTTTAGATTAAGGGGGTCGTTAGAGTTTGTATAGTCCTCCGTATGTGTATGGGTACGGTATAGTATACCGACTCATATATGTATTTCCTTTTGTATGTGCCACTGCCAGGGCTCTTCTGATCTTATATAACACGAAGCCCGGGCCTCTAACGAGGTGTCGGTTCCTCCTAAGAAAACGAATATCCCTAATTTTTTTACTTCTAACCCATCTGAATGAGAAATAGTGATAAATATTCCTTGGCGCAGACGGATCCCACAACATTCATCAACGCAAATTGAGTGTTATGTGTCCGCTCACGCCAGCGCGAATATATACCACAAGTTCCATCTTATATCATATACATAGGATCAAGCTTTACTACTACAAACACGTCTCTTATTTTTTATCAAATAGGTCGTGAACAAGAAGAGCAATGGCAGTAGTTGCTGAGAGTGACGAGACAAGAAATGTTGCTCATTGCACCAAGTATAGCCCACCTCCGGTATTCCTTATCAGTAATTTATTCTCTTGGAATAAAATGTTTCACAAGCGTCATGTCGACGCATTTAGAGCAAGGCACAACCTTGAGTCCAGGGCAGTATAAGATGCATCGCCAAAATGTGATCGATGATCAACCGCCGCTCCTAGTCAGCTTCTACCACTATGGGGAGGCAACGATATGTGAGGCTCAGTTGCTCGGCAATAGCTCAACAACTGTCGGATGGCTTCCTTGCATGTGTGTTTTGTTATCGTTGAGTGGGAGAAGGACCTCATCTAGGAAAAATGTAACCTATGGAGCTAAATTAAATTAAGGAGATAATTTTATGGCGCTTTTGGCACACAATGTTACATCATGTAACATCCCAAATTCAGCTACCTTGTTAATTCATCCAGAATGCAAAATCAGGGGAACAAAAACTTTTTCTTGTTGGATGATGTAGTGATTAATTGCTTGTTTGAACTTATGCGCAACCGAATATGTAGTATATGTTATACTCCTCCACCTTCACCTTGGTTGACAAAAGCTATTTCACAAAAAAGAAATGTCTTGGATCATTTTACATCTTCTCAAATATTTTCGCATTTTAAAAACTGTTAGAGATATGCCCAAGAGGCAATAATAAAGTGGTTATTATCATATCTTCATGCTTATGATAAATATTTACATACCATGCTATAATTATATTAACTGGAAAAATTAATACTTGTGTGATTTGTAAACATAAAAGAGTCCCTAGTAAAGCCTCTTGTTAAACTAGCTTGTTGGTTAATATATGATCATGGTTTCCTGATCATGAACATAGAGATGTTATTAACAACAGGGTCATATCATTAGGAGAATGATGTGATGGACATACTTCTATAGTTAAGCGTAGCATAAAGATCAAGTCATTTAATATAGTTCACTTGCTATAAGCTTTCTGATACATAGTAACATAATTCCTTCGACCATGAGATCATGCTAATCACCATCACCGGAAGGATGCCTTGATGACATCAAACACCACACCGTAACTGGGTGGCTATAAAGGTGGCATTGAGTGTTTGGAAATTATGTGTTGAGGCACATGGATCAAGATTGGGATTTGTCCATCCATATGACGGATAGATATACTCCGGGCCCTTTCGGTGGAATGCCATCCAATTAGCTTGCAAGCATGTGACTGGCTCACAAGGGATCACATATCACGGGAACGAGAAAAGAGTACTTATTGGTAACGAGGTTGAACTAGGTATGTAGAGGTACCGACGATCAAACCTCGGATAAGTAAAGTATCGTGAGACAAAGGGAAATTGGTATCGTATGTAAATGGTTCATTCCATCACGAAGTAATCATAGAAATATGTGGGGGACATATGAATTTCCAGATTCCTCTATTGGTTATTGATCGGAGAAGAGTCTCGGTCATGTCTGCATAAATCACGAACCGTAGTGAGATACACTTAAGGATTCGATGTTGTTTAGTAGATATGAAAGAGACTGAATGTTGTTTGGAGTCTCGGATGGGATCCGAGATATCACGAGGAGATCCGGAATGGTCCGGAGAATAATATTCATATAAGGAAAGTCCAATTTCGGAGTTCGGGAATGATTCCCGTGTTTTCACCGGAATATTCTAGAAGGGTCTAGAAGGTTCACCGATCCGGAAGGGGAAGGGTACATGGATGTGTCATGACAAAGTGTAATGGTTGCATCATGTCCTAGGTCACTAGGCTGGACACTTGGAAGAGAGAAATCAAACTCTAATTTGAAAGTCAAAACGCCATCCCCCTTGCCCTAGGCACCCAAGAAACCCTAGGTTGGCCGCCACCCCCTCTCTAGTTGTGACCAATCTAGATCTCCTCTAAACCGCTACCGACTAGCTAAACTCTAGTTGCTAGCTACCTCTAAACCTCGGCCCTCTAAACCCTAGATCGCCGGGGATCCCTCTACTCCACCATACTCGCTCTGGCTTAGGCGAAGCTGAAGAGTTTCGCGGCATAGTAAATCAAAATTTTCTACGGATGCGAACAGAGGGAAAGCCAAGATCTAATCTAGGGGATGCAAACAACGAGAGAGATTGGATTAGATCTTCATACCCTTGAAGATTCGCAGTGAACGTTCGTCGGGCGTGGGTGATGTAGTCGTACTCGCTTCTCCTCCTCGCGATCCGATCCGATCTAGCACCACAAGTGGCGGTGCCTCCGTGAGATGCACACGTGCAGCACCTCGACGTCTCCTCCTTCCTCGGTCCAGCAAGTATGGTGGAGAGACGGATTGGATCTACAACACGACGGCGTGGTGTATATGGTGGAGAGTTTCTGCAGCAGGGCTTCACCTACACGCAGTCGGGAGGGAGAGAGAGAGGAGGGCAGCAGGGCGGCTAGCTTTGGAGGGGAAGGTGTGTTGGGGTGGTGCGCCCCCAGCCCTCTTTATATAGAGGGGTGGGCGGCTGCCCTAGCCCCTCTCCCAAGTCCAAACCGGCGGCCAAAGGAGGAGGAGTGGGGGGCAAGGAAACCCCCCCCCCTTCTAGAAGGTCTAATTAGGGTTTTACCCTAGCTGGCCGGTTGGGCCCTATGGGGCCTTGTGCCCCTGGCCCAATGCGGCCAGGGCACTCCCTCATAGGCCCATGCCCCCTCCCGGAAGGTGGGGCCACGTTGGTCCCCTTCCGGAAGGTTCTAGAAGCTTCCGTTACAATACCGATTAACCCGGAACAATTCCGAACTCCAAAAACTGCACTGCCTTATATGAATCTTATTCTCCGGACCATTCCAGAACCTCTCGTGATGTCACGGATCCCATCCAAGACTCCGAACAAAAACTCATAAACCAATAATCCAATATATCCTAGCGTCGAGACACGTTAAGTGTGTGACCCTGCGGGTTCGAGAATATGCAGACATGATCTTCTATCAATAATCAACAATGGGTCCGAAACCCATATTGACTCCCACACATTCATCGATGATCATATCGGATGAACCACGATGCCAGGATTCAACCAATCCCATATATATATTCCCTTCGTCTTGCGATATTTTACTTGCCCAAGATTTGATCGTCGGTACCGTCATACCTAGTTCAATCTCGTACACAGCAAGTGCTTTACTCATTCCATAATCCGATATCACTTTGTGATTAACTCCTTAACCACATGCTTGCAAGCGGTGTTGATATCGATTACCGAGTGGGCCCGAAGTATATCTCTCCGACTTGGGAGGGACAAATCCCATCTCGATACATACAACCCAACAGATACTTTCCGATCACCTGAGAGACACCTTTATGATCACCCTCTCATAGGATGTCGTTTGATGACCTCAAAGCTTTATTCCGATACCAGGGAGTTGTATTATCTCACGGTCTAAGGAATACAATATTTGACATAAGAAAAGCTTCGCAAAGATGAACACGATGATACGATCTAATTGCTTCGCTTAGTTTGGGTCTGTCCATCATATCATTCTCCCAATGATATGATCTCATTATTAATCGACAACTCATGTCCATAGTTAGGAAACCTTAACCATCATTAATCAATGAGCTAGTCCATAGAGGCGTACTAGGGACACGGTGTTGTTCACAAACCACACAAGTATTAAAGTTTCCGCTTAATACAATTCTAGCATGGAATATAAACATTATCATGAACAAAAATTATAATAATAACATCTTTATTATTGCCTCTAGGGCATAATTCCAACAGTCTCCCACTTGCACTAGATTCAATAATCTAGTTTACATCTGGCAACAATCTCACACCCATGGCATTGAGGCTCTGATCATGTTTTACACGTGGAAGAGGTTTAGTCAATGGATCTGCGTCATTCAGATCTGTATGTACTTTGCTAATCTTCAGATCTCCATCTGCTATATAATCTCGGATTATATGAAACTTGCGGTTGATATGCTTGGTCTTTGGATGATATCTTGGTTCCTTAGAGAGTGCTATGGCGCCAGTGTTGTCACACAATATCTCCAGTGGGTCCAATGCACTTGGAACCACGCCAAGCTCAGTGATGAAGTTCCTGATCCAAACTCCTTCACTTGACGCTGCTGCAACAGCCATGTATTCCGCTTCTACTGTAGATCCCGCGATCACGCTTTGCTTGCAGCTTCTCCAGCTCACAGCTCCTCCATTCAAAATATACACGTATCCTGTCTGAGATTTAGAATCATCCTTGTCGGTGTCAAAACTAGCATCGACGTAACCTTTTACGACAAGCTGTTCATCACCGCCATAGACTAAGAACATTTCTTTAGTCCTATTTAGGTACTTTAGGATGTTCTTCACGGCTGTCCAGTGTTCCACTCCTGGATCACTTTGATATCTGCTCGTCAAACTAAGAGCATTGGACACATCCGGTCTAGTACACAACATGGCATACATGATAGAACCTATGGCCGAGGCATAAGGCACTTTGCTCATAGCTTCCCTATCATTTACCGTAGCTGGACACCGAGCCTTGCTCAATATCTTACCTGACAACATAGGCACTGAACCTTTCTTTGCCTTATCCATTCTGAACCTTTTCAGAACTTTGTCTAGGTATGTACTCTGGCTTAAAGCTATCAGGCGTCTTTGTCTATCTCTATAGATTTTGATGCCCAATATATAAGCAGCTTCACCTAGGTCTTTCATTGAAAAACACTTGTTCAAATAACTCTTCACATCGTTAAGCATGTTGATGTCATTTCCAATAATCAATATGTCATCCACATATAGTACCAGAAATGTCACCGAGCTCCCACTCACTTTCTTGTAGATACAAGCTTCGTAGCAATTTGGAACAAATCCAAAGCTCTTGATCACTTGATCAAAACGAAGGTTCCAACTCCGAGATGCTTGCTTCAGTCCATAAATGGAACGCTGAAGTTTGCATACTTTATCAACATCCTTAGGATCGACAAAACCTTCAGGTTGCATCATATACAACTCTTCATCAATGTTGCCATTGAGGAACGCAGTCTTGACATCCATCTGCCATATTTCATAATCATGAAACGCAGCAATTGCTAATAAAATCCGAATGGACTTAAACATCGCTACGGGAGAGAAAGTCTCATCGTAGTCAACACCTTGAACTTGTCGAAAACCTTTCGCGACAAGCCGTGCCTTATAGACGGTAACATTACCATCCGTGTCCGTTTTCTTCTTGAAGATCCATTTGCACTCAACGGCCTTTCGGTCGCTAGGAGGGTCCACCAAAGTCCATACTTGGTTTTCGCCCATGGATCCCAATTCGGATTTCATGGCTTCTAGCCATTTCTCAGAGTCTGGGCTCATCATCGCTTCCTCATAGTTCGTAGGTTCACTGTCTTCTACTAGCAAGACAGTCAAGACAGGGTTGCCGTACCACTCAGGAGGGGCACGCGACCTTGTCGACCTGCGACGTTCGATGCTTGACATCGTCCAAGCTTCATGATCCTTGTCATTAGCTTCCTCTATTGTTGTGCGGTGACCTTTGGAACAATTTCAGGTGCTGCGCTACTCTCCAATTCAAGAGAAGGTTCAATAACCTCGTCTAGCTCTACTTTCCTCCCACTCACTTCTTTCGAGAGAAACTCCTTCTCAAGAAAGGAACCATTCTTTGCGACAAACACTTTGCCTTCGGTTCTGTGATAGAAGGTATACCCAATAGTTTCCTTAGGGTATCCTATGAAGACGCATTTCTCCGCTTTGGGTTCGAGCTTGTCCGGCATCAATTTATTGACGTAAGCTTCACATCCCCAAACTTTAAGAAACGACAACTTAGGTTTAGCACCAAACCACAGTTCATACGGTGTCGTATCAACGGATTTAGATGGTGCCCTATTTAAAGTGAATGCAGTGGTTTCTAATGCATAACCCCAAAATGATAACGGCAAATCAGTAAGAGACATCATCGATCGGACCATATCTAATAAGGTTCGATTCCGGCATTCAGACACACCATTGCGCTGTGGTGTTCCGGGTGGCGTGAGTTGTGAAACGATTCCACTTGCTTTAAGATGCGTGAGAAAATCATAACTCAAATATTCACCTCCACGATCGGATCGTAGAAACTTAATCTTTCGGTTACGATGGTTCTCCACTTCATTCTGAAATTCTTTGAACTTTTCAAACGTTTCAGATTTATGTTTCATTAAATAGATATACCCATATCTACTTAAGTCATCGGTAAAAGTGAGAAAATAGCGATATCCACCGCGCGTCGAAACACTCATCGGTCCGCATACATCGGTATGTATGATTTCCAACAAGTCCGTTGCTCGCTCCATCATACCGGAGAACGGGGTTTTGATCATCTTGCCCATGAGGCATGGTTCGCATGTGTCAAATGATTCAAAATCAAGAGACTCCAAAAGTCCATCAGAATGGAGTTTCTTCATGCGCTTTACACCAATATGACCTAGGCAGCGATTGCCACAAATAAGTAGTATTATCACTATCTACTCTGCATCTCTTAGCCTCAATGTTATGGATGTGTGTTTCATCCCTTTCAAGATTTAGAAGAAATAAACCATTCACAATAGGTGCATGACCATAAAAGATGTTACTCATATAAATAGAACAACCATTATTCTCCGATTTAAATGAATAACCGTCTTGCAATAAACAAGATCCAGAAATAATGTTCATGCTCAACGCAGACACATAATAACATTTATTGAGGTTTAAAACTAATCCCGAAGGTAAAACTAAGGAGAGCGTGCCGACGGCCATCACATCAACTCTTGATCCGTTGCCAACGCGCATCGTCACCTCATCCCTCGCAAGCCGCCGTCTATTCCGTAGCTCCTATTTCGAGTTACAAATATTAGCAACTGAACCAGTATCAAATACCCAGGCACTACAACGAGGGCTAGTAAGGAAAACATCAATAACATGTATATCAAATATACCTTTGATGGTGCCAGCCTTCTTGTCCGCTAAGTACTTCGGACAGTTGCGCTTCCAGTGACCCTTGTCCTTGCAATAGAAGCACTCAGTGTTCGGCTTAGGACCAGACTTGAGCTTCTTCTCAGCAGGGGCAGTGCGCTTGCCGCCGCCCTTCTTGAAGGGCTTCTTTGCACCCTTACCCTTTTTGAAGGTGGGCTTGTTGACCATCAACACATGATTATCCTTTTTGATGTCCACTTCCGCGGCCTTCAGCTTTGCGAAGAGCTCGGTGATCGTATCAGTGGAACCAATCTGATTATGAGTCACTACAAAACTTTTGTAGGCGGGAGGAGTGATTGCGAACCTGTCAGTCTTGAGCTCCTCTGGAATCGTGCATTCCAGTTTCTCAAGGCGTTGAGTGTAGCCCGTCATCTTAATGGCGTGCTCACTAGCGGAACTCCCTTCCTCCATCTTGCAGTTAAAGAACTTCTCAGAGATCTCATATCTCTCAGAACGGGCCTGAGTCTGAAACATGGTTTTCAGCTCTTCGAGAATCTCAAAGTGCGGGATAGTCTTCAAACGATTTTGAAGTTCGGTTCCATAGCAAACAACATGGTGCTCTTAATCACACCATAATCATCTTTGCGATGATAGACAGCTTTCTCATCACCATGCGATTGCGTTAGGGTCACCTAACGCTTTCCCAAGGACATAGTCCTTTTGACCGCCAGAGAATGATTCTTAGATTGCGGAACCAATTGGTGAAGTTAGACCCATTGTTTCTAAGCTTTTCCTTCTCGGTAAAAGCGTTGAAGTTGAAGTTGGATTTAGCCATTTGATCTACAATATTTGCAAGTACAAATTAGACTATGTTCATGATAACTAGTTCAACTTTTAATCAAATTACTAGATGAACTCCCACTAAATTCAACATCCCTCAAGTTGTTTAGTGAACACGATCCAAATTCACCACACCTAATCCGATCTTCACGAGAAGAGATGTGGTTTCAATGGTGGACAACGGTGTCGATCATATCATTCATATGACTCATGCTTAACCTTTCGGTTCATGTGTTCCGAGGCCATGTCTGTACATGCTAGGCTCGTCAAGTTAGACCCAAGTATTTCGCGTGCAAAACTGGCTTGCACCCGTTGTATGTGAGTAGAGTCTATAGCACCCGATCATCACGTGATGCTTGGACACGAAGAACTTTCATAGCGGTGCATACTTGGGAGAACAGTTTTTATCTTGATCTTTAAGTGAGGAATCATCTTATAATGCTACCGTCGCGATTTAAGCATAATAAGATACATAAAAGGATAAACATCACATGCATATAACTTTATGTGACATGGTATAGCCAATCTTCGCGCAATGATCTCCATCTTGTGCGTTCCGGCATGATCTCCATCACTCCACCATGATTTCCTCCACCACGAATAGCAACTACAACTATTGCTAACTACTTAGCGATAAAGTGAAACTATTACATGGCGCATAAGAAGTTGACACACAAGTCATACACAATTATAAAGACAACCATATGGCTCCTGCCGGTTGTGTACTCATCGATATGCAAGTCGTGAAACATTACAAAACATGATCATCGCATACATTATACACATCACATCTTGGGCCATACCATATCACAGAAAACACTCCCTGCAAAAACAAGTTAGACGCCCCTACTTTGTTGTTGCATGTTTTACGTGGCTTATGGGAGTAGATGCTAAGAACGATTCTTACCTACGGAAAGCCACAACGGTGATATTATGGTTGCCAAACTCCGGTGTTAATCCCATGACAACTATAGTGAGAGAAACTGGCATCCACCAGCCGCATGTGTGCAACAAACCACACGTCAAGTGCGGAGCCGGTCTCGCGAACGACGTCGCGTAAGGTTGGCCTGGACCGCTTCAATCTCACTATCACGCGTCATAATAAGAACACAAACAAGAGGCTTGCAATAGAAAACATCAACGCCCGCAACAACCATGTTGCGTTCTACTCGTGAAACACATCTACGCATAGATCTAGCTCTGATACCATTGAAGGGTTTCGCGGCATAGTAAATCAAAATTTTCTACGGATGCGAACAGAGGGAAAGCCAATATATAATATAGGAGATGCAAACAACGAGATAGATTGGATTAGATCTTCATACCCTTGAAGATCAAGATGATGAACGGCGTCGGAACGTGGGTGATGTAGTCGTACTCGCTTCTCCTCCTTGCGATCCGATCCGATCTAGCACCACAAGTGGCGGTGCCTCCGTGAGATGCACACGTGCTTCACCTCGACGTCTCCTCCTTCCTCGGTCCAGCAAGTATGGTGGAGAGACGGATTGGATCTACAACACGACGGCGTGGTGTATATGGTGGAGATTTTCTGCAGCAGGGCTTCGCTTACACGCAGTCGGGAGGGAGAGAGAGAGGAGGGCAGCAGGGTGGCTAGCTTTGGAGGGGGATGTGTGTTGGGGTGGTGCGCCCCCATCCCTCTTTATATAGAGGGGTGGGCGGATGCCCTAGCCCCTCCCCAAGTCCAAACCGGCGGCCAAAGGAGGAGGAGTGGGGGGCAAGGAACCCCCCCTTCTAGAAGGTCTAATTAGGGTTTTACCCTAGCTAGCCGGTTGGGCCCTATGGGGCCTTGTGCCCCTGGCCCAATGTGGCCAGGGCACTCCCTCATAGGCCCATGCCCCCTCCCGGAAGGTGGTGCCACGTTGGTCCCCTTCTGGAAGGTTCTAGAAGCTTCCGGTACAATACCGATTAACCCGGAACAATTCCGAACTCCAAAAACGGCACTGCCTTATATGAATCTTATTCTCCGGACCATTCCAGAACCTCTCGTGATGTCCCGGATCCCATCCGAGACTCCGAACAAAAACTCATAAACCAATCATCCAATATATCCTAGCGTCGAGACACGTTAAGTGTGTGACCCTGCGGGTTCGAGAATATGCAGACATGATCTTCTCTCAATAATCAACAACGGGGTCTGGAAACCCATATTGACTCCCACACATTCATCGATGATCATATCGGATGAACCACGATGCCAGGATTCAACCAATCCCATATATATATTCCCTTCGTCTCGCGATATTTTACTTGCCCGAGATTTGATCGCTGCAGTCATACCTAGTTCAATCTCGTTCACAGCAAGTGCTTTACTCGTTCCATAATCCGATATCACTTTGTGATTAACTCCTTAACCACATGCTTGCAAGCGGTGTTGATATCGATTACCGAGTGGGCCCGAAGTATATCTCTCCGACTTGGGAGGGACAAATCCCATCTCGATACATACAACCCAACAAATACTTTCCGATCACCTGAGAGATACCTTTATGATCACCCTCTCATAGGATGTCGTTTGATGACCTCAAAGCTTTATTCCGATACCAGGGAGTTGTATTATCTCATGGTCTAAGGAATACAATATTTGACATAAGAAAATCTTCGCAAAGATGAACACGATGATACGATCTAATTGCTTCGCTTAGTTTGGGTATGTCCATCATATCATTCTCCCAATGATATGATCTCATTATTAATCGACAACTCATGTCCATAGTTAGGAAACCTTAACCATCATTAATCAATGAGCTAGTCCATAGAGGCGTACTAGGGACACGGTGTTGTTCACAAACCACACAAGTATTAAAGTTTCCGCTTAATACAATTCTAGCATGGAATATAAACATTATCATGAACAAGAATTATAATAATAACATCTTTATTATTGCCTCTAGGGCATAATTCCAACAGAAGCCCTGCGGGATCCCCCCTCTACTTTCGACACCACGCCGCCGTGATGCCGGAATCGCGAGGAGAGAGCTACAACCTCCGCTGCCTGCTGGAACAAGGGAGAGGAAGGTCTTCATCAGTACCGTACGTGTGACCGACTGCGGGAGTGCTGCCAGAACGCGGCGCCGGAAGGATCGTCTACGCGATCTTGAGATCGGCAAGTGAACGACTACATCACCCACGAGAATCTTCTCTCGTTAACCACTTTGGATCTTCGAGGGTTAGTACTCTATCAACTTGTTGCACCGATCTAGTAGATAGATCTTGGCTTGATCATAGATTAGATCTTTATTGTGTGTACATGCGGTAGAGTTTTTTTGTTTTGCATGCTACGAACCCCTACAGTGGTATCAGAGCCGTGTCTATATGTAGATCTGTTGCACGAGTAGAACACAATGGTCATTATGGGCAGTGGTGTTTTTATTATCAATTGCTTCTTGTGTAGTTTGTATCTTGCGGTATGGTGGGATGAAGCGGCCTGGGCTAACCTTACATGACATCATTCATGAGACTTGCTCCACGCTCGACATGCAACTTGTATTGCATAAGTGGCTTTGCAGGTGTCTATCTCTCCCATCATAGTAAATATTCAATTTACAATGGGCACTTGATAGTTCAAGCATCAACATTGTGGTTCTTGTTCGTAAGTTAGAACGACACTTATTAAAAGCCCCAAACCACGTAAAACATGCATAGAAAATTAGAGGCGTCTAACTTTGTTTTGCAGGGGTGTGTTGTGATGTGATATGGCCATGGTTGTGACTATATATGATGTATGCAATGTTCCTTATTGTAAGTCGGCAACCGACAGGAGCCATATGGTTGTCTTTTAATTTCATCTAGACCTGCGTGTCTATTATTCAAAGTAGTTGTAATTGTTGGAGATATGCCCTAGAGGCAATAATAAATGTAGTTATTATTATATCTTTGTGTTTATGATAGATGTTTACATTCATGCTATAATAGTATTAACAAGGAAACATTAATACTTGTGTGATTTGTAAACTTAAATTAAAGTCCCTAGTAAAGCCTCTATACATCACTAGCTTGTTGGTTAATAAATGATTGTGGTTTCCCTATCATGAACATTGAGATGTTATTAACAACAAGATCATATCGTTAGGAGAATGATATGGTGGACATACTCCTATAGATAAGCGTAGCATAAAGATCAAGTCATTTTAATAGTTCAATTGCTATATGCTTTCTGATACATAGTGACCTAATTCCTTCGACCATGAGGTCATGCATATCACCTTTACCGGATGGATGATTTGATGACATCAAACACCACACCGTAACTGGGTGGCTATAAAGGTGGCATTGAGTGTTCGGAAAGTATTGGTTGAGACACATGGATCAAGAGTGGGATTTTTCCATCCATACGACTGATAGATATACTCTGGGCCCTCTCGGTGAAATGTCATCCAATTAGCTTGCAAGCATGTGGCTGGCTCACAAGGGATCACATATCACGGGAACGAGAAAAGAGTACTTATCGGTAACGAGGTTGAACTAGGTATGCAGAGATACCGACGATCATAACCTCGGATAAGTAAACTATCATGAGACAAAGGGAAATTGGTATCGTATGTAAGTGGTTCATTCGATCGCAAAGTAATCGTAGAAATATGTGGGAGCCATATGAATTTCCAGATTCCTCTATTGGTTATTGTTCGGAGAAGTGTCTCGATCATGTCCGCATAATTCACGAACCGTAGGGAGACACACTTAAGGATTCGACGTTGTTTGAGTAGTTATGGAATGATGAGAAAGACACCGAATGTTGTTTGGAGTCTCGGATGGGATCCGGGATATCACGAGGAGATCCGGAATGGTCCGGAGAATAATATTCATATAAGGAAAGTCCTATTTCGGAGTTGGGGAATGGTTCCGGTGTTTTCATCGGGAATATTCTAGAAGGTTCCAGAATGTCCGGCACTTCGGAGGGGAAGGGTACATGAATGTGTTATATCAAGTTGGTATGATTGCATCATGTACTAGGTGTCATCTCTGAACAAAATAAAGGGTTTAATCAAATCCTAGTTTGAAAAAGTCAAACGCCAATTTGAAAGTCAAACGGCTAATTTTGGGAAGTGGAGAGGGAGGTGGAAACCGAGTTGGGGAGGAGTTCCTCCTCTCCACCGCCGGCCCACCTTGAATCCGAGTTGGGGAGGGACTCCCCTCCCCTTGGCCGGCCCCTCCACCTATAAAAGGAGGGGCAGGGCTCCCCTCCTAGACACCCAACACCTCCACCTCTAAACCCTAGCCGCCGGCGCTGCCACCTCCTGCTGCCTCCGCCGCCCTAGGGCAAACCGCCGTCGCCGCCTAGCAACCCTAGCCGCCGGCCAAGCCTCATCCTCGGCGTGTCTAAACCCTAGATCGTCGAGCGCTCTCTCATAGTCCACCATACTCGCTCCGGCTTAAGGCGAAGCCCTGCGAGATCTCCCCTCTACTTCTGGTACCACGCCGTTGTGCTGCCGGAATCACAAGGAGAGTGCTACAACCTCCATTTTCTTTGTCACTGAACAAGGGAGAGGAAGGTCTTCGTCAAGTACGAACGTGTGACCGATCATGGCCAGCTTTAACGCAGCCTTGGAAGGATCGTCTACGCGATCTTGAGATCGGGAAGAGTACGACTACATCACCCACGAGAATCCGCTCTCGTTAAACACTTTGGAATCTTCGAGGGTGAGTTATTCCATCGACTCATTGCTACAATCTAGTAGATAGATCTTGGCTTGTTTGTTTGTATGCGATAGAAATTTTTTGTTTTCCATTGTACGAAACCCTACAGTGGTATCAGAGCCGTGTCTATATGTAGATCTGTTGCACGAGTAGAACACAATGGTCATTGTGGGCGTTGATGCTTTTATTGTCGATTGCTTCTTGTGTACTTTGCATCTTGCGGGATGTTGGGATGAAGCGGCCCGGGCTAACCTTACATGACATCGTTCATGAGACTTGCTCCACGCTTGACATGCAACTTGTATTGCATAAGTGGCTTTGCGGGTGCCTGTTTCTCCTAGCATAGTTAAGATCCAATTTACAACGGGTGATTAACAATACTAGTATCAATGTTGTGGTTCATGTTCGTAAGTTAGAATGACACTTATTGAAAACCCCAAACCACGTAAAACATGCAAAGAAAGTAGAGGCGTCTAACTTTGTTTTGCAGGGGTGTGCAGTGATGTGATATGGCCATGATTGTGATTATATTTGATGTATGCAATGATCCTTATTGTAAGTTGGCAACCGGCAGGAGCCATATGGTTGTCTTTAATTTATGTTAAGACCCGCGTGTCTATTCAAAGTAGTTGTAATAGTTGAAGCCGGTGGACGACAACCATGGAGAAGCGTCATTGACCTTGATGCAATGTCGGTGTTGATGGAGATCATGTTCGTGCTTGAAGATGGAGATCGGAAGCACAAAGAAGAAAGGCCATATCATATCACATATTATGTATTGCATGTGATGTTAATCCTTTATGCATCTTGTATTGCTTAGTAGACGATGGTAGCATTATAAGATGATCCCTCATTCACATGAATTTCAAGTCATAAAGTGTTCACCCTTAGTTAGCACCGTTGCTAAATCTTGTTGTTTCAAAGCACCACGTGATGATCAGGTGTGTTAGATTCCGCAAGTGTATACAACGTGAGCAAGCCAGATTTGCTCATGCGGAAGCTAAGGTTTGATCTTGACGAGCCTAGCATGTACAGACATGGTCTCGGAACACGGATCACCGAAAGGTAAAGCATGAATCATATAGTTGATATGATGAATATGTCGATTGTTCGCCATTGAAACTATATCAACTCGCGTGATGATCGGTGTTGATGTGGTGGATTTGGTTCGTGTGATCACTAAAACAATGTGAGGGATATTGTTTTGAGTGGGAGTTCACCTAGATTAATTTAACTATTAATTAGAACTCAATTTGTCATAAACTTAGTCTAAACTATTGCAAATATGTTGTAGATCAATGGCGCCCCCTACCATCAATTTTAATGCGTTCCTAGAGAAAGAAAAGTTGAAAAACAATGGAAGCAACTTCGCGGATTGGTTTCGCAATTTGAGGATTGTCCTCACAGCTGGTAATTTGACCTATGTGCTGGATGCACCGCTGGGTGACCCGCCTGCAGCTGATGCCGCCGACGAAGTAAAGAATGTTTACCTCGCTCGGAAAACTCAGTACTCCACAGTTCAGTGTGCTATCTTGTATGGTTTAGAATTGGAACTTCAGAAAAGGTTTGAGAATTCAGATCCACATGATATTGTCCGTGATCTCAAATTGATCTTTGAGACTCACGCGGCGATTGAGAGCTATGAGGCTTCTGAAAAGTTCTTTAACTGCAAGATGGAAGAGGGAAGCTCCGTCAGTGAGCATGTGCTTAAGATGTCTGGGCACGCAAACAAACTTCAAAGCTTGGGTATAGTGATTCATAATGCTTTGGGGATTTACTATGTCCTCCAATCACTACCACCAAGTTACAAGAACTTTGTGATGAACTACAATATGCAACACATGAACAAGCAGTTGCCAGAACTGTTTGCTATGTTGAAATCTGCAGAAGTGGAGATCAAGAAAGAGCACCAAGTGTTGATGGTCAATAAGACCACCAAATTCAAGAAAGGCAAGTCTAAGCAAAAGGGACACTTCAAGAAGGGTGGTAAGAAAGTTACCGCGCCGATGAAGAAGACCAGGACTGGACCTAAGCCTGATACTGAGGGCTTTTACTGCAAGGGAGAAGGTCACTGGAAGCGGAATTGCCCAAAGTACTTGGCGGATTTGAAGAACGGCAACATCAAGAAGAAAGGTATATCTGATATACATGTTATTGATGTGTATCTCACTAGTACTCGTAGTAGTGCCTGGGTATTTGATACTGGTTCGGTTGCTCATATTTGTAACTCAAACAGTCTTTGCGAATAAACGAAAGCTAGCGAAGAACGAGGTGACGATGCGCGTGGGAAACGGATCAAAGGTTGATGTGATCGCGGTAGGCACACTACCCCTTCATCTACCATCGGGATTAGTTTTATACTTAAATAATTGTTATTTGGTGCCTGCGTTAAGCATGAACATTATATCGGGATCTTGTTTATTGCGAGACGGTTACTTGTTTAAGTCCGAGAATAATGGCTGTTCGATTTATATGAGTAATATGTTTTATGCACATGCACCTTTGATAGATGGTATATTCTTATTGAATCTCGATAGTGGAAATACACATATTAATAACATTGAGGCTAAACGTTTGAAATCGAGTGATAACTCGACCTATATGTGGCACTGTCGTCTTGGTCACATTGGAGTGAAGCGTATGAAGAAACTCCATTCCGATGGACTTCTTGAATCACTTGATTTCGAATCACTTGATAGATGCGAAGCATGTCTGATGGGTAAAATGAATAAGACTCCATTTTCTCGTATGATGGAGCGAGCTACGAACTTATTGGAAATCATACATACCGATGTGTGTGGTCCAATGAGTGTAGCATCGCGTGGTGGTTATCATTATGTTCTTACCTTCACGGATGACTTGAGTAGATATGGGTATATCTATTTTATGAAACATAAGTCCGAAACTTTCGAGAAGTTTAAGGAATTTCAAAGTGAGGTTGAGAATCAACGTAACAAGAAGATTAAATTTCTATGTTCTGATCGTGGAGGTGAATATCTAAGTTACGAGTTTGGCGAGCATTTGAAGAAATGCGGAATACTTTCACAATTGAAACCGCCGGGAACACCACAGCGTAATGGTGTGTCCGAACGTCGTAATCGAACTCTCTTAGATATGGTTCGTTCTATGATGTCACTTACAGATTTACCGCTATATTTTTGGGGTTATGCATTAGAAACAGCCGCATTCACTTTAAATAGGGCACCATCTAAATCCATTGAAACGACACCGTATGAATTATGGTTTGGTAAGAAACCTAAATTGTCGTTCCTTAAAGTTTGGGGATGCGAATCCTATGTAAAAAAGTTACAGCCGGACAAGCTTGAACCCAAAGCGGAAAAATGCGTCTTCATAGGATACCCGAAGGAAACTATTGGGTATACCTTCTATCATAGATCCGAAGGCAAAATCTTCGTTGCCAAGAATGGATCCTTTCTAGAGAAGGAATTTCTCTCGATAGAAGTGACTGGAAGGAAAGTAGAACTCGACAAGGTTGTCGAACCTTCTCTCGAAATTGCGAGTAGCGCAACACCGGAAGAAGTTCCTGTGGTGCCTGCACCAATAAGATTGGAAGCTAATGATGATTATCATGAAACTTCGGTTGTAGTTGCTACAGAGCCTCGCAGGTCAACGAGAACTCATACCACTCCTGATTGGTATGATCCCGTTATGAGTGTCATGTTGGTGGACAACACCGATGACCCTGCGACATATGAGGAAGCGATGATGAGCCTAGTTTCCAATAAATGGCAAGAAGCCATGAAATCCGAGATTGGATCCATGTACGAAAACCAAGTATGGACTTTAGTGGACTTACCGGATGGCCGGAAGGCTGTCGAGAACAAATGGATTTTCAAGAAGAAAACAGATGATGATGGTAATGTTACTGTCTATAAAGCTCGACTTGTCGCAAAGGGGGTTCGACAAATTCAAGGAATTGACTATGATGAGACTTTATCACCTGTAGCGAAGCTAAAATCTGTGAGGATTATGTTAGCAATCGCTGCATATTATGATTATGAGATATGGCAGATGGATGTCAAAACATCATTCCTCAATGGAGACATTGATGAAGAGTTGTATATGATGCAACCCAAAGGTTTTGTCGATCCTAAAGATGCTAACAAGGTATGCAAACTTCAACGGTCCATCTATGGATTGAAGCAAGCATCCCGAAGTTGGAATCAACGTTTTGATAAGGTGATCAAAAGTTTTGGGTTTATACAAACTTATGGAGAAGCTTGTATTTACAAGAAAGTGAGTGGGAGCTCTGTAGCATTCTTAATACTATATGTAGATGACATATTGTTGATTGGGAATGATGTATACCTTCTTAATAGTGTCAAGGAATATTTGAATAATAGTTTTTCAATGAAGGATCTTGGCGAAGCAGCTTACATATTAGGCATAAAAATTTATAGAGATAGATCGAGACGCCTAATATCATTGTCACAAAGTACATATTTGGACAAAGTTCTAAAGAGGTTTGGAATGGAAGATAGCAAGAAAGGGTTCTTGCCCATGTTGCCCAATACGACCTTGAGTAAAACTCAAAGTCCGACATCGGCAGAAGATAGAGAAAGGATGAGTAAGACTCCCTATGCCTCAGCCATAGGATCTCTAATGTATGCCATGCTATGTACTAGACCCGACATTGCATATGCTGCTAGTTTAACTAGCAGATATCAAAGTGATCGAGGAGTGGATCATTGGACAGCGGTCAAAAACATCCTTAAGTACTTGAGAAGAACTAAGGATATGGTTCTTTCTTATGGAGGTGATGAACATCTCGTTGTTAATGGTTACACCGATGCTAGTTGGAACACCGATCCGGATGATTCTAAATCACAACTGGATACGTATTTACTTTGAATGGTGCAGCAGTTAGCTGGAGGAGTGCAAAGCAAAGCGTTGTGGCGAGATCTTCAACTGAATCGGAATACATGGCTGCTTCGGAGGCTTCACAAGAAGCGATATGGATGAAAGAGTTCATTACAGAGCTGGGTGTGGTTCCTAGTGCGCTGGACCCAATGTCTATCTACTGTGATAACATGGGCACCATAGCCAATGCGCAAGAACCAAGGTCACACAAGAAGCTGAAGCACATCAAGCTACGTTTTCACGCTATTCGAGAACATGTCCAAGATGGGGACATAAATATTTGCAAAGTACACACATATCTGAATGTGGCGGATCCGTTGACTAAACCTCTCCCGAGGGCAAAACATGACCAGCACCAAACTGCCATGGGTGTTCAGTATATTACCATGTAATATAGATTAGATGACTCTAGTGAAAGTGGGAGACTGTTGGAGATATGCCCTAGAGGCAATAATAAATGTAGTTATTATTATATCTTTGTGTTTATGATAAATGTTTACGTTCATGCTATAATAGTATTAACAAGGAAACATTAATATTTGTGTGATTTGTAAACTTAAATTAAAGTCCCTAGTAAAGCCTCTATACATCACTAGCTTGTTGGTTAATAAATGATTGTGGTTTCCCTATCATGAACATTGAGATGTTATTAACAACAAGATCATATCGTTAGGAGAATGATATGGTGGACATACTCCTATAGATAAGCGTAGCATAAAGATCAAGTCATTTTAATAGTTCAATTGCTATATGCTTTCTGATACATAGTGACCTAATTCCTTCGACCATGAGATCATGCATATCACCTTTACCGGATGGATGCTTTGATGACATCAAACACCACACCGTAACTGGGCGGCTATAAAGGTGGCATTGAGTGTTCGGAAAGTATTGGTTGAGACACATGGATCAAGAGTGGGATTTGTCCATCCATATGACGGATAGATATACTCTGGGCCCTCTCGGTGAAATGTCATCCAATTAGCTTGCAAGCATGTGACTGGCTCACAAGGGATCACATATCACGGGAACGAGAAAAGAGTACTTATCGGTAACGAGGTTGAACTAGGTATGCAGAGATACCGACGATCATAACCTCGGATAAGTAAACTATCGTAAGACAAAGGGATATTGGTATCGTATGTAAGTGGTTCATTCGATCGCAAAGTAATCATAGAAATACGTGGGAGCCATATGAATTTCCAGATTCCTCTATTGGTTATTGTTCGGAGAAGTGTCTCGATCATGTCCACATAATTCACGAACCGTAGGGAGACACACTAAAGGATTCGACGTTGTTTGAGTAGTTATGGAATGATGAGAAAGAGACCGAATGTTGTTCGGAGTCTCGGATGGGATCCGGGATATCACGAGGAGATTCGGAATGGTCCGGAGAATAAGATTCATATAAGGAAAGTCCTATTTCGGAGTTGGGGAATGGTTCCGGTGTTTTCATCGGGAATGTTCTAGAAGGTTCCGGAATGTCCGGCACTCCGGAGGGGAAGGGTACATGAATGTGTTATATCAAGTTGGTATGATTGCATCATGTACTAGGTGTCATCGCTGAACAAAATAAAGGGTTTAATCAAATCCTAGTTTGAAAAAGTCAAACGCCAATTTGAAAGTCAAACGACTAATTTTGGGAAGTGGAGAGGGAGGTGGAAACCGAGTTGGGGAGGAGTTCCTTCCCTCCACCGCCGGCCCACCTTGAAACCGAGTTGGGGGGGGGACTCCCCTCCCCTTGACCGGCCCCTCCACCTATAAAAGGAGGGGCAGGGCTCCCCTCCTAGACACCCAACACCTCCACCTCTAAACCCTAGCCGCTAGCGCCGCCACCTCCTGCTGCCGCCGCCTCCATAGAGCAAACCGCCGCCGCCACCTAGCAACCCTAGACGCCGGCCAAGCCTCCTCCTCGGCGTGTATAAACCCTAGATCTTCGAGGGCTCTCTCATAGTCCACCATACTCGCTCCAGCTTAAGGCGAAGCCCTGCGAGATCTCCCCTCTACTTCCGGTACCACGCCGTTGTGCTGCCGGAATCACAAGGAGAGTGCTACAACCTCCGCTGCCTGCTGGAACAAGGGAGAGGAAGGTCTTTGTCGAAATGCAACGTGTGACCGGCCGCAAGGAGCGCTTGGCCCGGAAGGATCGTCTACGCGATCTTGAGATCGGGAAGAGTACGACTACATCACCCACGAGAATCCGATCTCGTTAAACACTTTGGAATCTTCGAGGGTGAGTTATTCCATCGACTCGTCGCTACAATCTAGTAGATAGATCTTGGCTTGTTTGTTTGTATGCGATAGAAAATTTTTGTTTTCCATGCTACGAAACCCTACAGTAATAATTGATGCTGGTGGACGACAACCATGGAGCGGCGCCATTGACCTTGACTCCACGCCGGTGATGATGAAGATCATGTCCGTGCTTGAAGATCGATGGAGATCGGAAGCACAAGAAGAAAGGCCATATCATATCACATATTTTGAATTGCATGTGATGTTAATCCTTTTATGCATCTTGTATTGCTTAGTTCGTGACGGTAGCATTATAAGATGATCCCTTTCAAAAAATATTAAGTTATAGAGTGTTTGTCCTTAGTAGGCATCGTTGACAAAGCTCGTTGTTTGAGCACCACGTGATGATCGGGTGTGTTAGATTCTGCGAGTGTATACAATGGGAGAAAGCCAAATTTTCTCATGCGGAAGCTAAGGTTTGATCTTGACGAGCGTAGCATGTACAGACATGTTCTCGAAACACGGAATACCGAAAGGTAAAGCATGAGTCATATAGATGATATGATGAACATGATGATTGTTCGCCTTTAAAACTATATCATGTCACGTGATGATCGGACTTGGTGTAGTGAATTTGGTTTGTGTGATCACTAAAACAATTTGAGGGATATTGTTTTGAGTGGGAGTTCAATAGCAATATGATTAAAAGTTGAACACTATTTATCATAAATTAAATCAAAGTAAATTTGAATAGTTGTTGTAGTCATTGGCATACATTGACCACCTTGCGCTTAGTTATAATTGAGATAATAGAACTATAGAATTATGGTTAGTTACTTTACGAACTCGTATCGTATTGTTTGAAGTGTTAATCTAAAGTTTAACAGTCCTATTGCAAACTTTCAATAAGTTCCGGTTACTCCGTGAAGTTTAATAATTGGTATTAAATCAAGAGTGACAATTCCAGTGTTAGTATATAAGTATCATGTTTGTCTCCATGATTCTTGATATTCAAAAGATTGTTTTAATATCAAGGTTATCTAGGATATGAAACAGTTGTTTCAGAAACCATGATGTGTGGAAGATATTGCGATATCTGAAATGATGTTTTGGTTGCAACATGAGAGAGTATAATATGGCAAAGTTTATGTTCTCATATTTGATGAGAATTTGAAAAGGTTGGAGACGCTTGTCGTCCTAATCCTCCAAAATATTTTGGAGAGCAAAATTATACTCGCGATTCACCTTTATAAGCTAAAAGTAGCTTGATCATGAATAGTTCCATGATAAGGGTGAATATTTGATAAAATATTTACTACACTAAAAGATTACTAAAGAATGGAATTTAAAAGACATTAGTATTTAACTATACATGCTTTGGACTATGTGTCATATGTATGGCTCCACTATTGATGTTGATAGATTGTTTCGAACAGAAAAGGAAATACTGAAAGAGAACTCAGAAATATATGGCAGAAAATAAAAGACTAGAATTGTTCAGCTTAGGTATATAGAGGATATACATGTTATGGATATATTCTTTGCTTATTAAATAATGTGCTTCTTAAGTATTGGATACTGAATTTGTTGATGTGAATCGTCATAGGAAACAACACAATTTATGAACTACAATGGCCTAAGTAACTAGCAAAAGAATATGTGATGATGTTCATCGAGAACAAATAAAGGGTTGTTGTGTTGCTCGTTAACATCAAAGCTTTCCTTCAAGATTTGTTTTATCAGGTATTATGAGAACAAAAGGGTTGTTCAAATAATTACCGTAATCCATAAAAGATGGATGATTTACAAATCTTGTTGGATAAATCACATCCATAAAAATATTGCTACAAATGTCGAAAGACAATTGATAAGAAAGATCACTTAGGAAGTGACATCGCCGTTTAAATTATATTGGAAAGAAAACATGAAGAAACTCCATGTGGATGGAATATTGGAGTCTTTTGATTTTTAATCAAACGACGCTTGTGAAATTTTCCTAGAGATAATTAAAACTCCGCTCATAGGACAAAGGGAACGGATGACTAGCTTATTGGAACTTGTACATATTGTTGTATGAAGTCCATTATGTGTAGTCAAGAGCGAAAGATTTCAACTTCATATGCTTTCTCCGAAAATTTGAGTGAATATATGAATATTTACTTAATAAGGATGAAGTGTGAAACATTTGAAAAGTTTAAAGACTTTCAAGATGAAGTGCAAAATCAATGTAACAAGAAAATAAAGAATTTATGATATGATCATAAAGGAAGATATTTGAGTTATAAAGTTTAGCATAACACCTAAGATTTGAGGAATCGTTCCATGGATTTGAGTTTCCCGAAACACCATATGAGTATGGAATAATCGAGATATGCAATGAAACCTTGTTTGACATGGTAAGATCAAAGGTGTAATTGATAAAACTGCCATTATATTTTAAAGATTAAAGCTTTAGAGACTACCGTTTTTCCACTGAAAAGAGCTCCATCATAATCCGTTGAAATGACACCATATAAAGTTATGGTTTGTGATAAAACCCAAGTTTCCTTTCTTAAACATTGGTATGCTATGCATAAGAAAGATGTTTGCAACCAAAATCGGATGAACATATCTTTGTATGTTATTCTGAATAATCGTTGAGTATTCCTCCATAACACCAAAGACAAAAAAAAATGTCGCTTAGAATTTCAAGTTTCTTTGAGAAAGGAATTTTCCGTGAAAAGTTAAGTGGGAGGACAATAGAACTTTGATAAGGTTAAAAGAACCTTAGATATATGTGCAAAGTTGCGCAGTGCTGAAGTGTTCCGGAGGGAGAAACAATGCTCATGGCTCACGTGCCTCAAAGGTTGTGGTCATGGAGGTCTAAGTTCATATTGAAACAAGTAGGTCGGGTAACCAATCAAATACCAAGATTTGAGAGTTAATCATTATTTGACAATAATGATCCGACTACATGGAAAGAACCGATGATGGGCCCTGACTCCGTCAAATGGTTTGAAGCCATAAAATCCGTGATAGTTCCATACACGAGAGATCAAAATTTGAACTTGAAAGACCCTCTGAAAAGGTGCAAGACCTTATAGTCGTATTTGGATCTATAAAGAAATAGACATGGATGTTTCACATCTATGAAATTATCGAAATGTCGGGAAAGAGTTCACGATAATGTTCAAAGAGTTGACTATGACAAGATCTGATCTTTCATTAAGTGATATTTAGTCTACACGGATTAATGTAGCAACCACTACATATAATTTTGTTATGTGGTAGTTGAATAAACAAAACAAGTCCTTCTAATAGAATGGTTACCTAGGACGTGTGCATGACACGGTCCAAAGGGTTTTGTTAATTCAAAGGATGCTAAAAGCATATGTAAACTTCAATGGTTGAAGTAAGCATCACAGACTTGGAATCTTCACTATGATGAAACTGTTAAAAGAGTTTAATTTCATCGGAGACGATGCAGATGCTTTCATTTGCAAGAAATTAAGTGGGAGTGCTAAGACATGTTTTTAATATATTATGTGGAAGACATGTTGTTGATTGGAAATGATGTATCTTTTTATTGACACAGGTTAAGAATTTCATCTCGATGAAAGACTTAGGCAGAACCCGGATATTTGGCATCAATGTCTATATGGATAAATTGAGACGCTAATATGGTTGTGCCAGAAGTACATAGATGAGATATTGAATGAGTTCAATATAGAAACTACAAGAAAGGTTCTTGTTGCACAGGAAGGATTGAATAAAGATTCAAGTATTTTTGATACTTGATATATAAAATCACAAAGAGTACTTTATCAATCATGCTATGATGTGTAAAAATCCAGATATATCCTATGCTCTAAATGGTATTAGCGTATACCATAATGATTCATAAGATGATTATTGGATGATAGTAAAGTTATTCTTATGATCTTTTAGAAGAACTAAGAATATATTATTTTGTAGAAGTGACAAATAGATGGTTAGTTCATTGTAAAAGTATTACATTGATACTAGTTTTGTCACAAAGTACAAATTAAGTTTATCTCTATCTAAACTAAGGGTGGCACAATATGATGGAAAATAAGTTCCATAATGGATTTGGATGAGTTCCAAAGTTAAGACATTGTGACAGATAATACAACAAAAGGCTAAGTATATGACTGCTATAATAGCAGCAAAAGAGGGCATTTGTGTCAAGTAGTTTGTTATCAAACTAGGTGTGGTTCACAGCGGGATAGTACTTGAAGATATATTATACGACAATATTATCAACATATTTTAACCCCAAGGAACTAAAGGTCTCACCAAAGGACCAAATTTATATAAATCCATCTCATTAGAGAATGAGTGATGCGTAGAGACGCAAACACATGCAATTACACACAGACCTGAAAGTGTCGGATCCGGAGATCAGTTGACCACTAGAAATCGTGTAAATACAACACCGGAAAGCCATAGGTGTTGAATGCACAAAGGTTTGAAACTAGATTATTGACTCTAGTGCAAGTGGGAGACTGTTGGAGATATGCCCAAGAGGCAATAATAAAGTGGTTCTTATCATATCTTCATGCTTATGATAAATGTTTACATACCATGCTATAATTGTATTAACTGGAAACATTAATACTTGTGTGATTTGTAAACATAAAAGAGTCCCTAGTAAAGCCTCTTATTAAACTAGCTTGTTGGTTAATATATGATCATGGTTTCCTGATCATGAACATAGAGATGTTATTAAAAATAGGGTCATATCATTAGGATAATGATGTGATGGACATACTCCTATAGTTAAGCGTAGCATAAAGATCAAGTCATTTAATATAGTTCACTTGCTATAAGCTTTCTGATACATAGTAACCTAATTCCTTCGACCATGAGATCATGCTAATCACCATCACCGGAAGGATGCTTTGATGACATCAAACACCACACCGTAACTGGGTGGCTATAAAGGTTGCATTGAGTGTTCGAAAAGTATGTGTTGAGGCACATGGATCAAGATTGGGATTTATCCATCCATATGACAGATAGATATACTTCGGGCCCTCTCGGTGGAATGTCATCCAATTAGCTTGCAAGCATGTGACTGGCTCACAAGGGATCACATATCACGGGAACGATAAAAGAGTACTTATTGGTAATGAGGTTGAACTAGGTATGCAGAGATACCGACGATCAAACCTCGGATAAGTAAAGTATCGTGAGACAAAGGGAAATTGGTATCGTATGTAAATGGTTCATTCGATCACGAAGTAATCGTAGAAATATGTGGGGGACATATGAATTTCCAGATTCCTCTATTGGTTATTGATCGGAGAAGAGTCTCGATCATGTCTGCATAATTCACGAACCGTAGGGAGACACACTTAAGGATTCGATGTTGTTTAGTAGATATGGAATGTGAGTAAAGAGATTGAATGTTATTCGGAGTCTCGGATGGGATACAAGATATCACGAGGAGATCCGGAATGGTCCGGAGCATAAGATTCATATAAGGAAAGTCCAATTTCAGAGTTCGGGAATGATTCTCGTGTTTTCACCGGAATATTCTAGAAGGGTCTAGAAGGTTCACCGATCCGGAAGGGGAAGGGTACATGGATGTGCCATGACAAAGTTTAATGGTTGCATCATGTACTAGGTCACTTGGCTGGACACTTGGAAGATAGAAATCAAACTCTAATTTTAAAGTCAAAAAGGCAGTTTGAAAAAGTCAAATCCCAACATGGTTTCCGAGTTAGGGAGGGTTTCTGAGTTAGGGAGGGTTTCCACCTGGGTTGGGAACACCCTTGGACTCCCCCACCTATATAAGGAGGGGTAGGGGCGCACCCCAAGGTATCCCCCTTGCCCTAGGCGCCCAAAAAACCCTAGGTTGGCCGCCTCCCCCTCTCTAGTTGCGACCAATCTAGATCTCCTCTAAACCGCTACCGACTAGCTAAACTCTAGTTGCTAGCTACCTCTAAACCTCGGCCCTCTAAACCCTAGATCGCCGGGGCTTCCTCTACTCCACCATACTCGCTCCGGCTTAGGCGAAGCCCTGCGGGATCTCCCCTCTACTTCCGACACCACGCCGTTGTGCTGTCGGAATCGCGAGGAGAGAGCTACAACCTCAGCTGCCTGCTGGAACAAGGGAGAGGAAGGTCTTCATCAGTACCATACGTGTGACCGACTGCGGGAGCGCTGCCGGAACGCGGCGTCGGAAGGATCGTCTACGCGATCTTGAGATCGGCAAGTGAACGACTACATCACCCACGAGAATCTGCTCTCGTTAACCGCTTTGGATCTTCGAGGGTTAGTACTCTATCAACTTGTTGTACAGATCTAGTAGATAGATCTTGACTTGATCATAGATTAGATCTTGATTGTGTGTTCATGCGGTAGAAATTTTTTGTTTTCCATGCTACGAAACCCTACAAAAACAAGAGCCAAGATGTTTTTACAACCATCAATATTTTTGTAACTTCTACTAAGAAAGTTATGGAGAACTATATACTAGCTCCTTACGTTTTCAAGACAGAACTTTTAACTAAACCTTATATCTACATTTTCCCCAAAACATCATTTATAAAAATTTTGACTCCCCCTCTTGGTAGAACTACCTAGAGACCCTCATCTTCTTCAAAACTCAAACCCTTCAAAACACCTTCCTTTACCTCAAGCCAAACTTGATGGTATGCATAACAGGGATTCTCGGACCGCTGCTCTAGGGCCCCACAAACTTGGTTATCCACTAGAGGCGACTCTAGCTAATAATATCTATTACCACATCCGGTTTCTAGCTAGGAAAGTGGAGTTGTTTGTTTTACTTGCAAAACTGAATGGGGTGTTTCTCAACCAGCTGGGAAATAAGTCTGAAGGTCTGGATTTTAGCACACCACCATGATTTTTTAAGTTGCAGGGATACTAATGTTTCCTAACCGGGCACATCAAATTACTACTAACAAAATCCAGTTGGTACATTAAAACTGTCTCAATCATTGAAGCCAACAACTTCGACTTATTCTGCTCTTTTGTTTTCAATGGTAGGGCGAATTATATTACACATGAACATCTCACCAATATCATCATTGATCTAGAGATAACATGGAATCACTGTGAATTAGTTTATTCTTGAATATAAGCAAGTACTCTGGTGTCAACATCATCACATGAGGCCATCGACCGATGCACACAATTATCTGTATGTTGGGTTGTTAGGTTTGACTTACTTTTGATGGCTGATCTTTTCCATCAAAAAAATATTACAAAGAATCATAGTATGGTGAAGCACATCAATTTAAATGTCACATCTGTTTGCACCGAACGAGTTATTGTGTCCAAACAACTCCATATTGAATCAAGTGGACCCCGGAACTATACAAGCTACAACAAGGCTATGTACATAAACAATTAGTGGCCATATCAATAACCTGAGGTGTACATGATGGCATGTATTGTTCCTATAATATTCAACAACCAGACGCCAGATAGTAGGTGTTGAAGTATGCTGCAAATTCATTAAGTAGGCTAACGTCTATGAAATTTGAAACAACCAGAAGAAGTGTGAACAACATGAAAGCTAAAAAGTACCAGATAGTCTTAATTTATATACCATTGGAGACAACCATTATATATGATGATTTGTGTGTGAGAATAAAACATCTCAAAAACTTATCCAATATAAATATCTTCACGAATTTGTCTACGCCTCTATAGGTATACACCGCCACCAAATCTATATCGGTATGTATACACCAGCACCAAATGAGGGATTCACTTCATGCAAGAACTTCCTCCTATACCATGAAGGAGACACAATAATGCGAGAAAGAGAGTCTAGCCTAGAATGAGAATAGGAGACATCGGAAATTTAGCATGTTGAGCCAACTGGGGGTGTTGTGCTAGCTCATATCCTTCTCCAATGCGAGACCAATACCTCATATCAAGATGCCAGTACAAAATCCTATCAAGTCAGGACGATGAAGCTACATGGATACTGGAAACATGTAGGATGTCTATGCGACTTAGTCTTGATCTCTCCCATGTTTCCTCTTAATTTCTTTCAATGACCACCTAGGTTGAACTGAAACATGCATGCCTGCACTTTATAATTAGAGGGCTAAATTATCACCATCATTGGTGAATCCAGGACAATACATCATTCTTTGGTGTCAGTGCATCTTGCCTAAGAGTATTTCCTCGTTCCCAAGCACTATTTCCATACACACGTTAACTTGATTCCGTCCGAGGGTTTTATTCCTCACAAACTGACTGGCGCAATACAGTCTTTTTAGGAACAAACTCAAAAGAAAGCTCCACAATTTGTTCAAGGTAAAAAAATGATAACCAGCATTCAAGATGGACGCCGTTAAATCATCATATTTAACATAAAGATTAAATGTATAATATCATACTTTTGTTATTGCTGCTAACCAATCCGAATGAGAAACAGTGATAAATATTCCTTAGCACAGACCTATCCCACATCATTCATCGACCCAAACTGAGTGATACGTACTACAGTGCTATCATATACTACGTCGAATCAAGCTTTACTGGTCCGAACACGTCTCTCCTTTTTCTATCAAATAGGTCGTGAACAAGAAAAGCAACAATAGTAGTGCCTGAGAGTGACGAGAGAAGAAACCAGGAGAATGTCGAAAATCATTTTTGGAATAGGCGAGATTGGGCATGACCGGAATGTTGCTCGTTGCACCAAGTATAGCCTCCGGTAGTCCGGTATTTCTAATCAGTCTTACCCGTGGGGCATTGCGGACCAGAACTAATAGTCTCTGAAGGCTCATGTAGACGTGCTAAGAGCACATGCACAACCTCTAAGGTATTGCCAATGGGTGCTAAGTTTCTCGGCAATAGCTCAATAGCAGTCGGATGATTTCTTCGTCTTGTTATGGTTGAGTGGGAGTAGGACTTGAGGTAGGGAAACTTTAACCTATCGAACTAAATTGAATTAAGGTGATTTTTTTGGTGCTTTAGGCACACAACCCTATGTCGGTTTTATTACTATAGAGAGTTGTTAGTCAATTTAAAACAACCAGCTCGGGAAAAACATTCGGAATCTCTGGATTTCACCATAACCTCATGATTATTAATTTGCAGCGATAATAATGTTTCCTATAGTCGGATGCAAAAAAATACTAGTAACACAATCATGTTCACTGCTAGGAAAACAGATATAGATAATTCACATACCCGTGACACACATGTTAGGTAGTGCCCCACAGATAAATAGCCGTGGCGCACATGTCCGCAATGCCCACGGGTAAGTCATATAGCTGTGACGCATCAACCAAAAATGCGTCACCACTATGTGTGGGCCTGGGTGCCTGCAGCCGCACCCCACTTACCTGTGGCGCATGGACTACAGGTACACCACATGTATCTCTTAGGAGTGACACATTTCATCTGGTGCGCCACTATTACAAAAATAGGCGTGGAGCATCGGGCAACACCAAAAACTCGTGCGCCACGAACCCACCCACCCACACCTACACACGCGGGACCCATACGCGCACATGCCACTCAACACTTCCACCGTTCCACGACCAGGTCCACCCCACGCCATGCCCACACCATCCATGACCTCGTCCACCCCACCCACCATGCCCACACCACACCCACCCACCATCCACACGCACCCTACCTACCACGACCCTCCTTGCATGTCGGCGGAGCTACAGGAGCCAGCGAGGAGGTCGGCCGAAGGCGCACGAGGGCGCGGGAACCATAGGCCTTATTTTATGCTCGTTTTAAACTATATATAATGTTTTATGTTTCACTTAATTTTTTATAAATATATAATATTTGAGTGTAGATAGATAGATCTTATTTTTCTGTAAATTTTGATATATTATTTGTATTTTTCCGAATTAGAATAATTTAGTTGTGATTTTTCAAAATTTAATGATGTTAGAGGAAAAATAGTTACGCAGAGGGCAGCCGTCGGCGTAGCATAGGATACACCGGGGCAGGTGTACGCCGACGGCCGCGGAGGGGAGCTTGCCTGAACGATGGCTACGACCTCGGCGAAGCTTCCTATTCCTGTAGTGTCATGTCATCTTGGGTTGTATAGACGAAAATTGCGATGGCTATATGTAACGTAGATTCTCATGTAGTGGGTGAGACTTGAATACACATGAAGCTGACACGGAAACACTCAAGGAGTGGTACACATCACGGTAAAACGGTAGGACTATTACTTAAGGACGTGGCTAGGGAGCATCCTGATGCTAGTTAGTCCAACCCGGCATCCATCCTAAAAATAGAAAGTCTAGCACACGGACATCACGCGTGCATTTATTTTGTGTGCGAGAAATTGAAAAGCTCATAACTCTTAAACCATGTGTCGGAATTGTGATATATTTTTACTATTGGGTCTGTCTGACAAAATCTTTAAAAGTAGATCCTATTTGTATATGTTCCGATAAACTTTTTTTTAAAAAACAACTTAATGTTGTATGAAAGCAACTTTGTATAAAGAGTTGTTTACCTTATGTTTTGTGTATCTTAAGTAGTCAACTTGCTGCTGGCGTTGTAGCAATACCCCTTGTGAGTTACATTTTATAGAGACTATACTTGCTGCCATTTCTTAAAATAATTTGTTGTCACTTTGGTATAGAGTAGGCAACTTCACATATGGGTATGCAACTTAGTACGAAGTGATATAAGACATGGAAATAGTGGGTATGCGATTTAGCACACATGTAAAATAACAATTTACTATATATCTACAAGTATGAATTAGCAAATGTGTGATCAACTCTGGTGTACAATACGCAACTTTACAGATAGAGTATGCAACTTAACACTAGATGGTAGACAACTTAGCAATAAGGGTATGCAACTTAGCACCGCATGAAGCAAATTTACTATCTACGCACACAACTTAGAAAAATGTGTGATCAACTCTGGTGTAAAGCAGGCAACTTCACATATAGGGTATACAACTTAGCACTAATGGCTATACAACTTCGCCAACGCTGACCGTCTCTTACTATCGTCGATTTGCCGCCTCCTGTTCTTCTCGCCCGACTCCGACCACACCCTTGTCATACCGGTGTGCTCCTAGTCCAAATGGACCACTACCCGATTTTCATGTGGCATGTATCGTCGTGGCACATAGAACTGCCATCCATTGCCGCGGAGCTGGTTGCCGCCCGTCACTCCGGTGACCATAGGTCTTGAACCGTGACTCCAGGTGCGGTTTCAAGAGAGACGTTGAGCGTGGTTTTTCCCTAGTTCCCTTGCATATCTGAGAGGCGAGTTCTACGAGCTCGACGGGTACATTGTCGCTTTTGGTCGCTGTCGAAACGATCTTTATCTCGCGGCTTCATCACGCGCCATCTTAATTAACCCGAGGTTAGACAACTTAGGCATATATACAATACAACTTAATTACCCGAGTAGCCAACTTGTGCAGGTTTCTCAAAAAGCCCGATTAGACTATAAAACACAACTTAAGCATGTTGGTAGGACCAACTTAGTTCAATTCGGTAACCAACTTAGGCATGTTGAAAAATACAACTTAATTAACCCAAAGTAGCCAACTTATGCATGTTTCTCCAAAGAAAAAAACTAAATAGACTATATAACACCACTTAAACATGTCGGTGAAACCAACTTAATTCATTTTAGTACTCAACTTAGGCATATAGAAAATATAACTTAATTAATCCGAGTAACCAATTTGTGCATGTTGCTCCGAAACATGAAATAAAATCAACTAGACTATAGAACACAAATTAAGCATGTTGGTCAAACCAACTTAATTTATTTTGGTAGCCAACTTAGGCATCTTGACAATACAACTTAACTCAAAGTAGTCAACTTATGCATATTTCTCCAAAAAAAATAAAAAAGGGAAACCAACTAGATTATAAAACATAACGACATATTATGGTGGAACCAACTTATTCATTGCAGTATGCAACTTGCACATATTCGTATTCACATCTTTTTATTTGAACGACACATTCAAATTCTTTCGTTCAAAACCGATCTCACGTGTGTGCCCATAAGTACAAGCCCAAAACAAAGGAGATTAGGCGCAAGTAGGAAAACAACAGAACGGCTTCTTCCTTGTCACCACAATACCACGCAGAAGAACCGTCGTCCTGTGGCAATGGTGCTGCCACCACATGAGCTTCTGCGCTGCCATCTGGGGGTCCATGGTTTCATGGGCCGAGGCGGTATCCCTCCCCCCTCCCCTCCTCCTCGTCCTCCTCTTCTCAGGGCCAGGCCTGGGAAGGAGGCATGTGGCGGTGTATTTTGAGGTAGGTGGGGAGGTGCTGCGCCGATGTTTCTTGTGTGAGAGGTAGCAAGAGAGTTGGGCAGGGGGTCGCCAAGGTGCGGGCTGCCTGGAAGGTCGCTGGAGGTCCAAGTGGAGGTGGTCTTGAACCGTGACTCCATGTGCAGTTCCAACCGAGACGTCGAGCGTGGTTTCTCCCTAGTTCCCTTGCATATCTGGGAGGCGAGTTCTACGAGCTCGACGGGTACACTGCCGCTTTTGGTCGCTGTCAAAACGGTCATTATCTCGCGGCTTCATCACGCGCCATCTTAATTAACCCAAGGTTAGCCAACTTAGAAATATAAACAATACAACTTAATTAATCCGAGTAGCCAACTTGTGCATGTTGCTAAAAAAAACGACTAGACTATAAAACACAAATTAAGCATGTTGGTAGGACCAACTTAATTCAATTCGCTAACCAACTTAGGCATGTTAAAAATACAACTTAATTAACCCAAAGTAGCCAACTTATGCATGTTTCTCCAAAGCAAAAACTAACTAGACTATATAACACAACTTAAACATGCTGGTGAAACCAACTTAATTCATTTTAGTACTCAACTTAGGCATGTAGAAAATACAACTTAATTAATCCGAGTAACCAATTTGTGCATGTTGCTCCAAAACATGAAATAAAATCAACTAGACTATAGAACACAAATTAAGCACGTTGGCCAAACCAACTTAATTCATTTCGGTAGCCAACTTAGGCATCTTGACAATACAACTTAACTCAAAGTAGTCATATTTCTCTAAAAAAGAAGAAAAAACTATGGCGTGAAGGTGCTACGTGACGTTCCAGTGTGCTACCTGAAGAGGATCCAAGGTCCAGGTGGAAGAGAGCCTGCAAGAACCCAAGTAGAAGTACACTGTGTTTTCCTTCCGGCTCCTGATGCCAACCACCTCGACGGGATTCGGCAGCCACGGAGGAGCACCCACCCACCGTCGTGGCAGAAGCAGCCGCCATCATTGGATCAGATAGGTCCCTGGCGTCACACGATCTGGCACCGGATCAAAACTAGCAGAGGAGGCCGGTTGGGGCTAATTCAGCACTAGAACGAGCACAACACACCTCCAGATCCATGGTAGCTGCCTCGGCGGCGAGGTATCGCTCCAAACTGGAGCATCAAACAGAAAAGGGACAGAGATTGGACCACAACAAACCACAACACGATGATGATGAGTTAATCATCCAAGCTAGACCATCAAACAGAAAAATCTAACGTACATGAGGTCGTAGATAAGTCAAAGAGGAGGAATAACTCACCGAGTAGTTGTAGTTGACGTAGGACGTCACCACTGCTGGAGATGCGGTGAGGTGAACCCATAGCCATCCATGGGAAAGGGGCAGATGCCGGACAGAAGCAAGGTCGATCCAGAGCTCTAAGGGGGGAGGTGAAGGCATCATGGAGGAGCAGCAGGGGCCGCGCCAGGGTTGGGCCGCGTCGCCATCGATGCTGAACCAGCCGGTGAACCCTAGGATTCCGCAAGGGTCTAGCGGTAGCACGGAAGGGTGCAAACTGGTAGAGGAGGAGACTTTGAGGTTGTGCTTGGGCGGTCGCCGTCGACTACCACCACGGGCGTACGTCGATTGAAGGAAGGCCACATGAGACCGATGCAGGGGCGTAGAGCATCACTGCTATGGGGAATCGGCGAAAGAGGCCAATCTGGGTACTTGTCGGAGTGTAGAGGTGCCAGAGATGTTCGGGCGGCGGCCGGAGATGGCCGGGCGGCGCTAGCACCGGTGGCGATTTGGGGGCGCTCGGGAGCCGCGTGCGAGAGAAAGAAAGAGGAACAATAGAGACCGAGTAACAAGTCGTTGTTCGTTGTTGTGCATCTTGATCAGGCATCAGACGGTCACGGAGCGAGTGCTGAGTCTTGTCATCTGGCATCCGGATGTTTTTTAGCATTTGGGATTACTTAATTACTTAAGCGTGAGCTGCAGGAAGCTTTCTCAGACCCCTTGCTACGCGCCATGTCGTTTTCTGTCACTGCGTGTGGGCCTCTCTTTTGTGTCGTCACTGGAAGTGGGCCTCTGGACGTGTTGCTGGCGTCCACGGTGGGCTTCAACACGCGTTGTTCAAGGAATATAATTCATGTCTCAAGCGGTAGGCGACAAAAACGAGCTCATTTATCCCCTCCTGTTGCGGCTCCCTCGACCCCTCCTCGCGTGAACAGAAACCCTAACCCTAAGCCGCTGCCTAGCGCCACCGTCAGCTCCTGGCTGGCCTCGGCCTCCCGCACCTCAGTGCGGTGGTAGGTCCTGGCTGGCCTGCGGTGGCGACGAGCAACAGTCGACGACGTCATCACCGGGGCGCTCCACAAATTCCGCTCTCGGCCGCCGGTGATGGTAGGCAGCGTTGGATGCCGCGAGTACCTCGGATGACCACCGATGCATCGTCTCCTGTACTCCTTTCCTCCGACGCCGCCAAGTAGGTCTCGCCCCCTCCCCTTTTCTATTTCTTAGGTTTACTGGCGCGGTGCAGTGAGGCGCTAGGCGGTCGACGCCGGTGCCAGCGAGATGCGCGCGAGCCTTAAGAGTTCCTTTTCGCCGGCGGCGCCAGGTAGGTCTCGCACCTCTTTATTTTGCAGACCAGCACTACAGATGCCGGCAGGTGCAGACACGAGGATGATGAAGACAACCGTGGCGAGCTCCAGAGCAACGACATGACCATGGGCCGGCGGCATGTGTGGTCGGCGGATGTGCTGCTTCGTTTCCATGCAGGCTTCACATAGGTACCCATATACTGACAACATGATCTTGGTAAGCTCATCTCCTAAATCCTCTTCGGCCAATTCCTATTCTTTGTGTTCAACGTGTAGTGCCTAGCGCCGTCGCGAGAACCAAATGTTTTGTGTACAATTGCTACGCCCACCACACGAGGACAAAATCACCCTGAGGACGATATTAACCACGATCACAAATCCTCGCCCTTGTGTAAGCCCCTCCATGCCCTTCAGTTGTTTATTCTTATGTACAGCTAAAACTGTCAATTTCAGGTTTATCTTTCATTCAGCACAAATCAATCGCGTCAGTCAAGCGAGTGTGAGCCATCAAGGTCAGGTAATCAACATCCTCACACGGAAACATTTCTACGTTATAACTGAAACAAAGATGTTATATCTAGCTTAGACAGTTTTCTGTCAGACTTGATGTTTTTTGCTAAGTAAGCTTACTGGTGGAATTTTCCTCGATGCAGGAAATTGTTTCTTTAGCCTGACGAAGCTTGAATTGCTGTTCATGGACACGCTGAATGCTCGGAAGGTAATCAGGAAATTGCAACCATCTCGAGCGTACGATTAATATTGTCCCTGGCTCTTTTGTCTACTAGGAATCTCATTTCCTTGCAATTGGTATCGATTGTAGAAAGTATGCCTTGGTCTTTATCTGATTGAAGAAGCTAGATGCCTTGGTTTTTATCTAATTGATGAAGAAGTTGTCAGCTCCCATCTTCTCATGGTCTTCAATGGCGGAGCATGCAGGTGGTATGTTAACTGGATATACATAGCAAACTAGGTGAGCCCATATTCTCATTCTCCTCCCGTGTATTGCTTGATTTGTTAAATCATGGATTCTTTCCTCTTAGGTTTGCGTGTGGCAGCAGGCAATGGCAAAGATGTCATCAACGTAGCCTCCATTAGGAGCAACTACAGCAGTGCATCCGTTTCCAAGGTGAGTGAGATGCGCCCATTGAGCTCAACACTCTGCCTATCTATTAATTTGTGTGGCTAAATATAGTGAAAGATTTGTCTACTCGAGAAGAAAACAAAATTGACCATTGGAACACTAGACTAATCTTAATGCTAGCATTTTTCTAATGTATTCTCACAAGTACTATTTTTAAAATGAGTCTGCATGTTACTATAAAGATTGATTTTGTTCAAGTTTCTGGCTTCTAGCTGATACCTCATTGTTCAACTCAATGTGTAACTGGATATTTATGCATTGTAGGTGCAAATTTTCCCGTCAAGGAGCCATCTCGTGTGACCAAGGAACAATGCATTTGTGCTATTTGCTTGAGCTAGCTTTTGTTCTCCCTCCGTCTCAAAATAGATGTTTCAGATTTATAAAAATTTGGATAAATCTAGATACTATTTTGTATATAGATTCATCAAATTTTGATGAACCTGAGACATCTATTTTAAGATGGAGGGAGTACTTAACTGAATGAGTGCTTGATGGACCTGATGGTGGCCAGCTGCAGCATGTAACCCTGTCAGTTCAGACTTGGAAGGCCAAGCTAATGGATGCGTGCCTGATTGACCTGATAGTGGCTCAATTCGTCAACAACTACATTGTAAGATCAATCGACGTCATTTGATTATTTATTTCTGGTGTTCTTATATAACATCAACATCAACTGTATAGTTGGTAGGCTGTAGTCGCTAATACGAGACTTAAATTTACCAGCGAATTCCCTATAATCTTAAGCGTGGTCGCTGTGGTAAGCAGTGAGGCCATCTGCGGTGCACTCTGAGTCCAGGTGCCGCTGGTTGTGGGCCTCCGCTGGTCCGTGTCCCTGTTTGCAGGCCCAGCGGTGGAGTCGCTTCGTGGGGGAGTTACTGCTAGGCCGATGATGCGAGTCTCTCTCCGTCTCTCACGTCTACCGTCCATTCGTTTCATCTTCTGCGCATTCGTTTCATCTTCTGCGCCTCTATGGGCTGCCGCCTGTTCGCTTTATCTACCGTCCATTCGTTTCATCTTCTGCGCAGTCTGTTTACCGTCCCCTCTGTGCCTACAAGAGAGAGAGGTCGCGCCTCCTCTCAGTAAGACTGCCACACATCCTTTGCGCCTCCAGTTCCAGAGCACTGCGCTACCTAGATCTTCCCCATCCCGTCTTGCGGCGTGCACCGCGAGCCGGGACAGTAGGCCTCCGAGACCCCACTGCTTCGAGTCATGTACGGGAGAAGGGCGATAAGGTTTTTGGGGAGCGCTATCAGCGCGACTACTGGCTTCTTCACGGACTCCCTCACAAATAGCGACGTCTTCCCTGACATCAGCACCATCTTCCTCGACGACATGGCCAACGACGGTTCCAACACCGGCGGTTCCTCTTCTGCTACTGTCGTGTATATATTTTGTCTCAATCTTGTTCTGATCATATCCAAAGTTTTATGCCTTGTAGTTTGTTTGGTTATATGCCTTAATATGTATTCGCTATTTCACATGATTAGTATATTGCTTATTATTCTAATCATGTTTTATCTAGCGTTTATTATGAATAATTCGCTTGGTAAATTGCTCTATTATTCAACACAAGATATGTACGTCTTAAAAGGGAGCACCAATGCATCATTAAACTACTCCCTCCGATCCAAATTAGTTGACTTAGATTTGTCTAGATTCGATTATATCTAGACATGATTTAGAATTAGATTCATCTGTATTTTGAAAAATTTGAGTCAACTAATTTGGGTCGAAGAGAGTAATATATTGGTCAAAGCTATTGCTATTTTGAATTTAGATAACATCAGGCTTATAACAAATCAAGCCATAAACCTCACCCCCTCATGACGTGCTTTTTTAGATCAAAAGGAGCATTTTATTCTTAGTATCAAATCAGTAGGAACTTTGGTAGCTAGATTTCATAGGACCCTGTAATTCTTACATATCTTGCAATTTCATGAGCGAACCTATTCTTCTCTCTTCTAATGTTACTCATTTCCTGTTTGGCATTAGTATTTGTCTTGCCTTGATTTCTCTGTAAATACCCCTGTGTCTTCACATGCACTCTCAGTTTTGTGTATTTCACTAACCAACTGAGCACAATCTGTCTTGACTATGAACTCTGACTGAACCCAGTCCTGTCCAAATTGCAGGTCAAGAAGTACCTTGGTAGTCATGAAAAACCTGGCCCAGTGACCAACACTTATTGAACCCATTTCAGCTACAGAAAAGGCATGAGCATTCATCTTTCTATATCCCCTTCGCCCAGTGACCAACACTTATTGAACCCATTTCAGCTACAGAAAAGGCATGAGCATTCATCTTTCTATATCCCCTTCCTCGGGGGACTTCCATTGGTGTGTTATTTTTTCATATGAGGATGTGTAGCCAACTCAAAGGCATTCTTTCCTTGCATCTCCTTAGTGAATATGGTAGTGAATATGGGAGAAGTAGCCTGCCGGCCTCTCACCTTCAAGATCTCCCACTTCAGGGTGCGTATCATTACAGTAGGAAAAAATAGGGCCATCTGTTGAGGCTCTACTCTGATGGATTTTACGTGTACTCGTGTGGGGTTCGGCAGTTTCTTGGGTCCTCAAGGCTTTGCCGGGTCACGAAAGGGGATCAATTTTTCTGTATCATATATGGGATTTCCAATATGGTTTTGCTCTATAGTGATGGGGTGTTGTTGGCACTGTGAATTGCTGTCAAAATTTCTTATCGGGTGGGGTGTCAATGGAATCGAGTGGCTAGAAGTGGTAACTGATGCTTATGTTTGCTTGGACTCATTGCAGGGGGTGACGTGGATACTCCCAAGTGCTTCGGAAACTCTGAGATCGCACCGGAAGCAGGTGTGATCAGTACTTCAATATGAATGTGTGTATTGTCTCATGGCATTCGTTTCTAGGAAAAAAACATTTAGTTCCGCTGCATGAGTTTTTATTTGATTATTCGCGCACTACATAATGTGTGTATTGTCTCATGGCATTCGTTTCTTAGAGAAGTATGGAATCGAATTATCTCATGGTTTGTAAATGTGAATGTTGAAGTGCCTATTATTATGTGAATAAAAGCAATGGTCCTAAAAAACAGTTAGCTGCAATGAATACATTCGTAACATCTAGAAAGTATACTGCACCGTAATAATTATGATAAAAGGATATATGATGTAAAGGAACTAACCTATGATATGATTAGCTTCGAGTTTTTTGACATGTGGTATCCCTTTTTACATGTTGCCTGTGTAGATGGACGTTACCATTAGCCTTTTGAGTTTTGAGGATTGGAGTCGAGATAGTCTGTTCAATAAACTTGGAAAACTGCTAAACCAACATACCACCTATGTCCATAAATGTAAGATGTTTTGTGGCCTATTTTAGCCTATGAAAACATCTTATATTTGGGAACGGAAGTAGTATTTGATTAGCCTTTTGAGGTATCGTGTTAAAAATATTATTTGTTTGGAGAACATTGGGCCGAGACTGCACATGATGGTAATTTCATTTTACTAATGAGGATGTTGGAGAACATCGGGTCGAGCATTGCTGGATCACCTTAGCCGAAAAATTATGTTTTTTCTTATGTTAGCGCTATATATGTTGACTGACTGTTGGTCAAGAAGCAAAGCTCTTTCATGATTGTAAAGATATATTTTCAATATTTTCATGGCAAACAGTATTTCATTTTCCTCGAAACTATAAGCCCACTGAATGACCTTCTCTCCATGGCCTCTTTTTCTTGCTTTTCTAGGAATTCCATCTTCACTTTGATCAATCTGGCTCCTCCATTCGTAGAATCGCTGGAATTTTTGATAGCTGTTAATTTTAGTTACCTGAAACAATATCCCTTTGTTTGCTGACACAATTTTTTTGGACCAGGTGTAAAACTATCCTTCTGTGTCCCTTTCCAACCTGCCCTACCATGTCATATTTCTCTTCTTCGCTTCCCAACTCGCTGAAACCTGCCACCTTGATTCGCCGCCCACGTCCTTGATAGCGTTATCGATGTTCAGTTGAATGTCACTTCCTTTGTCTCCATCTCTCTTCATATCGAATCCACTGCTTCCATTCCCAGTCCCTCCACACCGACCATCAAGTTTAACATCGTCATGCAGATGGCGCGGCGAAGCGCGCTTGTCCGTCTAGTAATACTAACGTCTTCTTTAGTTGGTAAGATATATATGCATGCAACTCATGAGTCGTGATCCTCAAATAATAATACGCAAACGTGAGGACCATGCATGGTGAGACATTCGAGTGATTCCGATCCATATTAGTTGACTCGGATTTGTCTAAATTTGAATAAATCTAGACACTATTTAGTTAGGTTCAACCAAATTTAAACAAATCCAAGTCAAGTAATATGAGTCTGAGGGAGTAGATGATTTCCATGGCTATAGATGGTCTGGTCGTCCTGATAGGTACACCAAGAGACCAAGCCTTGATGAGCAGAGTGACTTACATGGTTTTGAGTTTTTTATTTTGATATAGAAGTTACAAACTTTCAATTTTTCTATTTTTATGTTTGGATGGATTAAAAGACAAACCAATTTTCGCAAGAGTTGGTGACGAAAAGCTTAGCAACCAAACAGGGGAAGTTAAAGCACTAATAATTAAGTCCCATACACAAGTTTGAATGGTGAAGAAAATTCAAGCATATATAGATACGGAAGGAAGTTTATTACAGCCACGAAATAATGCACGAATCTTTCCTACTGACCACGTTTTGTACACAGGGAAAATCAATATGAGCTTGCTTTCTCCGCAAAAATATAGCTGAGACTGACAAAATCAGACTGACTAGTGGAAATGGGTTGAACCCTTCCATTATCGCAGCCCTTACTATCTCCCTGGCCATCAACACCTGCGACGAAAGTCGCAGTTCAGCCTTGAAGAAAGCCACTACGTCGACGGATGATGCAGACGAAAATGTACAAGTTCGCATCCCGTGGATTTGCCGGCTCAATAAAGTAATACTAGGCATTTTATTCGCCCCCTTTTCACCTCTCTCACCGGAGCAGGTTAACCGGAACCCCATTTCCGACACATTTCATTCCGAGCTTCGTGGTTATCTCACCACATTGGTGGAGAAAATTGCTGACCATATATAATGATTTGATAGTGTTGGACCTTTTTTGTTAGGAAATCTAAGCATTTATTTATAGGCTCTGGATGGAAGATGCCAGCAGGGTGAGATACAGATAAATTTCAGTCTCTGCGGAGGTGCTGTAGCAATAAAGAAAGCTACCAACACAATAGCTAAATCTAGTGTGACCATAAGGCCTTTTTCAACGAGCATATCTTAGCATGTTTTCATCAGAACTACTAAAACTTAAGAAACAACTATCACAATGGGGTGTATCTTAGATTGTGTTTCTTAAAGATGTTGTATTTAATGATTTTATGCTCATGCATGTGTGTGATTGGACTAGTTAAGTTTTCCGCCAACGCCAAAGCCGGCATATTTATAGTGTCTTCCAGCCATCGCCAACGTCGACGTATTTTCAGTGTCTTTCCGCCGTGACGCTGTCTTCCGCCTTTCTTTCCCGCCGCTTCCCGCGAGTTCTGAATATTTTCCGTCGCGTCTAGGCGTAGCCATAAAAAGGGGAGGTCGGCAAGATATATTGGACCAGACCCGAGCCACCCACAACACTAAAAACACCATGTCTGGCTGTCGGCGTTGACCCGACGAGGTCCGTGGCAACCCCGACGTCTGCCAAGAAGAGGTTCCCTCGTGAAATCCGCCAAAGTTACCAGACGTGTTGCCTCCTCTGATTTCCGGGCGCCTACGAATTTACAGAATGAACCTCCCGCCGCATCGCCCTTTGTACAACTGTCACGTGACCACTGATGAGCCTTTCATGATGGCGGTGGCGGAACGCGTCTTTCCACCGGAGTACCGGCGATAGGACAAGCTCGCATTGGCCACGACGAACTGGGTGCCTGGGTCAAAATCTTTGGGCAATGAATGCGTTGAGGGAGAGCATGGTGGCGCGTTGATTTGCCCGCGTCCTCCACGCCTCCCTTGACATCCACGTCCGCCACGCCCTCCCCTCGATCCAGCGCCGCCGGCCATGGCTAGCTACATGTAGTGGAGAACGAAAAGGAGAAGGATGAAAGGATGGTGTTCCGTGGGAGAGAAGATGGCCGCAGGCGGCAAGTTAAAAAAGGACCGGCATCGGATGCCGACGCGGACAACAAAGAGACGACATTGAAATGTCTAGCCAGGAGGGCAGGCGTCGAGCGCCGCTGCAGCGGCGGTAGAGAGCGTGGCGTCCAGTCAGTCAGTGTGCCGTCTCATCACCATTGATGGCGCAGGTTGCCGCGCCGTCAGCCTTCCGCAACGCCTCTGAACCGCTGCCGCTACACGCGTCTGAATCAACGTCGCGGTGGCTGAAGGGTGGGCTAGTGATACATGCGGAAAGGACACGACCTCTTCCGCGAGCGTTCGGGCCGACGCATCCGTTGTCCGGATTAGATGCACGAATGGTTTGAGCCAGACGCGTTTGTCCTGATGGATCAGGCCGCTGGGGCGTCACGCACGTCCCGTACGTCCGTGCGGACGATTTCGCCCAAGAAGAGTCGGCACCATACAGGCGGTTACAATATAAATGTTACAGATGCGTTGTTGTGGGTGTTCGCAGCGATTCGGTCAGCTGATCTGATCATGATGGAGATGCAAGACCCTCTACCATATTTAGTTCAAAAAACTAAACTAACTTTTTCTAAAATGATGATGTCGTTGCAAATGTTAGTTCATTTTTTAAAACTAAAGAGGGTAGAGACACTATAGTGCATAAATGGGTACTAGTGGCGTGGCAAAATCTCTGTTAATGCTGTGTCCCTGGTGCTATGTACTTGTCCTGCCAGACAATCTAAAAAAATTTAAGAAAATTTGAGTATGTAGACGTACCCAACTTATATGTCCCTTATTGATCACATTATTTTTCAAATCCTGTAGAATGTCTAAGGTCCATCTGGTTGATTAGTAATATACTATTGCAATATTGTTGTTCGGTGATTTGAACCGACCAGGTGCTTAATTATAGGTCCGTGACAGTGGTTGTCTATTCTGGATGGCAATGGGTAGGGTATTGCGCAGGGTAGAGCATGCAATACCATAACCATATCCAATATGTTACAATTGCGACAAGCAGATAACGAAGAACGAAAACAAAAAACACAGCAAGGGGACACAGATTTAACGTGGAAAAACCTCTCCAACAAATAGAGGAAAAAACCACGGGCGCCAACCAGCGAAACTTCACTATATCGAGGAGTGTTTACAAACGCCGGGGATTTCACAGATGCAACTCATCTCAATCGGCGGCTTACAAGGGGTTTATATATCGGTGAAAACCTAGGTCTTCGACGATCCGTACCGTACCAAGCCTCCGGCGACGGGCCTCGCTCCACTTGTCAGAAGTTGGCCTATACTTTGTAGAATTTGGATCAACATATAACAAACTCCACCTTGAGACAAATTCCTCCTTGTAGCATCAACAGCAACCATCTCCCTGAACAAACAAAACAAATACTTTCGGCGCCAATAGCCACTTGGACTAATCAGTTAAACCAACTAAGTTCGAGCAAAGCTCAAACTTAGCAACAGGAACAGGTTTAGTCATCATATCAGCAGGATTATCATGAGTGCTGATCTTGCATACCTTTAATTTACCTTGAGCAACAATGTCTCTAACAAAATGGTACTTGACATCAATGTGCTTAGTTTTCTCATGGAACATCTGATCTTTTGTAAGGTATATAGCACTTTGACTGTCACAAAACAAAGTAATGCAAGAATCATCTCCACAAAGCTCAGCAAACAAACCTTTCAACCAAACAGATTCTTTGCAAGCTTCAGCAATAGCCATGTATTCAGCTTCAGTAGTAGATTGTGCAACAACAGCCTGCAATGTAGCCTTCCAGCTAACAGCACAACCACCAACATTAAACACATAACCTGTGAGGGATCTTCTCTTATCCAAATCGGCAGCAAAATCTGAATCCACATAGCCAACTGTTGGAATTATGCCCTAGAGGCAATAATAAAGATGTTATTATTATAATTATTGTTCATGATAAAGTTTATATTCCATGCTAGAATTGTATTAAGCGGAAACATTAATACTTGTGTGGTTTGTGAACAACACCGTGTCCCTGGTACGCCTCTAAGGACTAGCTCATTGATCAATGATGGTTAAGGTTTCCTAACCATAGACATGAGTTGTCAATTGATAATGAGATCATATCATTGGGAGAATGATATGATGGACAGACCCAAACTAAGCGAAGCAATTAGATCGTTTCATCGTGTTCATCTTTGCGAAGCTTTTCCTATGTCAAATATTGTATTCCTTAGACCATGAGATAATGCAACTCCCTGGTACCGGAAGAAAGCTTTGAGGTCATCAAACGTCATCCTATGAGAGGGTGATCATAAAGGTGTCTCTCAGGTGATCGGAAAGTATCTGTTGGGTTGTATGTATCGAGATGGAATTTGTCCCTCCCAAGTCGGAGAGATTTTTTTAATGATACGGCGACCACCGAGATCTACACCGCTTGCAAGCATGTGGTTAAGGAGTTAATCACAAAGTGATATCGGATTACGGAACGAGTAAAGTACTTGCTGTGAACGAGATTGAACTAGGTATGACGGCACCGACGATCGAATCTCGCAAGTAAAATATCGCGAGACGAAGGGAATATATATATGGGATTGATTGAATCCTGGCATCGTGGTTCATCCGATATGATCATCGATGAATGTGTGGAGTCAATATGGGTGCCTGACCCCACCGTTGATTATTGATAGAAGATCATGTACGCATATTCTCGAACCCGCAGGGTCACACACTTAACGTGTCTTGACGCTAGGATAGATTGGATAATTGGTTTATGAATTTTTGTTCGGAGTCTCGGATGGGATTCGGGATATCACGAGAGGTTCCGGAATGGTCCGGAGAATAAGATTCATATAAGGCAGTGCAGTTTTTGGAGTTCGGAATTGTTCCGGGTTAATCGGTATTGTACCGAAAGCTTCTAGAACCTTCCGGAAGGGGACCAACGTGGCCCCACCTTCCGGGAGGGGGAATGGGCCTATGAGGGAGTGTCTTGGCCGCATTGGGCCAGGGGCACAAGGCCCCATAGGGCCCAGCCGATCCTAGAGAGTTTAAATCGTTTAAACTAGAGATAGGTTTTCTAGAAGAGGGGAGAGTCCATGCCCCCCACTCCTTATCCTTTGGGCTTGGGGGAGGGGCTAGGGCTGCGCCCCCCTCTATATAAAGAGGGGTGGGGGCGCACCAATCCCCACACACCTTCCTCCAAGCCCTAGCAGCCTTGCTACCTTCCTCTCTCCCTCCCGACTGTTTGTAGGCGAAGCCCTGCAGCAGAAATTCTCCACCATATACACCACGCCGTCGTGTTGTAGATCCAATCTATCTCTCCACCATACTCGCTGGTCCGAGAAAGGAGGAGACGTCGAGGTGCTGCACGTGTGCATCTCACGGAGGCACCGCCACTTGTGGTGCTAGATCGGATCGGATCGCGAGGAGGAGAAGCGAGTACGACTACATCACCCACGTTCCGACGAACGTTCCGCTGTGCGAATGTTCATGGGTATGAAGATCTAATCCAATCTCTCTCGTTGTTTGCATCTCCTAGATTAGATCTTGGCTTTCCCTCCGTTCGCTCCGTAGAAAATTTTGATTTACTATGCCGCGAAACCCTTCAGTGGTATCAGAGCTAGATCTATGCGTAGATGTGTTTCACGAGTAGAACGCAACATGGTTGTTGCGGGCGTTGATGTTTTCTGTTGCAAGCCTCTTGTTTGTGTTCTTCTTATGACGCGGGATAGTGAGATTGAAGCGTCCGTGCCAACCTTACGCGACGTCGTCATGAGACCGCTCCGCACTTGACGTGTGGCTTGTACCACACATGCGGTGGATGTCAGTTTCTCTCACTATAGTTGTCATGGGATTAACACCGGAGTTTGGCAACCATAATATCACCGTTGTGGCTTTCCGTAGTAAGAATCGTTCTTAGCATCTACTCCCATAAGCCACGTAAAACATGCAACAACAAAGTAGAGGCGTCTAACTTGTTTTTGCATGGGAGTGTTTTCTGTGATATGGTATGACCCAAGATGTGATGTGTATATTGTATGCGATGATCATGTTTTGTAATGTTTCACGACTTGCATGTCGATGAGTACACAACCGGCAGGAGCCATATGGTTGTCTTTATAATTGTGTATGACCTGCGAGTCAACTTCTTATACGCCATGTAATAGCTTTACTTTATCGCTAAGTAGTTAGCAATAGTTGTAGTTGTTATTCGTGGTGGAGGCAATCATGGTGGAGTGATGGAGATCATGCCGGAACGCACAAGATGGAGATCATTGCGCGAGGATTGGCTATACCATGTCACATAAAGTTATATGCATGTGATGTTTATCCCTTTATGTATCTTATTATGCTTAGATCGCGACGTGTAGCATTATAAGATGATTCCTCACTTAAAGATCAAGATAAAACTGTTCTCCCCAAGTATGCACCGCTATGAAGTTCGTCGTGTCCAAGCATCACGTGATGATCAGGGTGCTATAGACTCTACGCACATACAACGGGTGCAAGCCGCTTTTGCACACTGAAATACTTGGGTCTAACTTGACGAGCCTAGCATGTAGACATGGCCTCGGAACACAAGAACCGAAAGGTTAAGCATGAGTCATATGAATGATATGATCGACACTTCGTTGTCCACCATTGAAACCACATCTCTTCTCGTGATGATCGGATTAGGTGTGGTGAATTTGGATCGTGTTCACTAAACAACTTGAGGGATGTTGAATTTAGTGGGAGTTCATCTAGTAATTTGATTAAGTTGAACTATTTATCATGAACATAGTCTAAATTGTACTTGCAAATACTGTAGATCCAATGGCCAAGTCCAACTTCAACTTCAACGTTTTTGCTGAGAAAGAAAAGCTTAGAAACAATGGGTCTAACTTCACCAACTGGTTCCGCAATCTAAGAATCATTCTGTCTGGCGGACAAAAGGACTATGTCCTTGAGAAAGCGTTAGGTAACCCCTCAAGAATCGCTACTACCGATGAGAAAGCGGTCTATCAGTCGCGCAAAGATGATTATGGTGTGATTAAGAGCACCATGTTGTTTGCTATGTAACCGGAGCTTCAAAATCGTTTTGAAGAGTATCCCGGGCCCTTCGAGATTCTCGAGGAGCTGAAACCATGTTTGAGACTCGGGCCGTTAAGAGATATGAGATCTCAGAAGTTCTTTAAGCGCAAGATGGAGGAAGGGAGTTCGTTAGTGAGCACGCCATAAAGATGTCGGGCTACACTCAGCATGAGCAAGCTGGAATGCGATTCGGAGGAGCTCAAGATTAACAGGTTGCAATCACTCCTCCCAGCTACAAAAGTTTGTAGTGACTCATAATCAGATTGGTTCCATCGATACGATCACCGAGCTCTTCGCAAAGTGAAGGCTGGAAGTGGACATCAAGAAGGATAATCATGTGTTGATGGTCAACAAGCCCTCCTTTAAGAAAGGTAAGGAGCAAAGAAGCCCTTCAAGAAGGCGGCGGCAAGCTTAATGCCCTGGCGAGAAGAAGCTCAGTCCGGTCCTAAGCGGTCCTTGAGTGCTTCTATTGCAAGGACAGGGTCCTTTGGGCGCAATCGTCCAAGTACTTAGCGGACAAGAAGGTGGCACCATCAAAGGTATATTTGATATACATGTTATTGATGTTTTCCTTACTAGCCCTCGTTGTAGTGCTCGGTATTTGATACGGTTCGATTGCTAATATTTGTAACTCAAAGCAGAGCACGGAATGAGCGGCTTGCGAGGATGAGGTGATCTTGGCGTTGGCAACGGATCAAGAGTTGATGTGATGGCCGTCGGCACGCTCTCCTTAGTTTTACCTTCGGGATTAGTTTTAAACCTTAATAAGTGTTATTATGTGCCTGCGTTGAGCATGAACATTATTTCTAGATCGTGTTTATTGCAAGACGGTTATTCATTTAAATCGGAGAATAATGGTTGTTCTATTTATATGAGTAACATCTTTTATGGTCATGCACCTCTTGTGAATGGTTTATTTCTTCTAAATCTCGAAAGGGATGAAACACACATCCATAACATTGAGGCTAAGAGATGCAAAGTAGATAGTGATAATACTACTTATTTGTGGCAATAATCGTCTAGGTCATATTGGTGTAAAGCGCATGAAGAAACTCCATTCTGATGGACTTTTGGAGTCTCTTGATTTTGAATCATTTGACACATGCGAACCATGCCTCATGGGCAAGATGATCAAAACCCCGTTCTCCGGTATAATGGAGCGAGCAACGGACTTGTTGGAAATCATACATACCGATGTATGCGGACCGATGAGTGTTTCGACGCGCGGTGGATATCGCTATTTTCTCACTTTTACCGATGACTTAAGTAGATATGGGTATATCTATTTAATGAAACATAAATCTGAAACATTTGAAAAGTTCAAGGAATTTCAGAATGAAGTGGAGAACCATCGTAACAGAAAGATTAAGTTTCTACGATCCGATCGTGGAGGTGAATATTTGAGTTATGATTTTCTCACGCATCTTAAAGCAAGTGGAATCGTTTCACAACTCACGCCACCCGGAACACCACAGTAGCAATGGTGTGTTCGAGCCGGAATCGAACCCTATTAGATATGGTCCGATCAATGATGTCTCTTACTGATTTGCCGTTATCATTTTGGGGTTATGCATTAGAAACCGCTGCATTCACTTTAAATAGGGCTCCATCTAAATCCGTTGAGACGAAACCGTATGAACTGTGGTTTGGTGCTAAACCTAAGTTGTCGTTTCTTAAAGTTTGGGGATGCGAAGCTTACGTCAAGAAGTTGATGCCGGACAAGCTCGAACCCAAAGCGGAGAAATGCGTCTTCATAGGATACCCTAAGGAAACTATTGGGTATACCTTCTATCACAGAACCGAAGGCAAAGTGTTTGTCGCAAAGAACGGTTCCTTTCTTGAGAAGGAGTTTCTCTCGAAAGAAGTGAGTGGGAGGAAAGTAGAGCTAGACGAGGTTCTTGAACCTTATCTTGAATTGGAAAGTAGCGCAGCACCTGAAATTGTTCCAGTGCCGCCTGCACCAACAATAGAGGAAGCTAATGACAAGGATCATGAAGCTTGAGACGATCTTGCTCTTGAACGTCGCAGTTCGACAAGGTCGCGTGCCCCTCCTGAGTGGTACAGCAACCCTGTCTTGACTGTCTTGTTGGTAGAAGACAGTGAACCTACGAACTATGAGGAAGCGATGATGAGCCAGACTCTGAGAAATGGCTGGAAGCCATGAAATCCGAATTGGGATCCATGAGCGAAAACCAAGTATGGACTTTGGTGGATCCTCCTAGCGACCGAAAGGCCGTTGAGTGCAAATGGATATTCAAGAAGAAAACGGACGCGGATGGTAATGTTACCGTCTATAAAGCACGGCTTGTCGCAAAAGGTTTTCGACAAGTTCAAGGTGTTGACTACGATGAGACTTTCTCTCCCGTAGCGATGTTTAAGTCCATTCGGATTTTATTAGCAATTGCTGCATTTCATGATTATGAAATATGGCAGATGGATGTCAAGACTGCTTTCCTCAATGGCAACATTGATGAAGAGTTGTATATGATGCAACCCGAAGGTTTTGTCGATCCTAAGGATGCTAGTAAAGTATGCAAACTTCAGCGTTCCATTTATGGACTGAAGCAAGCATCTCGGAGTTGGAACCTTCGTTTTGATCAAGTGATCAAGAGCTTTGGATTTGTTCCAAATTGCTACGAAGCTTGTATCTACAAGAAAGTGAGTGGGAGCTCGGTGACGTTTACAGTATTGTGTGGATGACATATTGATTATCGGAAATGACATCAACATGCTTAACGATGTGAAGAGTTATTTGAACAAGTGTTTTTCAATGAAAGACCTAGGTGAAGCTGCTTATATATTGGGCATCAAGATCTATAGAGATAGACAAAGACGCCTGATAGCTTTAAGCCAGAGTACATACCTAGACAAAGTTCTGAAAAGGTTCAGAATGGATAAGGCAAAGAAAGGTTCAGTGCCTATGTTGTCAGGTAAGATATTGAGCAAGGCTCAGTGTCCAGCTACGGTAAATGATAGGGAAGCTATGAGCAAAGTGCCTTATTCCTCGGCCATAGGTTCCATCATGTATGCCATGCTGTGTACTAGACCGGATGTGTCCAATGCTCTTAGTTTGACGAAAGATATCAAAGTGATCCAGAGTGGAACATCGACAGCCGTGAAGAACATCCTAAAGTACCTAAATAGAACTAAAGAAATGTTCTTAGTCTATGGGGTGATGAACAGCTTGTCGTAAAAAGGTTACGTCGATGCTAGTTTCGACAATCGACAAGGATGATTCCAAATCTCAGACGGGATACGTTTATATTTTGAATTAAGGAGCTGTGAGTGGAGAAGCTGCAAGCAAAGCGTGATCGCGATCTATGAGAGAAGTGGAATACATGGCTGCTGCAGAAGCGTCAAGTGAAGGAGTTTGGATCGAAACTTCATCATCGAGCTTGGCGTGGTTCCAAGTGCATTGGACCCACCGGAGATATTGTGTGACAACATGGCGCCATAGCACTCGCTAAGGAACCAAGATATCATCCAAAGACCAAGCATATCAAGCAAGTTTCATATAATCCGAGATTATATAGCGGATGGAGATCGAAGATTAGCAAAGTACATACGGATGAATGTCGCAGATCCATTGACTAAACCTCTTCCACGTGTAAAACATGATCAACACCTCGATTGCCATGGGTGTGAGATTGTTGCCAAATGTAAACTAGATTATTGACTCTAGTGCAAGTGGAGACTGTTGGAATTATGCCCTAGAGGCAATAATAAAGATGTTATTATTATAATTCTTGTTCATGATAAAGTTTATATTCCATGCTAGAATTGTATTAAGCGGAAACATTAATACTTGTGTGGTTTGTGAACAACACCGTGTCCAATGCGCCTAAGGACTAGCTCATTGATCAATGATGGTTAAGGTTTCCTAACCATAGACATGAGTTGTCAATTGATAATGAGATCATATCATTGGGAGAATGATATGATGGACAGACCCAAACTAAGCGAAGCAATTAGATCGTTTCATCGTGTTCATCTTTGCGAAGCTTTTCCTATGTCAAATATTGTATTCCTTAGACCATGAGATAATGCAACTCCCTGGTACGGGAAGAAAGCTTTGAGGTCATCAAACGTCATCCTATGAGAGGGTGATCATAAAGGTGTCTCTCAGGTGATCGGAAAGTATCTGTTGGGTTGTATGTCTCGAGATGGAATTTGTCCCTCCCAATTCGGAGAGATATACTTCGGGCCCACTCGTGTCGATAGCAACACCGCTTGCAAGCATGTGGTGAAGGATTTAATCACAAAGTGATATCGGATTACGAAACGAGTAAAGTACTTGATGTGAACGAGATTGAACTAGGTATGGCCATGCAACGATCGAATCTCGGGCAAGTAAAATATCGCGAGACGAAGGAATATATATATGGGATTGATAGAATCCGGCATCGTGGTTCATCCGATATGATCATCGATGAATGTGTGGAGTCAATATGGGTGCCTGAGACCCACCGTTGATTATTGATAAAAGATCATGTGCATATTCTCGAACCGCAGGTCACACACTTAACGTGTCTTGACGCTAGGATAGATTGGATAATTGGTTTATGAATTTTTGTTCGAGTCTCGGATGGGATTCGGGATATCACGAGAGGTTCCAGAATGGTAAGGAGAATAAGCTTCATATAAGACAGTGCAGTTTTTGGAGTGCGGAATTGTTCCTTGTTAATCGGTATTGGACCGAAAGCTTCTAGAACCTTCCGGAAGGGACCAACGTGGCCCCACCTTTCGAGGGAATGGGCCTATGAGGGAGTGTCCTGGCGCATTGGGCCAGGGCACAAGGCCCCATAGGGCCCAGCCGATCCTAGAGAGTTTAAATCGTTTAAACTAGAGATAGGGTTTCTAGAAGAGGGAGAGTCCATGCCCCCACTCCTTATCCTTTGGGCTTGGGGAGGGCTGGCTGCGCCCCTCTATATAAAGAGGGTGGGCGCCAATCCCCACACCTTCCTCCAAGCCCTAGCAGCCTTGCTACCTTCCTCTCTCCCATTTGTTTGTAGGCGAAGCCCTGTTGCAGAAACTCTCCACCATATACACCACGCCGTCGTGTTGTAGATACAATCTATCTCTCCACCATACTCGCTGGTCCGAGGAAGGAGGAGACGTCGAGGTGCTGCAGTGTGCATCTCACGGAGGCACCGCCACTTGTGGTGCTAGATCGGATCGGATCGTGAGGAGGAGAAGCGATCGACTACATCACCCACGCTCGATTTAACGTTCATGTCGCGAATCTTCAAGGGTATGAAGATCTAATCCAATCTCTCTCGTTGTTTGCATCTCCTAGATTAGATCTTGGCTTTCCCTCTGTTCGCTCCGTAGAAAATTTTGATTTACTATGCCGCGAAACCCTTCACCAACGAGTCCCTCACGAGTCCTGCCAAACTTCAAACAAGCATTGGAAGTGCCAAGAAGGTACCTGAAAACCCACTGAACAGCCTTCCAATGTTCTTTACCAGGATTAGCCATGTATCTACTTATCAAACTCATAGCATATGATAAATCAGGACGAGAACAAACCATTGCATACATCAAAGAACCAACATCACTAGAATATGGCACCTTTGACATATACTCGAACTCTTCATCAGTAGTAGGACATTGAGAAACTGACAATTTAAAATGAGGAGCAATAGGAGTACTAACTGAGTTGGCACCATCCATATTAAAACGATGAAGAACTTTCTTAATATAACTTTGCTGACTAAGAAATAACAAACCAGATTTTCTATCTCGGGTAATCTCCATACCTAAGATCTTCTTAGCAGCATCAAGATCATTCATCTCAAACTCATTACTTAGGCGTGCCTTCAAAATAGTGATTTCTTTCATGCCCTTGGCAGCGATTAACATATCATCAACATATAGCAGCAAGTATATAGGTGACCCACCAACAAACTTGATATAAACACAACTATCATATTTACACTCGGCCCAAACCTCCGGCGACGGGCCTCGCTCCACTCATCAGAAATTGGCCTATACTTTGTAGAATTTGGATCAACATATAACACAATATAGTCAATGGGTACAATGTTCTACCCGTACCCGTGGGTACGAAATTTTATCCCTTACTTGCGAAATCTGGACATGCAAAAACAAGATGTTGGTGCTAAACTAGCTTTGATTTCTCAATTTCGTATCACCATTTCCTCATACTTAGATAGTTCATGCCAGATACCCATTCTGTTCTACTCTTAGAAACCAATGTAGCTCAAATTTATCAGTGACGGGCTGTACCAGCGACATTTTTTGCAAGTGTCGTTTTGACGAGCTGTGCGCTATCCAGGATAGAAAAAAGAGGATGACTAAGTTTATCAGTGAAACTAGCAAATTTTGGAATTCGACCTTCTTGCTAACGCACCAACAATCCAAGTCCTGACGAGAACTTACTCCAGACACCTCCCAACCCTGCGTGGATGTCCATTCCTGCATGCCTCTCTCTTCCACCTCGGTGATGTCCATTTTCTGGACTTTATCATGCATTTTGCCATTCCTACGCATGGATCGACATGCAGCGTGAGTAGAACAATGAGCAGCATATAAATAGTCCATAGCTGGGTCTCAGCGTGTATCCAAGGACAGTGCCGACTATTAATCTTCAGAACATGATAGGTTGGATGCATTCGAAGCTAGGTTGGCTGTTGGACGGAGCAGCCTTGCAACTCACTGCGACATAGACGACATGCGATGTCCGGCCCCAACAATTACTTTTCGTGCGTGTGCGATCGATGCGTCTCTAGTGCAGCAAAGGAAAACGTTCACGATGCAACTACTTTTTTCACATAAAACTACCACAGTGGCCCTCGCAAATGCGAGCGAATCATCCGTATTGTATCGAAAGTTTTACAAAATGTATGTTTGGATAGATATTTAATCATGTGACAGAAAATAATAATACCTTTTCTGACAATAATATACGGCATGCATGGTAAACATCTTTAATATGTGTGCTTTATTATGTTATTTGCATAAACATCAAAATATTGGATGCACATTTTGTTTTCTGTGTGGCATTGCAATAATACATTCAACCTGCAAATTCGTGAGCGTACACTTTTGTGGCGTTACAGTGTCAACAATGTTTCTTTACGAACTAATGATCCATAGTTTTTTTTCTAAAAAGCTAGGTTGGACCCAAAATAATTTCATCCACATAAAAAAGTAGAAAGTGATCTATATTTCTTTTTCTCTTCTACAAATTAATCTACTGGAATTTTTCTAAGGTTTATACGCAAATCAAAGAAACTGAAAAATGATAAATTCTAGAGACCGAATTCTACAAAAATTATTTGAATTACAAAGACCACAAGTCTACACTATGCATGGACACTAAACATAAAACCACGACCGGTGACTTACTCTCAAACTATACGCTCCTCATCGTTGAGTTTCTCGGTTGACATTTTTGTAGTCATTCTCTTTTATCTTTTCCACCCACATGTCTAATTATTCATCTGCTTTGACATAAATGTGTCGATATGTGGATGAGCTCTCATCTGTTCTCCTTTGACTCTATTGATTTTCCGGTTACCATCGAAGTCCATTATAATTGCGTAGTAAGGGAAAATTTGCACATTCCAATTGAGTTTTGTGTGGCATACCTTATTAATTCTTATTGTTTACTACGCCTTTATATTTCTCATGGTTTTTAATCTATAAATATATATCATATGTATTCAAAGGAGATATCTCCTAGCTACTACATGCATATGTATTTATTCTCTTCCAAGCATTCTGGTGTTTGGTTCAACATAAATGGGCACGTAAGGCACAGGGTATATCCATTGATCAGCAAGCACCGACATGATCATACGAATAACTTTTTTGTCCACGTTTCTTTTCATCAAGAATAAAATAAATTAAGGTGGATGCATGAGCGGTGGAACTGCTTTTGTATCGCTGTGCTGGCAGGGTGCGGATCGCTGGGGATGCGTTGCTTAGCCATTTGCTGAGTGTTTTTATCCTGCTCAAATTATGATGGTTTTTTTGTAATTTACTCGCCATTTGCTCAATCTGGGACGCTGCGAGCCAGCTCCTTATAGCCATTAGGCATTGATGTTAAAGAGGTCATGGCCCATGGCGGCGAAGAGGGATCAAAGGCTCTGGACTTTTTTTTCTTGTGTCCTTTTTCAGCATTTTTTTTCTTAATCGCTTGACTGCTACCGGCGGCCGCAGCGTTGGATTTTTTTTTTTGGTTGGGATGAGCCGATTAATTCTCCTGAGCAACTCGGGAACGTAACCGAGAGGAACAAAGGTGGTTGGCGTGGATTAATAAAATCCCAGCCCTATATCTATCTTCTATCCTTCTCTAAGATCTTCTTCGATTCATATTACTGTCATCAAAAATACGTGTCTGAGCGTGCTTTAATGTTAGATCTATTTTCAACGACGTTAATATGAATCGGAGAATCTAATTTCTTTGAGATAGTAGGTTTGTCTGTACCTCAATTTTCCGTCTGATTTTTTTGAACAACTTTGGCCCTAGGATTTTGAACTTATTACACTACCTACCACCGCAAGTAAAATCACGGCTTCGTTCTCTCTCCACACGACCTTATCCCCTGGAACTGGAATGCTGCCGCCCATCCGACGATTCCCGTAGGACCAGGTCCAAGCGTCGCCGGCCGACATGCCATTGAGCATGAGGCTCCATGGCCGAGGGAGAGCGAGCGGCTCCTCCATATGGACGGTGGAGAAGGAGAGCGGGAGGGGAAATCCGTGCACTACGGTGGTAGCTCGAGGTACAGGAGGAGGGCGTGCGGCCTTGATGTCCGTGCACTACGGAGGTAGCTCGAGCTTCTGGTAGAAGAAGAGGCAGGGCGACGAACTTGTCTCGTCGGCCCCTAGCCGCGGAAGAAGGCGCGCAACACGGAGGCAGACAGTAGGGTGGCGACGCGCGCGGGCGGAGGCACGACCTTGCAGACGAGACGCGGTGGGGCGGTGCACGCGCAAGCTCAGCTCACGACACGACGGTGTCTTGATCCCGAGCTAGCTCTGCAGGGTTCACAGCGGCCGGGCGTCGTCCCCCGCCGGCTGGTCGTCGGGATGCAGGGATGGATCAAATGCCTACAGGAAAATCAGTTGTGGAGAAAGTCTGTTTCCATGTGCTTCACCCGCTCGATCAAATGTCTACATGAAAATCAGTTGTGGATTGGTTCGTGCTTTTTTCCCCTCTGATCCAACTAAAATTCCAAACATTTACCTGTAGAGCTGATGAAGGCGCAACTTAAGGGCACAACGAAGGGGCGGACAACAAAGACCTGGAGCTCGTCATGGACTTCATCATGGTTCTTCAGGTGAAGGACACTACCTGGGTAGCGCCGTCTAAATGAGCATGTACGCAATTTTGGTTGCTTCTATTGGAATTTAACTTTTGTTATATGCTTCCATATTCTTACCATTGAGGAGTAGTTGATATTTCAGAGGAAAATGACCTGACGTGTGCTGTCATTAGAGCAAGCCCCCCACGTTAATAGTACTGTCTATGCTGTCATGCCAAATTCAGTCGTATGAGTGTAGCTAGGGGTCGCGCGGCCGAATTTAATTCTGCAATGTGACCGACCATGGTTCGCCATGCCAAGTTCCCCTGACTCCTTGTTTCATCAGCTCTTACTACTTGGCAAGCCAAACTCTGCAATAAAAGTATACGTCTATTGTTTCTTACATGTGTCGATGCTTCACAATGATAATTCCATCAGACCCACTTATTATCTTCAATAATCTCTGGTTTTTTTATTATAGTACTGCGGTTATTATTTATAGTACAAACTATTGCACAACGTCTAGCTATCATCAACTCTCTCTTGCAATTTTTTTTGCATCTTGATTCGCACAGCTTTTAGCAAGTGATCTAGGAAAGCCAACTTAAGTTCTAGCTGGTTAAGTATAGCAAGCTGAACGTTTCAATTCTTAAAGATTTCTATTCTTAAAGAGCCAAGGTGTTTCATTTGATTGTCCCTAGCTAGGAAGCCATCGTCTCGGGTGTGGTTGCCTTCAATGACAACGTCACCTAGCACACACGAAGTCGCCATGGTCATGGACGGAGTGCATGAGGTCATCTTCACCTTGGACATGGCGCACGAGATTTATGTCATTGAGCTGTCCGCCATGTTGCGCATACGTTCATCGGCCCCCGTACCAACGCACGGATATTCAGCTAGTTATAGATCTAATACTGTAATATTTTTTAGTGGATAGATAGATCTAAAAAGAAGTATACATACCGGATCGTGACCTTTACATCGAACTTATCTGTCATATACTTACGTGTGCCTATTTAAGGTTTTACGTAACATTTTTTATCTTTTAAACTTAGCCGTTAATATATATATCAACATAGCATATTTTATAAGCCTATGTGGATCAACCTGATGCCTAAAAAAAACCCTTTATATTGCTTTTAATATATAACTAGCATGGTGGCCCTCGCAAATGCGAGGGCATCGTCTTTATGTGTTTGGAAATAACTTTAATACTACCTTCATTTCGGGTTTTTAGGTTAATACGTACTCCAATATAATAGTTTAACCATAAATTTGGTCAATAATATATAAACCATATGTCATAAAAATTATACCATTAGAAACGTATTTTAAATATGAATCTAATAATATAATTTTTGTTAAATATAGTTTATAATTTATTAACTAAATTTACGGTTAAAATATTTTCTCGAAATACGTATTTGCCTTCTAAACCAAAATTGAGGTAGTAGTTGGATTAAACAACCAACAGAGTGCAAGGTGTTCGTGTTAGAAAGAATTTCTTTGTAATACCATTTTGTTGCTTGGATGGTGTCAAAGGAGGGGTTTAAGTTGAAGATAAACTAGATAATACCCCGCGCTTTGCTGCGGGGAAGTTTTGCCAACATAACAGAAAATATAATGGATAATTCATACCGAGAACATAAAAATTGAACATGAATCAACAAACTATATTGAAAAGTAGAAAACTTTTGTAGCAATTTATTGGGTGTATTAACCTGCTAAATCATACTATGTGTACACATATAGAGAGCTGATTAATTGTGAAATGCATGCTAAAGTCAAATAGGTGAGGCCTTCAATTGGGTTTGTATTACATTATCATCAATGCTTTTATTCCTGGAACTACTCCTTAATCGTGTAGTAATATGAAATCATAATAAGTAGAAAGCATATGAGAGGGATCTACATATTTTCACCCCTGAACATCACATGATAAATTAGTAGACAAAGGAAGGAAACATAAATGTGGTGGTGGTGGTAGTGGGGGTGGGGGGTGTTAAGGTTCTTGATTTAGACATTATTACGATTAGCAAGTTGAGATGTGCTTATTCTTCTCATTCAAAGACCGTAGTAGTGTAGTAGTCTAGTAGAAACTCCATGAGTGCAACAAAGGAACAACGGCAATCTTGCCTGTTCCTGAACCAAACTGTTTTTATTACTTCGAACACATACCATACCTGAGCAGGGAAGTACCAGAAAAATGTTAACATCAGACAATAGGGGGTAGAGTGCAGAACCTATGATTGCTTCCTCATGCCCTCATGTCAACCGCGATAGATTTAGTCTGGGCTCTGAAGCTGGATGGCAGTGGAACGAAGTGTGTGATGGTCATAGTATGAATAACCCACGCTCCTGAGGATGTGAAGAAATTTTCTCTGCTTTATCTCTCTCAGGAAGCTGCAACTCTGTGGCATGTTTGTGGCTGAAGCACAATTTTTTTACCAGACTGAACGGATTGCAAAAAAGATATGAGGTATCTATTTAAATGTCATATCTACCACAATTTTAAAGGGCTCTTATCCCCCTTTACGAAAATAAATGAATGGGAGCAAAGAACGGTGAGAAAAAGTGGACTTCAAGATAATTGGTAGCTAATCACAGCGTTGGATAGTGAGGGGTGGCTGTAGCGGCACCTCTCACCATAGCTGCAGCCTGTAAGTGCCCGGTGCAGATATTGTCAGTGTGGCTTGGTCGCTCAGCAGCCTCAGCCACTCTGTCACCTCCCTGCAAACCAACCAAGAGTCCATTGATGACATTTAGGACATGGTAATCCGCACACTCACAGAGATTTTGATTTAAACCAAAAATTGTAGGATGATGTAAATGGTGATATAATAAAGATGCTTCTGGTTGCAAGAGATAACAGATAATAGAGAGGCTTCATGTGCAGTCGTCGTGGAGTGCACGAGGCGCATGTGCAGCACGGCGGCGGGGAGCATGATAGACATGGTGGGCGTAGGGAGTGGGGCGCTCAGGACGTCCGTGATGGCCGCGACGGGCGTGGACATGATGGCAGAGACCGTGGGAGGAGCCCACCTCCTCCCCGGCGTGGCGAGGATGCGGAGCACGGCAGACGGCCTCCGTCCCGCGACCTATCCTCGACTTCCCGGCGTGAGATGCCCCCCGACCCACCCATGGAAGCAGTCATCATCCCAAGGTCGGCGGAGATCGTTGCGGCAGAAGACGCGCTGCGCTGGGCCCTCGTGGCTTTCGTCTCGGGCCAGCGGTCCAACGTTTCCTTGATCGAGGCCGGGGCAGCGGTGGCGGCGCAGGTGCCACGGGCGGAGGATAATTTCACGATTCACCGATCGTGGCCGGCGGATTTCCTCTTGGTGTGCAGCAGCAGGAGGGTCCGAGACGATGTGGTGGCTGCTGGTGTGGTGGACGGACGGGGCTTTTCCCTCCGCTTCTCGCCGTGGAACAGACAACTGCAGGCGGTGCGATGCCCTCTCCGTTTCCGAGCACACCTCGAGCTCACTGGCATACCGGCGCATGCATGGAACCGCAGCACGGTGGTGGCGTTGCTCGGTCCGGCGGCTTGGGTCGAGCGTCTAGGTGCATTGACGGCGAGCCGGGAGGACCTAGGGCGTTTTCAGGTCGTCGCCTGGCTGGACAACATCAATCAACTCCCCCGAGAGAAAGCTTTACTCATAGAAGAGCCGGATGACAGGATGGAGGAGGATGAGGGCCTCGTCCTCCCCGGCGACGCCCTTGTGCCCCTAGATAAGTTCATGCTGCGCTACATCGTGAAGATCCGGCTGGTCAGGGCTGAAGACATGATGCAGGAAGAAGACGGGCCAGCTCCTGGAGGTGGAGGAAGTGACGGCGGGGCCGATGGTGGCGGGCGTCGCGGCCGATGCGGTGGCGTCGGCCACGATGACGGCCGGCCAGGCGCTAGCGGCTTCTTCAGAGGACCCCGGGACACGCGTGGAGGTGGCGCCACGTGCGGCGAGGATCGACGGCCGCAGCGTCGCCATCAACGCCCGCCGACACCTCTGGCCGGAGGTTGAAGACGAGGACCACGAATCAGAGGACGTGGAAAGTTTTTCTGGTGGGGCCAACCTAGAACGCCTACCTGGTCAAAACGCGTCACGGCACCCCGTCACCGCCACCGCTTTTGACCAAGGGGATGAGGCCGTTGGTTTGTCGCCTCGTGGGTTGCCCAGCGGCATGGATGTGGAGCGGACTGGTCTTTTTTTTCGGCCAGCGGGACCCACTGGTGTACCTTTTCCTCAGCCTCAGCCATAGCTTTGCATGCATGAGAAGTGGGCACTGGATTCAAAACGCGCTGTGGTGGACCAGGATGGAGACGTGCCCATGCAACAAAAAAGTGGAGATATACCAACGTCCGAGGACGCTCGTTCGGTGGCACCAGCGCCTGCTGTAGACTGCGAGAACGGCCTGGTTGTGCCTATAGGCAGCTGTTCGATGGGGCCTGCGCCGATCCTTAGAGAGACGCGCGCTGAGTTTGTGGACCGAAGTGGTTCATTTCAAATTGAATCGGTCTGTCAGTTGGCGTCACCTGGCTTGATCTCTTCGCCCGACGATGCGTGTTGGACAGTGTCCTCTGTCCAGATGGATTCCCCTAGATCGGTGCTCGACCTGATGGATGTTTTTTCGGTCAATCTGTCCTCGGCGGACGTGGACTCTGATCAGCGAATTGGGCCCGAGGCCATGGCCGCTAGTGCTACACCAGTGGCGGTTTGCAGCCCCGTCGCCTTCCGTGGAGCCCATGCGACCATCAACATCTGGCGGTAGGTGGCCGGCGTTGCGCAATAAAAGGAAGTACTCGGGGCGGTGAGAAGGAGTGGCGATCCGTGGACGCTTTGCTTGGGCACCCGATCGAGAAGCGGCGCACCTCATCACCAGGCTTGGGATTGCTAGGGAGGGCGAGGTGATTGGAGACGAGGCTCTCGACGCCTACCTGGACCTGTTCGCGAGGCCCCTACGACAGCAGCACATTGACGTGGTCCTTCGCCTATTCGGATGGATGCCTGATGCCCTGCCTCTGTTCGATGATGCACCAGTGGAGTGCCTAGTCTGAGTAGCGACTGATCCTTCCTCCTTTTTCTCTTTGTTGTAATAATGGATGATCTCGACTTCTCCATCGGAACTTGGAACGCGCGTGGTTTGAATTCCCCTGCTCGTCGCTTAGCAATCTCGCGATTACATCTCGGCTCGGTCGCAGTGGTGTGCCTGCAGGAGACCAAGATGGCGGTGATCTCCGACCGCGTGGTGAGGGAATGCCTTGGCCCCTCTTACGATAAGTTTTTCTTCTTGCCGGCGATAGGTACCCGTGGAGGAATCCTCCTTGCTTGGCAATCCTGCATGGTCTCCGTCACCCACCCCCACTACTCCGACAATGCAATCACTGCTCGCATCTCGACGGGGGTGGATCACAGCTGGTGGTTCACTGGTGTCTACGGGCCCCAAAACGACGTGGACAAGCTTGCTTTCCTTCAAGAGTTGCAAGACATCAGGGACCTGCATGCCGGTCCATGGATTGTTGCCGGCGATTTCAACCTCATCCTCAACCCGGAGGACAAGAACCAAGGAGGCCTCCATCGCCGCATGATGACCAAGTTCAGGCGGACTCTCGCATCTCTGGAGCTTAAGGATCTCTACCTCAACGGCCGCAGGTTCACCTGGACAAATGAGCGGGAACGGCCTACTCTGGAGAGGCTAGACAGGTTTTCTTGTTGTGGTGGAGGCACACTACCCGACGCTTTCCTCTCGGTTTTGTCCTCGCCCATCCGATCCGCCCCTGCTTTGTATGCTGGCCCAGATCTTCATCGGGACGCTGTTTCCAATTCCAATCCTTCTGGCCCAAAGTTGAGGGCTTCCTCGAAGTGGTGCAGGAAGCGTGGAACTCTCAACAGTGGGAGCCGAACCCCTTCAAGAGGCTCGATGCGAAATTACGAGCTGTGGCTAAGAGGCTTTCCTGCTGGAGCTCCAAATTCATCGGGAATGTCAAGCTACAGATCCTTCTAGCCTCAGAGTTGATCCTCCGCTTTGATGTGGCCATGGAGAGTAGGCAGTTGTCACCCCAGGAGCGTGGATTACGGTGCCTCCTCAAGAAGAAGCTCTTGGTCTAGCTTCCCTTGAAAGGACGCTAGCGGCGTAGATCGAGGATTCTCCGCTGCGAGAGGGATGCATGCACGTTTCTTTCACACGCATGCTACCATCTGAGGCGTAAGAACTTCATTAGTCACCTCCTAGTAGATAACGTGCGGATCTCGGACCACGTGGAGAAGGCGTAAGTCGTGGACTCTTTTTCGAGAACCCGCTCGGTGTGGCGGTGACCAATCGCTCTCCCCGGACTTGGATTTCTTGGGGGTCCAGTCGATGGGCCTTCAACACATTGACGGAGCCTTCTCAGAGGAGGAGGTTTTGGCGGCCATCAGAGGCATGCCGTTGGACAAGTGCCCTGGGCCTGATGGTTTCTCTGCCCGCTTCTTCAGATCTTCTTTGGAGCATCATCAAGGATGATGTTATGGATGCCTTCCACTCACTCTCTAGGCTAGATAGCCGTGGATTTGGATCGGTGAATGTTGCTTTGATTACTCTCTTGCCCAAGAAACCGGGCGCCGAGGAAGTGCGGGACTTCCGACCGATCAGCCTGATTCACGGGATCACTAAATGGGTGGCAAAGGTGATCGCCAACCGAATAGCCCCGATCCTCCCACAATTGGTGGGGGTTCATCAAAGTGCTTTTGTGCGTGGGCGGTGCTTGCACGACAACTTCATGATGGTTCGGGGATGGCCGTAAGTCGCACACCAAGAAGACTCCATTTGTGCTTCTCAAGCCGACATCACCAAAGCCTTTGACATCGGACCGGTCTTTCTGCTGGAAGTGTCAAGAAGCTAGGCTTTGGAGAGCGCCCTCGCGTGCATTTGTGCCCTACTCTCCACGGCCCACACGCGTCTTGTTAAACGGTTGCCCAGGCGAAGGTGGCCCATAGGCGTGGACTACGCAAGGAGACCCACTCTCCCGCAGCTTTTTATCTTGATCATGGAGGTTTTCCACCGATGGTCGTGAAGGCGTAAGAACAGGGGTTAGTCATCGACTTGCGCCCACAGCCTCCAAAGACCGTGACATCGATCACGCAGATGATGTGGTCACTTTCCGAGGCCACCAGTGGTGGATTTCAAGTGATATCCGGATCATCGAGGACTTTGGGGAGGCGTCCGCCTCCATCAACTTTGATAAATGCTCGGCAAACTGATTAGGTGCTCACCGAGGACGAGATCTGTGGAACGGAGTTGACCGCCTATCACGCAGCTTCCCTTCGTTACCTAGGGTTGCCTCTCCCACGAAAACCGCTGGCGCAACTCCACATCGGTAGATCGGTGGCGCCAAGTCGCCATCATGGAAAGCCTCCATGCTCAACAGAGGAGGGCGGCTCGAACTCGTCAAGACAACTTTATCCTCCATACCTATTTTCATCATCATGTCCCTTGACATTCCCATTGAAACCATCACCGCCATCGAGAAAATTATCCGCGGCGTTCTGTGGAAGGGGAGGAAGGACGTGCATGGCAATCGCCTTGTGGCATGGGACAGGTGTGCATGCCCAAGGAGCCGGGTCTTGGCATCCCCAACTGCGCCTCATGAACATTGCGCCGAGGGCCGATGGTCGTGGTTGAAGCGTGTGGAGGTGGACAAGCCATGGCGCGACCTCGACGTATGTGTCCCTCGAGCTCTCAATGCGGCGACTTCCACGGTGACGGCTGAGCGACTACCTTTTTTCGATGCCATGCGTGGCTGGCTGCGGCGTCGCTCCAAACCTCTTCGCATGTCCCAATTAAATGTAACCGCCATGCGCCGTGTGCGCGATGGTTCAGGAGGGTCTGGTTTGCATGATGTCCCCTGCACCTCAACGCAGCAGCCCATCGAGAGCTCCTCGGTGGCGGATCGAGTCAAGAAATCACCCCAGCGTAGGGACGCAGGACGCTTTCAAGTGGAACGGACCCGAGCAATCGCTATACGCCCCAATCTTGCTACTAGGCTCTTTTGGGCGGCGACTTGGCGGTCGGAGCTCTTCAGATCTGGCGATCCGTGCTCGCCAAATTGTAAAGTAACGTTTTGGTTAGCCGAGAACAGATCGATCACGACAGGCCGAGCTGGGTTTTCAGCACGTGGCCTTGGCCCCGCCTTCGTGACCAATGTGGAGAAACCATCGACCATCTTTTTATGGGTTGCGTCCCAGCCCGCGAGGTTTGGGTAGCGCCGGCTGCTGGTGGAACAAGAGGCATTGGATGTCGGAGCATGACTCCATTTGTTACGTGGCTCCAAGATAGAGAGGTGGCAAAGGGCGCCCGCCGCGACCTCTCTTTGGTTTCTCTTTGCTTTGGACGCTATGGCGGCGTCATCGAACGACGTAGTCTTGAGGGGCGAGGGCCCTCCTTCTTCCGGCGAGGTCATCCGAAGATTGCCGCGGAGGCGCACTGGAGGGCGAGGCTTTCCGCGACTATCTAGGGCAGGTAGATAAGTGGAGATGTCGCGAGTAGTTGCTTAGGTTGTGTTTGCTGTCCCTGAAACGGCGTGGAGTTGCATTTTGGCGCATGTGCCACAGTGCATTGTAAATCTTGGCCGCCTGGCCTTTCTTCTATGAAAACGATACGTCTTCCAGGACGTATCCTTGAAAAAAAAAAGAGAGGCTTCAAAAATGCCGAACACAAAAGGTACAATCAAAGCGATACCTTGTGATTTCATAATTGAATCCATGGATGGAGTAGGTAACCATTGAGGCTCCAAGAACTATTTTCCTACGTGATGAATTTCAGAGATCGTCGAATTCACATCGATAATTTGCAGAAAATAAACATCTACATGAAGAAGATAATGCACACAAAAGGTTCACTATTAATTGAACTCCATGATCAAACCGTGAGAGAGGGGGGTTAATAACCAAACGCCATTACCTGCACTGCACCTACAGACCAAGAACACCAAGTAGATAAAAGTGCATGCCTCAGTGATGGAAGTCAATAGCGGCTAAGTGTATTATTTCATTCCGATGATGAAGACTACCTTGCATGGTGGCGTTGGTCCTGACGGGCAGAGATGACAGTGAGAATAGCCTTCCTTGCGGGACAGACTGTGGCTTTCATCTAGAATAGTGCTACAGAGAGACGCCATTGTGCAGTTGCGTCTATCCTAACTGGTGACGGACAATGAGAACAACCTGAGGGGAGAAACAAACTACCGTAACAGCGAGCTAATGCAAGGAGATCAGTCAGAGGGTCCAGAAATAGGGGGAGGGGAAGGGATTGGCATGCGAGAATAGACGTGGAGACTATTAATTTGGGATAGCAGTCGTTTGGGTTCTAATTAGTTATTGAACCTGAAGCAATAAGTCTAGAAGCCGGGAAGACATCAACATGAACTGGTAAGCCACACCTACGCCTGGATGCATGGGAATGTGATGATGTGGACATGAGTTGGGTGACATTGTGAAATTGTTGACGTGGCATAGCTGCATGTTGAGAGAAATAGGTTAGTGGGGGTAAACTTCTTAGTTATATAGGATTAGTCATGTTGATCATTATTTTCCTATTTAATTAACTGGTTGTTTGTATCATTGAATATTCGTTTGGTTGATCCTATGCATAATAAATTTAGGTGTCATGACTATATGCAGTAAACGCGTAAGAACACAACATTATAGGAATATCAGCGATGATAATTTTCATTTTCCCTCATCCACATATTACTTCCTCTCATTTACCCTCATTGTATGGAATATAAATAAGGTTTCTCCAGCCATTTTGAAATATGTGGCATCATAGACATAGACACGGTCTCGAAGATAAAATTTCTTTACCCGCGAACCATAGGCATGTTACACCCAGTGAAAAATGCCTTTCAAACTGTGTGTGACAGTTTAAAAAAGACTTGAACTATTTTTATTTTCACAATCCCTTGGTCAAAGCACCAGTATGGTTAAACTTTTGGAACTTTACATTGATCGGTGTTCACTAAGATTAGTTTGGTAAATTTGAAGAGTGATATGTTTGGAACAACGACATACTTGAAGGGAATATAGAGATGGACTAAATATATAATGTACTACTTTATATTAGCCTTCATACATTGAAGATTTTCTTATTGTTGAATAATCGGTGTGTTGTATTTTTTTTTTGGAATGGGAAAGGTCCTAAAGGACCAAAAGTAAAGAAAAGATTACAACCAGTTCCTGGAAACAAACATAGAGGACCTCATAATTTTTTTTGAGAAAGCAATCAGGTCCCTGCGCCTCCACAGTTTCAGAGATGTGTGCCGCCGCCGACCGCCGTGTTCTTCGCCGGGGACGAAACCACTTGGGAAGAGGTCGCCGTTGAATGCCGTCGTTGCACCATCAGGAGAGGTCCTCCATTCTAAGAGGTTGTTTTGACGCTTCCATTGCGTCGGAGGATGACAATCTTGGGCATCAAAGATAAGTGGCCAAACCAGGCACACTGTGTGATCATCAATCGCAGCCACTGGCCAATCGCCGCCGCTACTCCGCATGGATCCCCAACATCCAGTCGCAACCACAACACCTAGGACGAGAAGGACCGACTTGGAGCAACGACAACGGGAAGCCAAAGTCCATCGCCGCCGCGCACAAAAAGCGAGTTCCCTCCTTAGGGCTCCTGCCCGAGATGAGGACAAACCAAAGAAGATGCGACGACAATGGACCGGAGATCGACAGTACCTTCGCCAGGTAGCAGAGGACGAAGCGGTGTGGGGTCCCTTTCCCTCGCCTCCACGGCCGGCCAGAAGTGACACCAACACACCACACATCACGCCGCAACCCCTCTCCTCCTCGCCACCACGACCGGCAGGGAGAGGCGTGTAGGGGTTCATAGCATGGAAAACAAAAAATTTCTACCGCATGCATACAAACAAGCCAAGATCTATCTACTAGATTGTAGCAACGAGTCGATTAGAGTACTCACCCTCGACGATCCTTCCGGCGCTCCGTTCCGGCAGCACTTCCGCAGTCGGGCACACGTTCGGTACTCGATGAAGACCTTCCTCTCCCTTGTTTCAGCAGACAACGGAGGTTGTAGTTCTCCCCTTGCGATTCCGGCAGCATGACGGTGTGGTGTCGGAAGTAGATGGATGATCCTGCAGGGCTTCGCCTAAGTCGGAGCAGGTTATGGTGGATCTAGGTTTTCCAGCGATCTAGGGCTTAGAGGGCCGGAGAGAAGGAGGCGTGGCCGGGGGCGGCGGCGCGGCAGTGGCGAGCGGCGACGACAGCGCTAGGGGGTGTAACAGTTGAGCTAATAGGTGTAACGGTGTCTTCACTAGGAGTTTCGGTATTTTCTAGACTAGCCGAAGTAGCATCTAGAAAAGGACCTAATGAACCACACGCATCAAACACGGTAGAAGTAACATCATGAGCATCAAAAGCAGTTTCAGATTCAGCAGTAGTAGCAGTGTGTGTAGCATGAGTATGTGGTGGTGGTGTGACAAACTTACTTATAACAGACGGTGAATCAAGAGCAACAGAGGTGCTTAGGACTGTACATCTTTTGTAGTAGATAGTAAAATAGGGAACTTTCCATCATGAGACTTCCCCATGATGAAAGGAGTAGCAGTGAACAATAATAGATCCAAGTGAACTTACAAATAAAGCTATGCTCCCTGGCAACAGCGCCAGAAAATAGTCTTGATGACCCACAAGTGTAGGGGATCGCAACAGTCTCCGCGGATAGTATTACCCAATTTATTAATTCGACAGAAGGGGAGCCAAAGAATACTTGCAAGCCTTAATAACTGAGTTGTCGCCCATGCACTGAAATAGTTCTTGCTCAAAAGTTTATCAAGAGTTTGGTAGTAGCAACAAAGAAACAACAACAACAAGAATAACAACACGAAACATGAGCAATAGTAATAATGAATAGATGGGATTCGAGTGCGGTAGGCATAGGGATGGATGGACGGGCGTTGCATGGACGAGTCTAAAAATGTAACTTCAAGATCTAGGGCATTGTAGATAAATAATAACAAGCATTCAAGTACTAAACAATCCTAGGCATGTGCTCCAAATATAGTCATACGTGCTCGCAATGAGAACTTGCACAACATCTTCTGTCCAGCCAGCCCGTGGCAGCGGGGCCTCTAGGGAACTACTGACAATTAAGGTGCTCTTTTTAATAGAGCACCGTTGCAAAGCATTAACACTCCGTGAACACATGTGATCCTCACACCATAGTCATCCCCTTCGGTTGTCCCAATCATTGTCACATTGGGGCCTTTGGATCCGGACAATGATATGTGTACACAACTTGCAGATAAGATCACAAACAATACTATTATAATGATTCAATAATAAGTTCAGATCTGAGATCATGGCACTCGCGCCCTAGTGACAAGCATTAAGCACAACAAGTTGCAACAAAGTCAAATAGCACTAATAGAGATAGTATGCACTATGTCCTAACAGATCTTATTTGATTACATGATATAACTCATCCAATCCCTACCATCCCCAAGCCTACATCGGGGGATTACTCACTCATGGATGAGGGAAACATCGGTGATTGATGGAGATGCGTTGGTGATGACGATGGCAATGATCCTCTCCAAATTCCCCGTCCCGGCAGGGTGCCAGAACGGAGTTTCTGGATCCGAATCTTGGTTTCTGATGGCGGCGGCAGAGCGGAACTCTTTCTGGAAAACTATCGAACCCCCTCAGTTTTTAGGTCGAAAGGCAACTTATAGGCGCAGAGGGAGGCCAAGGAGCCTCCTGGGATGGCCGCACCCCCTCCAGGCGCGGGGTTAGGTGGTGTTGGGGATATGCTATACGGGTATCCTCATAGCATGTCCTCTATCCGGATAACCCGGGTGGCCCACAATTGTTAGCAAGGCCTATGGCCTGCTGGGTGGCCCAGTTAGATGGATCCAGAAGGGAGGCCCATGCCGGATAAAGGAAGACTACGAAGGAGTCACCGACGTACCCGGAGCCTTGGAGTGGAAGATACGCTAAACTAGTAATAGACAGTGTAGGATTCTGTAACCTGTCCGGCTAGGACTTTTCCCTGTAACCCTAGGACCTGACGACTATATAAGTCGGGCCTATGGGAGCCTTTAGGGCACCAATTAACTCATTACCTCGCACAGTGAATCGATCCCTGTAACTTGGCGTATTGTTATTATAGTGATTTATAGCAGGAGTAGGATCCCGCCACTGTCGTGGGATCTGAACCTGGGTAAGCTGTGTTACCTCGTACCCATCAACCGTCCGCCTTCCCCCACGTATCTAAACACGCACTGTGAGGACCCCTCCATGGCGTACTCGTCGGCAATACCACGACAGGTGGGCCCGCGCCTGGGGTGGGTCTGCCCCCCCCAGGCCTCCTCTCTGTCTCCCCTTCTGGCTCTGTGGATCTTCTGGTGAAAATAGTTTTTGGCATATTTTCCGGGATTTTTTCTGATAGTTGATTTTCTGCAAAAAACAAGACACCAAGGTAATTCTGCTAAAAACAGCGTCAGTCCGTGTTAGTTGTATCCAAATCACACAAGTTTAGAGAAGAAACAATAGCAAAGTGTTCGAGAAAGTATATACGTTTTGGACGTATCACCACCACCCACACTTCATTTTCCCCTCCTTCTTCCTCCTTAGATCTAGTCGGGATCCTTCTCCTTCCCACCTTAATTTATCCACTCATTCACCATTTTTAGCATGTAGAACTTGCCTTGGATGTTACATACATAATAGAGGAAGCTCTCCAGTCTCGCGCGCACCTCTGCTTTCCATCTTCTCGCGATCGGTCTCTCATCTTGGTAAGTTTTCCATGTAAGGATGTGTTCATGTGTATATGGATGATATGCTCATATGTATTTAGATGATCGATGCTCATGTGTGTATGGAGAGGATCGATGCTCATGTGTGTGTATATGGAGAGGATCGATGCTCATGCATGTGTGTATATGGAGAGGATCGAGATGCTCATGCATGTGTGTATGGAGAGGATGATATGTTCATGTGTATGGATCGGTCTCTCTATTGTGTTTGTGTGTGAATGAGTTGCCATTTGTTTTGCCAAAATGTTGATTCGTTTCCATTTTGGCATTTCACAAAGGTCCTTATTTTAGATAGGTCATGCCGAAATTTTCTATCGACCATTGCATGCATGCATTGATTATGTGGTTCTAATAAGCTTCTAATTGTACCGTGTATACCGTGCAGGCAAAAATGGTCCTCATAATGAGCGAAGGCATTGTGGCTAGATTTTTGAAATGTGCGACGGCGGACATGATACGAAATAATAAGACGGAGATAAGATGTCCGTGCAGAAGATGCAAACTCAACTGGTTGATCGACCCAGATTTCGGGAATCTGCAGGCGCACCTTCTCCGTCATGGTTTCATGGATGGATATACTCGTTGGATAAGTGATGACGAAGACGATGGAGACGGTGAAGGTGGGCAACATGACGATGATCATCACGGCGAGGACGGGCGAGATGATGAAAAGTCTCTTGGAGATGGTGAAGGGGTGGAAGCAGACCGAGATGATGATGATCTAGATGCCGGAGGAGCAGACGATGATGGAACAACGTCAGACTGGGTGCAGGACCCTTATGTGCAAGAGCTGCTTCTCAAGCAGACGAGTAACGCCAGGGATGCCGCTAGAGAGAAAGCCAAGCTTGCGCAACTTGAGAAAGACGCGGTTACTCCATTGTGATACGTCGAAACGTATCTATAATTTTTGATGCTCCATGCTTGTTTAGTATCTACTTTGCTTTACTTGTCTACATTTTGAGGTGCTTTTTACATGTTTTCTGGTACTAACCTATTAACAAGTTGCAACAGTGCCAGATGCTTGTTTTCTGCTGTTTTTGGTTTCAGAGAAGTTAGTAAAGAAATATACTCGGAATTGGACGGGATAAACGTCAAAGTTAATTACTCTCTGTGGGGAACAAGAAGTCTAGAGGGAGCCGGAGAGGCAAGCCAGGGCGGCCAGACCCACCCTAGGCGCGGGTGGGCCCTGCCCCGCGCCTGGGAGGGGTGTGGGGCCCCTGGCCGCCGCCTCGGCCTCCCCCTTCGCCTATAAGAAGCCCGCGATGCAGAAACCCTAAGCACCCGATCAAATATCCACGAAACCGTCTATAGCCGCCACCACCATGGTCCCTAGATCGGGGGATCTGAAGTTCTTCCCGGCACCCTAACGGAGGGGAGATCATCCCGGAGGCCTTCTCTCTGGTATGATGCGTGAGTAGTTCCACCTTGGACTATGGGCCCATGTACTAGCTAGATGGTTGTATCTCCTCCTTTGTGCTTTCATGTATAGATCTTGTGAGCTCCGTTCATGATCAAGATCTAATCTATTTGTAATCATGCATGCTGTGTTTGCGGGGATCCGATGGATATTGAGATTATTATGTTGGTTTAATTAATGGTTTTGTCTTTATAATTCTATCATGTCTGTGTTGTTTGTGATCTTGCATGATCTCTGTTGTTAGTAGCTATCTTGGCCAAGTAGTTGCTAGTGACTCCAATCGGGGGTATTTGTAACATCCCAGCATTTAGGAACTAACGAAGGGTAGATTTAGGAATTTGTTTTGGAGGCCTTCTCTCCGGTATGATTCGTGAGTAGTTCCACCTTGGACTATGGGTCCATGTAGTAGCAAGATGGTTGTATCTCCTCCTTTGTGCTTTCATGTATAGATCTTGTGAGCTCCGTTCATGATCAAGATCTAATCTATTTGTAATCATGCATGTTGTGTTTGAGGGGATCCGATGGATGTTGAGATTATTATGTTGGTTTGATTAATGGTTTTATCTTTATGATTCTATCATGTCTGTGTTGTTTGTGATCTTGCATGCTCTCCGTTGCTAGTGGTTATCTTGGCCAAGTAGTTGCTAGTGACTCCAAGAGGGAGTATTTATACTCGATAGTGGGTTCATGCCTCTCGTTTCCAAGGGAAGTGAACAGAAATATCTTCGGTTGTAGATGTGTTGTTGCTACTAGGGAGAAAACAACGGTCCCTTGTTCATGGAACATGTGGACTGTTTATCTTACACTCTTTGCTTAAAGCAGTTGTCTGTTGCTTGTAACTTAATACTAGAGGGGGTTCGGATGATAACCTGAAGGTGGACTTCTAGTCATAGATGCAGTTGGATGACGATCTATGTATATTGTTGTATTGCCCAATCGACCTCATAGGATCTTTCTGGATAGTAATTGCATTGTTATGCCTTGCTCAGTTCCTGTCAATTGCACCGCTGTAATTTGTTTACCCTTCATGCCATGTTGTTTATCTAAGGAGAGCACCTATAGTGAACTATGGACCCCGGTCCAATCTTTACCATTGATACATCTTCCACTATTACTTGTTTACTTTCTACAAACCATTACCTTCCACACCATACGTTTAATCCTTTGTTACGGCAAATCGGTGATCTTGACAACCTCACTGATTCGTTGGGGCCAAGTCTTGAGTTTGTGTTGTGCAGGTCTCCGTGTTGCTTGCAACACCTGTGTGACGTTTCCTTCCTCCTACTGGTTCGATAACCTCAGTTTCTTACTGAGGGAAAACTTGTTGTTGTGCTGCTTCACACCTTGATCTTGGGGTTCCCAACGAAGCACTCCTACATCAACTCAGTGCTGCATCAAGCTTTTCTGGCGCCGTTGCCGGGGAGGCTAAGGACGTCTTCACAAGGGGAGTCCTTCATTTTCTTTCTCTTTACTTTGTTTTTAGTTTGCTTAGTTTCTTTTGCTTGGTTTTGTTTGGCTCTTTTCAAAAACTCCAAAAAAATTAGTCTATCTTGATTTGCTTTCTTTATTCAAAAACACAAAAAAGTTAGTTTCTACTCTAGTTGGTGGTCAGCTATTGCCTTGTTTGGTAATGCTTTCTATCAATGGATGGTTTCTTTGAAACTAGTTCTTATTGGCAAGGTGGGTTCACGGAAGAACAAAAGTATTATTATAAGGAACACCGTTTGTCACAAAAAGGGAAACACTTATGGAAACAAATTGATAAGTTGAATACTATTGCTAGAGACGTGTGCTCTACTTATAATGTTACTTATTGCTTTGATAAAGCTTGTTGATGTAGGAGGTATAAACACCTTCCTTTTCAATGTGAGTATAATGATAATGTTACCATATCCTCTTATGTTAGAGGAAAATTATGACTTTGATGATGTGGAAAAAATTGAAGAATTTATTTCCTTCAAGGGTGCATTATAACTTTCCAGTTTGCTTGAAAATACTGATGATGTACCTTATAAGCATGAGGTTTTTGAGATATTTAAATTTTGCTTTGATAATTACAAGGAATAAAATGGCTATTTTCTTGAATATTTTAATAGGTGCTTTCCACATTTGGAAGAGACTAATGCCTTGCAGGAGCCTATGGAAGAAGAAATTGCTGAAACTGAAAGCTCATTAGATGAAAAAGAGGAGGAGAGTGATGGTCAAGAGGAGGAAGAATGGATCTACCCATGTATACCTTCTAATGAGAGTAACTCTTTATCCCTTACATTATTTTATTGTCCCACATGTTTACCAAAGAAGGATGAATGTTATGTTCCCGTGAATCCTTTTGAAATATCTACTTTGGGTAAAACCTGTGAAGGTTTTAATCCCATTATTTTAGAGCTTGATAGAAATTATGTGTTTGTAGATCATGAAAAGCATGCTTTATATGATAGCTATATTGTTGATTTTATTCATGATTCTACTGAAACTTATTATGAGAGAGGAAAATATGGTTGTAGAAGTTTTCATGGTACTGAAACACCTCTCTATGTGCTGAAAGTTTTCAAGTTGCTCTTGTTTCATCTTCCTATGCCTGTCACTTTGTTCTCTGTGAATTTATTCGCATACAAGATTCCTATGCATAGGAAGTGGGTTAGACTTAAATGTGTTTTGAATTTTCTTCTTGATACTCTCTTTGACTTCAATTCATAATTCTTGTGTGAGAATCTTATTAAGCTATCAAGCCTAACTTAAAGGCGTTAAAGAAAAGTACTTGTTGGGAGATAACCCAAGAGTTTCATTGAGTCTTGGAAGTTATTACTTCAGTAATGACCTCTTCTTATCCTTTTGTTTGATTTTTGTGCCAAGAATGACCTCTAGTGAGAGGGAAGTAAGATTGGGGGAGTTGCTGTCCCGAAACAGATTTCTGTCCTCCACCATAAACATTCTTGAGGAGTCTCTGTAACTCGAATTGAGCTTAAAAATTTACGAATAAATCCCCCAGTATGTCAGCAAACTTTCGTTAGTTCAACACTTTTTGATTTGAGCAACAGAAGATTTTCGAAAAATCGGTTTCTACCTGCTGGTCTGTTTTGATAGATTTCTGCCATTATTTGCATTTGCTTCCTATTGATTCCTTTTTGAGTTCCCTTTAGGTGAATTGAGATTTTTGAAGGAGTTACTACAGTAGCTTGTGTTTTTAGTGAAAAGACTTGCTGTGCCAAAGCTTTGTTAGGGGTCTAATATCATTTGAATACACTAATGTTGCTAATGAAGATTGTGTGAAGTTTTGTATGAAGGAAAAATTTCAGGTGTAGAGGGAGAATAATGCAATGAGATGAAGAATGGACAAAATATCAAGCTTGGGGATGCCACCATGGTGTGACCCAAGAAATATTCAAGAGGTGCAAGCGTCAAAGCTTGGGGATGCCCAAGGCATCCCCTTCTTCATCAATAAAAAGCTCAGGTCTGTCTAGACACTTCATTTTTATTGTTTCATGCACAGTTGTGTTGTTCTTGGAGCATCTTAGTTTTCGTTTCCTTTGCTTAGGTTGTTTAGTTTTCTTGAATAAAGTAGTTTGGACCCCATTATCATTGTGTTGTTTTGAAAATAAGTTGCTTGGTGTTGGAAAGGAGTAGTAAGTTCTTACTTGAAGTGCAAGAGGTTCTTGCATTGACTGTGACTTAGACTTCAGCATGACATGCTAGGTGTTGTTTTGGCATTATGCTTACTAATTATTGATGTAGCATGTATTGTTCCAAACAATTGGGATTGCTTAGTGTGCCTTGAAGAAATTATGCGTATTCTCCTTTGATGATTTGCTTGGGTTGACTTGGCACATGCTAACACCATGTTATGACTATGACAAGTCACAGTTAGCCTCTATGATCATTTAGGCCTTGACTTGTAGTACCACTCTATGCTTTGATTAGTAATGTTTTGTTGCTCTGCATGATTATGGACATTATGCTATGTTAGTTTGTTGCTCCCAGTCTTTTGCTAGCCTCCACTTGTATGAGTAAGCTCTACTCATGCTTCCAACTCCCAAGAAACCAAGTTATTCCAAAGTGTCCATTATAAACTCCTATGCATGGTGTGTTACACCATTCCAAGTATATTCTTGTTTTCAGCTATCTTCCAATTAAAAACTCTTTTGTTATGTGAAAACTTAGTGATTAAAGCCCTCACAAACTTGATGGCACACTTTATATTCTTTGCCCCTAATAAACTTGAACAATTGTGATAACTTTGTTGTATATGCTTGCACTTATAAGTTGGAATTAGCAGAACCGCGCTGTCACGAGGAACGCTATCAACATTGCACTTGTACTTTGTACTCAGTTGATATCATGCTCTTTTGTCTATGGATATCACCGGTGTGAAATAAAGAGGGAACTTGTAAGTCCATGTAGTTTGTATCCTGTGTTAGAGAAACGCCTGGGCCGCTAGCCTAAGCCATGCCTAATCATGGTGGAAACTTGCAGCATCACCATAGTGACATCTATGAAGCATTCTTCTTATAAAAAATGTGACACATTGAGAAAAGAGGAAAGAGACAAAAAAAGCACCATATTCCCATGGTACATAAGAATATTGCTGAGATGCTCATTGTCTGCTTGCCTTGTCATTTTGGTTATGGGAAAGCTCATGTACCATGTGCAAGGGGTACCCCGTTGGCGGTTCTCAATGATATACAAATACTTACAATGAAAAGAACTTACCTGGCCCAAAGTTGAGTATGCATGAGGTGTGGCCCTCGTATTCAAGGGACTTGAGATTGCCAACTTATTCTTCGTCAAGCATATACTCCATCTTTGCCACTTTAACCTTAATCACTTCAAGATGGTTATGATAGTGGCAATGAGGGATGAAAGCTAACAAGTACCATAGTTTTTGGAAGCTCTTTTCGAAACTTGTAATCCCTGCTTCCTTTACAAAAAGATCTTTCTTCCACCATTATTTAGTCTCCACCTTCTACCTTTAGGCACCATTAAGAGAGCATAGTTGTCATTTTGTGTGTAGTGTTCCAAAGCTTATTGATTGATGCATATTGATTGATTCATATTGTGATATTACTTGTTCTTGTGCTATTTGTTTCTAGTCACCCTTGTGAACTTTGAAGGTGTCCTATGCATCTATATTGCTACTCTATGAGGACAAGCTGATTGCCACTATGCTATGTTTTCTATATGTGAAACAAACAAACGTTTTTCAATGCATGTTATTCATGATCTTTGTTTGTAGCCTTTCATGTTGCATGCATAGTTACTATGTCCTATTGTTAGGAATCCATCTTGCATGCACATGTTTAGAGTTCTTTGATCCCAGCTTTCAATGCTTGCAAATGGTTGGATATTTATTGTGAGGGTGCATGTCACCTCAAAAATTATTCTTTTATCACTTACCTACTCGAGGACGAGCAGGAGTTAAGCTTGGGGATGTTGATACGTTAGAAACGTATCTATAATTTTTGATGCACCATGCTTGTTTAATATCTACTTTGCTTTACTTGTCTACACTTCGAGGTGATTTCTACATGTTTTCTGGTACTAACCTATTAACAAGTTGCAACAGTGCCAGATGCCTGTTTTCTGCTGTTTTTGGTTTCAGAAAAGTTAGTAAAGAAATATTCTCGAAATTGGACGAGACAAACGTCAAAGTCAATTACTTTCCGTGGGGAACAATAAGTCCAGAGGGGAGCCGGAGAGGAAAGCCAGGGCGGCCAGACCCACCCTAGGCACGGGTGAGCCCTGCCCCGCGCCTGGGAGGGGTGTGGGGGCCCTGGCCGCCGCCTCGGCCTCCCCCTTTGCCTATAAGAATCCCTCGATGCATAAACCCTAAGAACCCGATCATATTTCCACGAAACCGTCTGTAGCCGCCGCCACCATGCTCCCAAGATCGGGAGGGGGGGATCTGAAGTTCTTCTCGGCACCCTGCCGGAGGGGAGATCATCTCGAAGGCCTTCTCTCCGGTATATTGCGTGAGTAGTTCCACCTTGGACTATGGGTCCATGTAGTAGCTAGATGGTTGTATCTCCTCCTTTGTGCTTTCATGTATAGATCTTGTGAGCTCCGTTCATGATCAAGATCTAATCTATTTGTAATCATGCATGTTGTGTTTGCGGGGATCCAATGGATATTGAGATTATTATGTTGGTTTGATTAATGGTTTTGTATTTATGATTCTATCATGTCTGTGTTGTTTGTGATCTTGCATGCTCTCCATTGTTAGTAGATATCTTGGCCAAGTAGTTGCTAGTGACTCCAAGAGGGGGTATTTATGCTCGATAGTGGGTTCATGCCTCTAGTTTCTAAGGGAAGTGACAATAATCTCTTGGGTTGTAGATGTTTTGTTGCTACTAGGAAGAAAACAACGGTCTCTTGTTCATGGAATATGTGGACTGTTTACCTTACACACTTTGCTTAAAGCAGTTGTCTGTTGCTTGCAACTTAATACAGGAGGGGGTTCAGATGATAACCTGAAGGTGGAATTCTAGTCATAGATGCAGTTGGATGGCGGTATATGTATCTTGTTGTATTGACCAATCGAATCTCATAGGATCTTTCTGACTAGTAATTACATTGTTATGCCTTGCTCAGTTCCTGTCAATTGCCCTGCTGTAATTTGTTTACCCTTCATTCCATGTTGTTTATCTAAGGAGAGCACCTCTAGTGAACTATGGACCCCGGTCCAATCTTTACCATTGATACATCTTCCACTGTTACTTGTTTACTTGATGCAAACCATTACCTTTCACACCATACGTTTAATCCTTTGTTATAACAAACCGGTGAGCTTGACAAACTCACTGATTCGTTGGGGCAAAGTCTTGAGTTTGTGTTGTGCAGGTCTCCGCATTGCTTGCAACACCTGTATGACGTTTCCTTCCTCATTCTGGTTCGATAACCTCGGTCTCTACTGAGGGAAGACTTGCTGTTGTGCTCATCACACCTTGCCCTTGGGGTTTCCAACATAGTGCTCCAAGTTAGCACCATCACATTGTATGAAGGATGCAGGCACGATGATACCTGGTTGAATGTAACGCTCAAGGATATGGAGATGAAGGCAAAGCACAAATTGTGCGATGCAAGCTTCAACGATATGATGGCATTCTGGCACGATCGTCTCCCTGAGGGGAACACGTGTCCAACTAGTATCGAGGACGCCAAGAAAATCGTCTGTCCTCTCGATCTACCTCATGTTAAATACCACGTATGCATCAACTATTGCATCATTTATCGGGGCGAGGACGCGGAGAAAACCACATGTCCGGTGTGCGGTGTGAGTCAATACAAGAAAGGGAAGAAACACCTCGAAAAGTGGTATGGTACTTTCCTATCACTCCTCGTCTGCAGTGCTATTTCGCGGACCCTAAGGAAGCGAAGCTCATGTGATGGCATGCGAAAATGACGTGCTGCTGACACACCCTTCAGATGCTAGCCAGTGGAAAGCATTGGACCTCGAATTCCCAGAACTCGGTGGAGATTCGAGGAACATCAGGCTTGGTGCAAGCACCGATGGACTCAATCCTTTTGGTAGCCAGAGCAGCACGCACAACACTTGGCCCGTGTTTGTATGGATGTACAACCTCTCTCCATGGCTGTGCATGAAGAAGAAGTACATACAAATGAGTATGCTAGTTCAAGGGCCGAAACAACCTGGTACCGACATCAATCTGTATCTCGGGCTGTTGAAAGAGGAGCTAGCCACGTTATGGGAATCAGGAGCCAATACTTACGACGCCATCGCACAAGATTATTTCACTATGAGAGCCGCGTTGGTCACTACGGTGCAAGACTATCCAGGTTGCGGGTATATCTTGGGGAAGGTTATCCAAGGATTCTCCGCATGCGTTAGGTGCATGTATAATACTAGCTATCTCCAACTAGAGAAAGATCTAGGGTCTTCGAAAACCGTGTTCATGGCACACCGGAGGTGGCTCGGCAAGAATGATCCATGGAGAAAACATGGAGACCTGTTCGATGGCATATCCAAGACCCGAGGAATCCCAGAGCGGATGAGCAACGAAGAAGTGGAAGAATTGCTGAAAAACTGGAAAGATTGTCCTAAGCCTAGAAAGAAGCGAAAGAGGCAGCAAGACAAGACGCTGCTGAAGGTATGGAAAACAAGGTCTGTTTTCTGGGAGTTGCCATAATGGAAGTTTATCCGCACGCCTCATAGCCTTGACATCATGCATATCATGAAAAACGTGTGCGAGAGTCTGGTCGCCACCATAATCAACATGCAAGATAGGACGAAATATGGTCCGAAAGCAAGGCACGACCTGATATTCATGGGCATCCGGAAGGAGCTTCACGGAGGACGCACTACTCCTGATGATCAGAAAGATGATGATGATCATGAGTCGGAGACGACACAAGGTCGTCGGAAGGGTAAAAAGTTCAAGAAGAACGGATATTACTGCCCTGCTTCTTGCTTCACTCTAAGCCAGGATGAGATCAAACAGTTTTTCAAGTGCCTTCTAGGAGTCAAATTTCCTTACGGCTACGCGGGCAAGATAAGCAGACACCTAGACGAGGCGAAGCAGAGGTTCAGTGGCATGAAGTCTCACGACTGTGCCGTTCTAATGACATAGGTACTTCCGGTTGAACTAAGAGTGATAATGGACGAGCATGTCCGTGAAACGTTGTTTGGCCTCTGCAAGTTTTTTTACGTCATCTCTAGGAAGTCGATTGGCGTGAATTAGCTCGGGAGGCTACAGGAGGAGATCGTGGTGATACTATGCGAGCTTGAGGTCTACTTCCCGCCCGCATTCTTCGACATTATGGTGCATCTGTTGGTCCATGTCATGGAGGACATCGTCCAACTCGGGCCGATGTTCCTCCACAGCATGATGGCATTCAAAAGGATGAACGGACACATCAAAGGATACGTTTGCAACAGGTCCCATCCAGATGGAAGCATAGCCAAGGGCTTTCTGGTTGAAGGGTACATCTCTTTCTGCACGAATTATCTAGACATCGAGAACCCTGTCGGTCTTCCCGTCAACAGGCACCTTGGCAAGATCGACGGATCTGGTCACCGAGAGGGTTGTCGCGTACTGCATGCAGACTTCGATTATTGACGCGCAGACTTTGATCGAGCAAACCTCGTCGCGCTACAGCATTTAGAACTAGTCGATTCTTGGCTACAGAAGCACAAAAGGTTAATCGAGAAGAAGTATAGTGACCGGGGCATACAGAGGACGCAGGGGGAAATAATCAAAGAGCACAACTCACATTTCACACGTTGGTTTAGGCAGACGCTCCTTGATAATTCCCCGCGATCGCATTCTTATGACACGGAAAAGATCATATTCCCCTTGTCGCAGGGACCCATACAAAATCTGGTGACCTATCAGGCGTATGATATCAACGGCTACACATTCTACACGGAGGAAAAGGACAAGTGTGATTATCAGAACTCAGGCGTAACGTCGGAATTCTACACCGATGACAACTTAAAGGAAAGATTCTACGAAAGGATCGAGGAGATATAGGAGCTCGACTACTGTGGAGAAAAGGTGCCAATGTTTCGTGTCAGATGGGCAAAGAGCGTCGAAAGAGAATACCGGTATTTCACAACCATGGTTATACCCAAAGCAGCCAAATCCAAGGCCGTCGGTGCGAACGTGGCCGCGAAAAATGAACCGTGGGTACTGGCTACCAAAGTGAACCAATTATTTTTCATTACCGTCCCGACAAAGCTTAGCCGTGTTGTCGTGAGGAGAGGAAAAAGAAACATCATCTGAATGGATGGAGTCGCCAACGAGCAAGACTCCGACTAGTACGACGATCCAAAGATTGAAGATGACGACGACTACGATGCAGAAACATACATCACAAGAAGAAAAAGGACAACCCTATCCAAAAAAGTAGCCCATTCGAAAGAAGAAGCATTAAAGTGCTGGGACTAAATTATTCAACCGCGACAAAGAAGAGAAAAAGATTGTAACACACTAGCTCAAAAAATATTGTAAAACGCATGGTCGAAAAAGATTGTAATATTCATGGACAAATTATTATGACATATTTGTATCATGGACAAATTATTATGACATATTTGAATCATATTTGTACCACTTTTATGACATATATTATCACTTTTAGGCATTTTTGGAATATTTAAAAGTATTTTAAAAACAAAAAAACTTTTATGGCATATATCACCACTTTTGGGAATTTTTTTGGAACATTTAAAAGTATTTTTTAAATAAAAATAAAAAAGGTGGGCACCAGTATTCGAACCTGGGTGCTCATAGGTTTAGAATAGAGAAGTGGGCGGAACCAGTGGGATAAGGCAGTGCTAGTGTTAACTAGAGGGGTGGCCACCCTCTTATCTGACTAGTCCTACCCACTTAGGCATAGCGCACCCTGGCCAAGTGAGCTACGGATAACTCGCCATGTCGTACCTACCCTCCCCATCATCGTTAGACACAGATCGAGCCATCCCCATCGATGCGCCGCCGCCGCATCCCATCCGCATTGACGCGCGCCTCACCAGCCATGCCAGGAGGAGGAGGAGGCCGCCACGCCAGGAGGATGAGGAGGAGGCCACCACGCCAGGAGGAGGAGGAGGACGCCTCGCCTGCGCGCTCGTTCCATGGAGGAGGAGGTCGTAGTTGCTGCCGATCCGTCAAGGAGGAGGTCACCGTCGCTCAAGGAGGAGGAGGCGCCGCATGTTCAAGGAGGAGGAGGCCGTCGCGCAGTCCGTGAAGGAGAAGGCCCTCATCGTCCGTGCGCTCGTCGTCGTCCTTGTCTCGGAGGTGAGTGTCGCCCTCTCCCCTCTCGCTGCATCCATTCATTTAGGGTTCAGAGTAGGGTTCTGATTAGGATTCAGAGTAGGGTTCAGAGTAGGAAATTCAGTTAGGGTTCAGAGTAGGAAATGTTCTTAGGTTTGCAGATATACTTATTAGGATTCAGAGTAGGAAATTCAGATTCAGAAATGTTCTTAGGTTCAGAGTAGGAAATGTTCTTAGGTTCAGAGTAGGACATGGGTTGCACAGGCCAAAGATAAACTAGAATTATATATCTGTGATCAATATCTGAAGAGCTTTGGCATCTGAGTGTTCATTTCTGTATGCTTGCTTGTGTGGATGCTTCTGAGATGAACATTATTCTTTATGGTTTGAGAAATGGAAATATGTTGTCCATGTTTCTCAGTTTTCTGATTAGCTTCAATGTATCTGGAATCTGTTGATTGAATATGCTTTCTTTATGTCTTAAGGCAATGAAAAATTGCATTTATGAGTTATGATTCATGTTAATTATTATGTGTTGCTTCAATGCTATTCTGTTATTCTAGATAAAGTTCTCCACATAACTTGAAGATATTGGAATAAAAAATGCCACATTTCTTAGAAAGTGGATTTAGCTGTTAAGTTTTGCTGCTTTGGGCATGTCTATGATGACTAATTATTCATCAAGTTTGATCATGGTTGTGTTTATTTGGCTACCTCTGGCATGTCATGGTTGTATGAACTTTGTTAAATTACTAGATTCAGTTTTTGTGGAGGCTAGCTATTCCTGTGAGCTAGCTGTACATGTACCGGTACTTTCATCTAGCTAGCTAACCTGCACTTATATGAATGATCATATCTTTCGATTGGATATAAAGTATGTGGTTTTATTGGTGATCACATATTTTTAACCTACATGAACTTTATATGTGTGATTGAGGCATATACAATGAGCTGAACTAGAATTATCCATGTATGATCAACATTTGAAGAGCTTTGGCATCTGAGTGTTTATTCCTGCATGCTTGTCTGCGTGGATACTTTTGAGATGAACATTATTCTTTATATTTACTGTTCATGTTGCTCAGTTGCCGTCTAGCTTCAGTGTATCTGGAATCTGTTGATTGCATATGCTTTATGATGTCTTATGGAGAGGAAAAACTGCCCTGATTGACCTATCTTTTCACTACTTGTGTGCTGTCAAGTTAGTTGTTGTAGGTAAGTTGCTGTCAATTTAGATGTTGTAGGTTAGTAGTAGGTTAGTAGTAGTTAGCAGTAGGCCAATTTAATGTATACTTCTGTACACAAACTTGTGTGCCGCTATATATGTATTTTCTTGTTGTATTTGCTTGCTATCATATAATCTGCATGTTGTATTTGCTTGCTTGCTATAATGACATGTGCTTGTGCTTGCTATAATGACAGGTGCTTGTGCTTGCTATAATGACAGGTGCTTGTGCTTGTATTTGCATGTAGCACTTGAAATTTTGCTTGTGCTTGTATGAAGCACTTTATTATGTCGTGTATGCAGGTTCTTGTATGAAATAAGTCCCGATTTTTGCCGGAATGTTGATTAACTTCCGTTTCGGCAGAAATCGGGCACTCCTAGTTTAAGAAAATTAGCAAAGGTCATGCCAGATTTTTCCGTGCACTTTATTACTAACAAATTATTTGTTTTTATTAGTGCAAAGATGTGTGACAACGACGAGGCTAGCTGTTCTAAGCGCATCAGCGCTGAAGGACTCAGACCTCCGAATAAACAATTGACATTTTGGGAGGCGGCCCAGCGGCTAGAAGACGATGAAGAATACCATCCTTCGGAGAGCGAGGATTATGAGATGGAAGACGCGGATGAAAGGATACGGATGTCGCCTAGAGGGGGGGTGAATAGGCGATTAAAACTTTTCCTAGAGTGGCTCAACAAAGGCGGAATAAAACTAGTGTTTACTTTGTAAAGCACAACCTAGAAACAACTAAGGTTTACCTATGTGCACCAACAAATTATGCTAAGCAATACAAGCAACAAAGTGATAGCAAGATATATATTACTTCAAGCACGAAGGCTATCACAATGTAAAGTGCATAAGTAAAGAGCTCGGGTATAGAGATAACCGAGGCACGCGAGGACACCGATATTTTACCGAGTTCCTCCCAACATGGAGTACGTCTCGTTTGGAGAGGGGGTGGTATCAAACCACCAACGCCACAAAAGGCCTCCCTTATTCTCCGATGAATCTCACCCCAATGAGATCGATCCATGCTTCCACTATCGGTGCACTTGTCGGTGGCAACCGGAACCTCTCACAAGGTTGGGGCACTTCTCCACAACTTGGAGGCTCCCAACAAACGCCACAAAAGGCCACAATGCCACCAAGGCTACAAACCTTCTAGGGTTCCAAGAACCCAAGAGGGACAAGCTCCAATGAGCAACTCAAACCAAATCCTCCGAGGAGAACTCAAACCGATGCAACAAATGCAAATGGCAAGAACACCACAAAGATGCTCAAATCCCTCACTCCCAAGTTCCAACAAAGCTACTAAAGCTATTGGGGGAACAAGAGAGGAGGAATCAAAGAGAGACACAAAATCCCCCAAAATCTAGATCCCCAAAGATGCCCTCACAAAGAGATAAATCGGTTAGGTCAAAACGTGGGGCTAGATCTCCTCTCTCTTCCACTCAAATATGGGCAAGAATCATCGGAAGGAAAAGATTAGGCAAGCTTCAAGATCTAGAGCAAGTGTAGACCAAGTTTAGCCTAATCGATAAGAGAGGAACTAACTAAACTCAAAATGGGCAAAGCCTTAAATAGAGGTCCCAAAAATCTAACCGTTGAGGCTATTTTTCGAACAGGTCCGGTAATTTTATCGGTAGTACCGCTGGAGTCCCAGTCCGAGCAAAGAAATCAAGGCATGAAATCGAGAAGGACTAGCAAGTGGGGCAGAGCATGCAGCAGCAGCAGTAGTTACGCACGCGCATGCAAGTAGGGCCAAGCAAGCCTGCGCGCAGCAGCAGTATCGCATCAGCTGGTCAACTGCGCGCTTTGGCCAGATGCGATCAGCGGGAGCAGCTTGGCAGCAAATCAGAGCAGCAGCAGAGCAGCACATGCGGCCGGCGACAGCAATCAACGCGAGACGCTGCGCGCGCAAGAGGAGTGGGGCCAGCAGCAGGGTGCATGGCGTGCGTTTGGCGGCAGCACAATGAGGGACGCGGGACGTGCGGCGGTTGCACGGTCAACTCGACAGCGCGCAACGCGAGGCGCGCGAGAGCGAGCAGAGCGCGGGCGGGGGCGGGTACAGCGCAGCCGCAGCATCTCGCGAGCGAGCGAGGCGAGCGCAGCGAGCAGGCCTAGTGAGATCTGGATCTGGAAAAAATAATTGGGCAAATAAAACTAGGCCGATCGGTAGTACCGGCTCACCTGAGCGGTACCGGGTCAGACAGAAAATGGGCTGCGCGCGCCAGACGCGTCCGGTACTGGGCCCGGTAGTACCGGACGGGCCAGAAAACAATTTTTTTCCTTATCTTTTTAAAACGAATAACAACCAATATTCAAACGGTCATAACTTTTAAACGGTAGCTCCGATTGACCCGATTTAAATTGTGTTGGATAAAGGACGACAAGGACTTCCCAATAAAAAGTGAAAATATTGATTATCACCAAGTGAGAAAGTATCAAGTAGAATAATGTGATATACCCCACTTGGTGAGAAACCAAAAAGCCGCATAAATCAAAATCGCAACAAGATATATATGGGTGATCCGATTTTGATGGTCAAGAGCTTGTTATGGAGATTGCCACAAGCTCTATATCATCACATGGATAAGACCAAATAACAACCAAATATGATGATGCAAGTATGCAAAGGTTTGAGCTCTCTCCGAACGATGTGACCGAATTACTCATACGAGAGCCCCTCTTGATAGTACGGCTATCTATCCTAAATCCGGTCTCACACACACAACGTGAGACCGGCAAAAGGGAAAACCTATCAATATTATACCTTTGCCTTGAGCATTCCACTTGAGCTCGATGTAGACGATCTTGCCCTTCTCAAGATGGAACGCCTTCCTTAAATCCTCATCATCGACCTCGCATATTGAGCTTGCCCAACATACCTTCTTTGCATTTCATCGACCTTAAAGCCAACACATGCTCCAAGCGATGCCAATGGACAAATCCTACAAGTATAACTTAATATACACATTAGTCCATAAAGATTGTCATTAATTACCAAAACCACACATGGGGGCCCAACATGTTCTTTCAGCGGAGGAACAAGCCGAAGGAACGACGGATGATGAAACCACTGATGGTGGCGAGGGCACAGGGAGTGGTAGCAATCCTCCTAAGAAGAAGAAGAAGCAGAAGGAACGACGCCCGAACATGGTCGTCATCGTCAGAGAGTAAATTACTGAAGTGAGCCCAACATGGGTTCCTTTGGAGCCCGAACTTGTCGTCAGAGGGTACGGTGGGAAAGTGGCGGCGATCACCCAGACAACCATCTCGATTAACACCGAAAATCTCCGGCATAAAGATAATGGCCACTTGCACACAGTCCTCTTCGAGAAGCTGCACGCAACATACAAGTTCCCCGCTGAGTATCGGAACACAAATTATCATGGGAATGAAGTAAACAAATCCGCCCTCACAAAGATGAGCATCGCCCTGGCCAGCTGGAGAACCCGGATAAAGAAGAAGATCTATAAAGAAGGCAAAAGTCTCGAGGAGATCTAGAAGATTGACCCGCAGATCACCGAAGATCAGTTCCGGAGTTCAACAAGAGGTGTCAATCCGAAAGAGCCCTGGCAAACAGTAATCGGGGAAGGTGCTGCAGGCGATGAATATAGGTCATCACCATCTCGGATCTGGTGGATACATATCCGCGGAGGCCAAATGGGATAAGGAGGACGACAAGTATAGAGCTAAGGGGATAGCGAACCCGTTTGCGACATTCAAAAAGGGGCAGTTTCGAAACTTCATCAGGGCCCGTTACCATGTGGACCCAAAAACCAAACAACTCACCGCGGATCCTGCGGTGAAGGAATTCGAGGAAATTGTGGTAAGTAATTTAATTACCGCGGATCAACTCGATTGCATTCTAATCGATGAAGTCTGGTTTCTAAAAGGTTCACTGTTACTTATTTTGCAGGAGGAGGCAATTATTGATAGTCATGGATCCTAGGGTTCCTCATCCCAGGGGTCGACGGCGACCACCCGGTGGGATAACCCTTTTAACTGGGCGATGAACCGGGCCAAGAAAATAGAGCCGGTTATGAAGAAGCCATCATTGGCTGGCCGTCTGGCTGGCCTCGGGGGTAAGAATTGGGTGGATCATTTTGGTCCACCGCCGAGGATGCGTGTGGCACCGTCGGGAAGGAGCGAGGAAGAAAACCGTGAGGTTCAAGAACTTAAGGAACAAGTGGTGCGGATCCCGCAGATCGTCCAAGAAAACCTGGAAATCACCCTCACGTCCATCCTGCCTACCTTGGTGGAGTCAATAGCGAACTAGAGTGCGGGTGGTCGACAAGGGCCGTGCCCGATTCCAAGCATGGTCAGCAGCAACTCGAACAACGCGGCGCCGATGAATCATGCGAATTATGTGTTCGTGACTCCGCCTGCTAGCACTGCGGCGCCAGAAGTGTTGGTGACTCCCCCTGCCATCATCGCAGCGCCGGACATGTTGGTGACCCCCCTGCCATCGTCGCGGCGGCACCGGATCTCCAAGCACCCGGTAGGGAGAATACACCGGCGGCCGGCACCGCGCCATCAAGCAGCCCCTCCGTCTCTTGCACGCCCATCGTTGTATGCGGTGCCTCGACATTACTCTTATGGCATATCTCTGACGACGCCGTACATGTTTTCCACAGACGGATGTTCCTTGCACACTCTTATGCTACGTGAATAATGAGCTGAGGGATGTTGCCAAGGGTACCATCGTTCAAACCTTGCAGCGCACGTTCCACTCAAGGACAATGCCAGATAGCGTGCACAGGGTTAAAATTAGTCGGGTGCTAAGGGGCTGCGACGACCTGGAACCTCCCATTCAACCCCGAGGAGCGGATGAAGAAGAGTCGGCTGTCCTCAGAAGTTTCTTCGGCTTATTCTTGCAATGGCCAAAGAGCATGATCCGTTTGGGGACGGCGGGGGCCATCACGCCACAGACAACTATTGGAGATATGCCCTAGAGGCAATAATAAATGTAGTTATTATTATATCTTTGTGTTTATGATAAATGTTTACATTCATGCTATAAAAGTATTAACAAGGAAACATTAATACTTGTGTGATTTGTAAACTAAATTAGAGTCCCTAGTAAAGCCTCTTCATAATACTAGCTTGTTAGTTAATAAATGATTGTGGTTTCCCTATCATGAACATTGAGATGTTATTAACAACAAGATCATATCATTAGGAGAATGGTATGATGGACATACTCCTATAGATAAGCGTAGCATAAAGATCAAGTCATTTTAATAGTTCAATTGCTATAAGCTTTCTGATACATAGTAACCTAATTCCTTCGACCATGAGATCATGCTTATCACCATCACCGGAAGGATACTTTGATGACAACAAACACCACACCGTAACTGGGTGGCTATAAAGGTGGCATTGAGTGTTCGGAAAGTATGGGTTGAAACACATGGATCAAGAGTGGGATTTGTCCATCCATATGACGGATAGATATACTCTGGGCCCTCTCGGTGGAATGTCATCCAGTTGTCTTGCAAGCATGTGAGTGGCTCACAAGGGATCACATATCACGGGAACGAGAAAATAGTACTTATCAGTAACGAGGTTGAACTAGGTATGCAGAGATACCGACGATCAAAACCTCGGATAAGTAAACTATCGTGAGACAAAGGGAAATTGGTATCGTATGTAAGTGGTTCATTCGATCGCAAAGTAATCGTAGAAATATGTGGGATCCATATGAATTTCCAGATTCCTCTATTGGTTATTATTCGGAGAAGTGTCTCGATCATGTCCGCATAATTCATGAACCGTAGGGAGACACACTTAAGGATTCGATGTTGTTGAGTAGTTATCGAATGATGAGTAAGAGACAGAACGTTGTTCGGAGTCTCGAATAGGATCCGGGATATCACGAGGAGATCCGGAATGGTCTGGAAAATAAGGTTCATATAAGGAAAGTCCTGTTTCGGAGTTGGAGAATGATTCCGGTGTTTTCATCGGGAATGTTCTAGAAGGGTCCGGAAGGTCCGGCACTCCGGAGGGGAAGGGTACATGAATGTGTCATAACAAGTTGGAATGGTTGCATCATGTACTAGGTGTCATCGCTGAGCAAAATAAAGGGATAAATCAAATCCTAGTTTGAAAAGTCAAACGCCAATTTGAAAAGTCAAACGACAAGTTTGCTTGGTGGAGGGAGAGTAGGAAACCTACTTGGGGAGGAGTTCCTCTCCCTCCACCCACCGGCCAAGGAGGCCGAGTTGGGGGAGGACTCTCCTCCCCTGGCCGGCGCCCTACCTTCTATATAAGGAGGGGCAGGGGTGCCCCTCTAGACCTACACCTCTCTCCTCTAAACCCTAGCCCTAGCCGTCGGCCCTCCTGCAGCCGCCGCCGCCCTAGGGTTTGCCCTAGCCGCCGACTTGGGGATCTACCCTTGCCCTAGTCGCCGGCCTATCCCTCTCTACTTGGTGCCTATAAACCCTAGATCGCCAAGGCCTCTCTCATAGTCCACCATACTCGCTCCGGCTTAAGGCGAAGCCCTGCGAGATATCCCCTCTACTTCCGGTACCACGCCATCGTGCTGCCGGAATCGCGAGGAGAGTGCTACAACCTCCGCTTCTTTGGAACAAGGAGAGGAAGGTCTTCATCGAGTATCGAACGTAACCAATCATGGAAGCGCCACGAACGCCGGAAGGATCGTCTACACGATCTTGAGATCGGGAAGAGTACGACTACATCACCCACGAGAATCCGCTCTCGTTAAACACTTTGGAATCTTCGAGGGTGAGTTATTCTATCGAATCGTTGCTACAATCTAGTAGATAGATCTTGGCTTGTTTGTTTGTATGCGGTAGAAATTTTTTGTTTTCCATGCTACGAACCCATACAACAACATAACCGCCTATCATGCCAGCGACAAGCGGTGGCAAGGCCCCCTTACCGCCCTCGTCGTCACCTCCACGCGGTGGGTCGGATGATCATGTTGATGATATGCACATGGCGCAGGATCGGGCCGAGGACGACGAAGACTGGAACGATCACTTCTTCAACACTCAGTTTAGCAACAAAGACCCAGCTAGTGGCCCCACAGAGAAACCCAGTATCACCAAGCGTCTGTTTGGTTCTCAGGAGACGCCTCCAGCTTGCGCCTTCACCGAGCCAACTGATACAACCAACCGATGACATGGTTATACCCTACGGGTACGTAACTTCAGCATACCTAGTCCAGCCCAAGGAAGGCCAACAGCAGACATACGCTGGCCCATGAAGATTTTCGGGTGGCCAAGGCCCATGACGTCTTCGGATCCTTGGAGAGCAAGACTAGAGGAGATAGGAAATTCAAAGGGGTAAAACCCTAGAACTTGTAACCGACTAGGACTACGCCCGGGACCTTCCTAAGTCTATATAAAGGCCAGGAGGGCATGCCCTAGATCTCTCGACTCATACTTTCACACACGCATCCACGCCAGATCGAATCACAGCACCAGAACCTTCGGTTCCGTAATCAAGTGCGCACAAGCAGAGTAGGGTTTTCCTCCGGGGCCTGATCCGGTAAATCTCGTGTCCTCGGTTGCTTGTCCGTTAACTGCCACGATCTCCATCATCCCCATCTTCTCCAAAACCCAAGTCCATAACAATGGGCATTGACGAGATTAAACCTCGCCAATTGGCGCCGTCTGGGAACCGGGTTGTTGACAGCGGTCGTGACGGTTCCGACCCGATTGATCTACAACTCGCGGCGATAGAGAATCACCTCCTCTTCGACTTCACCGCCCACTCGCCGGCTACCATGAAGGATTTCGAGCCCGTAGGCGACAGACTCGAAATTTTGTTCGGGAGCTTCTGCTTCCAGGTGGGACAAACTGGCACCCTCCGCCTCCCTGAGCGGGTGCCCGTGCCGTCAATCAGGCCCGCTTTGTGGGCTCCACACCCCGTGCTACGCACGTCACCACCAATAGATGAGTTCTACATCAGCAGCAGCTGCAACTCCAATATGTGCGATCCAGCTTCGGATGAAGGGACCTACGGTTCCGGATCCGAAAGCTGCGGCAGCAGCCAACCAATATGCAGGCTCTATCTGTGCGCCGCAGTCATCCAAACCGATGAGGAAACTCCTAACCCGCCGCCCAACCCCAACGGCGAAAACGGTGGGAACGGAAGAAGTCGGTCCCCCCACCCAACAGGGAAAACAGTGGCCACCTCATCCAACTTATCAAATAAGGATGGGTCGAAGCACGCCGCGCCGTCGCAGGCGAAATAGTCCTACCTCTGGACTCCCCACGTGATCTGCTGAGGGCATACCACTACCTCCTCATCGAGGAGCACAAGAAGCAAGTCAAGATGCAGGAGACGCTCGACAAACGCAAGCAAGCAGCCTCGAGTCCGGGCGCGACGAGCTGCGCTCCGCCATGGGACCCGCTCTAGCACAAACGGAAATCAGGAAACAAGCACCGCCTCGGGTGGAAAACATGGACCCCAAGGAGCGTGACGTGACCCGAACTCCATACATCGTTCATGGATATGGACGCCGACGGCAACATCATCCCGAAGACGCCACAAGCTGCGATCATGGCAGCCATCAGATCTCGGGCTCACTCACCTCCGGAGGGGGACCCAAAGGGCCATGCATAGGTCCGCACTCACCGGACTAGGACTAATCGGAGCTGCGCCCACGAAGACGCCTCAAGGAACCAAAGAAGAAAGCTCCGCCAGCGCGACCGAGTCCCACCCCTCATCCGAAGAGGAAGAGGAGCACAATCTTCCTCAAGGAAGAAGAGCTCGACCGCCATAAAAGCGACTACGACGCCAGACAAGCTTACACAGTGTAAGATCGATAAAGCACGCGCTTAAACGCGCATGCTCGTCTGAATCGAGATGGATGAAGACGGCGAGAACTCATGGGCTCGATGCTTCGCAGATCCGCTCGGCGAACACGGATGCCACGCAACTCAAGCTTCCTTCGATACTCAAGTTCAACGCACGCAAGATCCAAAGTCCGGCTCGCTGACCATCCGTCATCCGTCAAGCTTCACAGAGGCAACAAAGAAACCGCCATGCAATGCCTTCACCGCAGCTAACAAAGGCAGGCTGGTCCGCTTAGCAGCCTATCATCGATCCATACGGTTGGGAGGAGCTCACAGCTTCATCCAAACTTCAAAGGCACCAGAAGAGGCCCGCCTCAATCAAGAATTGCGAGCCTGCACTCAGAACGGGTGAATCTATTCGCCATACATACTACGTTTCTACAACCAAGAACTCCGCAAAGACACATCTTCAAGAGCGGGCCATCGACGCCTTCAGGGACGGCGTCAAGCGCCCAGACTTCAAGGAGAAACTTGGACGTGTAAAGCCCAAGACACTCGACCAGCTCATGGAAATCGCCAACAGTTGGGAAGATGGTGAAGATTGCATCCAGCAAGCACAATCAGATGAAGAGGACGACTATGGCCGAATACGCGAACGCCGCAGCAAGAGAAGATCGCGTGTCTACGAGGACCGCGACGGACCCGACATGGTCGCAGCCGGCTACGCCGACCGCCGTAACGACAACAGCCGCAACAGCGGAGGATACCGCAGCGGAAACTTCCGCGACAACGGACGACCAACGCAGCTGCGGCAACGCCATCACGACAACGGACCTCAAAGATTCGACAAACTTTCGGTCCATGCACCATCCACTTCTACATCGACAAACAGGATGGCAAAAGAAAGCTAGCCACATGCTCAAGGACCGCCAAGTTCCGTAAACTCAACAAGGCATGGTGCGATGAGGCAATAAGCTCCAATCCTCGCTCGAAACGCACCGCCAGTGAAATAGCACACGGAGCTCCTCCACCGCCACCTATTGAGGCCCAAATCAACCAATGCACCAACAAAAACAACGCCGGGGTCGCATACCCCCCACCAAAAGGAGCACTCAATATGATACAGAAGGGACGCCCCACAAATAGGGTGAAGAAGAAAATCACCCGACAAATCAGCTTGGCCGTGGCAACTCCGCCTGCAATCCCTGAGTACCTCAGCGGATCGGAGTCCTGCATCACATTCACTCGCGCGGATCACCCTTGCCAGATCCCTCGCCCAGGTCATGCTGCCTCGCCGGAGGCGCAGATCGGAGGCTTCGAGATGAGTCGCGTCTTCATGGATGGCGGCAGCGGCATCAACCTAATGTTCGCAAGCACTCTAGAAGCTATGCGGATCCCGCAATGCAGCCTGGAACAATCAGACACAACGTTCCACGACATTGTCCCAGGGAAGGGCATCTCCCCCCTGGGCAAAATAGGGCTCGACGTCATCTTCGGGAAGCCGGACAACTTTCGGCAGGAGCGCCTAGAATTCGAAGTGGTGGACTGGCCGTCGCAATACCATGCCATCCTGGGACGTGTAGCATTCGCAAGGTTCCTGGCCGTCCCACACTACGCATACCTACTACTCAAGATGCCAGGACCAAGGGGCGTCATCATAGTCCACGGGAGCTTCACCCGATCGGACCAATGCGACAGGGATTTCAACAAAATCTCCTAGTCCTTCGGCATTCAAGACGAGCTCGTAAGGCTCCGCGAGGTGACGGACAATGGGCTACCCCCAGTCACAAGGAAGAACGCACCTGACATGTCTTTCGACTCCACCGTCAACACCAAGAAAGTGCAGGTCCATCCGACAGACGCCTCCAAGACGGCGATGATCGCCAACGACCTCAACACCGCATAGGAAGGCGCGCTCATCGAATTCCTCCGTGAGCGCATGGAAATTACCGGTGTCCCGCGACATGCCAGAGTTCCTGTGGAATTCGCCGAGCACGCACTCAATGTCTTCCCAGACACCAAGCCAGTCAAGCAGTCCATCCGAAGACTGTCGGAACCACGAGCCGAAGCTATCGGCAAGGAGATCAACAGATTACTTGCAGCAGACTTCATCCGGGAAATCAAGGAAAGCGAGTGGCTGGAAAATACGGTGATGGTCCCGAAGAAGGACACGGACATCCTGCAGATGTGCGTGGACTTCACGTCACTAAACAAACACTGCCCAAAGGACCACTTCCCTCTTCCTCGGATCGACCAGATCATCGATTCGACTGCAGGTTGTGAGAAGCTCTCCTTCCTCGACGCCTACTTAGGCTATAACCAGATTCGACTCAAGGTCTAAGATCAAGAGAAAATGGCGTTCATCACACCGTTCGGAGTATTCTGCTACAACACAATGCCCTTCAGGCTAAAGAACGCGGGTGCCACGTACCAGCGATGCATGCAGGCCTGCCTCAAGGACCAGATCGGTCGCAACGTCCAAGTCTATGTCGACGACATAGTCATAAAAACCAACGAGGCAAGAACACTTATCGACGATCTCCGCGAGACGTTCGACAACCTTGATCGCTACAGGATCAAGCTCAATCTGAAAAGTTTCGCCGCCCCTCGGCCGCTTGCTCGGTATTTCATCTCTCAACGAGGGATCGAAGCGAACCCAAAGAAAATCAAAGCTATCATGACAATGGAGAAGCCGAAAAACCTTAAGGGCGTTCAGCAGCTCGCAGGGCGAGTAGCGGCACTAAGAAGGTTCATCACCGCATGGCTTAGAAGGCCCTACCATTTTACGGTCTTGCGCAAGGCGCATAAGTTCGAGTGGACACCGAAGCCAACGACGATTCGAAAGCCTCAGCGGCTCCTTCCACCTCGCCCGCTTTGGTTACGCCAAAGAGTGCGAGCCCCGTCAGACATATAGCAGCCACACACCAGTGGTCAAGATAAAGACTCGTGGTCGAACGACCCGAAGAAGGCAAGACCCACGGGGTACAATGCCCAATTTACTACCTCAGCGAGGTTCTCACTCCAACAAAACAGTGGTACCCGCACTACCAGAAGCTGGCCTACGGCGTGTTCATGACGGCTCGACGACTGAGCCACTACTTCCAGGAGCATCAGGTGATGGTCGTCAACGAGGCACCCCTGAACAGCATCCTGAATAACCCAGAGGCCACATGACGTGTGGCCCTGTGGGGCATCGAACTATCACCTTTGGACATCGTCTACGAGAAACGACACGCAATCAAATCTCAAGTCCTTCCGGACTTCCTGGTGCACTGGATGGAGCTGCAGCTGCCTGACACCCTAGACATGTCACAGTCCTGGACAATGCATTTTGACGGCTCCAAACGCGAAGCCGGAGCAGGGGCAGGAGTCATACTGACCTCCCCGCAAGGTGACAAGATGAAATACGTCCTTCGGATGAAATTCAGAGCCTCCAACAACGAGGCCGAATACGAAGCCCTCATCAATGGCATGAAGATGGCAAAAATATGTGGCGCAACGCGCCTGGTCATCTACGGTGACTCCAACCTTCTCGTACAGCAGACGATGAATGAGTGTGACGCACACGCCGAAAACATGATCGCGTACCGCGCGCTATACAACACACTCGAAGGAGAATTCGACGGCTGCGAACTTCGGCACGTTGGAAGAGAGAGCAATGAGGAGGCCGATAGACTCGCCAACATAGGCTCCACTTGTGCAAAGGTACCACCAGGTGTGCTCCTCGAACAGATCTGCGTGCCATCCATCAAGCGGAAATTCCCAAAGGGATCACCCGAAGAAGCAGAACACTCGGGGGCTACGCTACCCGAAGGTCATGAAGGATACCGAAGTTGCCATGGTCAACCTGATGCAGGTCATGGCAGTCGAAGAAACCTGGACACGTCCATACCACCAGTTCCTGATAAACGGAGAATTGCCAGATATCCCGACAGATGCCCGACGCGTATCTCGTCGGTCAAAAGCCTTCACCATCATCAACGGCGAGCTGTACAAATGCAGCATTACGGGTGTAGTACAACGGTGCGTCACCATTAACGACGGCAAGGCCATACTCCAAGATATCCACAAGGGCATCTGCGGCCACCACGCAGGTAGCCGCTCCCTCGTCGCCAAAGCTCTGCGAGCAGGATTCTACTGGCCAACGACCATGAGCGACGCGAAGGACATCGTCCGAAGATGCAACGGGTGCCAACGGTTCGCCGACAAACCGCACGCACCTGGGTCCGAACTTCGACCCATACCCATAGCCTGGCCTTTTGCCCAATGGGGCCTTGAAATGATCGGCAAACTGCCAAAATCCTCGAAGGGAGGACACGTCTTCCTCCTGGTCGCAGTCGACAAATTCACCAAGTGGATCGAAGCCATGCCAGTCACCAACCAGAAGGGAAAAACCGCCACAAGTTCTTGAATCCATTGTCTATGTGTTTGGCATCGCATAGCATCATCACCGACAACGGATCGAACTTCATCTCCGAAGAATTCTAGGACTTCGCGAAGGCCTCGGGATCAATATCACGTATGCCTCGGGCACACCCGCAAACAAACGGGCAAGTGGAAAAGGCCAACGCCTAATCGGGCGCCGCATCAAGAAGCGCCTCATGAGCTCACTCGAGCACAAAGCTGGAAACCGGATGAAAGAGCTACCGTCTCCGTGGAGCTTACGACCACGCCAAACAGCTCCACCGGCTACACACCGCTTCTTCATGGTACACGGAGCCGAGGCGCTACCACCGGCACGCCATCGCTCCACGAGTCGTCACAGACAAAGCCGAATCCACGGCTGCACTCAAGACGCCGTCGACAGACTCGATGAAGCGCGGATATAGCGCCGCCGATCAGCGGTGTACCAAAGAGTATCCGCAACTATCACAGCCGCGCGCCAAGGTCCTTCGTCGAAGGAGACCTCGTCTTGCGACTCAAGCAAAAGCGACCGAACAAACTCGATTCACCATGGGAAGGACCCTACGCCATCACCGAGGTCATCCCAGGTGGCGCCTATCGCCTCAAGCACGTGGAGTCTGGAGTCGCATACTCCAACCCATGGAACGTCTCGCACCTGCGACAATTCTACCCGTAGCAACCTCCCCCCCCCCCCTTTTTTACTTTCAATAAGGCTTTCAGCCAAGGCTACTCAGCCGAACCATGTACCTCCTCCATTACGATATAAATAAAGCTAAGTACCTCGCCCCAACCTTCGGTTGACTATTTTCTGCAACTTTACTACATGCTACATATGCACTCGGAGGCTCCCCCCACCTCACGATTTCATCGATTGAGGACAAAACGTGTACACCCGAGTAGATGACCACGTCATGCAAACGAAAAGGGCACGTACTCAATCAAAGCACTGCGTGCTCACAAACAAGCAAACCTTTACAACAAAGGGCACATAAACGCCCAGCCGCAATATACAAAATTTACATCTATCTATTTATTTTTAGGTCCTACCTATCCTGAAGAATAACCTGAGCACACTGCTCAAACAAATCTACAATTTGTTCGGCATACTGCCTTATAGCCGCGTAATGCGGACGCATGTTCCATTCGCCACCATCTGGTCGAGGAGGTGTCCCAGTCGCCACAACAGCCAAATCTACGTCAGGGCGGTGCACCCTCACAAGAGACAAGGCAGCCTTCACCCCTGCGACGAGCTGCTGCCGCACCAGCTCCTTGACATTGCTGGCACTCAAACTTCGCCGAAGACTGAAGGGTCGGCACGGCATCCAACGGAAACATGACGTGCAAAGACCGAGGAAAGTGATGTTCGCACCGCGAGCACCCGCGAAACTGGTAGACACGATCCTGCACCGTCGCTGTAACCATGGCGCGATCACGATCCATCCGGAAGCCGCCGGCCTCCATGTCTGTTGAGTCAAGCAATTGACTCGAACAGCGATACGCCCTTTTCTTCCCTCGAGCAAGATTGGCACCGCGACAACCGCACAAAACAAGAATAAGGCTGCAGGCTCACCAAGAACTGAGCTACAGCCGAAAGAAGGATCAACTTACATTGTAGCTGCCGGACACGACCCAGCTCCGCCATCAAATACTCCTCTCCGCTGCACCACGGTCCGCCTTGGATTTAAACGCGTCGATCACAGAACCAAGCAAATCTCTCCAAGCTGCGACGCGATCTCAAGAAAAGCGAGCTGCGAGGAATCATCCAATGATGGTCGCAAGGGCCTTTGGATGAAGTGTCAACTGGTCAAGACCAAGGAACCTATAGCAGCAGTAAAAAAGAAGGCACATGACATTCAGCCAAGGATAGAGCACAACTCGGTGGAATTCATTAAATATATAAGACTACCACGTGCACAAGGATGGTACTACAAAAGATATTTACAACAAAAATAGACTACAAACTACCCACGCCTACTATGCCTAAGGAGGACACCGAGTCGCCGTAACTAGATCGCCTAGCTTTGGCCTCGCCATTGCCGCAATGCATACTCGCATGACAAGTCAATGAGCTTGGGCCCATATCGCATGCAGCGAGCAGTAGGCGAAGGCTACCTCGGATCCATCTGCAGCCGCCGGCATCCGAGAAGTAACTGGGCAGGTCCAGCTCGCCTAGCCGCCATGGCCATCGCCACCGACGGACCGATGCCCTTCTCGCTATGCTTATACCGCAGCGCTTGCCGACAGAGCTCTGCCAGGGCATCCACATCTTCAAGGGATGCGCCCTTCGGTAAGAGCTCCTGGTAGAAGCGACCAAGGGCCTCTTTCGCCTTGGCAAGGGAGGTGACGACGGCAGCGCCGGTCTTCGATCACATATGGCATCATCTAGAGCACTCCCGTGCTCCAGAGCACCGCGGTCGAACTCTATGCATGCGGCATCTGAGACAAAAAAGAAGAAAAACATGAAGAAAGGTAGCATAAAAAGAAGATCCGTAGAAAAAGAAACAAGTCCACAAGTTTGTACTCACCCGAAATGGCGTTGGCAGCAACCATGAGCTTATCTGCTACCCCTCTTTCACGAGCAGCAGCAACGGTGGCGAGCTGCTCCTCACGATCTGCAGCCTCCTGCTGCAGACGCTCCTTCGCTTCGGCTGCCTTCGACAGCTCCAGCTCAAGGCGCTCTTTCGCACCAGCGGCGGCTTCGGCCTTCTTCTTCGATTGGCCAAGGCTCTTCTTAAGAGCGTCGACCTCACGGAGAGAGTCATTATGCTCCTCTGCATTTCCAACAAGCAAGTGTCAAGGAACAGGACCAGGATAAACAAGAAAAAGTACTACAAGGCAGACGAATACCTTGAAGCTACCGCAGTTTCGCCTCCAGCGCCAGGCTTCCTCCACTAGCCGTTTGGCCTCTTGGACAAAAGGCTGCAGCAAAAGGCAATAGCAGTAAGAACAGGACTTGGGGGCTACGCCCAACATAAGGAAGCAAAAACAACATCAGCATACGAAGACACCCGGGGGCTCCCCCCGTAACATAAAGCAGAAAAACTTACGTGCTCCGAAGGCGAACCCGCAGGCCCGCCTGCGAATTCTGAGGCGCAACCACCATCCTCTCCTGCTCAGGAGGAACTGGAGCAGCGTCACCCGAAGTCGCCACAGTCTGAGGAGGAGGCGACGCAATGTTCGACTCCCCCATCATCTCCCGTGCACCATCACTAGAGCCATCGGAGGATTGCCTGCATACGAACCAATCAACGCAGATGGAAAAATAACAAGGGAACAAAGGACAACAATGGCAACAAGAAAACTTACGAGCCCAACGCGCTCAGGTCGAAGATAGGAGAAGCCCTTCGGGCCCTCTTCTCCTCTTTCTTCTCTTCCTTCTTCTCCTCCTTCTTTTCTTCCTTCTTCCGCTTTGCTGGCGGGTGCGGAGCAATAGCCCGCACAGGAATGGCAGGAAGGGGAGAGGAAGAACCCCCATGAACATCATCATGACGCTCAAGGCCCAGAGGATTTCTGGGAGTCGGAGGAGTCGAGGCATTTGACGACTCACTAGAGCTCCATGATCTCTTGCGCGAATGGTCCTCACTCGATTCGTCGGCATCCTCCGCTGGGGATCGCGCTGACGGTAGCTCGGACACGGAATCCACCACTTCATTATCCGGGGCATTCAGATACCTTTTGGGCAATGGTGGTGCCATGCCCGACTCAAGCTCGCAAAGGAAAAGGAACTTTGTTAGCAAACAAAGGAAAAGTACACACCGACAAAAACAAAGGGAGCACTACGTGCGAAATCTACACCTTGAGACGACCAACGTCGAAGAAAAGGGAGGAGTCGACTTCCGGATTTCTTCGTCGGCCTTGAACTTCAACAGCGCGCGAAGAGCCTTGTCAAGTTCCACCTCGGAGATTTTCTCACTCGAAACCCTCGTCGGATCACGGCGCCCAGAGTAAAGAAACATCGGGTGCGCCCTCGCTTGGAGAGGCTGCACCCGACGCTCAAGAAACGTCCGGATGATGTCGACACCATTCACCTCCTTCTCAGGAATCAGTTGGAGATCCTCCACCCGACGGTACAGGGCCTCTATCTCTGCCACCTCACAGTCTAAGATTTGGTTTTTCCAAGATCTTTTCTTCTCAATCAATTGGGAGGGGTCAAAAGGAACGAGACCAAAATCTTGCCCAGGCAGTACGGAGTCACGGATGTAAAACCATTTCCTCCGCCAGTACTGGACAGATTCAGACATGGAAAAGGAAAAGAATTGCACATTGGGACTGAGGGAGATGATGAAACCCCCAATGGGATACACACCATCCGAACCAGACTGCCTCTTCACGGAATAAAGCTTCCGGAAGAGGCCAAAGTGCGGCTCAATGCCCAGCCAACACTCGCAAAGGGTGATAAAACAAGCAATGTGGAGAAGAGAATTGGGAGACAGATGATGCAACTGAACCCCATAGAAGAAGAGCAGTCCACGAAGGAAGTCATGGACTGGATACGAAAACCCACGCAAGACGAAGGCAAGAAACATAACCCGGTACCCAGATGGGGGACGGGGGATTACCTCATTGCCGGGGAGTTCGACGGTCGTCGTATCCTTCGGGATCAGGCCCCAGTCGCGCAGTTTGCGGAGATCGCTCTCCCGCGTCTCTGATCGCCGCCAGCCACCATCGGTGACGCGAGCAGCGGCGGTGCTCTTCTTGCCTCCGGCGGCACTGGTCCCAACCACAGATGAGGATTTCTTTGTTTTCCCCATGGCGCTACGGCGGTGGTGGCGTTGCCAACGAAGAAAGACAAAGGAAATGTGGAGGAAACTCTCAGCGCGCAGCAAGAATAGCTCAAGAACGAGGAGGCAGTGAATAAATGAACTGATGCAGTGAAAAACAAACCACGATTTCACCAGGGATTATAACAGCAAAGACGACGCACGCTGGCCGTCCATCGAGAAGACCTAACGCCAACGGTAGATCCGGCCATACACGTGTCAGCACCAAAACGAACCGTCGATACCACGCCGTCCACTACGTGCGGAAATCGAGGAGACGCCGTAATCATCTCCACGCCACGCGTGACCAGTCAATTCAAAGTCAGCAAGTGGGACCCACGCTTCGTCCAGTCAAGTCATCTATGGCGTAGCAGACGCTTGAGGTCATCGATCGTAAGCACTGACGTTATCAAAAGCTATACTAGCACCACTTCGGCTTCACAGCTAAAAGTACTCACTTGAATCTATGATTCGACTAAATACTTGGGGGCTACTCCTATCAGGAGCGCTGGCCGCGCACCCGACAGACAAATGAGGACAAAATTACTTCTCTGAGTCCTACGTCGAGTCTACGACTCCACTACGGACTCGGGGGCTACTCCCATAGGGAGGATGGATTTAAGCATCCGAAAATTTTCGAGTCCTGCGGACCTAATGATTGAAACAATGCTTGAACTAAAAGTCTCCGTTCGAGTCTACGACTCGAACAGACACTTGGGGGCTACTCCCATAGGGAGCGCTGGTCGCGCACCCTATGAAATCTTCGACTGCGATCTTTCGGATCAGCACGCAAAAACTTTTTGGCAACTCTGCCCCAACAAAACGCTGAGTGAGCGACAATCTCCTTGGCCACCCGAAGCACCTCCGAGGTGATAAATGTTCGGATGCTGCGTCTGCGACGCAAAGATAAGACCTACAGATATCATCTGATGGCCTGGCAACGCACCTGACTGCGCTCTGCTAGTATGAATCCGTACCAGCAGGTACGATGAAAAATCCCGACGGACGCGTTGGGTACACCAATTAAAATCACTGGAATTCCACTCCTATAAGTCCTCCGCGGCCTGAGTTGAATTACGCCAGCATATGTTCCAGGCCCGGGTTAAGGGACCCGAACCTGAAGAAGATCGTGTTGTTTCGTCCTAAGACAGTTAACTGACCCTGATCCGTCGGGTGAGTCAGGCACACGCATCAACAATCCCTACACACATATACTATTAACATATGGCTGTTCCCGAAGGATGGAGGAGTCCTCAGCCGAATCTACGATTCGACTGATCACTCGGGGGCTACTGACATGGTTATATCCTACGGGTACGTAACTTCAGCATACCTAGTCCAGCCCAAGGAAGGCCCACAGCAGACATACGCTGGCCCATGAAGATTTTCGGGTGGCCAAGGCCCATGACGTCTTCGGATCCTTGGAGAGCAAGACTAGAGGAGATAGGAAATTCAAAGGGGTAAAACCCTAGAACTTGTAACCGACTAGGACTACGCCCGAGACCTGCCTAAGTCTATATAAAGGCCAGGAGGGCACGCCCTAGATCTCTCGACTCATACTTTCGCACACGCATCCATGCTAGATCGAATCTGCGCACCCTATAACCTTCGGTTTCGCCGTAATCAAGAGCAGACAAGAAGGAGTAGGGTTTTCCCTCCGGGGGCCTGAACCTGGGTAAATCTCGTGTCCCCTGGTTGCTTGTCTGTTAACCGTGCCACGATCTCCAGCATCCCCATCTTCTCCAAAACCCAAGTCCATAACAATGGGCATTGACGAGATTAAACCTCGTCAACCGACCCTTTATTCTAAGCCCTGACACACTACATAGGACGGCCGGTGCTCAGATTGCGGTGCTTGCCCACTCTCCAAAAGGAAAAAAAGTCTAGGAAAATAAAATCTAGCAGCTCGAGCCAGCCGGTGGCGTCAACTGCGAATCCGATCAGGTTTCGGGACGAGCCACCAAGACCCGAGGGTATTATGTGGAGGATTCATGTGGTGGGTGAGCCCATGCTACCTAAGAATTTGCGGAGGCTCGCCAGTTCGTAACTAAAGAGTGTGCATGACGGTGTGCTGACGGTAGAGAGATGCCTTCTGGCGGAGAAAGATCCCTCGCACCCGGTATTCGTGGTTAAGGTGCCACCAGGGTTGGGATTCGTCGACAATGCCCTCGAGGATTTGTTCTTCCTACGGTTTGACGACATCTTCAATATGTTCCACCTATACCCGGTGCACTATACTATGGTCCGCCTGTTTTCTCTCAGCATGGCCATGCAGATCATTAGAGAGAACACACCGGGCATCGCTATAGTGGACCCCTGCTACATGCATGACGGCTGCTTGGGAAGCGCCGCTGAACGACGTATTGTGGCCTCGTACCTAAAAAGAATCTTCGTGGCGAACAAGACAAAGGAATACATTCTTGTGCCTTACTTTCCCGAGTAAGTCATTATTCACTCGCCACCATCGATTGGCTTTATTAGATTATCATCATTCTTTTTCCAACACATTCCATTTGAATTTTTTGCGCAGAGATGAACACTGCACACTCATCTCCTTATCGCTGAAGCATTCGCACGCCACGTATTTCGACTCGGGGAGTCTAGAAAAGAAGAAAAACTACGACAAGATCAAGGAAGTTCTGGATGCTGCTCTCACTGGCTATGCCTCGACGGCAGGCACCACCTTCGTGCGTACGAAGGTCAAGTTCGGCAGGAACGTCTTCAACCACGTAACGGAGTTCCCCTACGTGAAGCAGTCAGAAGGCAGTAAGAAGGAAGCCTACTACACACTCCATCACATGAGGGCGTTCCTACTAGACCAGCAGAATTCTACGCTGCCAGATCATCTCAAATAGTGGGCCGAAGCCAAGGCCAAGATCACTGATTCAGATATTAGAAAAGACATGTATCGCATCGAACATCAGTTTGGGGCAATCATCTTTCGTGATGTCATGACTTCGGGGGGATCTTCTATGGAGCAAATATCCCGAATAACCATGACAAAGAAGATCGCCTAGAGATACATGGTGACTATAGGAATTTCATGACGAGACAAGGCGTCCTCCCGTTCCCTGAGCCGAGCCAGAAGGCTTGATGTTGTCCTAGTTGTAGTTCCAAACTACAGATGACCTTTGTGTGTGTGTGTGGACAAGTGTACATGCTACTACTTATCTTATTAGGTTTATGAATCATCGCTTACTTCTTTTGCTTATTATTATTATATATGAATCAATGCTTGGTTTTTTTGCTTACTCTTTGGTCCTTTGCTCACTTTGGTCCTTCTTTTTTCCTTACTTTATTAGTATTTTTTCGAGAATACCGATGATTGAAATATTGTGGCACACTATATATGTGAATGTGCTTCGACAGGATTGTGAGCCTTGTGATATGCACAAGTCTAGGTCTTGTGCATCCTACTTGGCTCACCGTTCCGTCGTAGCATATTCCTATGTCCAACGACCTATGTATATATATGAGGCATTCTTTTTAAGTTACTTTGGTCTTTTTCGAGACTAATGCCGAAGATGGAAATGTCGTGCCACACTATATATGTGAATGTGCTACGACGGGATAGTTAGGCTTGTGATATGCACAAGTCTAGGTGGTGTGCATCCTACTTGGCTAACTGTTCCGTCGTAGCATATTCCTGTGTCCAACGACCTATGTATATATATATGAGGCATTCTTTTCGAGTTACTTTGGTCTTTTTCGAGAATAATACCGATGATTGAAATGTCATGGCACACTATATATGTGAATGTGCTACGACGGGATAGTCAGCCTTGTGATATGCACAGGTCCAGGTGTTGTGCATCCTACTTGGCTGACCGTTCCGTCGTAGCATATTCCTGTGTCCAACGACCTAGTTATATATGAGGCATGCTTTTGAGTTACTTTGGTCTTTTTGAGTTGGGAGTAAGTGTATCTTCATATGCTACTTTAATTATACATGTTTTTTCAATCACCGGTTAATTATTATTGTCAACTTGTAGATGACGTGGTACGTCGTGTACAAGGGACAGGTTTCCGGAGTCTACGATGATTGGGAAGACTGCCGGAGACAGGTGCACCGTTTCAGCGGCAATAGCTACAAAGGGTACAACTCTATGGCGGAGGCGGAAGCTAGATACACGCGTTATCTAGCGGGAGTTAGGACGAGGAACCGGATGAAGACCTACACCTTCGTCGCGGTGATGCTTATCATCTTTGGTTGTTTATCCCGCGCTTGTTTCTAACTAGTTTAGATGTCTAGGCGAGCTTCTGAGCTCTAACTTTTTCGAGACACATGTATTTGCATGTCACCAACTACTATGTAACTTGATCGAAACAATGTAACTTATACTATGTATTCATATGTGAGACTTATCTATATGTATTTATTTCAATCTTGTTTTGAAAATTGTGTATTTATATATAACTATATATCTTATATCTGTGTGTATATATGCCTGTAATATTGTATATAATCTGTATTGTATATCAAATGGCTCTGAAATTAAAAAAAAATGCCTGTGGCGCACATGACATAGCTTTAGTGGCGCGCTGTAACTAAAGCGCACATGCGCAGATCAGTGGCGCACTGTAACTAAAGCGCACATGCGCATATCAGTGGCGCACTGCAATGTGCGCCACAGAAGATCTTGCCCATAGCGCACATGCCTTCCTAGCTATGGCGCACTGGCAGGTGCGCTACGCCTATCTCGACATAAACGTAGTGCACTAGGCAGTGCGCTACGGGTAGGAGATAGCCGAAGCGCGAGGCTAGTGGCGCACGGCTAGTGCGCCACGGATGCCCTTTTCAGGTGCGCCACCAATGGCAATTTTCCTAGTAGTGCTAGAGACCCCCTTTTAGTCCCGGCTGGTGCCACGCATTGGGACTAGAGGGGGGGGGTATAAAAATGGCCCTTCTCCCCCGGTGCGTACCATGCACCGGGAGATTTGGATCCAGACGACGAAACTAGCGCCGCCAGGCTGCCCGTGCGCCTCTTCGACGAACCCCGTGCCCGTGCCTCCCTCTCTACACCGGCCTGTCGCCACCGCCGAGCCCGCCGCGCCCGCTGCGCTGCCGTCACCTCCGCCGGCGCATCACCGAAACTCGGCAGCACAGCGCCACCGCCGACGCTACCTCCAGTATGATTTAGGATTAATTAGGATTTTTGTTAAATTAGGTGTTTATATATTTTTTGTTAGATTGTGTTTAGAATTAATTAGGATTTAGGATATATTAGTGTATATATTTTTGTTATATATTTAGTGTATATATTTTGTTATATTAGTGTATATAGTTTAGGATTTATGTTTAATTAGGATGTTAGGATTTTTTAGTTTAGGATTTATGATATAGTGTTTATAATTTATGGTATAGTGTAGGATTTATGATATAGTGTTTAGGATTTGGTGTAGGATTTTTTAGTTTAGGATTTTAGGATTTATGATATAGTGTAGGATTTTTTATATAGTGTAGGATTATTTTTTATATAGTGTAGGATTATTATTTTTAGGGTATGAGATATATTATAATATTGTAAGTTTTTATTGTAATATAATAGTGTAATCTAGTATTTTTATTGTAAGACCCTCTTTGTAACTGGAGTTAGGGTTAGGGTTAGGGTGTTGGTGCTCGGTGGTGACCGGAGTTAGGGTTAGAGCATCCCCATTTGTTGGGCGAACCCAGGCCGAAATCCGGACCTTTTTTTGGCCAGACGAAACGCGTTTTCGACCTTGGAACGCCGAGCTTCCCACTCGCGTTCCCGGTCCGAGTTCCCAGGTTCGGCGAAATTCAATTAACATCGGCGAAATTTGGGCGAATATAGGCGGATTTCATTAACTAGGGCAAGGACGCACATGTTCATCAAATTTAATAACTAGGAAAAGGCCGCCGCCGCCATGGTCGACGCCGGACGCCGCATCTATAGGCCGAGGCGGGGGTGGTTGCCGACCTGGATGTGCTCCATGACGGTGGCAAGAGTTCGCCCTGGAATGCTCCACCAGCGTCGGTGAAAAGCCATATTGTGACGCGGCGGCGGAGAGCCCCGCGGTCCCTCTTGTCGGGCGAGTTCCTCGAGGCGCCTGTCGGCGAAGAACTGCCTCCAAAAGACCAGGTTGCCAGGATCCTCGGCGAGATCCGGGTCTTGCATGGCGGTGATAGCCGCCTGGATCTCTCCGGTGAGATCCTCGTCGGCCGGCACCGGCGGAATAGGGATCCCGTCGGCGCTGAGTTGCCAGGCGAAGGGGAGAAGAATGTCCGACGGTGTCGTATAGCCCGCCTCGTGGAGCAGGCGGGATTCCCACTGCTGTAGCGTGCGTCGGCCAGGAAATCCCTCGGCCATGGCTTTTCGGCGGAGTTGAGGAGGAAGAAAAGTGCGAGTGTCTGGAGTTCGCCGGAGTTGGGAGTGGTGTGATAGACTGTGAAGGGAGACGAAGATATGTATGCCTTTTATAGGCCGAGTTCGGCGGCGAGGGCGGGAGGGGTGTAGCGGCGAGGGCGGGAAAAGGAAAACGGTGGGAAGGATGACGACGACTCGAATTCTGTCGCTGACAGGCTGGTCCACTCGGCTAATTCGCTACGTTCGGCATTCCCAGGGCATACCTGGGATCCTGGGTATGGCCTGGGGAGTCCGGACCAAAGTTGGCCCAAATCCGGCCGAAAACAGGTTCCTGGGTACGCGACTGGCCGATTTTCGGCATCCGGACCTAAATTAGGGGTCCGGATCGGCGTCCTGGGTAGCCGAGTGGATATGCCCTTAGGGTGGTGGTTCTCGCGGGAAGCCGCGTAGTCGCCCACCTCTCCCGCGGCCACCATCACCGGCCACCGCCACCGCCACCACACCTCCGGGTTTAGGGTTTAGTTTGTTAAGTTCAAATAAATATTGTGTGCATTTTGCAGGAACTATGGATCCACCTTGTCCAATCCGTAGAGACCAAGATTCAGAATACTTTCTCGAGGATATGATTCACGATGCCGATGATGGATCTCCCTCGAGGTATCTGAACTCATCCGATGAGGGAGAGGAGATCAACAGACAAGAGGTAGAAGCCCATGGACGCGTAACGCAACACAGACCGACGAGGTATATATATATGATGTCTGATGATCGTCAGTAGATGTACCTAGTTGTATATATATTATGTTGACGAATGTTTCTTCTCTTAGGCCTCTACATCGAGCAAAAAAACCAAGCGCGGCCCAGCCAAAAAGTTGCCTCAGGGTACAATTTTTGAAATTACAGAGATCTCAGGAGAGGGCGAACCATTGCTTCCGGTTAAACCAAAAAAATAATTTGTATAACAAAGCGGAGTTGTTGCTAGAGATCGCACCCCGATCACTATTCGAGAGTGGAATACGCCTAAAGAGGCGGAATGGAGTGATGTGTCTATCGATGATAGGTTTAAAGAGCAACTATTTACTGACCTCATGGCACATTTCAAGCTACCAGAATGTGAGACTGATGACCAGTCGGCTAAAATGAGAAAGAAAGTCAAGCAATTTGTTCTTAAGAAGATGGCCGAACTATTCAAGAACTGGAAGAAATCATTATGGCTAAAGTATCAGAAGGACAAGAAAACTCCATTATTTGAAGGCTATCTAGCAAAGAAGAAGCCTTACTGGGATGCATTTGTGGAGTATAGGAAGTCAGGAGTTGCAGAGGAAAAGTCTGAAAAAACAAGATAAATGCTGCGAATAGGAAATATCACCATAACATGGGGCCAGGGGGCTACGCGGCTGCCATGCCTAAGTGGGATGCAAAAGAGAAAGAGCTTCGTGATAACGGGATCATTCCAGAACCAATTCGCGAAGATTGGGATCTAAGGGCAAGAAATTGGTTCCTTGGGCATGGGAGTATGTATGACGAACTTACATGGGAACTTGTTTGCAGTGACGAGATAAAGGTACCCAGGAGTGCATGGCTAAAAGTGCTGCAAGATATTAAAGATGGAATAAAACAGTTTCATTCCGATAGAGAGAAAGACTTGCTGACCTTGGTCCTCAGGAATCGCGAACATGGAGGACGCGTCCGAGGCCTTGACGGGAGTTTCACTTGGGAGACTGAGTTTCCTAAGGACCAAGGTACCTATAGAAGCCGAGCAATAGCAAAGCAGCGACGGGAGGAGGAGGACGAGGAGGAGGGAGACAAGTTCAACCTGATGCTAGCAAGACTTGACAAGGAGCAGTAGATCGACGAACTTAGAGGAGTAGCGCGCTTGCAAGATCCTCCACTCGATATTACCGCCAACTAGTCTCAGCGGAGAAGCAGCGTGGCTGAATCGGCGGTCCTGTCTGACGATGCACTCTATACAGATGGCGGTCCGGGCTACCCCGTGGATGGAATTAAGGAGCAGATATCTTGTGAGCTCCATCATAAATTGAAGAACGTATCTGTGAAGGTGGCGGTCGGATCTGCTTTGCCTTGTCCGCCTGACGCACGTTGGCATGGCCGTGATATTCCACCTGGCTATGCTAAAGTCGGGGTGGATCAAATCGTAAAGGAGTGGGATTCAATGGATCTTGACATCCCTGGACCTAAAGGTGAGATCACACTCGGAGAAGTACTTGGTGGTATCATTCTATGGGACAAGAACAACATACGGTTACCAGGCTCGGCCCCAAGGCCAACACTACCGCCTCCGAGTCGTCGCAGGTCTCCTTCACCTCCAAGAAGCCCACCCCATGATGACTACGACCACCACATCTCGAGTCCATCTTAATCTCCACCGCGGGCTCAGCAGTCTTTGCCGCCTGCTAAGGACAATAAGCAGAAGCGTGATCCGTCAGTGAGTACTAGAGGACACGGCAGTCCAAAATGGAAAATGTCACCCCTCCAAACAGTGCCTCATCAGAATCTTACCATCAGAACTTACCATCATACTGATGCAAAAACTACAGCGATAGCAAATGCCGAAGTGGCGGCGCATTTTGAGAAGAAGAAACCTGAGACCGCTTCGATATACACTGAGAAGAAAAAGGCATATGCAATTGATTTTCTGAACACAAAATCGCAATATGAGTTGCACCATAATCCAGATGACTATCTACGCACACTTCAGAAAGAAGTGGCAAAGAGCAAATCAAGCAAATCAAGTGTAAGCGGTAAAAAATTAGCAAGAACAGGTGCAAGCGGGACCAAAACTGCAATCAGTAAAAAATCAGACATTCCCCTTTTCGGACAATAGGCCGCACAAACGATCGCACCCCTCAAGGTGTTTTCAGAAAACGTTCCACTTCTCGCACAACAGCCACTAGATATGTCAGTAGCTGTGGAGTTGGTGGCCAACATGAAAATTAGTCTTGATGAATTGTTAGGCCCCCAACTCGACCTTCTACCCAAGGCTGCTATAGCTCGTAGATATGTCACATGTGAGGATTTGGTCATCAAAGAGAGTCTGAAAGAACTGCCAACACAAATGCGAAATCTCCATCAATGGTACTCGGCGGTCATAAAGCAGGGGAGAATAATGATCGTAGCCAAAGTCCCACGTGAGTAATACTTCAGACCCGAAGAGGTCCATATTGAGTTTCTAGAACTGTTCCAGTTATACCATCTCGACGCCCTGGACAAATCTATCCTCAGCTGCTATTGTCTGTAAGTTGTTAAATTCATTGTCTACATGTTCAGTTTTTCAGTTGTTCAGTTTAGAACATGTAATTATCCTTATTATGCAGAATGAAGATCCTGGAATGTAAAAGAAAAATAATCTATAATGTTGGGTTCATTGAACCAGATAAATTTCATATAACCACGCTAACGGATAACCCTGAGGATACGGAGGAAAACATTCTAAGGTTTCTAATGGAGCAAAATTTCTTTGACCACATATTGTTTACTTACAATTTCAGGTGAGGGTCTTACTCTGTTGTACACATTCACTTTTGATTAGTCGATGCTAAGTGTAACTAATGAGTTACTGATGTATATATAAATGTTTGCAGCTTCCACTTGGTTCTGCTAGACATTCAACTTGATACGGGAAGATTTGATATCATGGACCCATCAAAGAGAAACCTGGAAGATTTCTGCAGCATGCAGGACATACTCCAGAAGTAAGTTTCGTGCTATATCGGCCTCTTTCGTTGATTTCCTGAGATATCAGGTAATGAATAACTCATTCATTCATTTTTTTCGCTGGTCAGGGTTTGGATCCGGTTCAAGCACGAGGTTACAGGTGTATTTAGTGAGAAGCTGGCATTTAAGGCGGTCTTGGTAAATAGCACGTGATATGTTCGCGCATCTCTTTACTTCTAGTTTCAATACAATAATGATGCTATATTATTATTTTGATTGAATTCTATTCTCGTAAAGTGCGCGAGGTAGCCACACGGGTCGAATCTATGTGGATTCTACATTTGCGAGTTCATGCTCATGTTTACCACCGAACACAATGATTATAGAGTCGATGTAAGCAATGCATTCACACCATCATTTTATTCCCGTCACCTTTTGTTATCATGATTGATATTCGTATTGATCTCCTTTTACTCATATATAGTTCGAGAGAATGCAGGATCAACTACTACCAGAGCAACGCGTACTAGCAATTGCGGAGGAGCTAGCAGGATTTATTTTCAAAAAGATCGTAGACGATGCTGGAGAATTTAGTGTGAATAGACGCTACTGATCTCCATGTAATCGAACAGACGGGCTCTAGTCCCGGTATTTTGTGATCTTTATGTAACTATGTAAATTGTATATATTTGTATGCTCGATATCATAATACAAGTTATCGTATATATGCACGAATGTGTATGATATGTGGTGGCGTATAAATATTAAAAAACTATGTTGAAATGAAAAATAAGTAAATAAAACAAAAAAAATGAAATCTCTGCCGATAGGGTACAAAATGCTGCTGCGGCAGAGAACCACTAGTCCAAGGTAATGCTCTGCCGCGGCAGAGAAAATGCGCAAAATGCTTCTGCGGCAGAGACACCAACCGAGACTAGTGGGGGTGCACCCTGAGCGCCGGGGCAGCCACGTGGACATCCACTAGTCCCGACTCATAACTAGGCCGGGACTAGTGGTGGGCCTCTAGTCCCGCTTGGTTAGTCCTGGTTCCAAAACCGGGACTAAAGGCCCTTACAGACCGGGACTAGAGGCCCTGTTTTCACTAGTGAATACATGTATGTGTCTCCTTAACGTTAGTTTCAATTTTTTTACCAAAGTTGCATCTATTAGTCTAAACACTATGGTATACCATGTGGTTCGTCCTTTTAAGATTGCTTTTATGCAAGCACACAACATCCGTGATGGGTGGTTATCTTTCATGATACAGTACACGAAATACATAGAAAAAAATGTTGAATAGGATTATTTGTAAAATTGATTTCGAAAAAGCCTATGACAAAGTTAATAGGTCTTTTCTCCACTAGACTCTTAGAACGAAAGTTTTTTCTTTTTACTGGCATCCTCTAATTCATAGCTTTTTGTTGGGAGGTAGTGTGGATATTAAATTCAATACTGGCAATCTCTATCTCTACTACCTAAAAAAACTTCGCGTTCCGTCGTCGCCCCGATACGTCGTTTCGCTTCGTCAAGCGGTTCCATTGTCGATCCCGTCCCGTGAATTCCGCCCCGCACGAAAATAACTCGCCGCATCAACGCCTCCTCCCCCTCCTCCCTTTCTCCCCCAAACCCCGGCGCCTTTCCACTCCCATCCTGCCTCGCGCTTCCCCTCCATCCCCTGTGTCCAGATCAACAGGGGCGCCTTCTACTCATCTGATATCTCTACCGGAGGCGCCCTCCCTCCTGACTCGTGCCTCTCCTCCTGCCTATGGTGCGGCCACCCGCCATGGCACGCTGCAACAGCGGGCAGATCTTGGTCGAGGAGGAAGCATGGCCTTAGCCGCCGCATCGGGTGCGTGTGTTCCTCCGCCATCTCCTGGGCATGGACCTCCGCGGTACCGACGGTTGGGGAGTGCGGCCGCTGCCGGTGAGTAGCCGCGCCAGGGCTGGTGGTGGATCTCCTTGAACAGTAGTAGGTCTTTTGATTTTGTGCCTGCTTAATTATGTTCTTCTCACTCTGATCCATTTTTCAGAGACTCAAGAATTGTACTCTTTTTAACGCAACTCTACACGAATTATCATTTTGATCTTTATGGTGGAGCTTGAACGGATGCAATACGTACATATTCTTCAAGGTAATGGACACACTGTTCGATATTATCATTCCAACCTGTCAGACATTCCATGAATTAGAGAACTCCAAATGAATTGTCAGACGTTCCATGAATTAGAGAACTTTAAAGGAATCTTTGCACTGTTGAAGTCAGTACCGCTCAAAGATGTTTAAAGTCGTACATGTATATTTTAAATTCTTAAACCATATATAATACTACTGTTGTTGCATGAGTACGTAATGAGCCAAGGTCCAAAGAGAACCGTGTTTTAAGTTCTTCAGCTTGACATGCTTGATGTTACAAATATGTTGTTTCTAAGGATGTTTGTAGATGCACTGGATTGGATCTTGAGTAGTTGAGTGTCCACAGGGTGAGTGCTTCTATTATATATATTCTGAATTTTAGTTACCTGTATCAATGGCATAGAACGGCATTACTCTTTTGTCAAAAGAAAAAAATTGTTGGGCACTTGTGTTGTTGAACATGAAATGAAATATCCTACCTTCATTCCATTGAACATTCTATCTCTGAACTCTTCCTTTACATTCTTCCGTGGGGTCCTCCGACGAGGGGTCAGGAGGTGAGGTATTGCGTTATTAATTTTTGGAGCTATTGGATACCAATCAAATTAGGAAGCAGATTTCTCTCTTTTGTATTTTACTTATGCGCATCACTGCATATAGCAGAATTGGAAGGAGTTTCTTACTCAATATTTTATCCTTCCGTTAGAGAGGCTCAATGAAGTGTGCACAAACAACGGAATTTTTCGCCATCGCTTAAGCACAAGACCGATGCTTTAATTTTAAAGTTATTCGATCTCTTCTTCCACAGAGATGATCGCTAGATCAACCTATTAGTGCCAACATAATAGTGGACACCTAAGAAACACTAGATCTGGAGGGAATGGAAGGTCAAGGTATTTACATTGATGCTTTACTTTTTTCCTATTTGTGGTTGAGGAGGTCCAGATCAAGGTACTTCATTGACATCTGCTTATATTTTTATCAAATGTTATCCTTTTCAAAAAAGGTTATCAATTTTTTTGTGTGTAGATAGTCATAAAATAGTCTTATGGTTTTAATGTTGGAAGTTCCACGAGGCTAGAAATTGTTTTTGTTCAGATAGTCATAAAATAGTATTTTGGTTTTATTGTTGTATAAAATCTTTCACAACTATTTGTTAACCTGTAATATATTTAATTTTCATACCAATTCTTTTGTGAACCTGTAATATAGTTACTCTTCACACCAATTCTTGCAGGATACAGTTGTTGAGGAAATTCATGGAGTTATTTTTCTTATTGCAATGGAATACAACGTCTCGGGACAAGAAAAAAATTAAGGTATGGTGATTATTTTGGTTTTTGGAGACAAATATGGCACTTGATATTCTCTATGAACCAACATATATTATGTGGTTAGTTTACGTTAATTTTTGTAGAGCTTCAAGTGTCAAAATCGGTGTTAGTTATGTTCCATGTTTGGTGAGCTTTTTACTCCAATGTTCATTGGTCTAGCTGTTCGATCGAGTTTTATTGTCTCCTACTTCGTTGATTCTATTTTTGTATTACACACACCAACATGGTAGTTGGTTAAGGATTGTAACCATCTGTTTGGTATTAATAAATGTTTCCTAGACTTTGGGGACGAGGTTCAGATCGTGTCTTTCTTCACTCTAAAAATGATAGATATACTTGATGTGAGAAAAGTGAGCACAGAAAACATTCTCTTTGCATCATTGAATATATTTTATCTTAGTTAGTTGTAGCTACTTGTTTTGATTGCTATTGTGAGTCCGCCTCAATCTTGATCGGTTGCACACGAGGTGACTTATAAGTACTTGATAGCCTACCTCTGCACCTTTGTGTTTCAGTTTGTTCTCCACTCTTAGTAGTGTTATAGTGAGTTTTCTTAGATTTGTCACATGGTTGGTTCTTATGGTTGGTAGAAACGATTCTGTTTTGATTACTTATATGTGCTATTTTCTGCCCTCTATTTGCTGCATCTGGTGCAACTGAACACATAGAAGGTTCATGTGCATATCTTGTAGAGTTTTGTCTATTCTAATAAAAGCAGTACGCTAGCTTCAATATACTGCAGGTTCAGAATTTGACACCATTGAAAACTGATAAATTAAGTTTCTATAAATCTTTCTACCTGTAAAAGGAACAACTTTGATTGCTTATGATAGGACGCCCTGGTGGTATTTTTCGGTTCTTGGGACCAAGAAAATGAATTCCCTTGGATACAACATTTTCATGTAATTTATGCATATAGACTTGTGTATGTTTGATTCATGAACATCATAGGAACAACAAGGAAATACGCATAGCTACTTACATCAAGAGCGCTTATATCTAAAATATGCATATCGTATTTATGTAAACTTCTGTTTTGATTTATGTTACTCTCTCCGTCAGGAAAAGGATGTCATAGATTTTTCTACATTTGTATGTATCTATACACAAAAATGCGTATAGATACTGTGAATCTAAATAAATCAGCAACATCTAATTCGGACAGAGGGGGTACTTAAGTAATCTTATGTCCTATCTTCTTTAGTTCCACTAATCTAATTCCAGGTTGCAACTTAGTATGGTAATTGGAAATCAAGATAAAAAATATACGTCTAATGTAAATTAATTTTCAATAGGTGAACGGAAGTAATTGGTGTTTTTAAGAGGTAATTTACTTCTAAAACTGAACTAGCGAGTTAATATATTTCTAGAAATATAACAAACCTACCTTACTTGATAGGTAAGGAGTTTTTTAAGAAATAATTCTTGTATCGCTTGATGTTGTATCAGGAAAAATTATGGTCAACTACATGGAACAAGGGAGCAACACTGGAGAAAAGGGGAGGCAAAAATTCAAGAAGGCATAGTGCCTATGTAACGAAGGGTGTGGGTCGTGTGAGTAAGAGAAATTAGCAATGGGTGCTTAATTGGCCCGTAAAAAAGAGTTCTTTCTTGAATGGACTAAGGCTAGAGAGGTTTCCACCGTGTGATTGTGTGGGGTAGGCAGAGAGAAATATGCATGACTAATACCACGTTGCATATATCAGTATTTACTGAACAATCAAAACACACATAAGAGTTTTTTTCTGAAGTGCTTATAAACTTGCTTGTTAAATTTAGTTAGACGAGTATTTAGGCACATTAAAGTAAGATGTTTAGGCCATGTTCAGTTAATCTACCTGCGGGGATGTAATTCCTCTCAAACCCTTCAAACCCACCTCGATTCTGACCAAACCGAACTTAGCCTCAATTGGACTCCAACAATCGTTTTAGTAAGGGACCGAAGAAGATTTAGGGGATTAAATCCCTTGTAAGTAATAATCTTCCCAAATCCATTTCAATCCATCTCCAAACATATAGTGACGAATCTACTTTGAGTAGAGACGGAATGATCATGGAACTCAACAAGGTAAACATTGAAAGTGGAGGACTCATGATTCATGAAGGGTTGAAGGATAAGAGGAGTTGGAAGTTGCCTCTAGAGATGGTAAATAAATAAAATGTCAGGGAAAGAAAGATGTACCAGTTTCTTGGTGAAGCGATGCCAAGAACGATGTCAACATTGTAGAATAACAACTGGATATAAGGTAGAGGTCTGTAGACTACATGGTGAGTTCATCGGAGGGGAGTTTAGCATGGAAATTCTAGGATCATGAAAATGTACGCACCCAACAAAGCAATAATGCAAAATAGGATGTTGCCAGTTTGATGTAAAACACGTTCACGTTTCTATCCGGCAAGGAGTCGATAGACAATCTGAGAGATAGATATCCACGGGAAAAACGAAATATACAATTTAGATTAATGGTTATATATATTATTTCAATTTTCCGTTGTAACATACAGACATTTCATAGAACAAGTTATTTTGTGGTCTTCGTAAGTTTCCGGCTGAATGAAAATACAGCATGCATGTTGGGTTAACTGCAAAGGAACAAGAGGAATTGGTCCATATGCAACGACAACAACATAAATGACAAGTGGATGTCTTGTAATGATTTGGTGAAAGTCCTTCAGCATAGACTACGACACAATCTACTTTGTTCAGATTCTTTTTGTCTTGGTACATGTGATTGAGTTGAGTCTACACACATGGTTGAATTCATCTGATTTCTTTGTTTTTGTTAATTTTAGAAACTAACTACACATGTTTAATCCCTAAAATATTGTGGAATTTCTAAGGTGAGAGGCTTGCTGAGTTGCAATATGTTGTCGAACTGGAATAAATGCTGAAATTTGTGGTAATGAAAAAGGGTAGCAACGCAGCTAAAAAGATATCGGAACACCATAGAGAAGGAGGAGTGAGACGCCAAGGATGATTATTCGTAATGCTTGTCAGAAAATGTCAATTCGCGTTCACAAAGTTATGTGAACTTTATTGGTTATCTCCATGAACATTTTTTACTCCTTAGAAGTGTTGATCGAAAATGTGTCTATATTTTGCATATCCTCCAAACTACTTGGAATATTCATGTGTATTATGTTTACATTTCTGGTTGGAAAAAAATTCGATAGACCGTAGCAACGCACGGGCATTTAACTAGTTACTTCTAAAAAAGAATGGCAAAGACAAGGCAATCGTTTATCACCATTTCTATTTGATATAGTTGGCTGATATGCTCGTCATTATGAATGTGCACGCAAACTCTGATGGCAAAATTGAACGTGTGATTTCTCATATGGTTGATGGTGAATTATCTATACTTCCTCCATCCCAAAATATAAGGCGCGTTTTTTCCACACGTTCTTTGATGCACAACCTTCACCACTACTATAAATAAAATTAAATGTGCTTACAGTATATAAATGACATCGATGCATTCCTCTCGTAATCGCTTTCATTTCATATATACATATACAATTTATGAGGACGTATTATAAGTATAAATCATAGTCAAACTTGTATCCATTTGACCAGTAAAATTTAAGGGCATCTTATATTTTGGGACGGAGGGAGTACTACACTACGCGGATGATACAATTATCTTTATGGAACATCATACCGAAAAATGCATAAATCTGAATTTTGTTTAGCTTTTGAGAAACTCTCGTGTATGAAAATTAACTTCTATAAAAGTGAATTATTTTTCTTCAATGAGGTTGAAGATGAGGTCAATCTGAATGCTAAGTTGTTTGGCCGCGGAGAATGCCACTTTCCAGTTATCTATTTTAGTATTGGGATACATTATTAAAGACACATAAATGCTGAATGAAAACTTAATGAGGGGTGATTACAATTAAGATTTACAACTCTTAGAAAGGAAAATGTTATCCTCAGGGGGGGGGGGAGGGGATTGGTTCTCATTAACTCATTACTATCCAATATGCTACTATATATGATAACCTTGTTCCAACTACCAAAAGGATATTAAAGCAATTGGACTACACCCGATTAAGTTATTTTTGGCAAGGTGACCGCGAGAAAAATAGCGACTGGCTAAGTAGAGATTGGTTTTTCGTCCCAAAAACCAGGGTGGCAAGATATTCATGATCTTGAGGTCAAGAATATAGCCCTAATTGTTAAATAAATCTTGAATTTACTTAATGGAAGACGGGGTATGGAAAAAATCTCCTTAAACGAATATATGTTGGATCGAAAGTATTGTCCTATGCATTTTGGAAACTTGGTACTATTTATTTTGGCCGGTCTAATGGTGACGAAGACGTTTCTGGGAGGATAAGTAGGTAGAAAATGCTACACTCTGAGAACAATATCCTTCTTTATATGATAGTGTTCGTCAGGTGGTACAATCTCCATGGTTTTGTAGTATTCACCTCCAAATTTAACGTTCAATGCAGATTTATTTGGACCCACACTTGTTTCTTAGAATTCCTTGTTTGAGCACTTGGCTTTAATCCATTTAACATATGGGTCTGATGAAATTAGGTGGAACCAACATGATAATCGTAAATTCTCAGTTCATTCTATGTAGAGTACACTAGTCTAGCCAGACTTGTCAGTTGATAATAATAGAAAAATTTAGAATTCAAATCAAAATTACTACATAGTGGTAAATTTTCTATTGATTTCATGTATAGAGTTTTGATCCAACCTGATATTCTAGTCGATGATAATAGTAAAATTTGGAAGATAAAAATACCCCTTAAGACGAAGATTTTCGCTTGATATCTCCGTAAAGGGGTCATTCTCACAAAAGATAATATTGTTAGGAGGAATTGGCATGGAAGTATACAATGCGTTTTTTGTCACCATAATGAGACAATACGCTATTTATTCTTCCAATGTAAATTTACTCGTGCTATATGGTTAATCATCCAAATAGCCTCTGGTTTATCCCCTCCATGTTCGGTAGCCAGTGTATTTGGCAACTGGCTAAATGGGATTGAGGATAAATATAGAAGTTTATTTAGGGTAGGAGCGCTTGCCATTATTTGTTCGTATTGGCTATGTAGAAATGACAAAAAATTTAATAACATTGTGTCTTCTGCCATGCAGGTTATCTATCGAGCCACGACGATCCTCCGATCATGGACCACTCTCCAACGTATGGAGTTTTGCAACTTGTTTGTGGAGAGCTGTACACGACTGTAGGACACAGCGAGGGATATCTTCTCCCGACATGGATGATAGCGTGATTTATAGATAGATCTGCCATAGTGCGTTTGGAGGACTTCTTTTTTATCATTATTTATAATTTTGGTATGTTTGCTTTGAATTCGAGTTGTGTGGTTGATCGGCTGTGTGCATCCTAGCTATGAATAGCCCGGGTGTAAACTTACTTTTAAGTAATAAATCGTCCATTTTAAAAAAAAGTAGAAAAATTTATAAGGCGAAAATACCTCTAAAGATCCAAGTTTTTTGCTTTGTATGTTCGTTGGGTGTTTATCCGATGTGAAGACAACCTTGTTAGGCTGATTTGTCATGGGAGTACAAAATATGTTTTCCGTCATCATAATGAGACAATCAAGCATTTGTTTTTCCATTGCAATTTTCTATGTTCTATATGGTCATGTACCAGAGTAGTTTAAGACTTGTATCCACCTTGTACTTTTGCCAATATTTTTGAAATTGGCTACATGTTATAGATCACATGTATAAAATTCTTCTTAGGGTGCAAGCGATTGCCATTATTTACTCGCAATGGCAATGTAGAAATGATAAAGTGTTTAATAACAAAAATTATACTCTCTTGTAGGTTATCTACTGGTGTACCGATATGCTTCAACTATGGTTGTCTCTATGTAGTGTAGTGTTTCACGACCTATTTAGGAAGGTGTCTATATGTCTGGAGGACATGGCAATAGATTTTTTGACCCAACATAGATGTCAGCATAATCTTCGGATTGTGCTTCAACCACGTTACAAATTTTACAATTTCTCCTTTTGATACCTTTATTTTTTCTCTTTTATGACTTCTGGAATGGTATCGGCTGTGTCCATCCTATTTATGCCAAAGTCGGGTATAATGGTTAGTAACTCTTTAAATAATAAAACGCCATTTATCGAGAAAAATCAAAAGGCTAAATATTTTAGTTAGTGTTTTCTTACCTATTAGCCACAGTGACAGGATTATTATGTATTAAAACGTCCAAAAAAACTCAGCTTTTAGTTACATTAGGTAGGCCATGAAGGTGTGTTTTCATCCATAGATCAACCTCTTAAATTTACTATTTTTTATGCCGATCTATATAGATCAAAGCCACCATATTTTTAGCAATGTACGTCGGTCGAGCCGAAACCAATATTTGGTACACAGTAATACTACATTTCTCGGATTTGATCACCAACATCCATACACGGAGCTGAACCAACCAAGAAGATGAGGGGCTTATAGCTCCTATGCGACGTCTTTACATGGAATTGAAAGAAAAGCGACATCGTTGAAAAGAATAGCTCGCATGCGACGGTTGTGAGGCAGCTAATATCCCAAGGCCACACGGGCCTTAAAACGGTCGTAAGGACACATTTAACTTTGTTCCAAGATTAGGGTTAAGCCAAACCGGTTTGTTGGGACAGCCAGTCAAGCCAATCAAACCAACCGCTTCCGACCGATAGCACGCGTCACACTGACTGTAGCTTCCCCGACGGCGGCGGCGGACCTCACCCATCGTTCTCGGCGCCGGCGGCGGCACGACAATTAATTTAGGCGGCGGCGCTTTCGTTCGACGACGAAGGTGGTGAGTGCCATTTGAAAGCTAATTCCTCTCCCATTCTTCTCAATTCGAGATCTGAGCGTGCCCATTGATGCTAGATTGTGGAGGCGAGGGGGGACGATATGGTCGGTATATCCCGTATCTCTGCACTTAATTTCTCTAAGGTTGAGCTCTTTGTTCGCTTCCGCTAGCTCACAGTGCCCGCCAAAAACAGGGGAGACGATGTTGCGCGCCAAACCTTCGAATTTCGCATCAATTTATTTCCCTCTAGGGCTGTTTTAGTTGATGGCAGCACACAGATCATTGAGAGAGACACAGTTGTTAAATGGGAGGTGGAATTAGAACATGTTGATCCCCAAGAGCTAATAAACATGGGAGAGGAGGCGGTGAGGAAAATGGTGGAAAAAATTGGGGATAGTGTAGTTTGGGGGAAAGAGCAAGAAGTTTCTTTGTTACGATTTGATGATTGCAAATGTGACTATGTTAGGGTTGAGACAGGGAAACATATAGTTGATGAAATCGATGAGCGAAACGGTTGGACAAGCAAAACTGTTCTGTTTTTAGCAGAGCTCATTGATCTGAAACCTGATTCGAGGGTTGGATATGTGGCCTCGAAGCTGGCTGCTCAGATGGTCGAGGATGATTGGGCTACACAAAGGCAAGTAATGCCTATACTTACTGAGTTGGAAGTGTTAACAGTGGAGGATGATGATGCTAATGCACAAGGGGAAGCTGCAGATGGTAATGCACAAAGGATTGTAACTGTTGATTGGAATTCAGTTGAGATACATGACCGGACTGATTTGGTCATTGCACCAATAGATGACATTAAAATGGTAAAATCTTTTGGCATTCCTATATATGACAGAGACAAGAAGAAGAAGAGGGATGAAGCTGCAAATGATGGTGACAATCATTTAAGAGATGAAGAGGCAGATATAGATCTAGAGTTGTTGGAAAATGCTGCAGTTCATGTAGATGATGCACATGATGATGAGCTAGTAACAGTTTATGACAAAGAGGACCCAGTTATTGAAGTTGGGAGATTGTTTCCAAGCATGGATGAATTCAGGATGTGTTTCAGGACATATGCAGTCAAACGTGAGTTTGCTACCAAGACTATGTGGACTGATAAAAAAGAAGTTCTATGCAAAATGCATAGGTTATGATGGTGGTGCCAAGCCTTGCAAGTGGTATATATCTGCTAGACGCCAACCTGATGGAAGTACAATAAGAGTAAATCAAATTCCAAAACCTTATACTTGCATTACAAGTTCTCAAACAGTTACAAAGATAACATCACAATTATGGGTTGCAGAAAAGGTCAAGCCCATTTTAGCCACAACACCAAACAACACCGCAAAGAGACTAAAAATAGACTTGGAAAAGCAGTACCCCATTAAGGTGAATCATATATAACTAAAAAGATCAACCCCACTAACCTATTTCTCTCAACATGCAGCTACGCCACATCATCGATCATCCCCAAGCAATCGCAGCCTGCCACATCTAATAGAATCTGCCACGTCAGTTGAAAAACAAAAACTGTCCGTTACTAACAGTCTCCTCCCACTGCTGAATTTTTTTGCTAAATGGTGAGGCCACGTCATCAAGTAATTCTAGAGTCTTCATTTTCCTTAATGATCCTCCACGAGGACCCCTTGGTCTCCTGTCCTTTCATCTCCATATTTGTAAGCTGGACCATTTTGATTCTTCATCTATTATAGCCCATGGCCACGTGCATTACTTTTACATCTCTGAAATTCATCGCTACATATTCCCATTGTCAATCCTTTCCCTACCAGCCATCATTCGCATGTTCTCATCCAACGTAGGTATGCAGATTGTTTTGGTGTTCTCCATCTCCTTGCATATCAGAGCGATATGATCCTCCATACTCCACAGTCCAGGTAAGATAAAGGCCCTTCAAAATTTGCCTGTAATTTCTTCACCATTCAATTTTCCCTTACTAGTTCTGTAGGGAATGTGTATACTCGAGCAGAACTAAATCTCTGCGGTCTCAGGACGTTTATGTATTATTATGGTCAACATATCAATCAGTCTAATTTGGTCTGAACTTCTATCTTCTTTCACCAAGCTGAATTTACATGGACATTCATCTCATAAAAGCTATCCTTCAAACTACTATACTTATGGTTGTTTTCATAAGGTAAGAAAATATTTAAAAAGACTTCTGCATGTCAATATAAATGTTGCTTGCAATATCTGCTCATTTTCATGCCTAAAGTAAATTGGTTGCCAAATTCATTTTCATGGGCGTCGTTTTTTCATGTATCTCTTCGTGATACATGTTTTAGAGGATCTCCCAAAATCAGACTTCAAATGCTAGGTAAACTATTTTCATCCTTCCATGCTCTTCTGTTCTACATAGAAAGTATATTTAAATGATTCATTTTTGGTTAATCCTATGTTTTGTACGAGTCACAGTAAGTAGTGGATTGCGAAGAGTCTGATTGAGCCCGTCGCATCCTTTAAGTTCTCAGGTGTTCATATTTTTCTTTCCATTTTCATTCCCGATTCTAGGGCGCTAGAGGGACACACATTCACTCCGTAATTCATGCGTACAATTAGAGGACACATAAATTATTAGGAAGATGAAAATTAGCTCCTCGGTCTATTAACTTTTTCATTTTTTTAGTTAGCATTGTGGGCGTACAAATCAGTGAAATTCTAAGGCCTTTTGAGCTTCTCGTGTTGTTAATAGTTTTAAAAGAAAGTACTACAGTGTCTTGCCATTTGTGTTTTAACCGTTGAAAGGTTTAATTACAATCATATACAGATGAATTTTCATATAGCAGGGCTCTTCCTTTTTTTGTTCAACATAAAATGGACCTGCAAAAGATACGCGGTGCTCCAAATTTTATTTTAAAATGCTCTTCCTATCATGGGTTCTAAAATAGCATTTCTTATATACCGCAGCAAAGCGCGGGGTATCATCTAGTTATACTACAGTGTGGAAGGCAAAGCAAAGGGCAATGAAAGAGCTATATGGTGATTGGGCAAATACCTTTCAAATGCTTTATAACTTCAAAGCAGAAGTAGAGAAGAGGTCACCTGGCAGTGTTGTGGAGATACATACTGAGGTAACAGCTGACGGGAAAGTCTTCTTCTCTAAATTCTTCATGGCTTTAAAGCCTTGCATCGATGGATTCAAAGCAGGGTGTCGTCCATATTTGAGTATAGACTCATCTTTCTTGAATGGAAAGTGGAATGGTCAACTAGCAGCATGCAATGCTTTAGATGGACACAATTTTATGTTCCCTGTAGCTATTGGCATGTTTCAGTCTGAGACAGAGGCATCATGGACATGGTTCATGATGCAGTTGAAAAGATGCATATGGTCAGTCTCTCCATTGGCAGTGCACACAGATGCATGTAAAGGTTTAGAAAATGCAATGAAGATTGTTTTCCCTCATGCTGAGCAGAGGGAGTGCTTCGGCCATATGTGGATGAATTTGATCAAAAAATTTAGAGGAGATGATTTTGGACGCATGTGGCCAGCAGCAAGATCTTACACCAGGCAGACACATTCATATCACCTTGAGAAGATTAAGGCGGCATGCTCTAAGGAGGATAGGGTCAAGTTTTGTACATGGTTAGAAACCTACAATTCTCTTTTATGGTACAGGTCTGGTTTTAACACTTCCATCAAATGTGATCATATCAACAATAATTTGGCAGAAAGTTTCAACAACAAAGTGAAGGAGTTAAAAGACTTGCCTGTCCATGACATGGTTGACCAGATCAGGATCATGATCATGAGGTTGTGGGAATTGAGAAAAAGGCTTGGTGATGTTCTTCAAGGAGATAAGCTTCCTGATGTTGTGCAGCAGGTGGTCAACAGGAGCAGAAATCTTGCACATTTGCGTGTTGAGAAATCCTCATTGTGGGGTGCTGAAGTCAGAGATACAAAGACTGGCAGGAGGCATGTTGTTGACACTCAATTGCATGAATGCACATGCCTTGAGTGACAACACACTGGGAAGCCTTGTGAGCATGCCATACTTTTCTTGGCCTCCAAACACAAGCTAAATATGCACCCATATTTGCATGAGTATTATTGTGTAGCAAAATTCAAGGTTGCATATGGAACACTAATTCCAGCACTTACAGATCAGTCTCAGTGGCCTGAAGTGGACATTCGGTTCTCCTTGTGTCCTCCTTTTATGAAAAGAAAGGCTAGCAGGCCCAAACAGAGTAGATTCAAGGCTTGGTTTGAGAAAGGTGGGAGCAGCAAGAAGGAAAAGAAGATGAAAATAAAGATGCCAAGCCAAAAAAGGGCCCAAAAAGGTAACAAGAATAGATGCAAACTCTGTGAAGAACTTGGACACCGAGCTGGCTCTACCAAGTGCAGATACACTGCTGAAAAGCCAAAGTATGTTCATCCAAAATCTATCCTATTTCTTGTTGATGATTTTTCTCCCCCAGCTAACTTGCTTGTTTTCAGGAGGAAGCGTGGAGAAAAAGGTCCACCTCTTGTTGTTGACGAATGCTGGCTAGTGAAAAGGGCAAGAATCAATGGCCAAAGAAAGAAGAGAACTAACCAAATCATGTTTGGTCCTGCTGAGGTGCAATCTGAACTTGTTTTGGAGGATGATGTGCAAAATGTTGAGGATTTAGGGCACACCGTTTCTGATTTGGAAGCTCTGGTGCAAAATGAGGGGCAAAATGAGCCTGTTGTTGAGGCTCTAGTGCAAAATGAGCCTGTTGTTGAGGATCTGGTGCAAAATGAGCCTGTTGTTGAGGCTCTGGTGCAAAATGAGCCTGTTGTTGTTGCTCTGGTGCAAAATGAGCCTGTTGTTGAGGCTCTGGTGCAAACTGACCATGTTGATGAGGCTCTGGATCATGATCATGAGGTTGTTGAGGAGGTGCAGGAGGTGAAGGAGACCCTTGGACGTGCTGTGGGGAGGCCAGATGGTAATGGTAAGAAAAAGAAGAGCATAAACCTGTTGTGTGGTGTGAAACTTGTGAAGGAGAAGAAAACGAGGGGTAAGAAGAGCCAAAAGAAATAGACTTTGAATTTGGCACTTGTTTTTGTAAACATTTGTTATTGTAATAATTTATCACTTGTTGTTATAAACATTTTTTATTGTAATAATTTGGCACTTGTTGTTGTAAACATTTGTTATTATAATAATTTGTCACTTGTTGATAATTTGGACAAAATTCAAATATGATGGTAAATTTGAATTCCAACAAATGTAGCTATGTCACTTTTCTATGTGTGTATGAGCTTCCAACGTTTTTCTCATATGTACAATACAACTCATTCTCACCATGATCCCTTTTGTGAAGTACAACTCACCCTCACCCAAAATGGGGTAGAAATGGGCTCCAAAGCTAGGGTAAACCACCCCATTTCTAAGCAAGTTTTTTTCGACCATTTCTAAAACCAAGTTTGATATTTTTTTCTCAGAACTATGTCACATAACATGACACCATGCGAAGGTTTTGTATTTTTTTGAATTAGTTATGCACATTTGAATGTCTGGTCAAACTTGAAGGGTTTTCATAAATATTCTTAGCTAGCGGATGAGGCTCACAAAACTAGCATTGGATCTCTGATGAAATAGCATGTTGTGAACCTAAAAATGATTTTTACAAAAAATCATCAGCATGAAATCATGTACCTGTAGTTCATATCTTACCCACTTCCAACCGATTCAGTAGGATTTGTCTTTTTCACCAGGGATGAAATAAAAGGTTTGAGATACTCAAGTTGGGAAATTGTACATGCTAGGTGGTCTAGTATTTTTGAAAAATAGGATGTTACCATTTTGAAACTTCAATTTGGTGGTTGCTTCACAAATCCCCCCTCTTTCGGCACTCAGAAAATAGAAAATGGATTTTACGTATCCGAAAAGGAAAACTTTGTGCTACAACATTGTTAGTCATCCCATTATAGACATGCATGCCAAATATGGGCACATTATCACAAACTATGCCTTGATTCTAGCCATATCAATGGTCATTTGACCCGAAAGCCAGAAAACCTCGGAGGAGATAGGTCATTTTGTGAAGGGTTTTTTGAAATACGATCAATAGATCAAGTTTGATATTTTTCCTCACAACTATGTCACATAACATGACACCATGCGAAGGTTTTGTATTTTTTTGATTTTTTTTTGAATTAGTTATGAACATTTGAATGTCTGGTCAAACTTGTGAAACCCCGTTGACTGCATCCTAAACCCAGCTAACCCTAAGGCTGAATGAGGAACGTAGATCTAACCCTAGCGCGACACTGTGGCCGTCCGATCGCGTCTTCTAGAAGGATTCCGCGGGTGGCTCTGGGCGATCCGTGGAAGGGCTTGTTCTGCAACCTGATTGGTTGGCGTCTCTTAGAAGGATTTTGTGGCTAGCTCTTGGCGATCCGTGGGATGGATGATTCTGGAATCTGATTGGCTTTATCATTTTTACGTGCAACAGCGTGTCATGCGAGCGTGGCACACTCCATTGATCGTTGGACCGAGCGTGGCATGCGACGGCGCTGGGCGGGGTGGGCTGCACCATGCATGCAGCTGCCCCTAGCGTCGAAGTCTAGCTATTTTACGTGCAACAGAGCTGCAGCGTATTTACTCCCTCCGTCACATTAAATAAGTGTACGTGTAACAACTTTTTTCAGTCAAACTTACTCCCCTCAGGTTCATTGTAATAAATGAGACTTTGTATGATACCACATCTATGTTATTTTGCACTATGAAGTAGTAACTTAGACTAGTAACATACGCATGATACCACATCTAAGTGCATTGGAAAGGTAGAAGTACACTTTTTGTGGAAAATTTTTAAAGCCAAACGTACACTTATTTGTGGACAGAGGGAGTATGCATATCACTATGACCAGCCTAAGAAAAAATATCAAAATCTAAAATATGTAGTAAATATAACGTACAACGTGGAACACTCCATTGACCGTTGGACCGAGCGTGGCATGCGAGGGCGCTGGACGGGGCGGGCTGCACCATGCATGCAGCTGCCCCTAGCGTCGCAGTCTAGCTATTTTGGTGTAACAACGCTGCCCCATTAAATAAGTGTACGTCGAACAACTTTGTTCAGTAAAAATTACTCTTATCTGGTTCATGCGCCATACAAAAAGTCAATATTTATAAATCTAAAATATGAACTTTGACTACGTATATAAGAAAAAAAATCAAAATCTAAAATATTATAAACTTAGTTTCATACTCCCTCTATTTCCTCCAATTGACATCCCTCTGATTACTCCCACCGATTTTTCTTGCGTGTGTAAAAACGAACGAGTTTGTTGCATGCGGTGTGTAAAAACGAACGAGTACCTTGGTACTAGATTCCTGCATTTATTACCGAAGTAAATCAAGGCCAAATTATATTTTCCCTTTTATTTTTTACTGCCAATGAACAACTACTTTGGGCGTTTTTTCTCTCTTTCGCATTAATGCATGCATGCAGGGGCGGGGGCGGCGGTGCAGGGGTTACGTCGCATCCTAGCTATTTTTTCTCTCTTTCGCATTGATCATGCCCGCTGCCCACACGCAACGCAGCGCACGTGTCTGCGCCAACGCGACGCTGGATTCCCACGCCGCCCTTCACGCCCCGCCCTCAATAAATAGGCAAAACGTCTTTGCCTCCTCATATCATCTTGCCCCTCATCTTTAACCTTGAGTCTGTCCCTTTGCCTCCTCCCAGCCCCCAAACACTCCGGCGACCATGGCGATCTCCCCCTTTCGCTTCCCTTCCGACACCGAATTAAGCGACGAGGACAACCACCCGGACCACAAGCAGTGGTGGGAGCAGGAGGCGCCCACGCGCCCCAAGCGTGGCAAGAAGAAGAAGTCTCCGCCCTGCCCCTGGGGGGAGCAGGGCCCCATCGTCAACAACCTAGTCCCCAACCTCCCCGGCGGCGGCGACCTTCCCTCCGAAGCGTACTGGGCTACGGCGGAGAAGGAGGAGGCAAAGCAGGAGGCTGCTATCGCCAGGTGGGACGAGAAGCAGGCCCAGCGCGCCTTGAAGAAAAGGCGCATACGGGAGGACGAGGAGCGACGGGAGGCCAATGGCCGGGCCTTCCAGGAGGAGCAGCGGAAGTGGGAGCAGCGGGAGAGGCTGGTGGCGTGGAATGCCGCGAAGGCGGCTACACCGGCACCGCCTCCACCGCCGATGGAGTAGGGTAGCTAGGGTTAGGGTTTAGGGGCTAGCCCAGGGTTTAGGCGGGGCGCCTATTCCCTTCTATATTATTGTACTTTTTTCTTTTTATTGTAATGTTATCGATCCGGCTATCTAATATAAGTAATGTTATCCCAATATTATCTATCCCCTTGTTTTATTGTAATCTGTGTTTTATTGTATTGTCATTTGTCAAAACACCCAAAACAACAAGTGTATAAAACAAAATACACAAAAACAAGTTCATATAATACTCGTGCAATATTTATAAAATGAGTGAAATTAGAAAAACTCAAAAGGAAGAATAAGTTAACGTAATGATGGTTGATTATTTTCAAAACAAACATGGTTCATTTTCAAACAAGACATTTACTTATTTACATAAGTTAAAGGAGCGCCCAAGTTATGTTAGTTAAATGGATGTCCTTGGACTTCATTTATATATTTACTTTCGTAAAAAAAAAAGATTGCGACCTGAACACGAGTATCTGCAGATCCACACGTCCCTATTTAGATTGTAACGTGAGTATCATTTTTTTTTGCCTAATCAACATATAGTTACTATTGGGCCTGGATACGTGCATTTTGGCCTGGCCAAGTTCTATTAGGTCTGACCTTTTTTAATCCTCGTCAATTATTTTTTTACTTTTCAACCCCTCTCCCTCCCCTGCACACGGGCGCCCCTGCACACTGATAAAAGGAACACTGACGAAACTGAAGAAACACTGATTTCGAAAATAGAGCAGCTCAAAATTAGCCCGAATTTGTGTTGCATTTTATTCAAGCCAAAAACATAGACCATTACATCCATTACAAAGCATCACTCGAACACTGACTGGCGCTGTCTAATGACTAACGATCAGGAGATAAACTAATCCGAGAGAAATTACACAAAAATAAAAAAACCGGCCATCAGATTGTCCTGCTTCTTCAATTCGATGATTTGCCTTAGCTGCTTGTTCATCTTCTTCAGCTCGGCCTTCACTTCCGCATCCACCGTAGTACCAGCGGAAATGGGGTTGCCACATCCCAATTGCTCCACCACGGACGGGTTTTCGAGCTCCCGGGATGCTACCTCCACCCCAATTCGCTCGATGTACTCATCAAGCCACTCAAAATGCCCACATTTTGGCAGTTCCTAAAATCGCAAAGATGAACCCTAAATCCCAAATTCGATGAAATGCATGAAATTTCGAAAGAAAAGCGAGAAATTGGCGCTCGGAATACTCAGATCTCACATTTTCCGGCTCGGGCTTGCTCTCACACTTCACAAATTCCCGGCCGATGTTGCCGTTCTTGTCGGTGGATGTGACAAGCCGCTTCAGGGGCGCGGTACGGGGGCAATCGGGGCACCTCCTCATCGGCACCGCACCATACCGAGGCCATGAGCGGTGGGAGGAAGCAGAGCTCGACATCCTCGCCGGCGTTGCCGCACTTGCATGCCGGAGAAGAAAACGGAAGGGGATGAGATGCTGGAACGGTGGCGGGAGTGCTCGGTTGCGGGGACGGATCGGGGCCAACGGCTCTCTTCAACCACAGGTTGGGTCCCACGATATGAGGTGGACATCATGTGAGTTCCGCCGTGACGTGGAGAGGCTGTGGGTCCTACTGTGCTCAGCTGATTCGAATTCGTTGACGGTCTCGTGGGGTTAAGTAGAAGTGTCGCACAGGAGCTATTTGCCACTCCAGAAGTGTCGCATACGAGCTATTCTTTGCAACGATGTCGCTTTCCTTTCATTTTCACGTAAAAACGTCGCATATGAGCTATAAGCCCGAAGATGAGAGCTACGGTGAAGCACTGAAGCTGTATTTTGTCCGGTACTCGTCTGTCTCCGTTTTTTCAGCTGAATTGTTGACTGGGGCAGCAAAAGTGATTTGTTTGGTGGAGTTGCCTATCCACCCCAACGTACTCTTTTCTCCTGTTTTTTCCCACCAACTCCACGCTATAAATCAGAAGTTCGCTACCATACTGTTCTCCGTCCCCAACGTACATCCCATCACGCACGATGGCTCGCATGCTTGTTTGCCCGCCGACCCTCACCCTGCTCGCCGTCGTCGTTTCCGTGGCATGGATGTGCACGCTGCCGCCATGCTCGGCTGCAGTCGCGCCGGTTCCGGCGATGACCACAGCAGCCGCAGCCGCAGACAAGCAACCAGTGCCTGCTGCCGCAGCCGTGGTCTCAACGCAGACAATACCCACAGCAGCTGAAGGGACAACACCGGCGGCCACGGCTACTGCCTCCAAGAAGTTCCCCTTGGCCCCACCGGACGTCGTGGAGCCGGCCGCAGAGGTGGTGACAGCACTGCCGGTGCCGGTGCCAGAGACACTTCCCAGCGCAGAAGGTCTCGGATTCGGCCCCAACGGCTTCGGCACCAACGGTGGCTTAGGTGGCGGCGGATGCTGCGGCGGCTTCGGGTACAACGGAGGTCTTGGTTACAATAATGGACCATTGTTCTTCAACTCGGCGCCGCCAAGAAGATCGAGGCTGAGATATGTCTTGGCGCCTATGCTGCTGGCAGTGGTAGCAGCCATGCTCTACGTGTGACTTGTGCTGCCTTTTCAATTTCGGAGGAAAGCAGGCATATATATACGTCTGCGTTCGAGTTTTATGTATCACAGGTTAAAGTAAATACATATGAATGTAAACGATACCATGTCGGTGATATTGTTCTTCAACGAAATGATCGATTCAAGAAAGATGTGCTTGCGCTGCTAACGAAATGCGCAAGCACTTGTTTAATTGGACTCGGCATTCTTTACGGAACACCTATTTTTTCTGGGTCCGATGTGAGTCATTTCGTCGGACCACTCTAGAGACGTTGATTGCTTCTTCCTTCGAATTAGTTTTCTTATTCAATTAATACACACGGTGCTATAAAGCCTCTACTAATTGAGAGATACCGGAAACACATCCCCTAATCAAGCGACCAGCTGCAGGATGCACCCCACCGATCCCCTCCTCTTCCTCACACCACATATTGCCTTGCTCTGCTTCTTTCGCTGTCCGCCTCTCCTCGTGCACATTATTCCTCTCCGCTCTGCCATGGATATCCCACAGCGCCGCTACCATATGGTCTAGGTCCTCGTGTGCCAGCACGGATGAAGCTCAGACGCGAGGGGACGTCAATAGGGCAGAATTGACCGGGAGGGCAGCGGTGGGAGGCGATAGAAGGTGGTGGTGTCTCGGCGGCTGCTTCCGAATCAGTGGGTCATTGGCCGATTCCGCTAGAATGTTTCTCAGGCTCTGAATCACGACGTTGGGCTCATTCCCGTGGCGGCGTGGCTGTTCCAGTCTTAGACTCTTCAGAAGCATCTCTGAGGGTAGCGACATAGGAAGTGAGTAGGAACTAGGAAGCATGTACTAGCAGGATCAATCAAAGGAAAACATGACTAGCAACTCAAGCGTATATGTATGGAAGCAAATTTCATGTTTGCTAGGAGCATTTTATTATTTATTTTGAAGCCTATCCATAGTTTGTTTAATTTTACTATTGACAGAAATAAATATTTATTTTATTGGAAGCATTTCTCTAGCCAACGGAAACAACATGTATTTTTGTTGAAGCATTTATCTAGTTGATGGAGATGAATTTTACGAATTAGACATAAAATTATATTAAATTGAAGCAAAATCATTCACAGCGGAAGCAATTTTTTTTGTGGGAGGAAACATAATCTTTCTGCACTGAAAAGTAATTTTTACATTAGAAAAGAATTTCTTTCATAAAGAAGCAAATTCATTTACATCCGAAGCAAATCTAAACTACACATGAAGCAAACGAGATGTCTAAATCGTAATTAGTATCCTTGAAATCCAGAATAATTAGTTTCTCAAAATCAGGAGCAATATGCTCTGCCACACCAGAAAAATGATGCTTCCAGAGTCAAACGCCCTGAAAACTAATGCTTCGATGCATGGAGACAGATGATTCCTGCCAATGATGTTTCCAAGTATTTTGGAAAATACATCTTAAAAAGTCGTTATTTACTGGCGAAAATAAATTACCAAAAAAAGACGCTGAATTGTGAGATTTAGTGTGATACACGGAAATGGTTACAACAGTGAAGCATCACGGAAACTAGTCAACAACCAGGTTGTACTTGTTTCTGTTGCCCCAATCGGACGCTCTATATGATTCACATCCTACGGCAATGTACTAGTCCGATGGTTTGCTAGTATCGGCATCCGATGCCTAGTGGTGCCCTTTTTTCTGCATCTGCGTGCATAATCAATTTTGAGACGTCCATACCTTATGATGAAGTGATGAAGCCAAGATAAAAGAAAAAGCATTGCGTCACATAGTGAACCAAACATCATGACAAGAGACCAGCATCTGTACCTCGATTGTTTATACTCTGTTCAAGTTACTTGTCGCGAATTTGTCTAGATTTGCATGTACCTAGACACCATTAGTATATATATAGATACATATGAATCAAGAAAAATCTGCGACATCAAATTCGGGACATAGCAAGTATTAAATTTAGGAAAAGCCAGGTGCCAAATCTTATTTCAACTAACTAGCATAGTGGCCCTCGCATTTGCGAGGGCATCATCTTTAGTTACTGTTTTATAAATCTTAAAGTTTTTGTCAATTATGTAGATATTTCTTCATTCTGTTTCCTCTTTATTATTATAAATTTAATACATAATCATCAAGACATGGATAAATTCTTGAAGGCGTGACTTTATCCTTTAATTTCATATTGGAATATGGATCCCATCTATGGATATATTAGGTGTTCCTCTCTATAAGGCACACCTTAACCCGCAACACCCATACTTTTAAGGAAAACATTATATAATTTTGTGCACAACTTTTGATACAATGTAAATTTGGTCATTCTACTTCACACTGAACTATTACCCTTCAATGATTAATTTCATCAATTTCTAGTTTTTTTAGTGGACGGGACCTCTCTAAAGATGTTTTGATTGACGTGGCATCTGCTTGTAGGGTACTGCAACACCACATGACTGTAATGTCATCATTTTTACCAACATATACTACTAAATTCAGTATGGAGAATAGCATAAAAATGACTTTCTATTTTTATTTCATACCATAATTTTTACTTTATATAATTGATCAAATGTAAGAGTAAGTTCAAAAAAGGTTGAAAGAATTTTAAAAATGCTAATAGGTCTTACAATTTCAAGATATTTTGTAAATAAAATTTCTCCTTTGATATTTGTATTTCTCTTTTTTCGTTAATTTTAGTTTTTCACACACGTTTGTCACCCTTGGATTGGTGTAAAATAAAATCTCTTAAAATTTATTTAATAATTACTTTAAGAAAATCTGTGACAAAAATAATATAATTAGTATAAGAAAATTGGTGACATAGGTGACATTGTCTTGCAATCATTAAAAATGGAGCAGATGGAAAATATCAAATTGATAAATAAGCTAAGTATTTTTCATGATATAGTTTTTCCTAATAGATCATTATATTAGTTCTGACCATTTTCAAAATACTTCTTTGTTCATAGTATTGCTTTGAGGACATGATAAATGTCGTGAACTACTAATATTGTAAATAGACTAATATATTAGTATAAAAGTGCAAATCATTTATGAAAAGAGTTCGAGAAAAGAATTTATATGCACGCTTTCATTATTTATCAATAACAAAACGACAACAAAAGTCTCCAATTTCAAGAAAAAGAACATTCTCCAATATTTCTACAAAAGTATCTATAGCCTATCATTGGCAAAGTGTGCTGACCAGGAGTATTAACCGCAACAAAACTATTTAACTATGCTTTGTTAAATCAGTGTCTAGCAAGCAGATATATTGACTGAAATTGTAGTGAAGAAAACCATCTATAATTATTTTGAAAAATAAAAGAAAGGCATATTTATTGTGGGGCTAATTATTAAGTTCATACTGATAGAGAGAGAGAGAGTAACAATGTAGACACAATTACTGTATGTTGTATTGACAAATAAACAAAGGCATATTCTATTGCGGGACTAATTATACTAATAAAAAGAGCAACATTAGAAAATACCAAATAACCACATGTTGGTCTTTTTTTAGTCACTTGGAATTTTCTTGCATATGTTATTTCAAAAAGGATTTTACATATACGTGGTCTTTATAAGAGTCATAACAAACATCCAACCATTCTCATCTCAAGTCATCTTTCGGACATTTATCTACACACTATAATCACAGCTATATTTTTTATTCCAACTGTAGACTTTTAGTACGCTGAAGTAACACATAATTTCATACATTAATATTTTTGCAAGTCTCAAGCAATTAGTGATTAGCAAAACTAAACAATAGACGCTTGATCAAATAACATCTAAAGTGCAAGAGAATCAACAAAAAATATACCAAGGATACATATAGTTGATTAGTACACACCTCTTGTTCTGTGTTGTCGATGGAGAGATCTGTTAATTCATGTTTAATCCTACGCATGATCTTGTCCTAGCTGCTTGCCAATGATGACTGCAAAAGCATGTCCAACGATGACTGCAAAAGCATCCTATCGCTCAGACAGCTAACACGCTTGAAATATCACTGATCTGTAAAAATATGAGAAGCAGCACGGTGGACGATGTCCAGGCATGCGAGTCTATGAAGCCATTGGTTTACATGCATGATTGGAATCTAGATATCGATATCTTTATAGGTAAGTGTTAAAATAATCAGAGGCCACCGATCTTCATGCAAAGACCGTGTGGAGCTTCCTACTCCCTCATCCATGAGTCCAAGTTTGAAACCTGGGATCCTTCGTGCATTCATAGCATGGAATCTCGGTCGACCGACGGAGGGCACCGAATATGTAATGACATGGAGGGGGCAGCGGTAGGTGTCGGTACATGAGGGAGTAAAAAACCTATTTTCTTCTCTGTATTTAGATCGTAATCAAAAGGGTATGGGAATATGTAATGCAATAGGTAGGTAATTATTTGTTGGAGGAAAACTCTAGCACCCTGATTAAATCTAGGCCTTCGGTTATAGAACCAACAATCAACATAATTTAGGTGATGTGGATTGATACCTTCGATCTAGATTACGGATGTAGTATAACTTTTTTCCCTAGTATACCTAGGTTTACCGAATCCTCGGAAAGCAGAAAGCAAAGTGAAGTTACTTTAATAGACCTTCGAGAGTTTTGGAATTTCTTTTGTGTTTTACCGGACCCAGAGTTTCCTGTCTTTTGTTGTTGTCGATGATGGAGAGAGAGGTCCTAGGGCCTTCGGTTTCACCTGTAGCTGTGCACAATATTAGATGCGAATAAAAGATAATAATAAAGTATGCATGTAATTGTTAGACCAAGATTTATGTGTGGAAAGTGCATCATTGCCTCAGCAACCGCTTATAGCAATAACCTACTAGTCTCATTCATAGAAGAAAGAGAATTAATGATATGCATAGTGATATCAGCGTTAATCTTAAGTAAATCCCTCACATACATCCATACTACCCTTTCTATCACTGGGGTTCCCATCCTGCATATTAGTCATTACTCACACTCCCTATACCTGGATCAATCCTCGGGGTCTTGGGTATCTGAAAAGTTCTTAGATTGAGGCAAGAGAGGGTACAATAATCATCATGTCATACAAACCAATACATAATCCCATCTATGATAAATAACATGAACATGCTACATGGCTAGGCCGAAGCCCTTAGCCGAAGGATAATTACTCACACATAGAGATAAAATAAATAATCATAAACATTGTAATAAGGACCATAAGATTGATAGCAAATAGTCTTACAATGTCGCCAATTAGAGAAGAGATCTACTATTACAAGTGGTGGAATATGGCTATGGTGGTGGAGAAGGGTTTGGCAATTAGATCTAGATATATTCCTCCGACGGAGTGGTTTCTGATGACTGGGTGTCATCAGTGGCGAAGCGAGAGATCGAGAGTGGAGAGAGCCGTTATATCGTCACCCGATGCCTCTTTATATAGGGATCCCTTCACGAAAGTTGTTCTGTTTGACCTAGCGGTGTCAATAGAAACTATATGGCCAGAACTATCTGGCCGAAATTTTATTCCCGTCGTATAGTTGGTCGTTAAAGTTTCTGGATCCGCTTCACGGCTCCTAGTTTCTTTGATGTGTTGGAAATCTCGTATCTTTGACTTTAATGTTGTGATTCCCATCATCAAACGTTATTATCTGCGCAGGGAAAAATAACAAGACAGGATTGCATACCCCTTTGATCATTAGGCATTTGTGGCAGGGTTTAGAGAGATATTTCATCAAATATATAAACAATATCTAGTTTAAATGTGAGTGTGGATGACTATATTTCATAGCCATCATGGATCAACCCGGTGCTACGAAAAACTGTCTTATATTGCTTTTAGTATATAAAATATACTCCATCTGACCCAAATTAGTTGACTTAATTTGTCTAGATTCAGTTGTATCTAGACATGATTTAGTATTAGATTTATCTGTATCTTGACAAATTTGAGTCAACTAATTTGGGTTAGAGGGAGTAGAATATTTGAGTCTATCTTTTTTTTTCGATAGGTGGAATATATGTTAATGCCAAGAAAACATCAATTACTCTGTACCTCCAGCATCTGTATCATCATAATGACTAGAGCAAGTCTAGACATTAAAAATACACACAACCCAAAAAACAAAAGAAAACTACAAACACCCACTGAGCCAAACAAAGACCTACAGTAATAAAACCATAAGGGGAAATGACACCTCGACACTGAAAATCTCCTCCAGCATGATGCCTCTAGGAATGTAACAATGTAGAAACACTTTCGTTGTCGGTGTAACCAGCATGGTTCGTCCTGAGTTTTTACCTTAAGAAAGTCCAATCTCTAGATAATGCCTTCAACAAAGCAATGACTAGAGAGAACCATTGGCACGTAAAATCATAGAAGGTCGGACCTAGGGCTTTCACCCCAGAGACCAAGACATGGAGCTCAAAAGACAGTGCCAAGATTGTCATCCTCATTTGTCGATAACTTTTGCAAAACGAATCATTTATCGCCAGACACACATGTATTCACCCCATTCCTTTCTATCAATGCCACCGCTGGCACCTAGCGGACTCACTCAACATGGGAGTGGAGATTGCTAGCCTTCGAACCAGCTTTGTCATACCCACCTTTTCCAAAACCATGGTAACCAAAACTGATCGCCATATCGATATTCCCAAAGGTGTCGGTGAAAGTAGATCTTGGTACCCAATTGCATCGGCAACAGTCTTGCCACAAGGGAATGGATGGCCGCGGAGTTTTTGGAGACCAACGCCGCGTGACACAATGAAGCCACAACATCGTCAAAACCACATGGGTCGCTAGTGTCGTCCTCGCTCATGTCCGCCTACAACGGAATAGGACGGTCCCCTGTGATGACAGTCTCGATCAACCGATCGCCGGAGGAGCTCCAGGACGCGCCTTATTTCTGAGATCTCACGCTCAATGGACACGAGGAGATCTGGATTGACCGACGGGCTGAAGCTCCGATGTGATGATATTATCCTGCCAGTCTTTATTAGGTCCAGTTTTTAGGCGACCCTGGTGCTCACCTAGTCGATGGAGTTGACTCCCTAGGAGCCGGCAGGGCCAAACGATTACCCACGTGGAATATATTTCAAGCATGGTTTCCTTCCTCGCCAACGAGTTGGCATTTGCGACGGTAAGAAAAGTGTACTAGTCTTGGATCAGATCTTGGGGGATTAGCATAATATATGTTCCATAACAAGTATCCATCTCAACAAACTTTGGCCTAGATAATAAGTAAACCGATAGATTCACCTTTTTTGGAAGGGACTTACGAGAGTTAAAGACTATTTTTTTAGCAGATGCCAAGTAAAAGTAGGTGATGTTACTATGTTAAAGTTTTGTAGAGTTATATATGTAGATTTAATTCATGGGCACACGAGGTCTCTATGCAAATATCTATGAAAATTGAAAATCCCACTTAAGATCAAAGTTTTCATGTGGTTCCTAAGTAAAAAGTTAGTATTAACAAGAGATAATTTGGCTAAAAGGAATTTTATTGTGAGTCAAAAATGTTGTTTATGTGATTCAGATGACATCTTTTTCTCTCATGCCCATTCGAAAAATTAGTCTGGTGAATTCTTTATTCTACTTAAAATATCCCACCACCAACTAATATCACCAGTATGTTTGGAAATTGGTTGACTGGTATCGACAAGAAAAATAAAGCAAGGATTCATATAAGCGTTTTTGCTTTATGTTGATCCATATAGAATTGTAGGAATAACATTGTTTTTAAAAAGAAAGACTATACCTTTTTTTAGGTTATACATACGGATGGACACTGGATTCAACAATGGCTTTTTTGCTCCGAGAGGATCATCGGGAATGCATGGTTACTGGATGTAACATGCAGCTAATGGTTGCATATGATATGTTCTACCAGGCTACTTGGAGGCCTATTAGTAGGATTCAAGATGTATAGATTGCTGAGCATTTTACTTACCGTTAGATTGTTGATATTTGTATCGCCCCTCTCTGATCTTTGAGATGTAACTTTTAAACTATGAACCACGTAATAAAAGGTTGTGTGCATCTATATTGGCTGGGGTCCTATTCCCCATTTAAAAAAATTTAGGTCATGGGAGACAAAAAAAAGAAATGACCAAGGAGAACCCCCGCCACCTCCACCCATTGTAGAGGAAATTGCACAAACCACCAACTATTACTGTCGTCGTTGCACAAAACACTAACTTTACATGTCTTTTGCACAAACCACCAACTATTGGTGTAATATGTTGCACGTAGGTCCAAATCACATATTAGGTTGATTAATTGCAAATATAATGACGAGGGTCCATGCGGTAGTGATGATGTGGCGGTGAACCTATCTTTCTCCAATGTGTCGTTTCAAAAAAATAGAAAAATGAAAAACTTTTAGTAATTAAAACAGTATAAACTATCCTATAAACTAACTAATCTAGAAATGTTTGAAAGAATTTTCTTTTAGTTGTTGCAATTTTTTCATATTCTTTTGTATAAAGTTTGAAAAAAAATACTAGATAATGGCACATGGATGCCATATCCTCACGCCATGGGGCCCGGTCATTAGGTTTATAGTTAATTCACTTAATACGTTTTTTGACCCGTGTGCAACATGTTACACCAATAGTTGGTGGTTTATGCAGAAAGCATGTAAAGCTGGTGTTTTGCGCAATAACGACAGCAATAGTTGGTGGTTTGTGCAATTTCCTCCCCATTGTAGGGCGACCTCGTTCGACGAGGACTAGGGTATGGGAAGGTGAGCTGAGGGGTGGTTCCCACGTGTCTCCTCTTAGAGGGACACGGTTGTCGAGAAAACTATGTACCGGCAGAAAGAAACACCATCTATCTACATGAAGTAACTTGAAAAACAATAACAAAATATCATCCATAATATATCCTACGTCACAGATAGATAAGGAAATCGTGCAGCTTCTTGAAGTAACATTGGAGAAGTTTTGGTGGAGATTGTAGGCTAAATGAGTTGCTTAATGAAATCACCAGCTATCTTGTTTGAAGGACATCAAATAAAAGTTGCTTGGGGTCCAAACGATGTTCGTGCAATATGCCTGATACCTTCCAATTCCATTACTGTAAACATTTCTCGTTGTTATGAGGGTAGCAAATTAAGAACCAGAAGTATTTGAAGCCATTGTAGTCTTTAGATTAGATGGGCAAGCATGCAAAGGAGATCACTTGGTTCATCTGTGGGAGACAAGAAGGAGGGAGTATGGTATATATGGGTAGTCTCCAAGGACCATCGATCTATTAGAAGTATTATGTGAAGGTAGGTATGCAGCACTCATTCCACAACTTCGGTTTTTGAAATGGGGGCGTACCCTGGGCTCTGTATCAATTGATACGGCCTTCTTTATTGCTTTATTATCACTCATTCCACAACTAATTGGCATAATTAATTGATTGATACATACGACCTTCTTTATTGCTTTATTATCACTCATTCCACACCTAATTGGTATAATTAATTGCACAGAGTATGATGATGACTTGTCATAAGTAGCCAAAATTTAGTTTTATTGGGAAAATGAGTTTTTGAGATAGTAAGACGTTATGGGAAAGTCATGTTCAAATTATTTGATACAATTTATCTTGTCCACTTTTGTTCGATAAAAGAATATATTAGTATCGAATTGAAAACTCGAGTAATTAAATGTTGTCTCATTGAAATAAAACTCCAGTTACATATGCGGTACTACCTCTATCCCAATTTATATGACTTACGCGTATACCTAGATCGTCCGCATGAGCTATATAATATGAATTATATAATATAAAAATTATATCATTAGAAAATATAACATTTGAAGTTTCTAATAATATAGTTTTTATCTTATGTACCTCATGCTAAGTTGGTTAATTTGTCAACCTAGAAATACGCGTAAGTCTTATAAACTGAGACGGAGGGAGTACTTTTTATTTAAAACACTCCCTCCCAATTTTAGTATACTAGACGGATATGCGAGCTTCGCCTGGCCGCTTGCATTGCGTTTCAGCGTTGTGTGATAGGCATGGTGGGTCTACCATTTTTTTCAAGCGTGTTACTGTCCTGTGTAACGCGTTTAGTCTCTTCTGTTTTGTTCACTGCCAAAATAAAAAAAATATTAGGGCGTGCTTTGCTAAGTTGTTCAAACTTTTTGGTCATGCTTTGCTGACATATATATGAAAATAAGTTGACACAAGGTGTATAGACGCACTGTGGCACATTTTTCGGCATTGTGTCGCCGGTTGTAATGTGTCTAGTTGAGGTTCTATGTGGGCTACATTTTTCGGCGTTCTCTGCAGAAGCAAAGTTTTCTTAGTCAGTGCATATTTGATAAGAAAACCTTGCAGGCGACCCTTTCCACGACTTCAGAAACATGAAGGAGTGGTATGTTTTTCAACAAGAGGAAGCCCCAAATTCATTTCAGCTCATGAATGAGTACAACATGATGACAAAGTTAGCATTGGCAGCTGTGATATCTCTGATTTCCTGGTTGGCATGATTAGCACCAATCGCCCTAGTCGCAGCTGCTCTAGCCAGTGTCAGTCAAGTTAGTCAGTCATGAAGGTTACCTATGGGAGTCCAAGTAGCTGAGCTACTGAGGCAGCAGGAAGTACAGACTTCAACATGCAGAGGGGACGACGCTTGAGCCGTGTAAGCTTCACCATTGGATCGTAGTGCCCAGATTGGTCCAGGGAATACCGAGTCATATGGCTTGCTGTGGAGTTGTTGCTGGTAGTATCTTTTTCCTCCAAAGAAACGTCACCAGGAGAGAACATTGATCTTTCACCATCAGCAGGAGGGAACAGTGAGATCTTTCAAAATTAGCGGGGGAGAAGGTCTCTGTAAAGGCAATAGAAATAAAAAACAGATAAACACACCCATAGAACAAAAGTATAGGCCTTAAAAGTAAAAATACATAGGACTAAGATCCTAGTGCATAGTGATATACCTTATGTACTTTAGTTGGCAGAAGATACAAATCAAGAAGCGGAGACTTAAAAAAAAATTAATGTGAAGAATCTAAGTAATGGCATACATAGCAGCGAGCTTAAAGACCATTGTTGAATGTATGCATCATTTAACTGAAAGGTATCGGTTTCTACTATATGAATACGACGTGTGCAACTTAGCAAAGACAATACAGTCACAAGTTCTACCATGCAGCAGAGGAAATTAATGGTGGTGTATGAGCTCTCGTTGGATAAACCACAAATCACATCTCTGAAAATGTAGTAGTAGCATCTTTTTTTTTTTAAGGCATTCTACGGCGGGCAAAAAGCCAGCCTGAACCAATCAAATTAAAGAACAAAGTTACAAAGTTTGGTTACAAAGCCATAAGAAAAGAGAAAGCCAAGAAAACTATACAGATTGTCTGCGTACCGATTGAGGTATCGGCCTAGTAAATATACGACAACAGAAGGGAAGGGAGATGAAAGAGAAGAGGAACCTAATGAGAGCCTAGATGAGCGAACATCACCGCCCAATCATGTATCAGCTCTTTGTGAGGCTGCTTTTGGCACCTATGATTTCAAAGAAGCAAATCTTCCACACATCTACGAAAAACAAGCTGCATTGGCTTGTCGATATTTCTGAAAACCTTAGTATTTATCCTCTTCCAGAGATTCCAAAGAGCGCATATGATGATAGTGGATCTGACTTTGCCAACGGGTGCTCCACCCCAAAGATCTCGAAGCCTAGAGCAGTCTTCAATATCTCCCTGAATGGCAGGGACGGCCATCCAAAAGGAGCTGACCGAAGGGCAGTGTAAACAAGTGCTCAGTAGTCTCGGCCGAATGGCAGAAAGGGCAGGAATCTGAGGTAGCTAACCCCTTCCTGAAGCGGCGCTGGTTTGTAAAAAGCCTTCCACGATCGGCGAGCTAAAGAAACATGCGGCAACGGTTCGTCGAGTAGTAGCTTCTTGAGCTCCCAACTTCTCTCCTTATACACGTCATTATAGTAAGAACAGTTAAGCAATCTAGAGAAAAAGAATTCTTCTTGTCTCCTAGTAGGGAGCAAAGCAAACATAATAGAACTCCCTGCTTGACAAAACCTAGCTAACAGAAATCTTCTTGTAAACAAATTATGTAACAGACACTAAAATGAACAAATAATGATGAAGAAAGAAAGAGACCAAAAAATTATATATTGCTTATCGCTTAGCTTCTTGCTGATGACAAGACATCAAATGAGTAGAGAAGTGAGAGGAGTGGATGGAGAGTTTGATGGCAGTGGCAACAATGTAGAGAAGTTGGTACAAATTTTAAGCGTTGTTCCTGAAAAAGAATTAGCATGTAACTGCTGGTCACACAAAGACCATGATAGTATGAATAATGATCAAGCTGCACAAAACATGGTAATATCTTGGACTAAACAATACAATGACCTAAAACTGAAGCTCCAAGGCTTAATGTTGAGGGAAACAAAGCATTGAGATTATGATGTGGTGATAAGAAAACACATAACCTCTTGATCATAATGAGTAGAACACTGCTATAATCAGAAATATACCATATGAAACACTTTTAGAGTGGGAGAGAAAAATGAGTCAGTGATTGACCCATTATATTATCTAATTTGGTTAATTAGCTAACTAATGGGGGAATCACAAACAACGAAAAAAATCGGGGAATTAGGTTGCACCCAGAAAAGACATTCTTTCAACAGTCTTCATACATAGCACAAAATTATATGCTCGAATAAAAAAAAGAATCGATACGGAAAAATGCCAGGGGCGGACCAAATCAGTAAAAAGATCCTAGGTATAATGGGCAAATGCTCAACCAGACTCATGATCTGTTCTATATCTAAATTAAGCAAACAGAGTTAGTGTCATACTTTAAAGGTGCCTTCTGAAATGAAACAGTGCTTACCACCATTCTTTTCTGGAAGTGTTTTCCATTCTTGATAATCACTAGTAGAAAAAGGGTCTTCGGTTCGGTCCAAAGTCCAACACTAGTCCTGATTTGTTACGGGTCGAGACTAGTATGAGCACTAGTCCCGGTTCGTACCGTTTTTGGTGGCTGGAAGCCCGAGAAAACTTTAGTCCCGGGTTGTTTTGGACCTTTAGTACCGGGTCGTGATACGGCCCAGGACTAAAGGGGTTCGGGCACGGGCAATACCCTTTAGTCCCGGGTCATAATACGACCCGAGACTAAAGGGTGCGGGCCGCGGCAGAAAAACTTAAAATGACTATTACTTTTGCGTACAATGTCGGAAAAAAATGTACAACCTATCAAAATGCGCGGAAAAAAATTGTGAGTTTGATTTCATCGGCCGTTATGGATTATTTTAGATTTTTAAAATTCGAAAGGAAAAAAGTTATTTAAAAAATGATTTTTTTTGCAATTTTATTTATCCTATATTTGGATTCCTCACATTTTTCTGATAATTATGGATATATTATTTGTCGAATTTCGATTTACAGATTTAAAGATATTATTTATGCCATATTAAATGAATAAATAGCAAAAAATGAATAAAATATTATTTTATTTAGTTTTTTACCTTCATTTAATTAAAATATTATTATCACTTATTTATTGTTGTTTACTAAAATATTTGTTTGTAGTTTCAAAAAATAAAGATGTATGGCATATTGATATGGGCTAATAGGATTGATATGATAGTGTTGACAACAAGGTACAAATGGGCTTCGTGCAAGGACATAACAGAGAAGTTAAGCGTGCTGAGAGTGGAGTAGTGTTAGGATGGGTGACGGAACGGGAAGTTTGAACACAAGTGTAATTTGACCTAAGATAAAACATACTTAGTACTAAAAATGTTCCAAATGAGAGGATTACGAGTCAAACAATTCAAAAGTTTAAGAAAAAAATTGAAAAAAAAATTGAAAAAAAGATTAAAAAAAATATCTTTATATCTTTAGCCCAGAGCAGTATTACGACCCGGGACTAAAGATCATTCGTCCCACCACTGCAAAAAAAGGGCCATGCGGTGGCCTCTAGTCCCGGATTGTAACAAACGGGGACTAAAGATAGGGGCCTTTAGTCCCGATTTCGTAGTCCCGGGTGCAAAATCGGGACTAAAGGCCCTTACAAACCGGGACTATAGGCCATTTTTCCACTAGTGAATATAGACTACACAAAATCAGTGCCAATGACGATGTCAACTGTGACGACAAAATTTCCAACACCATTTTTGACCCTTGAGTTAACCCTGGTTCAGAAAAAGAAAAACAAGAATTCGAGCATTATTACTTTTTTTAGCATCACCTCAGGAGAAGTTGAGAAAAATGAAAAATCTACATAGGAGAAATAAGAATGCAGCTCCACGATTATTCTTTCACGCGTACTCCAAATACCATTGCGCTAGATCTCCATGGTGGCCCCACGTCAAAGTTTATTCTCATGGAATGATAAGCATAATATACCAAGAATTTCTTGTCATATCCACATAAGACAAAATGACTAAAATATATTCAGAAATTCATTAACTTTCATTTTTTAAGTATGGATACTAAGAAAAAGGGTAAAAATATGATTGCAAAAGAAATGACAATACAAAGAATAGAGGTAAGATTTCCTGATGGCTAAGTCAGTCTGCACAGAAATACTACTTCTCCTATGTTTCCTATGCACAATAAGTTCCCTGTATTTAACTCCTAACATAATAAAAGTTATTCCTGATTGATCACTGTGTAGCTTATCCTTTGTTCACATATGATATATGTGATAACTGTTAGATGTATGTATATATTTATTGTATTTCCCCCGTATGTTAGGGGGCTGCCTGCATATTTGCCCTGTACATGTACTATATATTGTGGCCTTTTGCCCCCAGAGGAATATAACTTTGTCTATTCCTAACATGGTATCAGAGCCTTAGGGTTCGTTTGTCTTGTTGCGCCGTTGCCGCCTGGTTCTCCGCGCGTCCGCCGCTGCAATTCTCCGACACCGTCCGACTCGCGGGCTCCCGACTCGTGGCTCGGCGACGTCCACGCGTCCTTCCGCAACAGCGCCCCCCTGCTCGACGGGAACGCCACGCGCCCGCCTCATGCTCGACGGGATCGATCCCACCCGCCCTTCCACTCCACATGCTCGACGCGGCTCGCCGCCCACGTGGGGTCCACGTGGGCCTCCCTGCCGAGCAGCACACCTCCCTGACGATGGATCGATCCCACCGCCCCGTCCTCTCCACTCCCTGTGCCTGACGCTCGGTTCCCGCTGTCCACGTGGGGTCCACGTGGGCCTCCCTGCCAAGCAGCACACCTCCCTGACGAGCAGCACCAGCCCTCCCGCCCGCTGGATCGCCTCACCACGCTGGGATTGCCGACAGTGCCGCTGCTCTCCGCCCGCTGTTGATCCTTTTTTGTCTGATCTGGATCTAGATCTGACCAAAAAAAAAAAAAAAAAAAAAGGAGAGCGCGATGTCTTCTTCATCGGGTTATGTTGCGATTCCTCGCTGCCCGGTGGTCTTTGATGGCGCGAATTATCCTGATTTCGCTGCCTTTATGCGCGTTCACATGCGCGGTCTCCGTCTTTGGGGTGTGCTCTCTGGCGAGGTCTCCTGTCCGCCGTGCCCTCCTACTCCTGTGGCTCCTCTACCTCCGACGCCGATTGTGCTTGCTGCTGATGCTTCTCAGGAGGCCAAGGATGCTGCTCAGAGCGCTGATGACATTGCTGTTGCTGCCTATGATCTGAAGTTTAAGCAATATTCTACTGATCTCGAGTCCTATCGCCACGCTCTGACTGCCTACACTCAGTGGGTCGATGAGGATGCTCGTGCTGCTGCTGTTCTCACCTCCAGTGTTACGCCTCAAGATGTCGCTGAGTTCATGAGTCTCCCCACTTGTCGCTGGGCCCATCTTCGGCCGCTTATCGGCCGTCTGGGATGCTCTTTACCTGTCGGTTCGTCAGAGCATGCTCTTCAGGGGACTCCACTATTGATGAGTTCTATACTCGAGTGCTGCTATCCGGCGCCTTGATTCTCTTCGTCGCTGTTTGTGGCACATGCTCGTCTTTGCCAGATGTCGCCAGACTTGGAGTTTCACCGCATCTACGAGTTTACGTCTCGGCTTCGCCAGAGTTTGAGCCCGCGTGCTCAGCTGAATGCTCGTGGTCGTGTTCCGCTTTCTGAGGTGTTGTCTGAGCTTCGGGCTGAGGAGACCCGTCTCCGTGGTGCTGGTCTTCTTGCGGTTCCTTCTGCGCTTGCTACTCGTGGTGCTCCCTTGCCGTCTGCTCCTTCGACTCAGCCACGGTCTCCTATACCGCCGCCGCCGATCCTACCCACTCCTCCGTGTCGTGGTTTTCAGCTCGCACCAAAGCCTCGTGGTCCGAGTCAAGACCAAAGGCTCGTGGTCGTGGTCGCCGTGGTTCTCTTCACACGTTTCTTCTGCAGGATGGTCAAACTTGGGCCACCTGTTATACACGGGACCCAGCCACGCCAGCAGACTGTTCGTGGACAGGCTCCTTCCGGGTCTTCAGCAGTGGCTCTCTCTGATCAGGACATTATCCGGAGTCTTCGCGGGCTGCTTGCCACAGTGCTCTTCTTCGACGGCACCGCTGGTTACGGATCGACTCTTGAGCGTTTGTCATCACCACCTTCTACACAGTCAGGTACGTCTCCGTGGTATCTGGATTCTGGAGCTTCTTTTCATATGACCTTTGAGTCCTCTTCTCTGTCCGCTCTTCGTTCTCTCCCTTCTCTGTCTGTGTTTTTTACGGTGATGGTACCTCTCTCCTGCTTTCTAGTCGGGCACCCTTTCTACTTCTTCTTTTTTGTTCTGATATCTCTCATGTCCCTCTTCTTAAGATGAATCTGTTCTCTGCTAGCCAGCTCATCGACCTGGTTGTCGATCATTCTTGATCTCGATTCTTGTGTTGTTCAGACCGCCGCACCTGTGCCCTGGTTGGAGCTGGCCCTCGCAGCCGTGATTCTTCCGGACTTTGGGAGTTAGACTGGCTTCGCGTTCCTTCCACTGCCACTTCATCCGCCAGTTCTTCTCCGGTTGTCGCCTCTACTACCAGCTCTTTTCAGCAGTGGCATCATCGTCTTGGTCACCTCTGTGACTCTCGCCTATCATCATTAGTTCATCGTGGTCTTCTGGGGTCTGTCTCAGGAGCTGGGTCTTTGCATTGTCAGGGCTGTAGGTTGGGTAAACAGATTCAGCTTCCCTATCCTACTAGCGCGTCTGTATCTCAGCGACCTTTTGATTTAGTTCATTCCGATGTTTGGGGTCCGGCTCCTTTCGCTTCGAAAGGGGGCCATCGCTACTATATTTTATTCATTGATGATTTTTCTCGGTACACTTGGTTGTATTTTATGCGCTCTCGTAGTGAGGTGCTCTCCATATATCAGCGTTTTGCGGCCATGGTTCGCACTCAATATTCTACCCCCATTCGTGTTTCGTGGCTGATTCTGGCCGGTGAGTATATCTCCCGATGTTGCGAGGTGTTCTTGCCGAGGGGCACTCTTGCTCGTTCTCTGTCCCGGTGCACATGCCCGTAATGGCGTTTGGCGAAGCATCGCCATCTTCTTGAGACCACTCGGCGCTATGATGATTGCTTCTTCTCTCCCGCCGCATTTCGGCTGAGGCCGCCACGCCGGCTTACCTCATTAATATTCAGCCTTCGCGCCTTGCGGTGGTATCCTCTTGAGCGCCTTTTCCGATCTCCAGATTACTCCATGCTTCGCTTGTTTGGTTGTGTTTGCTATGTTTTACTTGCTCCTCGCGAACGCACCAAACTGACCCCTCAGTCTGTTGAGTGTGTTTTCCTCGGATACAGTGATGAGCATAAGGGCTATCGCTGTTGGGACCCTCTTGGTCGTCGGATGCGTATCTCTCGTGATGTTACTTTTGATGAGACGCGTCCTTTCTATCCTCGTCCCACCGCTGGTACTTACCCGGTGGAAGATATCTCTTTTCTTCTCTTTCCTGACACACCTCCTTCTACCCCTATTGTGTCTTCTTCAGGATCTCCTCCCCCTGCTATCTCTTCTTTGACGCCGTCCGCTTCTTCTTCGTCTAGTTCTCCTAGTTCTCCTCGTTCTCCGGAGTCTTTCTCTTCTATTCCCTCTTCTTCATCGTCGTCTCCTGCGTCGTCTTCCTCTGATGATCTTCCCTCTACTCGTCATGTTCGTCAGCGTCGTGCCCCCAACCGTTATTCTCCTAGTCAGTATGGTCTTTCTGTTGCCTCTGAGCCCACCTCTTATCGGGATGCTGAGCATCATCCTGAATGGCAGCTGGCCATGGCCGAGGAGATTGCTGCGCTTGAGCGCACTGGCACCTGGGATCTTGTTTCTCCTCCTCCCGGTGTTCGTCCTATTACGTGTAAGTGGGTCTATAAGATTAAGACTCGCTCTGATGGATCTCTTGAGCGCTATAAAGCGCGTCTTGTGGCTCGTGGTTTTCAGCAGGAGCATGGTCGTGACTATGATGAGACTTTTGCTCCTGTCGCTCATATGACCACCGTCGTACTCTTTCTTGTTGCTTGCTCACACGTCTGTGTCCCAGCTTGATGTTCAGAACGCCTTTCTCAATGGTGAGTTGAGTGAGGAGGTTTATATGCAGCCTCCTCCTGGGTACTCTGTTCCTGAGGGGATGGTTTGTCGCCTTCGACGTTCTCTTTATGGTCTCAAACAGGCCCCTCGTGCCTGGTTTGAGCGCTTTGCTTCTGTAGTGACAGCTGCTGGTTTCTCCCCTAGTGCTCATGATCCAGCGTTGTTTGTTCACACTTCTTCTCGTGGACGCACTCTTCTTCTTCTCTACGTTGATGATATGATCATTACCGGTGATGATCCTGAGTATATAGCCTTTGTTAAGGCTCGTCTTCGTGATCAGTTTCTTATGACTGATCTTGGTCCTCTTCGATACTTTCTTGGGATTGAGGTTTCCTCCACTTCTGCTGGCTTTTACATATCTCAGGAAAAGTATATTCAGGATCTTCTTGCTCGTGCTGCTCTTGGGGATGAGCGCACTGTTGAGACCCCTATGGAGCTTAATGTTAAGCTTCAACTTACTGATGGTGATCCTCTTCCTGATCCGACGCGTTATCGTCATCTTGTTGGGAGCCTTGTTTATCTTGCTGTCACTCGTCCTGACATCTCTTATCCTGTTCATATTCTGAGTCAGTTTGTTTCTGCTCCTACCACTGTTCACTATAGCCATCTTCTCCGTGTTCTTCGTTATCTTCGTGGTACGATCACTCGTCGTCTTTTCTTTCCTCGTTCCAGCTCCCTCCAGCTCCAAGGTTATTCGGACGCTTACGTGCGAGTGATCCTTCGGATCGCCGTTCACTTTCGCCATGTGTGTTTCTTGGTGGCTCGCTCATTGCTTGGAAGACAAAGAAATGCAGCGGTTTCGCTCGAGTGTTGAGGCTGAGTTGCGTGCGATGGCCTTGTTGATCGCTGAGGTGACCTGTTACGGTTACTTATGGATTTTGGGGTCTCTATTACCACACCCACTGGTTTTGTCTCGACAAGACAGTGCTATTAGTGTTGCACGTGATCCGTCAAGCATGAGCTTACCAAGCATATTGGCGTTGATGCTTTCTATACACGTGCTCAGTGCAGGCTCAGTTGTTGCGCTTCAAGATGTGCCTTGATTCTGATTGCGGATTTCTTCACGAAGGCACAGCACGAGCGCAAAGATGGTTTTACTCCAAACTCAGTGTTGTGGATCCACCATGAGTTTGAGGGGGGGTGTTAGATGTATGTATATATTTATTGTATTTCCCCCGTATGTTAGGGGGCTGCCTGCATATTTGCCCTGTACATGTACTATATATTGTGGCCTTTTGCCCCCAGAGGAATATAACTTTGTCTATTCCTAACAATAACAAACCAACTTAAACATTCTTAAGCCCTCTATTTCTATTGGAACACTCACATTCTAACTAAATCATTTTATAGTTCTCCAACGTGGAAAGAACATGAACATATTTTGATTAACCATAAAGTAACAATTATATAGGTCAAAAACCATTTGAGATCCCACCCCCAGTATACAAAACGAATCGAGTCGTTTTAGTATATTCAATAGACCTTGGAAAATGTGAAATCATTATCCTACTCGCAGGAGAGTCGAGGAGCGGCATGCCGACAGTCTACAGGTGATGACAGTCTGAAGGTTGGCCTCCACGCACCATCTATGCCGAGTGTGGTGTCGTCATCCGTGGGGAGCTGCTCGGCGAGGAACTGCAACGTTGTAGCATCCACGCGCTTTCTCGCCCCTCCCCTTAATCGAATCCATTATCTAAACTTCAACTCTTCTCCCTTAAACGTTTTTTTAAGTTTTACATGCATGGTATGTACATATACGCTTGATATGCAAGGTGCTACTCATTCTATCTAGAAATAATAACTTGGTTAAAAACTACAAAAATATACAACACACCTAACTAACGGAAAAAGAATTTCCACAAAACCTGCACAAATACACACCCTTGCCAGGAGATGCATCTTCTCATCTACAGTACAATATGGTTTTTCTCCATATCTAAGCCTAATACGATGATATCAGGAATTAATATACTCCCTTCGACCCAAATTAGTTGACTTAAATTTGTCAAGATACGGATATATCTAATACTAAACCATGTCTAGATACAATCAAATCTAGAAAAATCTACGCCAACTAATTTGGGTCAGAGGAAGTAACAAATATATGTACTATTTGCGCCATGTTTATAATATCTATTTTTATCTCAACAATTGCATTTGGGAGAGGAGAAACAGACCTCGCTAAAATATGGAAGAAGTTACTTTGAACTGAATAAGGGCCTTTGTACTCCCTCCTTAGAAGAGATAGCCATAACCCATCTCCAGTAAGAAGCTTGAACAATCATTTACCTAGAAGGGATCTATTTTTGACCCTGAGATCGTGGATTCCAAGTGCTCCTTGATCTTTAGGGTGGCACACTACATTCCATCTAAGCAGTAGATATTTCCTTGTATCGCTATCCTCTTGCCAAAATAATCTTCATCGGAAATAATTCAATCTATGTAAGACTCCTTTGGATAGTTGGAAGAAGAAGAACATATACAGTACAATATTACTTAGCTGGATTGATGAGAACCAATATTCTGTCAGGAATAACAGTTTCCTTTCCAATTACTTAAACTCTTTTATAGCCTCTCATCAACGTGTTTCTGTTAAGCATTAGTTAGCATCCGGTAATGAATCAAAATTCCTAAGTAATTGATTGAAAACTTGCCTTGCCCACAACCAATTTACTCAGCATATAGGTTAACCTTCTCATGAGACTCATTAGAGCAAAACAACTCACTTTTACAGAAATTAATCTTAAGACCCGATAGCTGCTAATATTAATTTCAGATCTTCCTTTTCCAAGGTCATGTTTCATAAATGAAATCATATAACTAGAATATTGAAGAATAGATAGTCCACCATCCATGAATGTGGGACTACACCTTAAATTGGGCCATCATGTTTTGCATGCTCTATGATTATAGCTAACATATCAGCAACTATACTGAATAGCATTGGTTATAATAGGTCGCCTTGTCTTAATCATTTTTTCATTTGGAAGTGTCTACCAACATCACCATTTACTTTGATAGCCCTAATTTCTCCAAAAACAAAATTATAAATTAGACGCATTTAATGCATAGATACAAATGAATGTATAAAGACTTGTGACATCATTTTTGGGATGGAGGGACTACACAAGCATGCTCTGTGGAAGCACAACAGCAACCTTTCGTCCTCTCCACTTCCGCGAGTGGCGGGGCGAAAACCCTAGCTCGGGCGTCGCTGGCTCCTTCCCGTCTCTCCTCTCCTCGCTCTTCGTCGCAACTAGGCGAAGACCGGTGGGTGTTTCATCCCCTCATGTGGTGGCGGTGACGCGTGTCTCGGCGGCTAGTGAGGCATGGCGTTGGGCGTTTGGGTGTGGCGGCGCGGCTGCTCGATGGCGGCGTGGAGGCTTCACATGCTCATCGCACTCATGGCAGCGGTGCACTCTCGGGAGAGGCGACAGCAGCGGGTGGCGTGCGCTCAGGCACCTCTGGCCGGTGGGGGTCGATTTCGTGATGCGAGGACCAGGTCGGCCTCTGCTGCATGGCTGGACAGTGATGGTGAGGGTACGAAGGAGCGGGACGGGCAGCATGGCCATGTTCTGGCCACATTACGCATGGGCCAAGGCAGGGGCCTAGGTCTTGTTGAGCCCACCCCTCTCCGCCCCCAGATCTGGGTTTTCCGGTAGCCGTGGGGGCTGCAGGTCGCCGATATGGCTAGTTGCGCCCTCTTCGTAAGGGTGGCATAGATCTACTGGCCGGTGTCTGCTTGCAGGTTTCAGGCCTTTGCGAGGTTGATTCTCGTCCTCCCTTCGGATAGGTGAGGCTCAGAGTTTGGTCGTTGGGGTGGTTGCCCTAGGCGGTGGGAGCCATGTTGGTTGGAGGGCTTGCCAATGGCTCAGGTGTTGGCTGGTGTCCATGGCCGTGAGGGTGGCATGGTCCTAGCGAACATATGTTGAGGCAACGTTTCAGATGTTGCGTTGGCGACGTCCGAGGACGTCGTCCCCTTCTTGAAAGCGTCGTGGTGGCTTCTCTTGCTACCTCTACATGCTCCGGGTTAAAATTCAAGATCCCTGGATCAGGCGACAATGGCTCTCTTGCGTCGCGTGCTTCTTGAAGATGCCTCCTTGGATCTCTCGGCGTGTGGCTGTCTGTCGGTGGAGTGGCGGAGTTGCGGTGCTTCTTCGGATGGCATCGAAACTGCAGTGTTCTATCTTCGGATTTATACATCCTCGGTACCTTGTTGGGTCTCCCTTGGCACTAGTTGTTGGTTTCTGGGCAGCTTTGGTCTGTTCCTAGTGGTCATCGGCTTCTGGTGGCATTGCCTGCACGGGTGGACCGGGCTCGACGGCGTGCATGTTCGTTGGCTCACCCTCTGGGGTGAGCTCCGGCCCGACACTGTTGTTGTCCAGTTTTCCTTCCAGTCTGTTGTACTCTTTGTAATGGCCGCACCTGCTGTCCGCGCTTGCTTCTATTGCTTTGCTGGTAGTCTTCTTTTGTGGGTATGCAGTCTCTTCTTGTACTTTTTTGCTGTTGTTGGCGTTATTAATTTAACGTTGGAACTGTGGTCTGTTTTCTAAAAAGACTATGGAATGTTTTCTAAAAAGACTATGGAATTAAAATGGCTGTGGTAATGAAAAGATGAGGTGAATGATGAAAGCACAGATCGAATGTATTGTCAAATCGGACATGTGATTATGTGGAAAGCTTTCTTTTTTCTCGGATTTGTTGACCAACATACACAGATACGGAGCTGAAAAGGGCAAAAACAAGCCAACAGCGTACTGAATTGGCTATCCGCACTACTTTCTCGGCTAAACTTTGACTCAACGAAAAGTGATGTGTTAGATGGACCTGCCTATCCACACTACTTCACCCTAGAATATAAACCCATCATCACTACACTAGCATCTTCCTCTTATTAGTAGCCAGTACCTACACCTTGACGATGGCTCGCAATCTCACGTACCCACCACCGATGGTCACCCTGCTGCTATCGCTCGTCCTAGTGACAACGTGGCTGTGCCTGCTGCCCCCGTGCTCTGCCGATGGGACCGCTCCAACGACGACAATGGCAGCGGCAAGCCGGGACAACGTACCTGTCCAGGATGCAGCTGGTCCAGCGCCGGCGGGTTCGACGGTGGCCGTACCTGCATCCATAGCGGCGGCGCCGACAATGTCCACCGGCTCCGAGAAGTTGACGCTTCCCATCCCAGCAGACTTTGGCTTCGGTGGCGGGTACGGTGGGCAGACGGTTCCCGGCGGTGGCCTCGGTGGGTTCAATGGGTACGACGGTGGCTTCGGCGGATGCTGTGGAGGCTTTGGGTACAACGGCTTTGGGGGTAACGGCGGACTTGGGTACGACAATGGACCGTTGTACTTCGGCTCGGCGCCTGCGAGAAGACGGACGGCGGTGGGAAATGGCTTCGCGGCTCTGCTACTGGCTGGTGTTGCAGCTATGGTGTACATGTGATCTGTACTCTTATTATGTGATTGTCTCGCAAAACATGTACTGCATATTTAGTAATTTGCATCCAGTACTGAAATGTATTGTAGATGATATATAGGTCAATTGAGGGGTGAATACAGTATATATTTGGATTTATTTAACGAGGTGTGCTTCGGTCCCCCGCCCCTAAACTTAAGCTACATGGACCGCTTTATTTTTTTGACCGGTCAAAATCATATCGAGATCACGTCTATCTTTGTATATGTGTACTCGGTCAAACCGGGTATAATCCACGTTCCGGCCGGCTGATCCCACCTCCTATTATCGCGATCTACGTCTTTGTACGTCATATTTTTAATTTTTGTTGTTGTTGTTATATAACTTCTGATTTTCGTCTTCCGCGGACAACATGAGCATACGTATATGGTGAGTATATGTCTAAGAGGACCATACGGAGTTAGGATGGATCGTACGGTCCTCTAAATAATCGGAATCGAGTTTTTATTTATCAAGATTTAAAAGAGGGAGGAAGAGGGGGTGAGGGACCGAAGCAAAAGTGTTATTTAACACTTTTGCTTGGGTATTCCCCTAGGGTTTCGGGTTTGTTTGGACCCCTCAATTGACCTATATATTGTTATTCAGCGCATGTTTGTTTGGACCTGGTCTAATCCTATTGAACCATACACATGAGGTGGTACTCGTATGGCTGGAGTATAATATGGAGACGTGCACGAGATATCAGCTTATCATGTCGAACGGAATAGATCACGATGTGAAACAAGAAGATTATTAACGAACGTGGGACCGACATCTATTTTTTCTTAAGATCGTCCTGTACAAACTGCCTTCAAATCGTATATAGATATAACATACGGGATAGTATAGGCCTGAATTTTAACCGATACTCACTGTTATCGCCATATTTTGGCCAAAGAAGGAGATGAGCCGTGATCAAGATGGGCTTGGAAGATACGTATATTCAACGTGTTGTTGAATCGGCCTTGTGCATGGATTTGGGCTAAATTGCCCGTGTATCTTGTATCGTAGTAGGTTCCGTTTCAGTTTAGGTAAAGATAGAGTTGTAGAGTTATTCCAAAGATAGAAAGTCTCCGGACTATAAATATGTACCTAAGGTTATCAAGAAAGAGAGGACAATCACGTTCACAACAAACACAATCTCGGCGCATCGCCACCCCTTGTTTCTAGGGTTTATTTCGGGTAAGTGTCATGGCAGTACTTTTACTTATGCGTTATTTGGTGTTACTCGTACTGAAGCCTTGTTGATGGCGAGTAACACTACTATCATAGATTTGTTGAGGCTAGCATCAGTGCTCTTCGCTATAATTGTTTAAGTTATGCTGCCTCTAGTTACCTCGCTACCTTTGCACCTTTTCCCAAGTGCAAGGGTAGCATCTTGCTTGATCTTTATTTAGCTGATTCGATCTGTTATGGTTGTGCCTTGTTCTCCAAGGTTTAGTTTGATATCTGCGTAGTCAGGCCTTGCAAACGGGTTGAACGATCCAGTAGTACGTAAGGACGTGGTTTACTAGTTCTAGAGAAGTTGTTCCGGTAATTGACTTTACGTCGGTTGTTAGGCCTCCTCTAGGGTTAGTTTTCTATCATCTTTTGTATCTATCAGGCTCAATTACGTGTAGGACGTTCCAGTTACGTGGTGAAAACGTTAAACTGTCGTAGATCGATTTAACTTGTAATGATAAAGCAAAACCCCATGTTGTCATAAATCTAATGCAGAACCATGGGATAATCGGCTCTAGGAGCCGATTCACAGGGAAACCTGGGAGCCGGTCACGGCTCGAATTTTACGTATACTTGTTTACTATGCAGGAAATCAATCGGAGCAATCCTTCACCTTCCTGACCAGGTATAGGTCAGGTGGCACGCCCTCGAACCAAGCCAGGACGTGTGCCGGAGTTTTGCGGGCCGTTGCCCGAGGGACCAGGGCCCACCAGCAGTTCTGGGAGCCTCCCGGCTCTTCGTGTTGCTCGTCGCTGCTCGCCGGTGAGTTTTGGCAACACATTCTCGCACGCCGGTGGGACATTCAACAACATCTGCATCAACATCCGGCTGAGATGGGGGACGGACCGATCACGACGTCTTAGCTGCACGAAGAGCACAAGGCAAAGTATGATGACATCAAAGCTCTCTTCGAAGCCGATCTCATCGGCTCTTTTGAGAGGACCCGTAAGCATGGCATCAAGTGGAGGGGGTTCTCACCCGAGGGTGCTCTTGATGAGGTGGATCTTTCTGTTCCTTCCGCAGGAGCGCACTGCAGCCCCGCGACGAAGTCAACTACATGGTGGCTCATTCTCTTCACCGCCATTCTGAGAGCCTGGTGAACGCTTTCGAGCGGATCGCAGTTCGCGTAGTTCAGGAGATCATGAAACATCAGTACTCTCCGTCGGGGCCTACTCTGGGGACTCGCCAGGAAAGACCGCTCGCACCAGGCCGCTGCCATTCACACTTGCAGCTCCGGAGCCACCAGGGGCAGCGGCGTACGTCGTCTACAAGGTCGGAGGCGACCCAGGCGATTGCCAGTTCCTGTTTGAACCACCTAAAGAAATCCCACATGGATATGTGTGCACTTACGTGCCGGACTGCAACAACCTGACACGCACCAACCAGGTTGCAACCGCAGGGATTTCTGCGGCAGGAGTCCCTGGAACAGGGGTTTCAGCAGGCGTTTCTGGAGCAGCGATGTCTGGGATGGACGCCGACAAACAGGCGTGGCTAGCCAAGTATGCCACTGGAACGAGTCATGAGAATCTAGCCCCTGCAGCTCAAACAGTGGAGCAAATCCGTACCATCTTGAGAGACCAGTTCGGCTTCGTGCCGAAGAGAAGAACAATCGGCTATTCAAAGCCGTATCCCAACGAGTTTGATCTGATTCCGCTGCCACCCAAGTATCGGCTCCCTGAGTTCTCAAGGTTTAGCGGATCAGAAGGGTCGAGCTCGATCGAGCACGTGAGCCGATACTTGGCACAGTTAGGCATGATTTCAGCATCGGATCAGTTGCGCGTAAGGTTCTTTGCGCAATCGCTGACAGGACCAGCTTTTGGGTGGTACACCTCGCTGCCACCTGATTCGATTCAGACCTGGAAGCAACTGGAAGAGCAGTTCCACATCCAGTATCATTGAGAGGCTACCGAGGCTGGCATTGCAGACTGCACAAAGTGCGGCGAAAGCGTAAGCCGAGTACATCCAGCGCTTGGACCGTCAAGAACCGATGTTACTCATCGTTTAATCGAGAAAGAAGCGTCGAGCTAGCGTGTTGGGTCTCGGCACCCATCAAGGATCCGCTTTCCAAGTAGAGTACAACTCATTGGCGCATGGCCCGAAGCTGACAATGTATGAACAGCGCCACCACAGTTGTACCAAGACAAGTTCAAGCGTCCGATAGGCCTGGTCGTCTGAAAGAAGAAGATCCTACACAAGACCAGGAGGTGGCCGTAGCTGAATGGGCTCGGGGGGCAGATCCTGTATCCTGCAAATGGGTGAAACAGCAAGGGCCTGCAAAAGGGTTCGACTTCGACGTGAGCAAAGCCGAGAAGATATTCGATTTACTGCTAAAGGATAAGCAGCTGAGGTTACCCGAAGGCCACAAAATCCCTACGGCTCAGGAAATGAACGGGAGACCATACTGCAAGTGGCATCACTCGTTCACCCACACCACCAATGATTGCAAAGAGCTACGTCGCCAGATCCAAACGGCGATAGAACAATGCCGTCTGATCCTTGGGCAGTTCGCCATGAAAGTGGACACAAACCCATTCCCCGGCGTCAACATGGTAGAACTCAGTCACTCCGCGAGGCGTCAGCTGGATTTCTCGTTCGATGTTAATATGGCAGGATCTGGGTACCACCATGCCACGTACAAGGAGGAAGGTGGTCGCTCTCGGGGCAAAGAAAGAGAGGGGGCTGGTCCACGCGACCGGCCCAGCCACAATGACAGGCGGTATTTAACAGAGGAACAGGTGAGGAGAGTGCGATATCAGAAGCCACATTCCACGCATCTCCTTAACAAGTATGAGCGTCAATATGACCAACGTCGCCGGCGCAATGGAGACGATGAAGGATATGAGCACCTCGCTAGGGGACTGTCAAAGGAAAAGGAAGGCGCAGACAGACATTGGGATTGTCCTTTCTTCAAGTATTGCTGGGATGCGGGAATGAGCCGATTGCCTACAGTCGACAACTGCCCGGAATGTGGACAGCAGAAGGAGGACACGGGCCGATTCGTGTTCAAACGTCTAGGGCCTCTCCACCTCGAGCCGCATAGGAGTCCGCTCGAGCAAAAGACCTCGAGAAGCCAAGGGATGACAAAGAAGAAGACAGATATCACCGTCCAAGGTGGTGTCCCGACGGACTCAGACACACCCAAAAGCGTAGAGTGCAGCGGCTGCGTAACTTGGAGGAAGCCGAAGCGCAGTATCTCCACGCTTTAAAGAAAGCACGGCCCGATCTGGCCGTTAAAATTAGGCAGACCTTGGAAACGGAAGACCGCCCGAAAAGGAAAGAGTGGCGCCCCAAACCGGTAAAAGCCGATGCAAAGACATCGGCTGGCACAAACATGGTGTTCATACTTCCGTCAGAATTCTGCGCGCCAAGAACCAATGAGCTACCAGTGGCACCGTTCATTGCCACGGCCGTTATCTTTGAGAAGCCACGTGAGAAGGGTTACAAACATCCGAAAGCCCTACCTACGAGGTTACATCAATGGGCAACCTGTCGCCAAGATGTTGGTGGACACCGGGCGCAGTCAATATAATGCCATACTCCATGCTACGGCGTTTGGGACGCCCACCGCAGATCGATCAAAACCAACGCCACGTTAAGCGACTTCAACGGCCGACTTGAAACGCAAGGCGTCGAGCGTGGATCTGACTGGGCAGAAAAACCATCCCGTCATTCTTCGTTGTAGACAGCAAAAGCACCTCGCTGTCTTGCTAGGAAGAGATTGGATTCACGCTAATTGCTGCATTCATCCATGATGCACGGTGCCCTGTCTGATGGGATGGAGATGAAGGGAGGTCATCCATGCAGATGATTCTATCGAGATCTCCATAGCTGGCATGAACGTGCGGAAGCAGAAGACCAAGAGCCGATCTCTGGAATCAGTCTAGACGGCTGTGAGCGCATTGAAGCTACAAAAAACGGGGTGAGGCTGGTCTTATCCACTGGCCTGACAGAGTAGAAAAGTCCACGATCATGCGTGGTACGGCCGATCCCTGCGATCGGCCACAAAAAATAAAAAGCAGCAATCATACGACAAGCAGATCACGTAGTCGTAGCAGGGAGATGCCCTGCCATTGTAAAACAATAAGGTGTAAACCGTCCTTGACTAATGCAATCAAAAAGGGGGCCGATTCAGGCAATCGGCCCAAATTATTTTTGTTATCCTCACCTACTGTTTGCCCTGTGCTTAGCATCGATTTGACAGGTGACGGAAAGCTAGGGTATGGGTTTACATCCGCTGATGAACTAGAAGAAATCGACATTGGTCCTGGGGATAAGCCACGACCAACATTTATCAGCAAAAAGTTAGATCCGAGTCTGCGGGGTCCGATGATAGCCCTGTTGAAAAAATATCCAGAATGCTTCGCCTGGGACTATATAGAGATGCCTGGGTTAGACAGGAGCATCATTGAGCATCGACTCCCGCTTAAAAAAGGATTTCGGCCATTCCAGCGAAGCACGGCAGATGAAGGCGAAATTCGGAAGTTAAGAAGGAGGTCGAGAAAATGTTGACACCAAGTTAATCAGGCCATGCGGTATGCTGAGTGGATTTTAGTATCGCACTGTAGAGAAAAAGGATGGCCGTTGGCGTGTTGCCATAGATTTTCGGGATCTCAACAGAGCTACCCCAAAGGATGAGTATCCGATGCCGGTGGCAGAGACGTTAATCAACGCAGCGGCTGGTCATAAGATCTTGAGCTTCATGGACGGCAATGCCCAAATTTTTATGGCTCCAGAAGACATACACAAGACTGCATTCAGAGTCGCAGGTTCGGTGGGGTTGTTTGAGTATGTAGTCATGACGTTTGGACTGAAGAATGCCGGCGCCACGTACCAAAGAGCCATGAATTACATTTTCCATGATCTGATCGGCAAGCTGGTGGAAATTTACATCGATGACGTGGTGGTCAAGTCTGCTTCAGTGCAAGGACACTTGGACGATCTGCAACGCGTCCTGGACCGAACAAGAAAATTCGGGCTACGGATGAATCCAAAGAAGTGTGCCTTCGGGGTGACGGCCGGTCAGTTCTTGGGTTTTTTGGCTTCAGGCTAAATGGCTTCAGGCTACAAGGATGCAGCAGAGGGAGCCGATGTTCGGTAGCCTGATTCGACGGCGGAGAGCCGATATCTTCAATTACTTGAAGGATTCGCTCGGGGGCACCTAAACGGATAAGGTACAAGGCCATGAAGTATGTGCTTATTGGGGATGACATGTTTTACAGACTCGGAAGGGTTATTGCTCAAATGCAGGGACCGAGGCCAATCGGCTCCTACACGAGGTACGAAGGCGCTGTGGAACTCACCAATCAGCTCACAAGATGAAATGGTTGATCAGCGATCGGGTTTTATTGGCCCACCATGCTTGAGGACTGTTTCAAGTACTACAAAGGGTGTCAAGCATGTCGAAATTTGGGAAAATTCAGATGGTACCACGTCGAATGAACCCCATCATCAAGCCTTGGCCATTCCGAGGTTGGGGCATGGAAATGATCGGCAAAATCAATCCTCCATCAAGCAAAGGCCACATGTGGATTTTGGCCATTACTGATTATTTCACTAAATGGGTGGAAGCTGTCCCAATGAAGTCAGTAAACTCAAAGGATGTTATCAATTTTGTGAAAGAACATGTCATCCATAGATTCGGGATTCCCCAAACTATCACGACCGATGGAGGTTCGGTCTTCATTTCTCACGAGTTTAGAAAGTTCTGTGAGGACACGGGGATTAAGCTGATCAGATCATCTCCATACTATGCTCAGGCAAATGGGCAAGCGGAAGCATCCAACCAGAGCCTCATAAAGCTGATCAAGAGAAAAGTCGATGAGCACCCTAGGCGTTGGCACGAGGTTTTGTCAGAATCTTTATGGGCTTATCGCATGTCATGCCATGGAGCGATAAAAACCTCGCCATACCATCTAGTATATGGACAAGAAGCCGTATTGCCCTGGGAAATTACGGCTGGATCGAGACGTGTCACTTTTCAGGACAATCTAACAACTGAAGAATATGCAACCACGATGGTCGATGTTGAAGATTTAACTGAGCTCAGGCTGTGGTCGCTTGAGAAAATCAAAGAGAACAAGGCCAAGGTAGCTCGTGCATATAACAAGAAAGTGAGGCCAAAAGAGTTCCACGTTGGTGATCTGGTATGGGAAGTTGTGTTGCCATTAGGGACTAAGGATGCAACATATGGTAAATGGTCTCAAAATTGGCACGGGCCGTACAGGGTCGATCAAGTTTTAAGAGGAAACGCATACATGCTTGAGGAGCTGGACGGCGTAAAATTCCCAGTGGCGGTCAACGGTCAACATCTCAAGAAATATTTCCCAAGCATGTGGGATGATGGACAGTAAAATATGGGGGCCGATACATGAAATCGGCCAAGTAAAAAGCACGTGGGATGATGGACAGTAAAGATGGGGGCCGATACATGAAATCGGCCAAATAAAAACAAAAACATATAGCCGATGCACGGTCATCGACTCTAGAGGTTCACACATATTACAAACAGGTGCCAGTTTACACATACGAACTACTGAAGAAATGCTTCGAAGGCGTGGAGGGCGTCAGCACGGACACGATCCACCTCGGCGATCTCGGCTTCGTCATCTTCATCCTTGCCCGTCACTAGCTGCTTGTTCAGGGCACGAATTTCTGCCAGATCGGTCTTCAGTTCGGCTTTGAGGCTTTCCGCCTCGTCTTGGGAACGGGCGATGGATTCTTCCTTGTTGCGAATGAGCTGTTTAGTCGCCCGGACTTTCTCTTCAAGATCTTCCAGCTCCCTTTTCAAGGATGCGAGCTCGGTGATCGACAGAGGTGTCGTTTGGCATCCAGAGACGCCTTTTTCTCATTGAGCCGTTGGCATCTGTCTGCGATATTGGCCTTCAGTGGAAGTTGGGCGTGGCGCAGACTGATCCTCTCACGAGCTAACTTCACCCTTGACCCGTAGAAAGACAGGGTTACAACTGGCCAAAGCTTCACCTGCAATGCTCGACCGAGCTGGTCTTTATTTTTTATTTTAACGCCTCTTCACCTCCTCGAACCCTCGATCAACTCTTCGATTGGGGAGGACAAGGGCTTTAAGACGCTGGAATTGAGGTGGAACAGCCCTGGCTCGTGGTTCATCATCGACAGAAGGGAGTTGGTTCGATGGATTCGTGGTCGAACGTCAAGAACCTGAAATATCACAACCACGCAACCCGAAAAGGCGTCGATGCATCCAAACATGTAAGGACGAGCCGAAAGAAGCTAACGTACCTCTCCTAAGGTCGGGGGGACAGCAGATGAGGAGACGATCGGCTTGTGTGTGGTTGCTGGGGGATTGGCCGGAGTGGTAGCCGTTTCATCTGCACCTTCGGGGATTGCTAGGTCCGGTTTGGCTAAAGGCATCGGCACTGCCCCAGCTTTCCCACTAGAAACATCAGTCGTCTGCATGGAAGGTGTTTAGCCGATATAAATAATGATTAATCGGCAGATCAAAAGAAGTAAGTGGTAAGAGCGTAAAGGGTGATGATTTTCGAAACCTCCTGGCTCGACGAAGAAGCTTGCAGTCCTTTGCGAGCTCTCTTGGGACCCACAGCTGGCCCCGCCTCGACTGGTGCTCGGGCGAGGTTCAGAAAGACCTTTCACGGAAGCCGATGGTGATGAATCGGTGGCTCGGTGTGATGGTCCTCTTAGAATCTGTTAGGTCCAGTCCTCCTCGATTGGCCTGAGTGTTCTCGCTGGAGGTGTCTTCGACGGAAGCCTGTAAAAAAGGAGAACCAGTGAGCACAAGCATGTCTGCAAGGATAGAAGAATTAGAAGGATCGACCAAGGCATAGATCACCCTACATGCGAGCTTTCTGGAGAAGGGCTCCGACGCCTCAAGGTCTTCCTGGCAGCTACCTTCCTCGTCGTCGTTCTCTTTTTAGTTGGAACTCGAGGGGCAGCTGGCTTAGAGGTTTCTTGGGTTCTTGGAAGCCGATTGTGGTGATATCAATTTACGCATTATGACCTTTTTTAGAGGTGGCGAGTTTTTGCAGAAAAGAACCACAGGAGCTGGCGGAAAGAACTCGAAGGGGGAGCCATCACTGTGCGTAGGTTCAGGGCCATCTTGTTGCTGCAAAGAGAAAGAATGGATTAATAGAAGAATCATTTGTAAGCTGCATCAAGAAAATTTGCAAGTGGTGGTACCTGTTCCACGGGGATGTCATAGTCAGCATCGAGCTGTTTCAGCAACGGTCCCAGAGCTCTCCTGAAGGCGTGAGTCTTCCACATTGACCACCAGTCTTCAAAGCCATCGGTTGATGAGACAAAGGTGAGGTCGTTGGGAATTGGGATGGTCAGAGCATCAAAGAAGGAATAACACCTTTGGCTGGTGAGAGGATCAGGCAGGTCGGCTCTACTCTCCGTAAGGTGGTGAAGAAAGAAATGGGGAGGTACTTGTCCAAGGCCAAATTGGCGAGCTACTACGACTGGCTGGTAGAATTCATACCCAGGTTTGATTATTCTGTTGGACGTACTCATGCCAACTGGAAGGAAACAGGGACGAATCACGGTGGAAAAGAGCTGCCGAGTGCTAATGTCATCGGCAAAATTGTCCAGCCTGAAGGAGAGTGGATTTTCAAAGTGTTCTAATTCCTCCATGTAAGGGAAGAAGGTAGGGTTGTCCAGGCCTTGGAAGAAAGTGCTGAACCACTTGGATGCCTCCTGAGGGGTCAGCTTACTGCCTGGCAGTCTATACAAATCTTGGCCATAGCTGGTGCATCGGATCTGCTTCCCTTTTACATCTGGAAAGATGCAGCTCGCCAAAAGGGGGAAGTTTGGGATGTGATTTTGAAAATACAGCTGAGCCCATAGCTGAATAAACCACCAAGGACCACTGTTTGAGCTATGCGAGAGAACAACAGCGGACATCAACTGGAGATATCGATAGACTTCTCCAAGGAACAGTTTGCCAAGGCCAAGTTGAGTACCTTTGGCCAGTTCGTGGGCTAAGGAGAGATAGTTTTTGGTTGGAGCAAGGGAAGGGCCACAGAATATGAAATGCTCCAGCCGAGTTGAGAAAGGTCTGTATGTTCTTTCTCCGAGACAGGCCTTTGTTTTCATATGGCGCTGAGGTAGGCACCCGATTCGTGCAGCTTTGTTTTAGAAGACAGTTTGTAGGGACTTTGGTCAGTTTAAAAGCGAGGGCTGGGTGATGTAACATCCGGACGTGATCATCACCACGCCTCAGGTTGGTGACATAGGGCCATGACCGAACATAAAACAGTTCAGAGCGTCAGACCAGAAGTAGCCGATGGTTTTCAGAAGGTTCTCATGTTTCTCAAGAGGAGACAATGATAAATTCAAGGCATCGGCTATTCCTGTGGTTTCCCATTGGGATTGGTAAGCTCTAGCTACTCTGCTGAACCAAGAAACCCAGTGTTCAGGGGGATTAGGCCAGGCTCGCAGGCAGTCGGCCCAAGAATTCAGATCTAGGTCTTGGCTTACGAAGGGGATTCTGTTTGCTTTGCAAGAAATCAGATGGGCAGGACTAGAATCTGTACGAGGGCCAAGACAGAGGGAATTTGGGAGAGAAGGATGCGGCAGCAGAATGTCTGAAACCTAAAAAGTTTAATGGTGGAATAAAGACATTAATTCAGGTGTTCGCCATTAAATTCTAGCATCGCGTTCAGACTGCGAGGAGTAGGCGTACCTTCAGACCGGAGACCTCTGGATTGGTGTTGGACGATTCCGCCATCTAGTTTGCCGGCAGAGATGGATCTGTGCAGTTGGGGATTTAGGGTTCTGGTCACTGTGAGCTCAATCTAGTCGGTGGGTAATTGGAGATCTAGGTCGCCCTTTTTGAAGAGGGTCGCAGGTTACCGTTTGAAACTGAAAAGCAGCCGCTTAGATTTGCCTAAATATGCGACCAAATTTTGACCTTGTCAACGTTTTTGGGAAAGACGATGTGCATCGGCTCTTTGAGCTTTGACTTGGTTGACGGAATGAGTGCAGTATGGTGAAAGCCGATACAGCGTTATCGGCTTCTGGAGCATCGACCTATTTTGGCTATCGGAGAAATTGGGGCGAAAAAGGCAATCTTCGAGAAACAGATTTTCATTCATTCATTCAAAAGATGATTGCTTACAAAGGCTGATTGATTACAAAAAGGAGCTTAGCTTACTACTACTACTACTACTACTGCTACTGGTTCCTAATCTAGAGGCCGAGGTCGTCGCCGCTGTCGTCGCCGCCGTCTTGTTCGCTGTCCTCGGCTTTGCCGCGTCGTCTTATTCTTCTTCTTGAAGAAGCTGGGCCTCCTCGTCCTCGTCGTCTTGTGTCCTCGCTGGACCCGGCGGAAGCGCTTCATCGCGGTACTGTCGGAGGAGGTGTCCTCCTCGATTCCTCCTCGTCGGAGGACTCGACGCCGTCGAGACCCGTCGTCGCTGCTCTTCGCCTCCAGTTCCCCGTCGACGAGGAACTACAGGCCTCCTGCCGTCCCGGTCGGGACGTCGTCCTCGACCAAACGGCGAAATCCAATCCTCTCGTCCCACCATTGTGGGGCGAGAGTATCTGCCGCCGTGGCGGTGCTCTGGCGTCGGCTCCCGGTCGCTAATGCTGTTGGAAGACTGGGAGGAACGGGCGGAAGAGGAAGAGGCCATGGCGGATGAAGAGGGTTTTTTCGGCGGAGGAAGAGGGTTTTTTGGCTACTGGAGGAAGATGGGGACTGCGAACTGCTCAGATGAATTTAAATAAGGGGAATAGTGGGAGGCGGTTCAATGTCATAGCGGTTTCCCAGAATGTGCTGCCAAAATCGTCAAATCATGCACTGCGAAGGAGTTGAGAAGACAGGGCATCATGATGAGGAGGTGGCGTGACGATTCTACTCTGCAACGCGTAACCCGATGTGAAGAAAAAAAAAGAGAGGGGGAAGGAAAAACATCAGCAGAGTGGTTTCGGAATTATTATTGCCAAAACCAGGGGGGCATGTGTTATCGCCATATTTTGGCCAAAGAAGGAGATGGGCCGTGATCAAGATGGGCTTGGAAGATACGTATATTCAACGTGTTGTTGAATCGGCCTTGTGCGTGGATTTGGGCTAAATTGCCCGTGTATCTTGTATCGTAGTAGGTTCCGTTTTAGTTTAGGTAAAGATAGAGTTGTAGAGTTATTCCAAAGATAGAAAGTCTCCGGACTATAAATATGTACCTAAGGTTATCAAGAAAGAGAGGACAATCACGTTCACAACAAACACAATCTCGGCGCATCGTCACCCCTTGTTTCTAGGGTTTCTTTCGGGTAAGTGTCATGCTGCCTAGATCGCATCTTGCGATCTAGGCAGTACTTTTACTTATGCGTTATTTGGTGTTACACGTACTGAAGCCTTGTTGATGGCGAGTAACACTACTATCATAGATTTGTTGAGGCTAGCATCAGTGCTCTTCGCTATAATTGTTTAAGTTATGCTGCCTCTAGTTACCTCGCTATCTTTGCACCTTTTCCCAAGTGCAAGGGTAGCATCTTGCTTGATCTTTATTTAGCTGATTCGATCTGTTATGGTTGTGCCTTGTTCTCCAAGGTTTAGTTTGATATCTGTATAGTCAGGCCTTGCAAACGGGTTGAACGATCCAGTAGTACGTAAGGACGTGGTTTACTAGTTCTAGAGAAGTTGTTCCGGTAATTGACTTTACGTCGGTTGTTAGGCCTCCTCTAGGGTTAGTTCTCTATCATCTTTTGTATCTATTAGGCTCAATTACGTGTAGGACGTTCCAGTTACGTGGTGAAAACGTTAAACTGTCGTAGATCGATTTAACTTGTAATGATAAAGCAAAACCCCATGTTGTCATAAATCTAATGCAAAACCATGGGATAATCGGCTCTAGGAGCCGATTCACAGGGAAACCTGGGAGCCGGTCACGGCTCGAATTTTATGTATACTTGTTTACCATGCAGGAAATCAATCGGAGCAATCCTTCACCTTCCTGACCAGGTATAGGTCAGGTGGCACGCCCTCGAACCAAGCCAGGACGTGTGCCGGAGTTTTGCGGGCCGTTGCCCGAGGGACCAGGGCCCACCAGCAGTTCTGGGAGCCTCCCGGCTCTTCGTGTTGCTCGTCGCTGCTCGCCGGTGAGTTTTGGCAGGCAACACTCACATAGAATTCACCCGAAAACTGGTTTTTCAATCAAACTTTGCCCCTAGGGGACACTCATTTAATCATAGTGTTGTGGAGATCGTCCAAGATTAGAAGGGCAATGCAAGGAGCGGCCGAACACTGTTGCACGTATGTTCACAAAGTTGATGTGTGGTGTGCATATTTTTTTATGAACCGACAAAGTATTTGCAGTAAAAAATTACCCTCTAGATCTAGAAAAAGAACCGCAAGGAGAAAACAAAGAAAAACACCGCTGCAGAGTCGCACAGAGATCCACTCGTCAAATTGCTCGGAAGTTCAAGAAGGGACAAAACTGGGCACAACTTTTGCTAAATGGGATAATTTAAATAACACTTTTGCTTTGGTCCTTTCCCTTTTTACAAACTTTGACAAACAAAAACTCGATACCGATTGTTTAGAGAGACCGTACGAACCTATTTGAAGTTCGTTTGGTCCTCTTAGATGTTTACTCAGGTGTCCGCGAAAGGCGAAAATTGAAAGTTATATAAAAGCAACAAAAAAAATTAAAATGTGACATGCAAAAACGTAGATCGCGAGAATGAGAGGTAGTATCAGCCAACCAGAACATGGATTATACCCAGTTCGACCGAGTACACGTATACGAAGATATACGTGGCCTCGATATGGATTTGGAAGGGTAATTAAAAAAGTAAAACGGCCCATGCAGCTTAGGTTTAAGGGGGGAGGGGGGGGGGGGCGAAGCACACCTCTTTGAATAAAAAACTTGTTAAATGGATACTTAGTGTAAAAAAGTCAGGGGCAAAAGGTGAATTTACTCTAAGATAATTAAAGTCTAGGTAGTCTAATTAAAGTCTCGGTTGCCTATAGAAAAACTACATTTCACTTGGAATATACAGATCATTCAACCTATATGTAATCAAATATTGAATTACTTTCTTTTAAGAAACCTGCTCGCGAGCCTTGAATGTTTCTTATTTATTTGAGAAGCCATCTGTCCTGTTAGCTGAAGAGAAGCTTGAAAATCACCATTTGAGATCGTGCATTATCCATCATTCCACGCAGGAAAATGGCTCTCGTCAACCTACTGGAGGTAATAGGCTACAAGGATTTCGCGAGTGATTTGCCTAGCAGACGTGCTTGATGAAATCGCATGTTCTCTTGGAGAGAAAAACAAAATCAAATGGTCACCTGAGATGCCCAAGATGTAGCCGTGATATGCCTGGTGCCTCCCATTGCTATAAATTAAGTAACCTATTAAAAACTACACAAATACATGAGGCCCCTGTGTATGCGGATTTCACTGTTCGATACTGCTACCTTTTAATCCCACAATATCCCCAACGTTGAATACTAATGGTTTTCTGTTAATGACATCCTTCGTCGTCTGTCTACTGCTGATGCATTAGTCCACTTAATTAAACGTGGGTTTTTTCATTTGTTTTTTATTGTTCCTTTTGTATATTTGATACCAGAGACGTTTGTTTGCGGGTTTCTAAATTCATCTCCATGCAGTTTGATCTTTTGCCCGTGCTTTTTTCATCCCTGTTGTTCCATTTGTATATTTGATACACGTTTGTTTGTGGGTTTACAAATCCATCTCCATGCAGCTTGATATTTTGCCCACAACTTTTTTCATCCCCATACAACACCTCTTGGTACTATATGAGCACCAAAGTAAATGTATGCACTTATTAAGAACAACTCCAAAAAATCGTGTCTACTCAATAAAATAGATAGGAATTTTTTTCTCAGTTCGGAGTATCAAAAGGGTGGAGAGAAGTTAACTGCTCCAACTTTCCGAGAGTCGATACATCAAACTGCCTAAAAAATACATGTTTATTATTCATGTATTTGCCTAGCTTGATGAGTTCTTGGTGGACCGATAAAAATCTATATATATTGTATGTATTTTATTCTAGAGTATCAATGCTTGATGTCTTCTACGACTACAACATGCTAGACCGATTTATAGATACTAGATAAAGAGGCGAGCTTCGCCTCGCCGTCTGCAACGTGTTGTCACATATGGTGGCTGGTGCAATGAGTTTGGCGGCGATAATTTTTAAGCAAACCAGCACATTGCAACTATTAAGCATTATTTTTTTACCCTTACAATAATGATTATAAACCATCTCAAATGAATAGCCTGCTCACTATACAAAAGAACCACATTACAGCAAGAACATGTGTACTCCGAACTACCAAGATATATCCTCCCATAAAAAAAGCTGCACCAAGAAACAAAGACAAAAGAATCCAATGAGACACAGAAAAGAATGCAGTGCCAGAAAGAATAGCAATGAGAAAAAACCCTAAACACAAACCTTTCAAGTAGGCAATATAATCTATAGACATCTTAGAAGGACGACCTTCTAAAAACACCCGAGGGCCTGGCACCTAAACCACAAAAGCACAAACTACACTTAGCAAATCAGTCCTTAAACAAAAGTAATACCAGACTAATAAAATGACAGAAAGAAAATCACATCACCAAAAATATGAGCACTCATTTGAAGACAACGCCTCGTACATTTTTTTTTCAAATGCTCCTACTACTTATTTGGAAGCACTTTAGCTTATGGTATTTTCAATCATAAACATGAAAACAAACCTATCAAACATAGTCACACTCACACATATATACTTTCTCAAGGCCTACCTAATAGCCCAAGACGATTTAATTATTCATAGCACAAATTTGTAACATGCCTGAAATTAGCTTAGATGTTCTCTGCTTGAACCAATTAGAGCAGTGTAATGGTAATTCACCAACACAAAACAGTGGTGCAGAATCAGGCTATTACAGAACATGACAATAAAATAACTATGTGCATAGCCTAGGCCCTAGACAGATTACCCAATGAAGGGCAATAAAATAAATACGTGCATAGCCTAACTTCAATGGTAAGTTTAGTCCAAAAATCGATATACATAATATGAGAACAATGTGCTCCGATGGAACTTATCCATTTCTGGAATATCATAAGAAACAAAGAATTTTAAGAACATTAGTTGGGCCAGGTTTGTGTCCACGGCCAGACATTTAAAAAATAAATTAACCATAAAAATTTGTTGTATAGCAAAATATGGCCACTTGTGTCTTCAAGTTATACATAAGCAACATGTTTTTGTGCAGAGCACATGTGATAATTTCTAAAAAAATGCACTTCAATAGAAAGATCCAAGGATGATCACCCAAACTGACCGATCGTATGATATGTCGATGCAATCCAGGAGTAAATATATCTCTAAGTGAAAAGGCAGTCGTGATGACATTCTAACATCTCAATTTCTCTTGCCGGTACATGGTAGTCTTTTACCACATCGTTGCAGAATGGCACACAGTAAAATGGAAATTTTAGTGTCCTATATTTGATCATAGAAAAAGTAATTAACACTAGGGAATGTGGCGTGGCGACAACGCAGCACCCATGGAGACAAAAAAAATAAACCTGAGTATATAATTAAGGTAAAGACAAATTTGTTTTAACCCGAGTGTATAATGATCTGGTTTTTCGTGGGTGCAAGACAATGGATAGTATGAAGATTATAAAGTTGTCGATAGATAGATTCACAATGGATTACAGGCTGTTTACCAAAATGACTCGCGCACCCTTGAGCATCCATCGTTTTCTTGTAGTTCTTTTCTTCATCACTAAGAACAAAGACTGGAACTTGCAGATCGAGTTGTTCTTTAATTGTTCTCTGAATTGGGCAATGCGGTTGTCCAGAACACACCCTTATATTGTGTTGCCCTGAAATGCAAAAGGAAATGTTAATGTACCTTTCTTACATAAAGAGCAATCGGAGGAGCCTATAGTATCTAGTGAAATATTTGATTAATGGCCACCGTAGAATCAAAATTTGTGTTAGATCAATGTGCTAGATAGATCTTTTTTGGTAGAAGAGCAGCATGAACAATACATACATTGTATCCTAGAGGTAAAATAGTTTATGAAGACGGTATACAGAAAAAAAAAGTCTAGCACATTTATATTTTGTCATGTCTGTTGGTCCCTGTATTCCCAGCTACATGCAATGCAATGCGCACAAGAACTTTTCATTGATAGCTATAGGGTGACACATTATTGACCAACACAATTTGCATATTTCCTCTCCTGTCTTGCATAGAAGTGGATATTTTTAGCATAGGAAGGCATACTGGATAGCGAAAATCTAAAGGTAAATAAAGCAATCAGACTAAGAGCACCATGTAGTTATCTTGAATATATGTGTAGATAATCTCGAGTACATTAATGGTCCCATTTGCAATATTTTTTAAAATAGTAAGAAAATGAACATATCACAAGAATCTACAACTCACTTCCTAACAAATTTTTACTTCTTTACGCACAACCAAAACCGCAAAATAAAGGGCATGTCAAAACAAAGTACCTAACTGAATTAACACCTGAAGGAGTACCCTGGAACGGAGGATAAACAGAGCCACCTTGTACAGTCCAACATAGCTCAGCAGAGTCACCCACACAAGAATCACCTACAGGAAAACAACAAAAACAACCACCGGGATTAAGATTAACTGGAAGAACAAGAAAAATCAGTAAGCAAAAAAATGAAAAAGAATAGTTGGCGAATGACCCCGAGCCGAACTTGGAACAATTCTTGATTTTCTTGAAGGTTTCTCTTTTACAGGAGTCCTCGGTCTAGGATGCTTATTTTTTGTCAGAGAAAATTGAGGAGCATAAAACTGCAGATTGCAAATCATCAAGAAAAAGAATACAACAAACCTCTACAGTACACACACTACCATCCATAAGGCAATAGTTGTGGACTCTAAATAATATGAGGGTTCCTCATATGTTTATCCAAAAAACACTTAGCTTTCACAGAGTACAATATTACACTATGCCTTCTTTTCTCTTCTCGAATGCATGATCGGTCTGTTTTTACTTGCTTTCCTGTAAATACGATTTAGTGAATCAATCCAGTCTAGGACAAAACAAAAGGTAATGCATGAGTATTAGGATGTTATGAGTGGGCGAGTACCAAGAAAATTTTCATAATAAGAATCCAATGAGCATCACCTGTAGTGCACCAATGTTGGTCACTTAGTGTGGTATTTTTGGCTTCGCCCTCGTCATGCATTGCCACCGCCCGCTAGATATCTACTCTTCTTTGAAGTAATGCAGTGTATTGTGCTGGTAGGTAGAGCGCCAGAGGTATATACATTCCATATTCTGAGATAAAACAATAACATTCTAACCGTCAATATAGGCCAAAAACAGAGAGAAACGGGAGGAGCAGACATGCCATACCTCGTATGAATGTTCATCATACCATTACACTAATGTTGTGACCTCGTTATTAACAACATCTAATGTCCATGATCAGGAAACCTTGATCATCTTGTTAATCAACGAGCTAGTTTATGAGAGAGGCATAACTAGGAACTTTCTGTTTGTTTATTAAACACACATGTATTAACGTTTCCATATTAATACAATTATTGCATGCAAAATAAACATCTATAATATACTTGGAATATACATAATAAACACTTTATTATTGCCTCTTAGGGCATATTCCCTTCAGTCTCCCACTTGCACTAGAGACAATAATCTAGTTACATAGTGATGAATCTAACACCCATGGAGTTCTGGTGTTGATCATGTTTTAATCTAGGGAGAGTTTTAGTCAATGGATCTACTACATTGAGATCCGTATGTACTTTACAAATCTTTATATCTCCAATCTTGACATGCTCACGGATGGAGTGAAACCGGCGCTTAATATGCTTGGAATTCTTGTGAGACCTTGGTTCTTTGGCATTGGCAATGGCACCATTGTTGTCACAATAGATCACCATTGGGTCCAACGCAGTTGCAACCACACCTAGTTCGGATATGAACTCCTTTATCCAAACCGCTTCCTGAGCCGCTTCCAAAGCAGCAACATATTCGGCCTCCGTTGTTGATCCCGCCACCACAGGTTGTTTGGAACTCCTCCAACTAACCGCTTCACCATTCATGAGAAATACGTATCCGGATTGAGACTTAGAGTCATCCTGATTGGTGTCAAAGCTTGCGTCGACATAACACTTAGCGACAAGCTCTTCTTCACCTCCGTACATAAGAAACATATCCTTAGTTCTTCGCAAGTACTTAAGAATATTCTTGATCGCTATCCAGTGTTCCGAATCTAGATCCGATTGTTACCTACTAGTCAAATTAATAGCATGTACCACATCCGGTCTTGTACATAGCATGGCGTACATTATAGAGCCTATGGCTGAAGCATAGGGGACTTTGTTCATTATTTCTCTTTCTTCCGCCATAGCCAGATTTTGAGTCTTACTCAATGTCTTGCCTTGCAACATAGGTAAGAGCCCCTTCTTACTTCCGTCCATTTTAAACTTCTTTAAAATCTTATCAAGGTATGTACTTTGCGATAGCCCTATTAGGCGCCTAGATCTATCTCTATAGATCTTTATGCCTAATATGTATGACGCTTCACCTAGGTCCTTCGTTGAAAATTTGTTGTTTAGATAACTTTTAACACTGTTTAAAAGATCTATATCATTTTCGATCAATAATATGTCATCCACATATAATATCAGAAATGCCACATAGCTCCCACTCACTTTCTTGTAAATACAAGCCTCTCCATAAGTTTGGACAAATCCAAACTCTTTGATCACCTCATCAAAGCGGAGATTCCAACTCCGTGATGCTTGCTTCGGTCCATAGATGGATCGATGAAGCTTGCACACCTTGTTAGCATCCTTAGGATCGACAAAACCCTTTGGTTGTATCATATACAACTCTTCTTCAATATTACCATTGAGGAACGCGATTTTGACATCCATCTGCCATATCTCATAATCGAAATATGAAGCAATTTCTAACATAATCCTAACTGACTTTAGAATCTCTACGGGAGAGAATGTCTCATCGTAGTCAACTCCTTGAATTTGTTGAAACCCCTTTGCGACAAGTCGAGATTTATAGACGGTCACATTACCATCAGCATCAGTTTTCCTTTTGAAAATCCATTTATTATCCACGGCCTTTCGGTCGTGAGGTAAGTCCACCAAGTTCCAAACTTGATTTTCATACATGGATTCCATCTCGGATTTCATGGATTCTAACCATTTGTTAGAATCCGGGCTCATCATCGCTTCTTCATACGTCGCAGGGTCATCAATTTCATCAACCATGAAATTCATAACAGGGTTTCCGTACAGCTCGGGAGCTGCACGCGTCCTGCTAGACCTGCGAGGTTTGGTAGTACTCTCTTTCGAAGTTTTATGATCATTATCATTAGTTCCCTCTTCAACTGGTGAAGCCAACTCCGGAACGACTTCCAGCACTGTGCTACTCGCCATACTTTGAAGAGAAGGTTCAATAACCTCTTCGAGTTCTACCTTCCGACTACTCACACCTTTCGCGAGAAACTCTTTCTCTAGAAATGATCCATTCTTGGCAACAAAAACCTTGCCCTCAGATCTGTGATAGAAGGAATACCCAATAGTTTCCTTAGGGTATCCTATGAAGACACATTTTTCCGCTTTGGGTTCGAGTTTATCCGGTTGAAGTTTCTTCATATAAACATCGAATCCCCAAACTTTAAGAAATGACAGCTTAGGTTTGTTTCCAAACCATAATTCATACGGTGTCTTTTCAACGGATTTAGATGGTTCCCGATTTAAAGTGAAAGCAGCAGTTTCTAGTGCATAACCCCAAAATGACAACGGCAAGTCTGTCAGAGACATCATAGATCGAACCATATCCAATAAAATACGATTACGATGTTCCGACACACCATTTCGCTGTGGTGTTCCGGTAGGTGTTAGTTGTGAAACAATTCCACACTCTTTCATATGAGTGCTAAAGTCGCAACTTAGATACTCTCCTCCATAGTCGGACCATAGAAATTTGATCTTTCTATTACGATGATTTTCCACTTCACTCTGAAATTCCTTGAACTTTTCAAAGGTTTCAGACTTGTGTTTCATTAAGTAGATATAACCGTATCTACTGAAATCATCCGTGAAAGTAACAAAATAACGATATCCACCTCGCGCCGACACACTCATTGGACCACATATATCAGAATGTATGATTTCCAATAAATCTACCGCCCGTTCCATTGAACCGAAAAACGGCGTTCTAGTCATCTTGCCCATAAGGCATGTCTCACATGTATCAAATGATTCAAAATCAAGTGATTCCAAAAGTCCATCCGAATGTGTTTAACGCCAATATGACCTAGACAGTAGTGCCACATATATGCGGATATATCATCATTAAGTTTAATCCTTTGAGCATCAACATTATGAATATGTGTAACACTATTATCGAGATCCAACAGAAATAAACCATTCATCATCGGTGCATGACCATAAAAGATTTCATTCATATAAATATAAAACCATTGTTCTCGGATTTAAATGAATAACCACTTCACATCAAACACGATCCAGATACAATGTTCATGCTCAGTGCTGGCACCAGATAACAATTATTCAAGTTTATTACTAATCCCGACGGTAAGTGGAGAGGTAGCGTTTCGACGGCGATCACATCAACACTTGATCCATTGCTGACACGCATCTTGACCTCACCCCTTGCTAGCGGTCGCTTGTTCCGCAGCCCCTGATTCGAGTTACAAATATTAGCAACTGAACCGGTATCAAATACCCAGGTTCTACTACGAGTACTAGTCAAGTACACATCAATAACATGTATATCATATATACCTTTGTTTTCCTTGCCGGCCTTCTTGTCTGCCAAATACTTGGGGCAGTTGCGCTTCCAGTGGCTAGTCCCCTTACAATAATAGCACTTGGTATCAGACTTAGGGCAAACTCGGGGTTTCTTTTCAGGCATGGCAACCGGCTTGCCTCCCTTACTTCCCTTCCATTTACCCTTCTTGTCTATCTTGAAACCAGTGTTCTTATTGATCATCAACACTTGATGTTCTTTCTTGATCTCCACTTCTCTAGTTTTAAGCATTGACAGAAGCTCGGGGAGAGACTTCTTCATGCCTTGCATATTACAGTTCATCACAAAGATCTTATAGCTAGGTGGCAGAGACTACAGAACACGATGGATGCCAAAGTCAATAGGAATCGATATTCCCAAGGACACAAGCTTATCGGCGTAACCCGACATCTTGAGTACATGCTCACTTACAGAGTTGTGCTCTTCCATCATGCAGCTAAAGAACTTTTCTGAAGCATTGTAGCTCTCTACAGCAGCATGTGTGTCAAAAATCATTTTCAACTCACCCATTGTATCAAATGCATTGCCGTTTTCGAAACGCTTTCGAAGTTCTGGCTCTAGCCCATACAATATGCCACAATGAACTAAGTTGTGGTCCTCCTGACGAGTCTGATAGACATTCTTATCCTCGTCAGGGGCATCATCGAACAGTGGGGGGCCTAGCGGTGCTTCTAGCACATATTGCTTTTGTGCAGCAGAGAGGAGAATCCTCAAATTCATGGCCCATTCGGTAAAGTTGCTACCGTTCGTTGCAAGTTTCTCTTTCTCCCTGAACACATTGAAATTAAAAGCAGGTGGTGCCATCTACAACAAAATTTGTAAAGTTTAGACTAAGTTTATGATAGATTGAGTTCAACTAATCCACATTAAGAATGAACTCCCACTCAAAAACGACATCTCTCATGCCTTTTTGGTGATTACATGAACCAAATCCACTACACCAAGTCCGATCATCACGTGAGTTGGTGTAGCTTCAAAGGCGAGCATCAAATGGGCATCATATCTACCATATGACTCAATCTTAACCTTTCGGTCCGTGTTCCAAGGCCATGTATGTACATGCTAGGCTCGCAAAGTAAGAACCTTAGTATTCGCGTGTGTAACTGTCTTACACCCAAAATATGGTCGTGGATCCAAGAACACCCGATCATCACGTGATGTCTTATAGCGACGAAACATAATCGGTGCATACTTAAGTAAGAACACATTCTTATCTTAATATTTAAATGAGGGATCATCTTATTATGCTAATAAAATGCCAAACAAGCAATATAAGATGCAATCAAACATCACATGTTTATAAATGAGATGATATGGTTCCCGCACTTGATCTCCATCATGTGAATCATGGTATGATCACTATCATACCTCTATGTGTAAGGCCAAGGCCTATGTAACTTACACGTTATGTGTGTTGTAAGAGTATCATCTCATACTTCTACTTACAACATCACCATATCATAACACTAGCCCAACAACAATCTAAACTAGACGCCTCTAATTTATCCATTGCAAGTTTTACATGGCTTAGGGCTTTCAAAGATAGAACCGTTCTTACCTACGAACATGAACCACAACGAGGATAACCAAATTGTTGACAACTCGTTGCAAATTAGATATTTACTATAGTAGGAGAGACAGACACCCTCTAGCCACTTATGCAAACCAGTTGCATGTCAAGTGTGGAACAGGTCTCATGTGCGAGGACATGTAAAGTTTGTTCGGGCCGCTTCATCCCACTATGCCACCAATATCCAAAATACAACTAAGAAGCAATAACATGATCATCATTGCCCACATACTCATATGTGTACTATCGTGTAAAGCATCTACGCATAGATCCGGCTCTGATACCACTGTAGGGTTCGCAGCATAGAAAAAAAATTCCTATGATGGGAACAACTATGTACCAAGATCTATCTACTAGATACAAACAACAGGCGGATATATATCCGTAGAGAACATACCCTTGAAGACCGACAAAGCTTAATGAGTTAAACTCGTGGTTGATGTAGAAGTTCTCTTGCCGATCTCAAGATAGAGAGGAAGTCCTTAGCACCGTAACTTAGCGGCGCATCCGTGCTCGCACACACGTCCGAGGCACCGAGCAACCTCCTCCTCCTTGCTCCAGCGATACAGCGGAAGCACAACTCTTTATTGCCGAATAGCCATCGGGAACATGTATCTCGCTAGTTCGAGACCATGGGGGATAAATACTAGAGGGGGAGAGAGATCCTTCACGAGGAGGTGTGAGTGAGAAGTGAGGAGGGGGTGCCTTTTATAGGAGGGGGTGCCTTTTATAGGAGGGGGAACCCAAGGGGGTGGCCGGCTCATGGGGCTGCCCCTTGCCCTCCCCTCATTCATGTGGGTGGACACTCCACTCAAAAAATTCCTTTCAATTCCCTCCACTCAAATTCCCATTAAATTTCCACCAAATTTAATGCAAACTCTCATTAAATAAAACTCCTTTTATTTATTCATAATTTTTCAATTACTTTAATGATAAACAATCACATATAAACCCTTGCTAGTATTTCATTTCACATGCAAAAACACTTTCTGCAATTTCACCTGAAAACCCGTTTCGGTATCTAGTGAAATAAATTCCTGCGCTTGTTATTCTTTCTGGCATGAAACTTGTGCTCTAAATGGATGTCGGTGTCTCTTAAGTGTGTCACCTTACGGTTCGCGAATAATGCGGACATGATCGAGACCCCTCTCCGATCAATAATCAGAAGCGAGATCTGGAGACCCATACTGACTCCCACACATTCAACGATGACTTTCTTGTGATCATCAGAACCTTTTACGCTAGCATATTAATCCTTTTGCTTCGTGATATATTACATGCCCAATATTTGATCAGCGGTATCTCTATACTGACATGTACTCTTTTCTCGTTCCCGTGATATAACATTCTAGTGATCAAATCACTTGCTTGCAAGCTAACCAATGTGATATCACCGATAGGGCCCAGAGCATATCTATCCGTCATCGGGATGAACAAATTCCACTCTCGATCCATGGGCCTCAACATAACACTTTCATAGTTCTGAACCCATATTTATAATCACCCTGTTACGGTGTGACGTTTGATGTTATCAAGAAACTCTTCCGGTGTTAGTGATTGACATGATCTCATGGTCTAAGGATTAGGATCACTTCGTAAGTTGTTATAGCAATATAAACTTAATGAATTTGATCGTAATGCTATACTTCGGATAAATGTTCATCGCACCATGACACTAATGTTGTGACCTTGTTATTAACAACATCCAATATCCATGATCAGAAATCCTTGATCATCTTGTTAATCAACGAGCTAGTTTATGAGAGAGGCATAACTAGGAACTTTTTGTTTGTTTATTAAACACACATGTATTAACGTTTCCGTATTAATACAATTATAGCATGCAAAATAAACATCTATCTTATACTTGGAATATACATAATAAACACTTTATTATTGCCTCGCCTGACATATTCCCTTCACTTATTCTTCTAAATCTTGTACGAACTTGGTGGCGTGCGGTATGCGCATGATTGCGATGAGGTGGGGTGGAGTGAACATGTTCAAAATGATCATAATCATTTTCTAGAACCATCGACGAAAACACGAAACACTTTCATGACGCTCCCACTTCGGATGCTCTCGACACATTTTTCTCGGTGTTCGCAACTTCTAGAAAACCCATTCAGCATTCTCGCTACTTATCGTTCTTCGGTCGGTTGACACGGGCTGAATAACGAAAAACCGACTTCTCAGATAGTTGGATGATTGTAGAATATCATACATCCTACGTGTAAGAAACGATTTGTCACATAAAACGCAAGAAACATAAGAACTCGCGAGTTGTCTACCGTCGAGATAGATGCATACTAGATGAACAAGAACACGCAGACAAAAACTTTTATTTTCGAAAAGTGTTATTGCATGTATCACCACTATGTGTGAAAAGTAAAGGTCAGATGACATGGTAAATGACAGAAGTGTGAAAAAACTTCTCCATGTGGATGGTTGTTGTGATATATTACATGTATCACCTGGTGTATGTGTGAAAAGAAAAGGACAAATGTCATGCTAAATGACACAGGTATGGAAAAGACTCATCCATGTGGAGGATTGTCGTCATTTTCACCTCTAACCAACGATGTGCTCTCAATACAACGTTCCGTTAATTCTTTTTTAGTCTAGATTACATTCTGTTAATCCGTTTTTATGCTTATTATTTATCCTACAGTAGGATGGGTATGCACAGTTAGTCGGGTGAGTAGCCCACTATTATATATATATATATATATATATATATATATATATATATATATATATATATATACGAGCAAGAATCGGTTCCTGTATAACTATACAGGAACCCATGTGAACCTTGACAGAAAACAAAGTGAACCTTATTTTTATAGGGCAAGTGAACCTTGTTTTTATAGGGCAAGTGAACCTGAAATTTTTTTGCCCGTGAACTACCAAATATAACCAGAACCCCGGTCGCGTTCGAAGTGAACTATGTTTTCCCGTAGAGTGAATTTTCTTTTTAGGGCATGTGAACTTTCCTTTTTATCAAAAACCCTTCTGAAATTTTTATTTTGGTCCGACGTGAACTATCAAATATAACCAGAACCCATGTCGCGCTCGAAGTGAACTATGTTTTCCCTCAGAGTGAACTTTCTTTTTAGCGCATGTGAACTTTACTTTTTTTTATCGAAAACCCTTCTGAAATTTTTATTTTGGTCTGACGTGAACTACCAAACATAACGAGAACCCCGGTCGCTTTCAAAGTGAACTATGTTTTCTTACGGAGTGAATTTTCTTTTTAGCGCATGTGAACTTTCTTTTCATCGACAACTTTTTTGAAATTTTTAATATTGTCTGAAGTGAATTATCAAATATAAAGAGAATCCAGGACGCGTTCGAAGTGAACTATATTTTTTCGCAGTGCGAAATTTCTTTTAGCACACGTGAACTTTCTTTTTTTTGAAAATCCTTTTGAAATTTTTTATTCTTGTCTGAAGTGAACTACCAAATATAACCAGAATCCCCATTACTCTGAAAGTGAACTATGTTTTGTCGCAGAGTGAACTTTTTCTTTTAGCGCATGTGAACTTCCTTTTTCGCGGACACCCTTCTGAATTTTTTTTGGATAAGTGAGTGAACTATCTTTTTTCAACACCTGTGAGCTTTCTATTTTTATCGATTAGAGTGAACTTTTTTTTGGAGCAACCGGCAGGAGCTCTGCCTTTTCAAATAGATAGAGGGAAAACGAAACACACGGTACATAGGAGCATGTTTTGGTTAAGGTGAAAACATGCGGAAAAACACTGCAGAACAAAACCCCCAAAAAAACGCCTAATCAGGCTCCGCGGGAATGGCAGGCCCGAAGGCCACAAAAGCCTGGGCGCGTTGCCTGATATCCTCCCTAGCTATCTCAGCCACCTCGACATAAGTCAGCCGCCGTCCGGTGAAGATTCGTCTGTTTCTCTCTTTCCAAGCGTTCCAGAGGACATATAAGAGTCGACCACTTAAAGTTCTTTTTGCGTTCGATGGTATTCCGACAATTAGATTGTCCCACCATTCAGTGAGGGAATGGAAGTCGTGGCCATGAAACACCCCTAAAGCGTTGTCCCAAAGTTGGGTGAGGGTCCAGACTGCTGTAGTAAAAGGACAATCTTTGCAGATGTGATTGGCCGTCTCGGGCGCGCTAAGGCAAAGAGCGCAGATAGGGTCGTGCGTCCACCCCCTAGCGGATAAGTTATCAGCCGTAAGGAGCTTGCCATGCATGGCCAGCCAACCAAAAATCTTGCATTTGGGTTCGGCATGGGCAGTCCACAACTTTTGGGCAATGAACTTGGGGTGACTGCCGTGGAATTGCGCAAGGTACGCAGAGGTAGCACTATAGTTTCCATCCGCCGTCAAAGTCCAAACTATCCCATCTTTTTGTCCTGGAGTCAACTGCGTGCTCGCAACCACGTCCCAAACTTTGATGAACTGGGCAAGATGCACCGGAGTGGTCAGGCTAGAAATGGCGCGATCCGTTCCTCGGCTAATTCTTTGGCCACGCTCGGTTTTCTCAAGCAATCTTGAAAGGTCCGGCGCCCAAAGGCGTATGGGGCCATGTTGAGACCAGCTGTCGTGCCAGAATGAGGCCGTCTCACCATCACCTAGGGAGATTTTCGTGGAAGCTCTGAAGAGATCCATGTCGGCATCGTCACAGGGGAGCTTAGAACCCGCCTAGGTGCGTTGGGGGTCAGTCCACTGTAGCCAAGGCCATCGGTCCGAGGCCCGCCCCTGTTCAAGGTGGTGAGGCATCCCAAGCCCGCCCAGATCTTTCGGTCTACAGAGCGTCGTCCAGCTAACTAAAGCTCTTCCTCTTGCCGCGTGCTCGCCTTCGTCGCCGGCCCAGACGAAGTTCCTTGCAATACGAGTAATCTTATCTCTAGCCCATTTGGATAAGGGAATGACTGTAGCATGGTAGACTGCGATGGCCATGAGGACGGACTTGGCAAGGGCAATTCTTCCAGGTCGAGCAAGAAACTTCCCTTTCCACCCAGGAAGCTTTCCTGCAATCTTGTCAATGAGGGGCTGTAGATCTACTTTACGGAGTCGCCTGAAGTGCAGTGGCAGACCCAAGTATTTTCCTTGGAACGTAGTGATCTTTGCCGGGAAGGCAGAGAGGACATTCCGAAGGTCGAAATTGTCACATCTAATGGGGAAGACCTCCGTCTTAATTAGGTTGGTGATGAGGCCGTTGGCCTTTCCGAAGCAGTCTAGAATGTCAGAGATAGCCTGGAGCTCTTCTTTCACAGGGTTGACAAAAATTCCAGCATCATCCGCATATATGGAGATTCTGCAACGAGGCTTGCGTGATCGGATTGGACTGAGGATACCGCGTTGACTTGCAATCGAGAGGATGCGCTGTAATGGGTCAATGGCGAGGATGAATAGCATGGGAGAGAGAGGATCACCCTGTCTGAGGCCCTTGGCGTGCTGAAATGGCCTTCCCGGATCTCCATTAAGAAGCACCCTGGAGGAAGCCGAAGATAAAGACATGCAGACCCAGTCTCGCCAAAGTTGCTCAAGCCTGTGGCCATTACCTCGATGAGATAAGCCCACCCCACGGAGTCGAAGGCTTTAGAGATGTCCAGCTTTAGGAAAAGGCTAGGTGTTCTTGAAGAATGTAGCTCTTTGATGAGGTTTTGCACATGCAAGAAGTTGTCATGGATGCTCCTTTTCTTCACGAAGGCGCTTTGGCATTGGGAAACAATTTCAGGCAGGATTGGAGCCAGCCGGTTTGCAAGTAGCTTGGAGAAAATCTTTGACAAACTATGGATGAGACTGATAGGCCTGTAGTCGCATATAGACGCAACATCTTGCTTCTTGGGGATTAAGATGATGTTTGCAGAGTTTATCAAGCTCGTGCAGCCACCCTTCAAGCTAGCCATATGGGATATAGTGGCCACGATGTCATTTTTGATAATATCCCAACAGCTCTTGAAGAAAGCTCCGATGAAGCCGTCCGGACCCGGCGCCTTGACGGAAGGCAATGAGAAAACGGCCTCCTTTATTTCATTCTCATCAAACGGGGCTTCGAGGTCGGAGAGGTCGCGTTGTACATACTGCAAGGCGTCCCAATCAAGGCTAAGAAGCCGCTGGGCTTTTGATCCGAGAGCGCCCTTGAAGTGCTGGAGGATCACCTCCTCCTTGTCCTCTTTCGTGATGGCGGCTCCCGAGACAATGGCGAGAGTCTGGATGTGGACCTTCCTATGACGCCCATTGGCTCGAACGTGAAACAGCTTGGTATTAGCATCACCTAAACGGATCCAAGTCAGACGGGATCTTTGGTGGAGTTTGATCTTCTGAATTGCAAGGAGGCCAAGATAGGAAGACTTTAGCTGACTTCTAAGGTCTCGCTCTTCATCCGAAAGCGTGCGGGACTCCTCCGCTATGTCTAAGCGCCAAATGAGCTCCTTTGCCAAGGCAATTTGGATCTTGATATTGCCAATGCATTGTCTTTGCCATTTCTTTAGAGCCTTAGCCGTGCGAGAAAGCTTTATGTGCACCCGACGGATAGGGTCGGCGGCCTGGATTGGCTTGTTCCAGGCATCAGAGACCGTGTCTCGAAAGCCATGCATCTGAATCCAAAACTCTTCAAACTTGAAGGATGGCTTTCTAACAGTAGCGACCGAGCCTTGGAGAAAAATAGGCGCGTGGTCCGAGCAGGCCGACGTTATTGCTTGGAGATGGGCATCGGGGAAAAGTTCATCCCAATCGACGTAGAAAAAAACATGGTCGATCTTGGTGAGGATAGGATCGTCCTGGGCGTTTGACCAGGTAAAACGACGACCATCCATTCTCATGTCTTTTAGCTCGAGGAAGTCACGCGCCGCTCGAAACTTCCCAATTAGACGTCTATTGATGTTGAGGTTGTTCTTGTCAGACGCCTTAGTGATGAGGTTGAAGTCTCCAAGCAGGATCCATGAGGCCCTCACAAGAGGCTTCAATGCCCGCAGCTCCTCGATGAAGATGACCTTCTCAGGCTCAGTCTGCGGGCCATAGACGCAGGTTATGGTCCATGTTGTTCCCTCGTTTAGCATAGTAATGGTGGCCGAGAGCGTGTGGGCGGTGAGGTGGACTTCCGATAGAGAAAAAAAGGCTGAGGAGGCCGCGATAATCATTCCTCCACGAGTACCATCGGCGGGGAGTAAAGCGTAGTTGTTGACGAATGAGATACCAAGCGTGGCAGAAATGACGGCGTCGTTTACATCTTCAAGTTTGGTTTCCTGGAGGCAGACAATTGTCGCATGAGTGTCCCTGACAATATCACGGACGGCGTCGCGTCGTACCTTACTATTCAGACCACGAGGGTTCCAGTTGAGCAAATTCACATTGTGTTGTGCCATTAAATCACACTTGCAAGCACAGGTAGACGAGGACGAAGTCCACTCAAGTCGTGTAGAAGCCCATTTTCTCTCTTGAAGCAAAAACAATTGATAGCACAAGGATTGGCAGAGCAGAGGAAGGCATCAGTCAGTGACTTAGACGGACAGCGATGAGAAGCAGCAAACTGAAGCATGCAGGCAAAGTATTTCAACAGAGGAAGTACACAGCTACCAGGAGTCGATAACAACGAGAAGTGCAGGTAGCAGGGTCTACGAAAACGAAAAACACGGGGCACCAGCCCGGGCAAACGACGCGTGGAGATGCATCTACACATCTAAACCGGTTGAAGACACTGTTGGGGCTGCAGCTACAGTCTTGTCAGTAGCCTTCTTCTTTATGTTCTTGACTTGCTTGACTAGAGCGTCGAGGGCCTGAATTGCCGATGATGCTAACGGTCCACTGAGGAACAGCTGACGGAAAGCCACCCGCGAGGCGTCGTCGAAGGAGGCCGAAGGAGCGAGGATGCCGCAGGCACGTGCGATGATCTCCTGGATGGCTTCCGCGTCTTCTTCTTGATGGCGATCCGACCGCTGCGCCTAGGGGAAACAGCAGGCGGCAACGCCTTCTTTTTCTTATTGGCCACCGGCGTGCTCAGAAGAGCGGGCTGCACAGGAGCGGCGATGTCAGACAGGAAGGCGGTTAGAGCATCAGTATCTTTCAAGGCAGCGGTAGAGGGAGGCAGAGCGGAGGCCGTGTCGCTCACCACAGAAACTTGGCGTTGCGGCGCACCCGATGGAGCTGAGGGGGGCGGTGAACCCGCCTGCGGCGAGGGGATCACGGCAGCAACATCCTAGGCTTCATTCCGAGGCTCGATGCCCAGCTGGGTCAGAAGCAGAGCCGCATCATCCACCCCACCTTGGAGCCCTGCTGCTTCAGGAGGGCACGGCCACGCATCAGTCATGGGCGGCATGGACAAATCCTCAAAGTGGAGGCCAGGCGGCGAGGCCACAGGAACCTGCAGCGAGGAATGCACCCCATCCTCGAGGCCTGGAGAAGGCAGCTGGGAGGTGCGCCCATCTCCACCTCTGGCCGAGTGAACTTTTATTTTCGATCAGGGTGGACTTTTATTTCGAGCAGAGTGAACTGTCTTTTTTTCAACGCTTGTGAACTTTTCTTTTTGGAGAACTTTCTTTTTCTGGATAAATGAGTGCACTATTTTTTTTCAAAAGCCAAGCAGAGTGAACTTTCTTTGTCATGTAGAGTGAACTTTTTTTTTAACTGAGTCAAAGGGGACGAGCAGGGGGCGTTAGTGGCCTCCAGCGGTTGGGAGGAGCAGGGAAATAGAGCTCGGTGGAAGTCAGGGATGGAGTCGGGGGAAGCGGGATCCAGGGGGTAAGTGGGGAAGGCGCGACCGCCGCCGACAAAGGGCTAGGTAGGCCAGCGGAACAGGCGCTACTGCCCATCGCGAGGCAGGGAGGGCGAGGATGCTGCTAGCAGCGCGCGAGGCAGTGGAGGGAGCGGCTGGCGTCGACAGAGCGCGAGAGATGGGATTGCGGGGCCGCCGCCACAGAGAGAGGCAGGGAGTGCGCAGCCGCCGTCGGGGGAGCGCTGTAGGGAGGGAGCGGTGGCCGCCGTGAGAACGCAAGGTAGGGAGGGCGCGATCGCTGCCAGGAGAGCGCGACATAGGGAGGAGGCCAGGGATGCGCGCTCCAGTGAAGGGGATGGCCGCCGGTGGAGGGTCGGGAGGTGTGCATCGCAGGTTGTTGGCTTGGGCGACGGTGGGACAGAGAGTGATGGGACACAGAGTGATGGGAACTGTACTAGTTTTATTATAGTCTATAAAAGCCTATGAAAATACATTTAACAAAAGTCTATAAAAGACTATAAAACATATATTAAATAAAAAACTCAAAAATAACACACAAAAGACTATAAAAACAAAAGTCTACGCGACAAAGAAAAAAAGAGCCAACAATGACTAGACAAGCCACGACATCACGCATGAACACTGGAAAGAGAAAAAGCAAACTGTGTGGTCTGCTAGCCTGAATGGTTATACGTATATGGTGTCTCCGACCAAATCATGCGCGTAATAGAAATCTTGAAAGAGTTATATCGGTTTACAAGGTTGACTATGACATAAGCTATATCTCAACTAGTTAAAAATAAGTACTAATTTCTTTTATTTTGTGCTTCAGACAACACGATAGAGTCAAAATAAACTAGGAAAGCGAAACCTATTTTGTTTGAATTAACGAAATTTATAATTAGTTAGCGAAGCATTAAAGAGTAACAAACAAACAATCGATTAGATGGTATACACGTTCACCAAAACATGAAAAGAAAACGTACGACAGAACACTTTCTTTGTAACATGTACGGACGAGACAAAAAAGTGGGCGAACGTGCCGTATTAATCTGCCATATACCAACAGCGTAAATCACTGTTTCGCCTGCTTGTAAAAATATTAATAACTCAATTGAAAACAAAATTGGTTGTCCTGCTCTCCTACCGTAAATCACTATCGATTGAGTTTGTTAAAGCTAGTAAAATTTTAAAAGATACTCGGTTTTCATTTTTTAAAATAAATAAGGATGCTAGAATTAACATATTTCTATATGAACAACAATATAAACCAATGTCACAGCCTTTAAAAAATAAAAATAAAAGTGGGCTTATGGGGAGTTGAACTCATGACCAACTACTCCCTCCGTTTCAGGGCTTAAGACGTCCTCGTTTTGCGTGTTTTTTCTTTGACCAAGAATTACTCTAAATACGTAAAGAGTTTTGGTATAAAACTAGTATTACTGGAAAGTATTTTTCAATACGAATCCAACGGTACTAATTATGTACAATATAATCAAGATTTTGTTGCTCAATTCTTTTGGTCAAACTTTGCTTTAAAAAGCGTGTGCGCCTTAAGCCCTGAAACGGAGGTAGTAGTTAGCAACAAAGACTTCAACCAACTCAGCCACCATACTTATCTATCAAGTAAATACAGACATTATATATGTAGGCTAGTGTATGGCCTTACGCATAGGCGCTATGCTATGTATAGTGACGTCCCAGCCAAACGTACCATGGGACCCGCATGCCACGCTGACAAAGAGTGTAGAGCCTTTCAGAAAGGCGCTACACCGTTGAGCATAGCGCCTTTGTGTTAGGCGCTACTAAAAGAGTTAGTTTTGTGAAATTCTTTTACCGAGAGTTCAGTTTGTGAAATCCTTTAAAAAATGAGTTATTTTTGTCCATTCTGCCGGAGGGGGGCGACGCAGAGGGAGGCAGCACAGCGGTGGGGTAGTGGTTTCGATCGGGGGAGGCGGGGGTTGGTGGCCTCGTGCGTGGGCCTCGCGTGTGGGGTGGGACGGGGTCGCCACGGGAGGTTCCCAAGCTAGTGGTTAGAGCATCTTCACTCGTTGGACGAACCCAGACCGAAATTCAGGCTTTTTTTGGCCGGACGAAGCTTGATTTCGCCTGGATACGCCCAGTTTCCCACTCGCAAACCCAGGCGAGTTCCCATGTTGGCTAAATTTCCGCAAACTTTGGGCGAACTTTGGACGAATATAAACGGTTTTGGACGAATATGGGCGAACTTTGGGCGAATATGAGCGATATGGACGAACTACCGGCGAATATGAGCGATATGGACGAACTACGGGCGAACTTTGGGCGAATATGGACGATACCGACGAATTTTGAGCAAATATGCCCAAATTTTGGGCGAACTTTGGGCGAATCTGGTCTATATGGGCGAAATTTGGGCGGATATGGTCGATACGGACCAACTTTGGACAAATATGCCCAAATTTTGGGCGAATTTTGGGCGAATCTAGGCTATATGGGCAAAATTTGGGCTAATATGGTCGATATGGACCAACTTTGGGCGAATATGCCCGAATTTTGGGCGAACTTTGGAATCTGGTATATATGGACAACTTTGGGCAAAATTTGAACGAATATGGGCGATACGGAAGAACTTTGGACGGATATGTCCGAATTTTAGGCGAACTTTGGGCGAATATGGTTTATTTGGGCGAACTTTGGGCGAATATGGGCGAAATTTGGGCGAATATGAGCGAAATTTGGATAAATAAGGACGAATATATGCTGACTAGGCGGGTCCACTCGTCGAATTTGCTTCGTCCGGCGTTCCCAGGACGTACCAAGATCCTGGGTTCGGTCTGGGTAGGCCCGACCAAAACACGCAGAAATCCGGACGAAAACAGGTCCTTAGATACGCGACTGGGCTAATTTTCGACGTCCGGACCAAAATTCAATATCCGAATTGGCCTCTTGGATAGACGAGTGAAGATACTCTTGGGTAGGGGATGCGAAGGGGACGAGGAAGAGGGACGGTGGATTTGGACGGGGAACACAAGAGAGGAGGATTTAATGGGCGTCTGGTTCCTGACAAGGAGCGTATGCCCTGGTGTCGACGCGTACAGACACGTACAGAAATAGAAAAAGTTTGTGGAGGAAATATCCTATTAGAATATATCGGACAATAATAGAAATACGAGAAATGGATGGTTTTCTCTCTTCCAACACGGATCTCCAAACATTATGTGGCATGATATGCTTCCTTCATAGAAGAAGGGCATACAATGTGTTTTGTGTGTATATATACTAGGAAACTTGGTGCGGCGACACGGCGCACCCGTGGCATTAATTCATTTGTATACATGGCTAGCTTCGACATTGACATGATTTTCGAAAGTTGTTAGGTGTTAGCCGGTGTGCACGGCATAAGTGAAGTAATAGATATATTCACACACCTGTATTGGCATCTGTTGTGTGGAAGGGATGCCTTTTGTAGATGTTGATGACGTTTTAGGCCGCAGCAATTGGCAGGAAATTCAGTAGGGGCAAGATGGAATTGGTGTGTTGGGCAGTGGTGCTTGAGTAGGGCCTAGTTGTCCGGTGTTTGTTGATCTCAACAGTATAAATTTGTGAAGATTAGTATATTTAGCACAAGGTAGTAATCGGGAGTCGTTGATAGCCTGAGTGTTTTGTTTGATGGTTTGAAAGGGGGAGGGAGAAGGTGATGGTTTGAAAAGGGTGGTGGGTGTCCGAAACGCAGTATTCAATTGGACTGCATATATCTAGTAGTAAGTTAAGCGTTGGCCTACATTGTTGATAGCCTACTTTTTTTATGGTGAAGGTGAAATAATGGTGTTACGTGAGCATTCATTAGAGGTAATATAAGGTGCATAATAGTTACAATGGTAAGAAAACTCCTCCGTGTTCAGAGTGCATATTAGTTGATAGTTCCATCATTTTTATTGGCCTGCATTTTATATTGCTACTGAAAGTCTAGATTTATTTTCTTCACAAACCTAAAACATCTTATATTTTGAAACGGATGAAGTACATAGCTGGTAGTGCAATTGGATAACTAAACTGCCAGATCTAATTTTCTATCCAATCATTATTGCATCTAGATGAACAAATAAATTGAAAGATAGGAAAGTTAAAAGATGTGCAAGTCTCACTGGTTTACTATTTATGTTGCAGTACAATTGAGTGGACCAGGAGTACATAATAAGAGCAAAGTGCAAAGCACAAACAGATTATTTCTTCAGAACTGGCCTAAAAGTATAGAGAGCAACAGAATCTAGACACAATAATAGATAGTAAATGGTACATCATCTGAACAAAATGTTCAACAGTTGGAGCTCTATCAGTTTATCGGTTTGTATAGACCCATAAAGGATCAGGCACCGCAATCGCCATCCTTAGAAACCTGGGTCAAGTCCGTCAGTCACAATGACAACATCTTGATCTATAGCACAATTGTGATAACTTTGCCAATGCCTGAATTGCTGCCATCTGTAACTGTATGCGACTTCACCGATCCAAAGGGACCCAACATGTAGTCAATCCATGGTGCTGAATATAAGTTGCAGGATAAACCAGTTAGCTTAAATTGTGCCTCTGTCTTTACCACTCCCAACTGATCCATATTGAGGTGTTCATTGGATAAGATCCAACTCTACCCTACGAATCCAGCTTACCGTTGAAATAGATAACGTCTTGATCAATATAAAGCATTTAGCAACTTGACTCATACCGAGACATGCATTCGACTCAATAAATTCACAAACATGTTCCAAGTCTGCTAAATATGAATCAGGTTTGGGATGCAAAACCACTGCCCATAGAATACCATCGGATAGCATCATTTTCAAATAATGTCAACAAAATATAGCACTCAGCAGGTTGGACTACACGTGTTGTAGATGCAGTAGGGGCACTGTCATAATTGTACCTTTTTGCTATTCGATGAAGGTACCGTGCCTTCAAGATAAGGCCATCTTGGTATCAGGAACTTTAATTACAATGACCTTTGGTATCCTTATTAGTAAATGTAAAAGAGATATAGAACATAAAATCTATGATGTGCGTACTATGTCAGATTGGGTAACAAAATGGTGAAACCAAAACTGGTTCAGAGTACGGTTCTAAGTTTACAACAGGACTTCAGAAAATTAGCAATCACTGAACTTTAATTCTGCACTAAGTCTCCTACGAATTGCTTTTGCATTCATATGATGTTTTACTCTCTAAGAAGTATCTCGGAAAGATAGAAAGATAATACATAGCATGCTTAGGTTTCCAATTTAATTATGTTTTTTTAGATCTCCAACTATATATCCTTATGTATCAAGATGTGACAAACATTTCAAATTTATCTGCATGGCAAACAACAGATATCTCTATTATTTTACGGTATTTTACAATTTTAATTGTCCAATTAAGAACATGGTAAAAATAATTAGTTAAAAATATGTCTAGCCATGCTTGAGTCGGACTTTGGACACTTGAACTCCAAAACCACCAGCATGAACAACACATGCATGCTATATCAGATACTTCAGGGCAAGAAAGGGAAGGTAATTTACCAAATTGAGAAAGCCTGAAAGTAGTTGCTTGTGTTCCTGGTGTTCATGGCAATATGGTACAATAATGGGCTCACATCGAGGACCATCGTATATTTGTCAAGGGCAAACTTGCCTAATGAACCAACCATGTCCTAGGAAAAACATATTTCATCATAATTAGTACTAAAAAGTCTCAAAGTTATCAGGATTTACTTACCATCATATTAGAATTATTCAGAAACTTGGAAACCATTATGTTTGATCTCACATGGATAGTTAAATTTTAGCGCCATGTGATCATCTGAAAAATTCATTTCAAAAGAGTCTGAAACAATATACATGAAGAAAATTTATGCTCAAAGAAGCCACAAAGCTATAGCTGTTGTATCAGGAGTACGACCAGGACAAATGTTGTCAGTCTGCCATGCACGGAGAGTAGTCAACGATGAAGTGCTCCCAGCAGGAGCACAGCAAGCACGGAGAGCTGAGCGCAGCCGCTCCCGGTGAAAAGGAGAACGAAAAACAAAGCCAATGGCGGACATCAGCTATTACCTGCCGAAAGCACAATGCCTTATTAATATACTCGGAAAGAATTTTCTCTGAGAAAGCTTAAGAGACAAACAATTTACAGAAGAACACATAAGCATGACACGTAATAGACTTGGCCTTTGTGAATAATCATCCAAACATTCATTTGTAAAAGGTACATACGACTATACAACTAAGAAAACTAATGCAATAAGAAGTATAAATTCTATAACATCACAGTGTTTCGGTGGTAAACATATGAAGTATGGACAATACGTAAACAAAATGGTAAAGTGTGATAAAGAAAAACCTTAACATACATATACATTATTTTCATAATATATGCATATGGAGAATGGTTAAAGTGAAGAACAAACTGTAAAAGTGGAAACATGAATCCTATACTGCAATCGGAACCGCTATTTCCTGCCCTTGCATTCTCAAAATAGTGCAGCAATTTAAAATGTTCAGTTCAATGGATCAGCTACAGAATGGAAGACTGGGCTCCTGCCCAGACATGCACCTGGGACGCGAAGACAGACCAGCAGGAAAAATGAGCTAAGAAGCTGGAGCAGGACCTCTAAAGCTGGGCTCATAACGAAGTACATAACTAAACCCATAAAGCTGACTTTATCACATAGACAAAATAGTAAAATCAGTAGAAGCTGTGGTGTCATAGATACTTTAGTTCTCTAGGTGCCTTTGTAATAGCCAGGAGTGAATCAACTACCTGCATCATCATATAAAAATTCATGTTTGTAAACTTGCATAGGAGATTCAAACCATCTGTTGGATAAGGTGCCCAAACCTGCAACAATCGAGCTGAAGTGAATCGATAATTCAAATGCAATCGTGGGGGACCTAAGCAATAAGTTGCAAAACTTGTAATACTCCATGAACCTCTCATGCATCGCGTTCTGCAGCAATTAATGAACAATAGTATTGATGCCATGTAGAACATTCAGATGCACAATGATAGTGTTTGTAATCTGAGAAGGTAATTAGGAAGAAAATATGTAAGCTGGTAGGCGCACACCTCGACGACTCTGATGCGGAGGGTAGAGAAACTGGATGCAAGCCCGAGGCGAGGGAGTCGATCAACGACGCCATCGCGTTTGTAGTAGTCGCCCAGCGCCGGCGACCAAGAAGAGGGCGGCCGCAACCCTCTTTCAGTACGAACCGCCAGTCCATGGAATCCCCACGGCATGGAATAGTGGAGCAGCAGCCCATAGAGCACGATGCTTGTGAGTTGTGACCCGCCACCACAGGGACCCCTCCGTCCGTGCGCCTCTCCTCTCGCAGTCAGAGCACGATGCTTGTGAGTTGTGACCCGCCACCACAGGGACCCCTCCGTCCGTGCGCCTCTCCTCTCGCAGTCCTATCGACCTGCTCCTGCTGTGGACTTCCCCCACCGGCCGCCGCCACGGTCCCTGCGGTCCCGTGTTGTCCGGCTGGAGCAGAGCGAATCCATGTGAGTCCACGCTCCCAGGAGAAGGCGGCGGCACTGCCGGCCGTCGAGCGGCCACACGGCGGACCGACCAGCGGGATCGCGAGGAGCTGCAGCCGCCAAGCCACGCGATGACCACCGGCCAAAGGGGGAGCGCCACGCCGCCTAATGGATGGCTTGGTACGCACACGACAGACAGGGAGGAAAAGGAGGGTGTCTTCCTCATGTGAACGCCACATTTTTCCCTCGGGCGATGTGAATTTTATCTTGGACCTGAGCGACGGGGATTGGGAGGAAGAGAGTCGTGAGGATTGGGGACTGGGAGGAAGAAGGCCTCGATTGTTCCGTTTATAGTGGGGTCACCCACCGCTTTGTCTTGGAAATAGAAGAAGGCGGCACACGGCGGATGCAACGCGAGTGCGGGCCCCAACAGGAGGAGAAATCATATACGGCGAAAGCGGTGCGCACGATAGCTGCAAGAGGTAAGTGCTACTGTAGATGCGTGGTACTGTTGCTGTCTACAGTAAAAATACTGATTTGGCATGCCTGTTAGGTCGCTGAACAGCTTAGCTTTCATATATGTAGATATAGGGCGTGTCTACATCTCAGACACCTGACGTTACTTTGAGAATTTCAGCCCAATTCTATCGCTACAGCCAGCGGGAGCAGTTCAGAAGCAGTTTTGTGTCCTTCCTTTCCTCTGTGTGTCCGTCATTCTCTCATTCCTCCCATTTCAATTTTGAAACAGTGCAGAATGGACATGCAAGCTAAAAAAGTACATCGGGGTAAAAAATGGTATCACACGTAAAATTTGTCTCCATGTTAAAATGTAATTAATATATAGAAATATCTTTATTTCTCCTGTATTATTTGCAAAAATCATGTTAAGTATTTGTGGAAGAATTTTTTTAAAGGCTTAATTGCAATAAAATTGCAAATTGATTTAAGTTAGAAAAGGCAACTTAAAAAAGACAATACAAATTGATATTCTCAAAATCGCTGACCATAATCACCCACTATCACCCAAATTTTTTTGAACAATGTCTCACATAACATGGACAATATGCAGTTAATTGCATGATCCACACTAAAAGCCTACAAATCTAGTTTAATTTTGCAATTAAAATCGAGGCGAGCTCGATAATAGTAGCGTGAGTGTGGGGAAATGTAAGATTAGGAGGATTTGAGCGGAAAAGTACCAGGGGATGGGGCTTTGCTCACCGGCGGCTGCAGGAGCTCCGAGGAGAGTGTAGTCACTGTCGTCGCCCACGCGCCCACCTCCCAAGCTCCCTCTATGGTATCTGCCAGTGTGCCCTCACTGGTCGTCGCCCACACACGCTCCGCTTGCACACCTTTCGCCCGCACGCATGTCTCGGTCACCGCCTGTGAGGCCGTCGCTGTCGCCACGGGCGTGCCCGTTGCGGTCACTGCTACTGCACCCATCGAGGAGTCTTCCTCCTTTCTTTTCCGTCTCCCCCTTTGTGCATTCGTTGTCTCCATTTCTATCTCCTAGGTCCAAGATTTCGAAATATACATGTACATTATCTCTTCGGCTAGCTAGCACTCAATATCCTAGGTGTGTAAAAGACCACTGACATTTTGGTCCCACACATAATAGTTGCATAAAAAGTTATGTGTTGAACACTGAGTAATTAAATATGATAAAAAATGTAAAACAAAAAAATTCATTATATTTTTTTAAAAAATATCACGAATGTTTATAATGTATACATCATTGTATAAAATTAACTATGTTTTTTTCCTTTTATTTAAACTATTATTGTATCCCTAGGACCCTTTTCTTGTCAAAGTGAACATCAATATACACTACTTTTATTTCTCCACTTTGTATGACCATAGTCTAACAAGACAAATGGAAAGACAATTTGAAAGTGCCTTAGTTATAAGCAATTTGCAATTGGGCCCTAGCGCGCTCAGTTACAAGTAACTTGCAACTGCCACTCCCCGACAGGTGCTCATTTACAAGAAAATTGCAAAACTGCCCTCCTCCCCTGACAAGTGCTCAGTTACAAGCAAGTTGCAACTGCCCGCCGACGGGGTCCCCCAATTGCAATCAAGTTGCAATTGGCCCCTCTGCGGGTCCCCAGTTACAAGCAAGTTGCAATTGCCCCTCCCGACGGGTGCTCGGTTACAAGTAAAATGCAAAATTTCCCTCCTCCCCCGACAGGTGCTCAGTTACAAGCAAATTGCAATTGTCCACCAACAGGGTCCCACTAGTTGCCATCAAGTTGAAACAAGCCCCCCTTGGCGGGCCCCTAGTTACAAGCAAGTTGCAACTGGGCCCCCGGCGGGCTCAGTTACAAGCAAGTTGCAATTTCCCACCAACGTGGGTCCCCCCGGTTGCAATCAAGTTGCAATTTTGGGCCTCTCGGCGGATCCCCGATTACAAGCAAGTTGCAACTGGCCCCTGGCGGGCAAAGTTACAAGAAAGTTGCAACTCCCCCTCCCCGACAGGTGCTCAGTTACAAGCAAGTTACAACTTCCCGCCAACGGCGGTCCCCCCGGTTGTAATAGAGTTGCACATGGCCCCATCGACGTGTCCCCAATTACAAGCAACTTGCAACTAGGCCCCCGGCAGGTGAAGGGTTTCGCAGCATAGTAAATCAAAAAAATTCTACGGATGCGAACGGGAAAGCCAAGATCTAATCTAGGAGATGCAATAAACGAGAGGGATAGATGAGATCTTCATACCCTTTAAGAAATCGCACAGCGGAAACGTTCACCAGAACGTGGTTGATGTAGTCGTACTAGCCGTCTCCTCCTCGCGATCCGATCCGATCCTACGCCGCAAGTGGCGGCGCCTTCGAGAGATGCACACGTACGGTGCCGCGATGTCTCCTCATTCCTTGGTCCATCAAGTGGGGTGGAGAGATGGATTGGATCTGCAGCACGACGGCGTGGTGCTATGGTGGAGAGTTTCTGCAGCAGGGCTTCGCCTACACGCAGTCGGGAGAGAGAGAGAGAGAGAGAGAGAGAGAGAGAGAGAGAGAGAGAGAGAGAGAGAGAGAGAGAGAGAGAAAGAGAGAGGAAGGGCAGCTGCTGGCGGCTAGGGTTAGGGGTGAAGGGAGGGTGCGCCCCTGCCCACCTTATATAGGGGCTGGTCGTCCCCCTTGTCCCCTCCTCCAAGCCCTAGGGCGGCGGTCCCAAGGGTGGAGTGGGGGGCAAGTCTTCCCCCCTTCTAGAAGGTTTCCCTAGGGTTTCCCCTAGGGTTTGGCCGGCTGGTCCTATGGGGCCTTGTGCCCCTGGCCCAAAGCGGCCAGGCACTCCCTCGTAGGCCCACGCACCCCTCCGACAAGTGGGGCCACGTTGGTCCCACTCCGGAAGCTTCTAGAACGTTCCGGTAGAATACCGAATACTCCGAAACGATTCCGAAATCCAAAAACTGCTTTCCTTTATATGAATCTTATTTTCCGGACCATTTCGGAACCTCTCGTGATGTCCTGGATCTCATCCGAGACTCTGAACAAAAACTCATAAACCAATTATCCATTCTATCCTAGCGTCGAGGCACGTTAAGTGTGTGACCCTATGGGTTCGAGAATATGCATACATGATCTTCTATCAATAATCAACAACGGGATCTAGAAACCCATATTGACTCCCACATATTCATCGATGATCATATCGAATGAACCACGATGCCAGGATTCAATTAATTCCATATATATATTCCCTTCGTCACACGATATTTTACTTGCCCGAGATTCGATCGTTGGTATCGGCATACCTAGTTCAATCTCGTTCACAGGAAGTACTTTACTCGTTCCGTAATCCGATATCACTTTGTGATTAACTCCTTAACCACGTGCTTGCAAGCAGTGTTGATATCGATTACCGAGTGGGCCCGAAGTATATCTCTCCGACTCGGGAGGGACAAATCCCATCTCAATACATACAACCCAACAAGTACTTTCCGATCACCTGAGAGACACCTTTATGATCACCCTCACATAGGATGACGTTTGATGACCTCAAAGCTTTCTTCCGAAACCAGGGAGTTGCATTATCTCATGGTCTAAGGAATACAATATTTGACATAGGAAAAAGCTTCACAAAGATGAACACGATGACACGATCTAATTTCTCTTCTTGATTTGGGTCTGTCCATCATATCATTCTCCTAATGACATGATCTCATTATTAATCAACAACTCATGTCTATGGTTAGGAAACCTTAACCATCATTAATCAATGAGCTAGTCCATAAAGGCGTACTAGGGACACGGTGTTGTTCATAAACCACACAAGTATCAAAGTTTCTGCTTAATACAATTCTAGCATGGAATATAAACTTTATCATGAACAAGAATTATAACAATAACATCTTTATTATTGCCTCTAGGGCACAATTCAAACAGTCTCCCACTTGCACTAGAGTCAATAATCTAGTTTACATCTGGCAACAATCTAACACCCATGGCATTAAGGTGTTGATCATGTTTTGCTCGTGGAAGAGGTTTACTCAACGGATCTGCGACATTCAGATCCGTATGTACTTTGCTAATCTTCAGATCTCCATCTGTTATATAATCTCGAATTATATGAAAACAGCGGTTGATTTGCTTGGTCTTTGGATGATATCTTGGTTCCTTAGCTAGTGCTATGGCACCAGTGTTGTCGCACAATATCTCCAGTGGGTCCAAGGCACTTGGAACCACACCAAGCTCAGTGATTAAGTTCCTGGTCCAAACTCCTTCACTTGACGCTTTTGAAGCAGCCATGTATTCCGTTTCTAATGTAGATCTCGCGATCACGCTTTGCTTGCAGCTTCTCCAGATCACAGCTCCTCCATTCAAAATATAAATGTATCATGTCTGAGATTTAGAATCATCCTTGTTGCTGTCGAAACTAGCGTCGGCGTAACCTTTTACGACGAGCTGCTCATCACCTCCATAGACCAAGAACATTTCTTTAGTCCTATTTAAATACTTTAGGATATTCTTTACGGCTGTCCAGTGTTCCACTCCTGGATCACTTTGGTATTTGCTCGTCAAACTAAGAGCATTGGACACATCCGGTCTAGTACAAAGCATGGCATACATGATAGAACCTATGGCCGAGGCATAAGGCACTTTGCTCATAGTTTCTCTCTCATTTACCGTAGCCGGACACTGAGCCTTGCTCAATATCTTACCTGACAACATGGGCAATGAACCTTTATTTGCTTTATCCATTCTGAACCTTTTCAGAACTTTGTCTAGATATGTACTTTGGCTTAAAGCTATTATGCATCTTTGTATATCTCTATAGATTTTGTTGCCTAATATATAAGCAGCTTCTCCTAGGTCTTTCATTGAAAAACATTTATTCAAATAACTCTTCACATCGTTAAGCATACCAATGTCATTTCCAATAATCAATATGTCATCCATATATAGTACTTAAAATGTCACTGAGCTCCCACTCACTTTCTTATAGATACAAGCTTCGTAGCAATTTGGAACAAATCCAAAGCTCTTGATCACTTGATCAAAACGAAGGTTCCAACTCCGAGATGCTTGCTTCAGTCCATAAATGGAATGCTGAAGTTTGCATACCTTATCAGCATCCTTAGGATCGACAAAACCTTCGGGCTGCATCATATACAACTCTTCATCAATGTTGCCATTGAGGAACGCAGTCCTGACATCCATTTGCCATATTTCATAATCATGAAATGCAACAATTGCTAATAAAATCCGAATGAACTTAAACATCGCTACGGGAGAGAAAGTCTCATCGTAGTCAACACCTTGAACTTGCCGAAACCCTTTTGCGACAAGCCGTGCTTTATAGACAGTAACATTACCATCTGCGTCCGTTTTCTTCTTGAAAATCCATTTGCACTCAACGGCCTTATAGTCGCTAGGAGGTTCCACCAAAGTCCATACTTGGTTTTCGCTCATGGATCCCAATTCGGATTTCATGGCCTCTAGCCATTTCTCAGAGTCTGGGCTTATCATTGCTTCCTCATAGTTCGCAGGTTCATTGTTGTCTACCAACAAGACGGTTAAGACAGGGTTGTCGTACCATTCAGGAGTGGCACGCGACCTTTTCGACCTGCAACGTTCAGTAGCAGCATCGTTCCAAGTTTCATGATCCTCGTCATTAGCTTCCTCTCTTGTTGGTGCAGACGGCACTGGAACAATTTCAGGTGCTGCGCTACTCTCCAACTCGAGAGAAGGTTCAATAACCTCGTCTAGCTCTACCTTCCTCCCACTCACTTCTTTCGAGAGAAACTCATTCTCAAGAAAGGATCCGTTCTTTGCAACAAACACTTTGCCTTTGGATCTGTGGTAGAAGCTATACCCAATCGTTTCCTTAGGGTATCCTATGAAGACGCATTTATCCGCTTTGGGTTCGAGCTTGTCCGGCATCAACTTCTTGGCGTAAGCTTCGCATCCCCAAACTTTAAGAAATGACAACTTAGGTTTAGCACCAAACCATAGTTCATACGGTATCGTCTCAACGGATTTAGATGGTGCCCTATTTAAAGTGAATGCAGTGGTTTCTAATGCATAACCCCAAAATGATAACGACAAATCTGTATGAGACATCATTGATCGCACCATATCTAATAGAGTTCGATTCCGTCGTTCAGACACACCATTGCGCTGTGGTGTTCCGGATGGCGTGAGTTGCGAAACGATTCCGCTTGCTTTAAGATGTGTGAGAAAATCATAACTCAAATATTCACCTCCACGATCGGATCGTAGAAATTTAATTTTCTTGTTACGATGGTTTTCCACTTCGTTCTGAAATTCTTTGAACTTTTCAAACATTTCAGATTTATGTTTCATTAAATAGATATATCCATATCTACTTAAGTCATCAGTAAAAGTGAGAAAATAGTGATATCCACCGCGCGTCGATACACTCATTGGTCCGCATACATCGGTATGTATGATTTCCAACAAATCCGTTGCTCGCTCCATTATTCCGGAAAACGGGGTTTTGATCATCTTACCCATGAGGCACGGCTCACACGTGTCAAATGATTCAAAATCAAGAGACTCCAAAAGTCCATCGGAATGGAGTTTCTTCATGCGTTTTACACCAATATGACCTAGACGGCAGTGCCACAAATAAGTTGAATTATCACTATCTACTTTTGACATGGTTATACCCTACGGGCAGCAGCTGCCAGACATCCCGGATATGTCGCAGTCATGGACGATGCACTTAGACGGCTCCAAGCGTGAAGCCGGAGCAGGGGCAGGGGTCATACTGACCTCCCCGCAAGGCGACAAGATGAAGTACGTTCTTCGGATGAAATTTTGAGACTCCAACAACGAGGCCGAATACGAAGCCCTCATCCATGGCATGAGGATGGCAAAAATATGCGGCGCAACGGGCCTGGTCATCTACGGTGACTCCAACCTCGTCGTCCAGCAGACGATGAATGAGTGCGACGCACACGCTGAAAACATGATCGCGTATCGCGCGCTCTACAACACACTCGAAGGAGAATTCGACGGCTGCGAGCTTCGACACGTTGGAAGAGAAAGCAACGAGGAAGCCGACAGACTCGCCAACATCGGCTCCACCTGCTCAAAGGTGCCACCAGGTGTGTTCCTCGAACAGATCTGCGTGCCATCCATCAAGCGGAAATTCCCCAAGGGATCACCCGAAGAAGCAAAATACTCGGGAGCTACGCTACCCGAAGGACATGAAGGACCCGAAAAACTGGACATAGAGGTAGCCATGGTCAACCTAATGCAGGTCATGGCAGTCGAAGAAACTTGGACGCGACCATACCTCCAGTTCTTGTTAAATGGAGAACTGCCTGACAGCCCGACAGATGCCCGACGCATATCTCGTTGGTCAAAAGCCTTCACCATCATAAACGGCGAGCTGTAGAAGCGCAGTATTACCGGTGTACTACAAAGGTGCGTCACCATCGGCGAAGGGAAAGCAATCCTCCACCCGACGGTAAAGGGCCTCTACCTCCGCCACCTCACCATCCAAGATTTGGTTTTTCCAAGACCTTTTCTTCTCAATCATTTGGGAGGGGTCAAAGGGCACAAGACCAAAATCTTGCCCGGGCACTACGGAGTCGCAGATATAAAACCATCGCCTCCGCCAGTACTGGACAGATTCGGACATGGAAAAAAGAAAAGAAGAGAAGATTGGGACTAAGGGAGATGATGCAACCCCCAATGGGATACACACCATCCGAACCAGATTGCCTCTTCACGGAATAGAGCTTCCGAAAGAGGCCGAAGTGTGGCTCAATGCCAAGCCAGCACTCGCAAAAGGTGATAAAACACGCAATATGGAGAAGAGAAGTGGGAGACAGATGATGAAGTTGAATGCCATAGAAGAAGAGCAGTCCACGGAGGAAGTTGTGGACTGGAAAGGAAAACCCACGTATAACGAAGGCAAGAAACATAACCCGATACCCAGATGGGGGACGGGGGATTACCTCATTTCCGGGGAGTTTGACGGCCTCCCTATCTTGCGGGATCAGGCCCCGCTCGCGAAGCTTGCGGAGATCGCTCTCCCGCGTCTCTGATCGCCGCCAGCCACCATGGGTGACGCGAGTAGTGGCGGTGCCCTTCTTTCCTCCGGCGGCGCTGGTCCCAACCGCAGATGAAGATTTCTTTGGTTTCCCCATTGCGCTACGGCGGCGCCGGCGGTGAAAACGCAGAAACAACGACGAAAATGTGGAAGGAAATCCCAGCGCGCAACAAGAATCGCTAGAGCACAAGGAAGCAGTGAAAACAAGAACTGGTGCGGTGAAAACAAACCGCGGCTTTCCCCAATGATTATAATAGCGAAGACGACGCACAGCAGCCGTCCATCCAGAAGACGTAGCGCCAACGGCAGATCTGACCGTACACGTGTCAACATCCCAGCGAACCGTCGTTACCACGCCGTCCACTACGCGCGGAAATCGAGGAGACGCCGTAATTATCTCCACGCCGCGCGTGACCGGTCAATTCAAAGTCAGCAAGTGGGACCCACGTTCGTCCAGTCAAGTCATCTCTGGCGTAGCAGACGCTTGAGGTCATTGATCGTCAGCACTGATGTCATCAAAAGCTATACTAGCACCAACTACAATTCTTCGGCTCCACAGCTAAGAGTACTCACTCGAATCTTCGATTCGACTAAATACTCGGGGGCTACTCCTATCAGGAGCGCTGGCCGCGCACCCGAAAGATGAATACAGACAAAGTATTTCTTCGAGTCCTACGTCGAGTCTACGACTCCACTACGGACTCGGGGGCTACTCCCATAGGGAGGATGAATTTAAGCATCCGAAAATTTTCGTGTCCTACGGACTTAACGACTGAACAATGCTTGAACTAAAGTCTCTGCTCGAGTCTACGACTCGAACAGACACTCGGGGGCTACTCCCATAGGGAGCGCTGGTCGCGCACCCTATGAAATCTTCGACTGCGATCTTTCGGATCAGCACGCAAAAACTTTTTGGCAACTCTGCCCCAACAAAACGCCGAGTGAGCGACAGTCTCCTTGGCCACCCGAAGCACCTCCGTGGTGACAAATGTTCGGATGTTGCGTCTGCGATGCAAAGATAAGACCTGCAGATATCATCTGATGGCCTGACAACGTACACGACTGCGCTCTGCTAGCATAAATCCATGCCAACAGGCGTGATGAAAAATCTCGACGGACGTGTTGGGTACATCAATCAAAAACACTGGAATTCCGCTCCTGTAAGTCCTTCACAGCCTGAGTCGAATTACGCCAGCATATGTTCCGGGTTCAAGTTAAGGGACTCGAACCTGATGAAGATCATGTTGTTTCGTCCTAAGACAGTTAACTGACCCTGATCCGTCAGGCGAGTCAGGCACGTGTATCAACAATCCCTACACACATATATTGTTAACACCTAGTTGCACCCGAAGGATCGAAGAGTCCTCAGCCGAATCTACGATTCAACTGATCACTCGGGGGCTACTGACATGGTTATACCCTACGGGTACGTGACTTCAGTATACCTGGTCTATCCCAAGGAAGGCCCACAGTAGACATACGCTGGCCCATGAAGATTTTCTGGTGGCCAAGGCCCATGACGCCTTCGGATCCTTGGAGAGCAAGACTAGCGTAGATAGGAAATTCAAAGGGGTAAAACCCTAGAACTTGTAACCGACTAGGACTATGCCTGGGACCTGCGTAAGTCTATATAAAGGCCAGGAGGGCACGTCCTAGATCTCTCGACTCATACTCTCGCATACGCACCTCACGCCAGATCGAATCACAAGACCAGAACCTTCGGTTCCGCCGTAATCAAGAGCGATAAGCGGAGTAGGGTTTTCCCTCCGGGCCTGAACACAGGTAAATCTTGTGTCCCCGGTTGCTTGTCCATTAACGTTCCACGATCTCGGCATCCACATCTTCTCCAAAACCCAAGTCCATAACAATGGGCATTGGAGATTAAACCTCGCCAATTGGCGTCCGTGGGAATCGGGCCGTTGATTGTGTGATCGTGGCGGTCCCGACCGATCGATCTACAACTCCGCGATGGAGAATCACCTCCTCTTGGCGCTTCGACTTCACCGCCCACTCGCCACCATGAAGGATTTCGAGCCCGTAGGCGACGGACTCGAAATTTTGTTCGGGAGATTCTGCTTCCAGGTGGGACAAACTGGCACCCTCCGCCTCCCTGAGCGGGTGCCCGTTCCATCAATCAGGCCCGCCTCGTGGGCTCCACACCCGTCTTTGCGCCGTCACCATCGACAGATGAGTCCTCACGACAACAAATGCAACTCCGATCTCAGGCGATCCACCTTCGATGAGGGACCTACGGTTCCGGATCCAAAGCTGCGCAGCGGACCAATCTGGCGCTACCAATGCGCGCGATCATCCAGAGCAGCAACGCCTAACTCCGCCCAACACGAACCCCAACCCGCAGGATGAACGACGGAAACGGGCGAAGAAGAAGCTCCCCACCCGAAGGGGAAAACAACGGCCACGTCATCCAACTTAGCAAAGAAGAATGGGTCCAGGCACGCCGTGCCGTCGCAGGCGAAATAGTCCTGCCTATGGACTCCCCACGTGATCTACTTATGGCATACCACTACCTCCTCATCGAGGAGCACAAGAAGCAAGTCAAGATGCAGGAGACGCTCGACAAACGCAAGCAAGCAGCCTCTGAGTCCAGCGTGCGACGAGCTGCGCTCTCCGCCATGGCACCCGGCTCTAGCACGAACGGAAACCAGGGAAACAAGCACCGCTCGCGGGTGGAGAACATGGATCCCAAGGAGCGTCGTGATGTGACCCGAACTCTCCACACATCGTTCATGGATATGGATGCTGACGGCAACATCATCCCGAAGACACCGCAAGCTGCGATCATGGCAGCCACTGCATATCTCGCGGCCCACCCACCTCCGGAGGGGGACCCGAAAAGAGCCATGCATAAGTCCGCACTCACCGGACTCGGACTTGTCGGAGCTGCGCTCCACGAAGACGCTCCTGCGAAGCCAAAGAAGAAAGCTCCGGCCAGGCGCGACCGAAGCCCCACCCCTTCATCCGAAGAGGAAGAGGAGCACGACCTTCCTCGAAGGAAGAAGAGCTCGCATCGCCATAAACGCGACTACGACGCCAGAGACACGCTTACAAAGCGCAAAATCGACAAAGCACGCGCCAAACGCGCATGCTCGTCCGAATCCGAGATGGATGAAGATGAAGGAGAACTCTGCGGAGCTCGATGCTTCAGCAGATCTGTTTGGCGAACACATATGCCACGCAATTTCAAGCTTCCTTCGGATACTCCGAAGTTCAACGACACGCAAGATCCAAAATCCTGGCTCAGTGACCATCTGTCATCCGTCAAGCTTCACGGCGGTAACAAAGAAACCGCCATGCAATGCCTTCAGCTGCAGCTGACAGGCGCAGCGCGGGTTTGGCTCAACAGCTTATCATCAGGGTCCATCCGAAGTTGGGAGGAGCTAGCTTACAGCTTCATCCGAAATTTCAAGGGCACCAGCAAGAGGCCCGCCTCAATCGAAGAGTTGCGAGCCTGCACTCAAAGAACGGGTGAATCTATTCACTCGTACATACTACGTTGGTCTACCACCAAGAACTCCGCTGCACACATCTCCGAAGAGAGGGCCATCGACGCCTTCAGAGACGTCGTTAAACGCCAAGATTTCAAGGAGGAACTTGGGCGCGTCAAGCCCAAAACACTCGACCACCTCATGGACATCGCCAACAGGTGGGCTGACGGCGAAGATTGCATTCACCGAGCACAATCGGATGAAGAGGACGACTACGGCCGAAGGCGTGAATGCCGCAGCAAAGCGGAGATCGCGCGTCTACGAGGACCGCGACGAACCCGACATGGTCGCGGCCGGCTACGCCGACCGCCGCAACGACAACAGCCGCAACTGCGGAGGATACCGCGGAGGAAACTTCCGCGACAGCGGACGACCAGCACAATCGTGGCAACGCCGCGACCGCGACAACGGACCCTCAGCATTCGACAAACTTTCGGGTCCATGCACCATCCACTTCTACATCAACAAATAGGATGGCAAAAAGAAAGCCAGCCACATGCTCAAGGACTGCCGCGAGTTCCAGAAACTCAGCGAAAGCATGGTGAAGATGAGGCAACAAGCCCCAATCCCTGCGTTCGGAAACGCGCCTGCGCCAGGTGAAGTAGCACACGGAGCTCCTCCACCACCGCCTATCGGAGGCCCAAACCAACCAGTCGCACCAGCGCAGAACAACGCCGGGGTCGGGTACCCCCCGCCGAAAGGAGCACTAAATATGATCCAGAAGGGACGCCCCACGAATAGGGTGCAGAAGAAAATCACCCGACAAATCAACTTGGCCGTGGCAACTCCGCCTGCAATCCCTGAGTACCTCAGCGGATCGGAGTCTTGCATCACATTCACTCGCGCGGATCACCCTTGTCAGATCCCTCGCCCAGGCCATGCTGCCCTGGTGCTGGAGGCGCAGATCGGAGGCTTCGAGATGAGTCGCGTCTTCATGGATGGCGGCAGCGGCATCAACCTAATGTTCGCAAGCACTCTAGCTGCAATGCGGATCCCACAATGCAGCCTGGAACAGTCAGACAGAACGTTCCACGGCATCGTCCCAGGGAAGGGCATATTCCCCCTGGGCAAAATAGGGCTCGACGTCATCTTCGGGAAGCCGGACAACTTTCGGCAGGAGCGACTCGAATTTGAAGTGGTGGACTGGCCGTCGCAATACCACGCCATCCTGGGGCATGTAGCATTTGCAAGGTTCCTGGCCGTCCCACACTACGCATACCTACTACTCAAGATGCCAGGACCAAGGGGCGTCATCACAGTCCACGGGAGCTTCACCCGATCGGACCAATGAGATAGGGATTTCAACAAAATCTCCCAGTCTTTCGGCATGCAAGACGAGCTTGTAAGGCTCCGCGAGGTGACGGACAAAGGGGCACCCCCAGTCACAAGGTAGAACGCACCCGACATGTCTTTCGACTCCACCGTCAACACCAAGAAAGTGCAGGTCCATCCGACGGATGCCTCCAAGACGGCCCTGATCGCCAACGACCTCAGCACCGCATAGGAAGGCGCGCTCGTCGAATTCCTCCGTGAGCGCTGGGAAATCTTCGCCTGGTGTCCTGCGGACATGCCAGGAGTTCCTAGGGAATTCGCCGAGCACGCACTCAATGTCTTTCCAGACACCAAGCCAGTCAAGCAGTCCATCCGGAGACTGTCGGAGCCACGAGCCGAAGCTATCGGCAAGGAAATCAACAGACTACTCGCTGCAGACTTCATCAGGGAAATCAAGGAAAGCGAGTGGCTTGCAAACACAATGATGGTCCCAAAAAAGGACACGGACATCCTGCGGATGTGTGTGGACTTCACGTCACTAAACAAGCACTGCCCAAAGGACCACTTCCCTCTTCCTCGGATCGACCAGATCATCGATTCGACTGCAGGTTGCGAGAAACTCTCCTTCCTCGACGCCTACTCAGGCTATAACCAGATTCGACTCAAGGTCTAAGATCAGGAGAAAACGGCGTTTATCACACCGTTCGGAGTATTCTGTTACAACACAATGCCCTTCGGGCTAAAGAACGCGGGTGCCACGTACCAGCGATGCATGCAGGCCTGCCTCAAGGACCAGATCGGTCGCAACGTCCAAGTCTATGTCGACGACATAGTAATAAAAACCAAGGAGGCAAGGACACTTATCGACGATCTCCGCGAGACGTTTGACAACCTTGATCGCTATAGGATCAAGCTCAATCCCGAAAAGTGCGCCTTCGGCGTCCCATCGGGTCAGCTGCTCGGGTACTTCATTTCACAACGAGGGATCGAGGCGAACCCGAAGAAAATCAGAGCCATCCTGACGATGGAGAAGCCGAAAAACCTCAAGGGCGTCCAGCAGCTTGCAGGACGAGTAGCGGCGCTAAGCAGGTTCATCAGCCGCATGGGCGAGAAGGCCCTACCATTCTACCAGCTGCTGCGCAAGGCAGACAAGTTCGAGTGGACACCAGAATCCAACGACGCATTCGAAAGCCTCAAGCGGCTCCTCTCCACCTCGCCCGTTTTGGTCACGCCAAAGGAGCACGAGCCCCTGCTACTGTACATAGCATACACACACCAGGTGGTCAGCACCGTACTCGTGGTCGAACAACCCGAAGAAGGCAAGACCCACGGGGTCCAGCGCCCAATTTACTACCTCAGCGAGGTACTGACACCAACAAAGAAGAGGTACCCTCACTACCAGAAGCTAGCCTACGGCGTGTTCATGACGGCTCAATGGCTGAGCCACTACTTCCAGGAGCACCAAGTGATGGTCGTCAACGAGGCACCCCTGAACAGCATCCTGAATAATCCGGAGGCCACAGGACGGGTAGCCTTGTGGGGCATCGAGCTATCACCTTTGGACATCGTCTACGAGAAGCGACATGCAATCAAATCTCAAGTCCTTCCGGATTTCCTGGTACATTGGATGGAGCTGCAGCTGCCAGACACCCCAGATATGTCGCAGTCATGGACGATGCACTTCGACGTCTCCAAGCGTGAAGCCGGAGTAGGGGCAGGGGTCATACTGACCTCCCCGCAAGGCGACAAGATGAAGTACGTTCTTCGGATGAAATTCCGAGCCTCCAACAACGAGGCCGAATACGAAGCCCTCATACATGGCATGAGGATGGCAAAAATATGCGGCGCAACGCGCCTGGTCATCTACGGTGACTCCAACCTCGTCGTCCAGCAGACGATGAATGAGTGCGACGCACACGCTGAAAACATGATCGCGTATCGCGCACTCTACAACGCACTCGAAGGAGAATTCGACGGCTGCGAGCTTCGGCACGTTGGAAGAGAAAGCAACGAGGAAGCCGACCGACTCGCCAACATCGGCTCCACCTGCTCAAAGGTGCCACCAGGTGTGTTCCTCGAACAGATCTGCGTGCCATCCATCAAGCGGAAATTCCCCAAGGGATCACCCGAAGAAGCAGAACACTCGGGAGCTACGCTACCCGAAGGACATGAAGGACCCGAAAAACTGGACACAGAGGAAGCCATGGTCAACCTAATGCAGGTCATGGCAGTCGAAGAAACTTGGACGCGACCATACCTCCAGTTCTTGTTAAATGGAGAAGCACTGACGAGTTCGGATGCCGACGCATATCTCATCGGTCAAAAGCCTTCACCATCATAAACGGCGAGCTGTACAAGCGCAGTATTACCGGTGTACTACAAAGGTGCGTCACCATCGGCGACGGGAAATCAATCCTCCACCTGACGGTAAAGGGCCTCTACCTCCGCCACCTCACCATCCAAGATTTGGTTTTTCCAAGACCTTTTCTTCTCAATCATTTGGGAGGGGTCAAAGGGCACAAGACCAAAATCTTGCCCGGGCACTACGGAGTCGCGGATATAAAACCATCGCCTCCGCCAGTACTGGACAGATTCGGACATGGAAAAAGAAAAGAAGAGAAGATTGGGACTAAGGGAGATGATGCAACCCCCAATGGGATACACACCATCCGAACCAGATTGCCTCTTCACGGAATAGATATTTCGGAAGAGGCCGAAGTGTGGCTCAATGCCAAGCCAGCACTCGCAAAAAGTGATAAAACACGCAATATGGAGAAGAGAAGTGGGAGACAGATGATGAAGCTGAATCCCATAGAAGAAGAGCAGTCCACGGAGGAAGTTGTGGACTGGAAAGGAAAACCCACGTATAACGAAGGCAAGAAACATAACCCGATACCCAGATGGGGGACGGGGGATTACCTCATTGCCGGGGAGTTTGACGGCCTCCCTATCTTGCGGGATCGAGCCCTTTCATGAAGCTTGCGGAGATCGCTCTCCGCGTCTCGATCGCCGCCACCACCATGGGTGACGCGAGTAGTGGCGGTGCCCTTCTTTCCTCCGTGGCTTGGTCCCAACCATGAGATGAAGATTTCTTTGGTTTCCCCATTGCGCTACGGGCGCGGTGAACGCAACGTGACGGAAATGTGGAAGGAAATCCCAGCGCGCAGCAAGAATCGCTAGAGCACAAGGAAGCAGTGAAAACAAGAACTGGTGCGGTGAAAACAAACCGCGGCTTTCCCCAATGATTATAATAGCGAAGACGACGCACGGCAGCCGTCCATCCAGAAGACCTAGCGCCAACGGCAGATCTAACCGTACACGTGTCAACATCCCAGCGAACCGTCGTTACCACGCTGTCCACTACGCGCGGAAATCGAGGAGACGCCGTAATTATCTCCACGCCCGCGTGACCGGTCAATTCAAAGTCAGCAAATGGGACCCACGTTCGTCCAGTCAAGTCATCTCTGGCGTAGCAGACGCTTGAGGTCATTGATCGTCAGCAATGATGTCATCAAAAGCTATACCAGCACCAACTACAATTCTTCAGCTCCACAGCTAAGAGTACTCACTCGAATCTTCGATTCGACTAAATACTCGGGGGCTACTCCTATCAGGAGCGCTGGCCGCGCACCCGGAAGATGAATCTGAGACAAAGTATTTCTTGACTCCTCGTCGAGTCTCGACTCCCTACGGACTCGGGGCTACTCCCATAGGGAGGATGAATTTAAGCATCCGAAAATTTTCGTGTCCTCTGAACTTAACGGTGAACAATGCTTGAACTAAAGTCTGCTTTCGAGTCTCGACTCGAGCAGGACACTCGAGGCTACTCCCATAGGGGCTGGTCGCGCACCCTATGAAATCTTCATTGCGATCTTTGGATCACGCCAAAAACTTTTTGGCAACTCTGCCCCAACAAAACGCCGAGTGAGCGACAGTCTCCTTGGCCACCCGAAGCACCTCCGTGGTGACAAATGTTCGGATGCTGCGTCTGCGATGCAAAGATAAGACCTGCAGATATCATCTGATGGCCTGGCAACGTACACGACTGCGCTCTGCTAGCATAAATCCATGCCAACAGGCGTGATGAAAAATCCCGACGGACGCGTTGGGTACATCAATCAAAAACACTGGAATTCCGCTCCTGTAAGTCCTTCACGGCCTGAGTCGAATTACGCCAACATATGTTCCGGGTTCAAGTTAAGGGACTCGAACCTGATGAAGATCATGTTGTTTTGTCCTAAGACAGTTAACTGACCCTGATCCGTCAGGCGAGTCAGGCATGTGTATCAACAATCCCTACACACATATATTGTTAACAACTAGTTGCACCCGAAGGATCGTAGAGTCCTGAGCCGAATCTACGATTCAACTGATCACTCGGGGGCTACTGACATGGTTATACCCTACGGGTACGTGACTTCAGTATACCTGGTCCAGCCCAAGGAAGGCCCACATTAGACATACGCTGGCCCATGAAGATTTTCGGGTGGCCAAGGCCCATGACGCCTTCGGATCCTTGGAGAGCAAGACTAGCGTAGATAGGAAATTCAAAGGGGTAAAACCCTAGAACTTGTAACCGACTAGGACTATGCCCGGGACCTGCGTAAGTCTATATAAAGGCCATGAGGGCACGTCCTAGATCTCTCGACTCATACTGTCGCATACGCACCTCACGCCAGATCGAATCTGCGCACCCTGTAACCTTCGGTTCCGCCGTAATCAAGAGCAGACAAGCAGGAGTAGGGTTTTCCCTCCGGGGGCCTGAACCTGGGTAAATCTCGTGTCCCCTGGTTGCTTGTCTGTTAACCGTTCCACGATCTCCAGCATCCCCATCTTCTCCAAAACCCAAGTCCATAACAATGGGCATTGACGAGATTAAACCTCGTCAACTTTGCATCTCTTAGCCTCAATGTTATGGATGTGTGTTTCATTGCTTTCGATATTTAGAAGAAATAAACCATTCATAGCAGGTGCATGACCATAAAAGATGTTATTCATATAAATAGAACAACCATTATTCTCCAATTTAAATGAATAACCGTCTTGCAATAAACACGATCCAGATATAATGTTCATGCTCAACGCAGGCACATAATAACACTTATTAAGGTTTAAAACTAATCCCGAAGGTAAAACTAAGGAGAAGCGTCTGACGGCCATCACATCAACTCTTGATCCATTGCCAACGCATCGTCACCTCATCCCTTGCTAGCCGTCTATTCCGTAGCTCTGTTTGAGTTACAAATATTATGGCGAACCGATATCAAATACCCGAGCACTACAACGGCGCTAGTAAGGTAAACATTAATAACATGTATATCAAATATACCTTTAATGGTGCCGACCTTCTTGTCCACTAAGTACTTGGATAGTTGCTTCGGTGACCCTTGTCCTTGCAATAGAAGCACTCTGTCGGCTTAGGTCGGACTCGAGCTTCTTCTCAATAGGGAAATGCGCTTGCTGCCTTTCTTGAAGGATTTCTTTGCACCCTTACCTTTCTTAAAGCTAGGGGTCTTGTTGACCATCAACACATGATTATCTTTCTTGATGTCCACCTCATGACTTTCATCTTAGCGAAGAGCTCGTGATTGTCGGTGGAACCAATTTGATTGTGAGTAACTACAAAACCTTTGTAGCTAGGAGGGAGTGATTGCAGAACTCTGTCAATCTTGAGCTCTTCTGGAATCTTGTAGTCCAGTTGCTCAAGACGTTGAGTGTAGCCCGACATCTTAATGGCGTGCTCACTAACGGAACTCCCTTCCTCCATCTTGCAGTTAAAGAACTTCTCAGAGATCTCATATCTCTCGGAACGGGCCTGAGTCTGAAACATGGTTTTTAGTTCCTCAAGTATCTCAAAGGGCCGGGCGAACTCCTCAAAACGATTTTGAAGGTCCGATTCCATAGCAAACAACATGGTACTCTTAATAACTCCATAATCATCTTTGCGCGACCAATAAACAGCTTTTTCATCAGTCGGCGCATCAATGGCAGGGGCGTCACCTAGCGCTTTCTCTAGTACATAGTCCTTTTGTCCGCCAGCGAGAATGATTCTCAGATTGTGGAACCAGTTGGTGAAGTTAGACCCATTGTTCTTAAGCTTTTCTTTCTCAGCAAAAACGTTGAAGTTGAAGTTGGACTTAGCCATTTGATCTACAAAATTTGCAAATACAATTTAGACTATGTTCATGATAACTAGTTCAACTTAATCAAATTACTAGATGAACTCCCACTAAATTCAACATCCCTCAAGTTGTTTAGTGAACATGATCCAAATTCACCACACCTAATCCGATCTTCACGAGAAGAGATGTGGTTTCAATGGTGCACAACAAAGTGTCGATCATATCATTCATATGACTCATGTTTAACCTTTCGGTTTGTGTGTTCCGATGCCATGTCTGTACATGCTAGGCTCGTCAAGTCAAACCCAAGTATTTTCGCGTGTGCAAAACTGGCTTGCACCCGTTGTATGTGAACATAGAGTTTATAGCACCCGATCATCACGAGGTGCTTGAACACGACGAACTTTCGCAATGGTGCATACATGGGGAGAACACAATTTTATCTTGATCTTTAGGTGAGGAATCATCTTATAATGCTACCGTCGCGATCTAAGCATAATAAGATACATAAAAGGATAAACATCACATGCATATGATTTTATGTGACATGGTATAGCCAATCTCCGCGCAATGATCTCCATCTTGTGCGTGCCAGCATGATCTCCATCACTCCACCATGATTGCCTCCACCACGAATAGCAACTACAACTATTGCTAACTACTTAGCGATAAAGTAAAGCTATTACATGGTGTATAAGAAGTTGACACACAGGTCATACACAATTATAAAGACAACCATATGGCTCCTGCCGGTTGTGTACTCATCGACATGCAAGTCGTGAAATATTACAAAACATGATCATTGCATACAACATACACATCATATCTTCGGTCATACCATATCCCAAAACACTCCCTGCAAAAACAAGTTAGACGCCTCTACTTTGTTGTTGCATGTTTTACGTGGCTTATGGGAGTAACAAGCTAAGAACGATTCTTACCTATGGAAAGTCACAATGGTGATATTATGGTTGCTAACATCCGTTGTAAATCCCATGACTACTATAGCGAGAGAAACTGGCATCCACCAGCCGCATGTGTGGAACAAGCCACACGTCAAGTCTGAGCGGTCTACATGAGCAGTCGCGTAAAGTTGGCCTGGACCGCTTCGATCTCACTATGCCACGCCATAAGAGATACACAACAAGAGGCTTGCAACGGAAAACATCAACGCCCGCAACAAGCATGTTGCGTTCTACTTGTGAAACACATCTACGCATAGATCTAGCTCTGATACCACTGAAGGGTTTCGCAGCATAGTAAATCAAAAAAATTCTACGCATAGAGTCGGCAACAAAGCAAGAGTTGCTGCGTTGGAAGTCGGCACGATGCAACTTCATTTACCTTCCGGATTCATTATGGAACTAAATAATTGTTATTATGTTCCAGTGCTCAGTCGAAACATTATTTCTGCTTCATGTTTGATGAGGCAAGGCTATGAGTCGAATATCAAGAATAATGGTTGTTCTTTGTATTTGAATGATATGTTTCACGGCTTTGCACCCGTCCAGGACGGGTTATTTATTTTGAATCTTGATGGTGAGTCGGTTTATAACATAAATGTTAAAAGGTTGAAACCAAATGATGAATATGACTTACTTTTACCTTTGTCGGCTTGGTCATATAAGTTGGAAGCATGAAGAAGCTCCATGATGATGGACTCCTAACCCGTTCGACTTGGAGTCGTTGAGACATGCGAATCTTGCCTACTCGGCAAAATGACCAAGACACCTTTTGCAAAGAGTTGCGAAAGGCGTCCGACTTGTTGGGACTAGTACATAGTGATGTATGTGGACCAATGAGCACGACCGAGGGGTGGTTATGAGTACTTCATTACCTTCAGCGATGATTTGAGTAGGTATGGATATATCTACTTAATGAAACATAAGTCGGAAGCCTTTGAAAAGTTCAAAGAATTCGAGAATGAAGCAGAATCAACTCGGCAAGAAAATAAAGTTTCTTGATTCGGACCGAGGCGAGTACATGAGCCATGAGTTTGATGACCATCGAAAAGTTGTGGAATAGTTCCTCAACTTACTCCTTGAGAGCATACAAAGGAATGGTGTTTAGGAAAGGCGGAATCGGACCTTATTGGACATGTACGATCAATGATGAGTCGGACAGATCTGCCTTTATCATTTTGGGGTTATTGTCTAGAAACAGTGGCGTTCACACTAAACAAAGTACCATCAAAATCGGTAGAAAAGACACCGCATGAGATGTGGACAGGCAAAAAGCCGAGTTTGTCTTTTCTTAAGATTTGGGGTTGTGAAGCTTTTGTCAGCGACTTGATCGGACAAGCTTCGGCCAAGTCGGATAAATGTATTTTCGTGGGGTATCCGAGAAACCTTGGTTACTACTTCTACAACCGAGAAGAGGGCAAAGTGTTTGTCGCTCGGGCGGTGTCTTCCTTGAGAAAGAGTTTCTCGGGGAGTAAGTGGGAGCGGTGCAACTCGAAGAAATTCGAGAGGAATCGGCTAATAGCGAATCGGCAAAAACCTTGGAGGTTGAGCCGATCGTGGCAGGTGAGCGATAAGCACACTGTACTACGAAGATCGGCAAGATTACGAAGTGTTCGTGATGTATTCTTGTTAGGCGGTGATGAGCCGGCAAATTATTCGGAAGCGATGGTGGGATCGATTCGAGTCATGGCTTGGAGCCATGAGATCCGAGATAAAGTCCATGGATGAAAATCAAGTTTGGAACTTGGTTGATCTGCGAACGGTGCAAGACCCGTCGAGTGCAAATGGGTCTTTAAGAAGAAAACTGATATGGATGGAAATGTTTCAATCTATAAAGCACGCCTTGTCGCGAAGGGTTCCGACAAGTTCAAGGAGTTGATTACGAGACTTTCTCGCCGTAGCGATGCTTAAATCAGTTCGGATCATGTTAGCTATAGCAGCCTATTTCGACTATGAGATATGGCGGATGGATGTCAAAGCGGCTTTCCTCAACGGAAATTTAACCGAGGACGTGTATATGATACAGCCCGAGGGTTTTGTCGATCCGGCTAGTGCTGACAAGGTATGCAAACTTCAGAAATCCATTTATGGGTTGAAGCAAGCATCTCGGAATTGGAATATTCGCTTTGATGAGGTAGTCAAATCGTTTGGCTTCATCAAGAGTGATCATGATTCTTGTTTGTACAAGAAGTTTAGTGGGAACAAAGTAAATTTTCTAATCTTATATGTGGATGACATATTACTGATTGGAAATGATGTCCAGATGTTGCAAGAAACCAAGGAATCATTGGAAAGGAGTTTCTCAATGAAAGACTTGGGTGAGGCAACATACATCCTCGGAATCCGGATCTATAGAGATAGATCAAGGAGGCTCATTGGATTGAGTCGAGTACTTATTTGGACAAAGTGTTGAAAAAGTTCAACATGGAATCGTCTAAGAAGGGGTTCTTCACCGATGTCCCATGGTGTAAAACTTAGCAAGACTCGGTGTCCTTCCGACAAGCGATGAGCGAAGTCGGATGAGTGCGATTCCATATGCTTCAGATTGGATCCATCATATGCGCCATGATTTGTACTAGGCGGATGTTTCCTATGCTCTAAGTGTTGTGGCGGATACGGGCTGATCTGGAGATCCTTTGGACAGCGGCTAAAATATCCTAAAGTACTTGAGAAGGACTAAGGATATGTTCTTGGTTTATGGTGGTGAAGATGAACTCGGTGTAAAGGGTTACACGGATGCGAGTTATCTCACCGACTCGATGATTCTCGATTCGCAATCCGGATCGTGTTTATTATAAGCGGAGGTCTTGTGAGCTGGAAAAGTTCCAAGCAAGAGGCGTATGCGCGTCTACAGATTTGAGTATATTCTGCCTCGGAGGCAAAGGAAGCTGTTTGGATGAGGAATTTCCTCATGGATCTTGGTGTGGTTCGGGCTCGTCCAATCCGTTGGGCGTGTATTGTGACAACAATGGTGCTATTGCACAAGCCAAGGAACCTAGACAACACGGAAGAACAAGCACATACTCATGCGGTACCACGATTCGATTAAGTGGATCGGTGATATCAAGTTATGCAAGGTACACACGGATGCAAATATTGCGGATCCGTTGACAAAGCCGTTACCCGGCCCGAAGCATGAGGCGCATTTTGAAACCATGGGCATTAGATGCTTAGACATGTGATGTCGCAAGATTGACTCTAGTGCAAGTGGGAGGCTGTTGGGAATATGCCCTAGAGGCAATCATGTATGATGATATTTCCATTGTATTCATAAAGTTATTAAGTAGTCCTTGTATAAACATCTGATGTGTATCATTGAATATGTGATTCAGTTGTGGAACTATGCATTCATGTTATTTGTACTAAATATCCTTGGTCATTGAGGTTGTGCTGGACACACAACTTAGACCAATGTGAAAGTTGGCTTGATGACTCGGTTCCACTTGTCATGGGCATGGAGATGCTATTCCAACTTACACAGACTAGGCTAAAGAGTTTAGCGAGGAACTAGTTGTCATTTGTATATCTCAATCAATGTAATCCTTAGACCTGAGGTTGTTGCATAGTCCGAGTTGAGGATCACCGACTTAGGTTACATCAAGCTGATCCGTGGCAAAGCGGTTATAAAGGCGAGTTCGAATCGAGAATCAAGCTGCGTGATGTGAATAACCAAGATGGGATTTTGCCCTCCACTCGGAGAGATATTCTCTGGGCCCTCTCGTGAGATATGATTGAAAGCATGGCCATGCACGACTCGGTTAAGTGTTAACCGAGGCGATCGGCTAAGTTAGTCGGGTGAATCACTTATCTCGGATCGAGAAGAGTTGGACTATTTAAGGGATGACATATATTCGCCTATAGTCGACAAGGTATATCGTGAGGCAAAGGGACTCGACGTAAGTCGCATTGGAAAGGAAAGTCGTCATGACTCTTTGGTACTTGGGAATCGGTATGTTACGCTAGGAGCCGATCTTGATTGATCGATTGTGAGTTGGACTCTAATCGTGTCCAAGTAACCATGAGCTCTTGGTCACACACTTAAGAGCGGGAGCTGGTTCGGATTGGATCCGAATCATATAATCTGGTTGGGTTGGACCTAAACCAGATTAGGACTGAGTTAGTGAGTTGGACTCACGGTGACTAGTTTTATATGGGCTTTAGTGAATGGGTCGCATGATGAGCCCACGTTCACTCCCTATATATAGTGGAGCACACTAACCCAGAAAGGTTAATCGTTGTTCGGTTAGGTCATTCCATGTGTTGGAAACCCTAGCTCCACAGCAGTCCAGCCGCCGTAACGAACCTAGCAGTTCGCCGCCGGCGCTCCTCCTTGTACGTGTGGATACCAGCAGAGGTGTTGTGCGATCAGCACCAGGACGATCGGATCGTGAGGACTGCCTTTGCATCAATCGACGCTACATCAGTAATCCGCAACCACGCGTCTAGTGGTAAACCTCGTGGCTTTCTACCTCAGCTAGGTCTTGGGATCACCACGTTAGAGGAAAAGTTTTTGTTTTATCTCTGCGTGGCCCAATAGTGGTATCAGAGCAATAGCTTCTGGTTTTAGGCTCGAGATCTCGCATATGTGATATGCGGTAGGCTATAGATGAGATCTATGTGCTGTTTTGGTGGTCGATCTATGAGATAGATCGGTTTTGTATGAAGTTGATTGGATCAACTGTACTCGGGGAATGGTAGATCTGATTTCCGTGATCATACTGCTGAGGTCGTGGAACGACATACCCCTACCGGTCGGCTTCCGCCATCGGGTAGACCGTGACACGTAAATCCGAGCGGTGATCGAAGATCAAAAGTTTGATCGAATCGGACGATGGTGGAATCCATGTTGGATCGTAGATGAGATCTACGTTTTCGGAAAAGTCGTGTAATGGCGCCTTAGATGTCGTTGCGAGTTTCTGGGCCGGTAGATATTGTATCTATGCATAACTTGTTTTTGCAGGAAGTTGTGAATGGTATGGTTCATGTGCATGTGATGTATGTGTGTAATCCATCGTGATCTGCGAATCACGGTTTTTGTCCGGTACTGGAGCCTAGGTGCTGTCCTTTTATTGTACAACGACCTGCGTGTCGGATTCTCTATGTAATTTACTTTACTAAGCTAGTGTAGCTGTTTGAGAACCCGGAAGGCATGCAAGGCGTTGTACATGTCGGCGACATGGAGTAAGACGGCAAGTGACAAGAGTTGGCACGAGTCGGATTACAGGCTTTGTGGAGATGGAGATCGCCATGAAGAGAGCCATACCATTTCACATTATAATTGCTTTATTTTGTGTTATTGTTATGTCTCAGTTTTACCTCTATTAGATAGTCGGTAAAATTTAATCCCTCAAAGAAGGTCTAGTCGGTTTTCCCGCCAGTGTTTGCACCATCACAAGTCGGACATTTTTGGTAGTGGGCTCATAAAATTGAGGTGCTTCCAATTCTTTCTGACTAGATGGGTTCGAGTCGGACTCTTACTGCAGAAACACTTGGTAAGCTAGACGGGTCTATCACAACGGTTGTGGGACTCGGGGAAAGGTCGGATGGGAGCCGGGTCATGTGATGCCACCCGTCCAACAGGAGTCGCATGAGATGCGATTGACAAGGAGTTGTCTACCTAGATCACTTGACGGATAGCGGTGATGCTAAAGCTCACTAGCCGACTTGATTATTTAGGATCCTGAATCACTAAGTAACCATCGGAGGGGTGTTGGTTCTAGTGGGAGCATAAAATATTAAAATGTTTAATATGCTTGCTCTTTTATGAATACATGTCTTAAGTGCTTTGCATATTTTATTTTGTAGATCATGGCACCAAGTAGCAGTCACTCTCAGTTATCCGGTTTTGCGTTGAGAACCATTCTTGAGAAAGATAAACTGAACGACACTAATTTTACCAACTGGTATCGAAATCTGAGAATTGTTCTCAAACAAGAAAAGAAGGACCATGTCCTAGACAACCCACTTCCAGATGAGCCGAATGAGAATGCGACTGTCGCAGCCACCAATGCCTACCGTCGGGCTAAGGATGAGTCCACGGATATTAGCTGTCTTATGCTTGCTCACATGGAACCGGACTTGCAAAAGCAGTTCGAGCATGTTGAGGCCTACGATATGATCGAAAGCCTCAAAAGTATGTTCGAGCTCGGTAAGGCGAGAGGTATCAAGTCTCTCAGCTTCTTTGAGTTGCAAGCTTAAGGATGGTGATCCAGAGTCGCATGTGATCAAAATGGTTGGTTACGTGCAGTCTACGGAAAGGCTTGGCTACCCCATAAGCGAAGAGTTCGCTACGGATATAATTCGAACTCTCTTCCTAGTGCATATGGGCAGTTCATTTGAACTACCACATGCATGGTATGGATAAGAAGCTCACTTTGCATGGGATGCTCAAGCAGAGGCGGATCTCAAGAAGGGCACCGATCAAGTGTTGATGGTGCGAGAATAAGGCTAAGTTCAAGAAGAGTTCTTGGACTAAGAAGAAGGCTAAGTCGGGAAAGCAGGCTCGGGACCAGGTCCCAAGCGCTTCCTCGGGGACTAAGCCATCTCCTTCACCGGATCCACTTGCTTCTCTTGCAAAGGCGGATGGCCCTTTGGAAGAGGAATTGCAGCAAGTACTTGGCGACAAAGCCAAGAGTGGAGGTATGACTTCCGACTCGGTACACTTGTTTGCAATGTTATAGACATATATCTTCGATGCACCTAATAGTTCTTGGGTATATGATCTGGGATCGGTTATTCACATCGCAACTCGTTGCGAGGTAAGAACTAGGAGCGTAGCAGGCGAGGTTGATATTGAGTCGGCAACAAAGCAAGAGTTGCTGCGTTGGAAGTCGACGATGCAACTTCATTTACCTTCCGGATTCATTATGGAACTAAATAATTGTTATTATGTTCCGATTGCTCGATCGAAACATTATTTACGCTTCATGTTTGATGAGGCAAGGCTATGAGTCGAATATCAAGAATAATGGTTGTTCTTTGTATTTGAATGATATGTTTCACGGCTTTGCACCCGTCCGGGGTTATTTATTTTGAATCTTGATGGTGAGTCGGTTTATAACATAAATGTTAAAAGGTTGAAACCAAATGATGAATATGACTTACTTTTGGCAATCGGCTTGGTCATATAAGTTGGAAACGCATGAAGAAGCTCCATGATGATGGACTCTAACCCGTTCGACTTGGAGTCGTTCGAGACATCGAATCTTGCCTACTCGGCAAAATGACCAAGACACCTTTTGCAAAGAGTTGCGAAAGGGCGTCCGACTTGTTGGGACTAGTACATAGTGATGTATGTGGACCAATGAGCACGACGGCCAGGGGTGGTTATGAGTACTTCATTACCTTCACTGATGATTTGAGTAGGTATGGATATATCTACTTGATGAAACATAAGTCGGAAGCCTTTGAAAAGTTCAAAGAATTCCAGAATAAAGCACGAATCAACTCGGCAAGAAAATAAAGTTTCTTGATTCGGACCGAGGAGGCGAGTACATGAGCCATGAGTTTGATGACCATCGAAAAGTTGTGGAATAGTTCCTCAACTTACTCCGCCAGAACGCATACAAAGGAATGGTGTTTGGAAAGGCGGAATCGGACCTTGTTGGACATGGTACGATCAATGATGAGTCAGACAGATCTGCCTTTATCATTTTGGGGTTATTGTCTAGAAAGCAATGGCGTTCACACTAAACAAAGTACCATCAAAATCGGTAGAAGACACCGCATGAGATGTGGACGGCAAAAAGCCGAGTTTGTCTTTTCTTAAGATTTGGGGTTGTGAAGCTTTTGTCAAGCGACTTGATCGGACAAGCTTCTGACCAAGTCGGATAAATGTATTTTGTGGGGTATCAGAAACCTTGGGTTACTACTTCTACAACCGAGAAGAGGGCAAAGTGTTTGTCGCTCGGAACGGTGTCTTCCTTGAGAAAGAGTTTCTCAGTCGGGGAGTAAGTGGGAGCACGGTGCAACTCGAAGAAATTCGAGAGGAATCGGCTAATAGCAAATCGGCAAAAACCTTGGAGGTTGAGCCGATCGTGGCAACTGAGCCGACAGCAGCACCTGTACTACGAAGATCGGCAAGATTACGGAGTGTTCGTGATGTGTTACTGTTAGACAGTGATGAGCCGGCAAATTATTCGGAAGCGATGGTGGGATCTGATTCCGAGTCATGGCTTGGAGCCATGAGATCCGAGATAAAGTCCATGGATGAAAATCAAGTTTGGAACTTGGTTGATCTGCCAGACGGTGCAAGACCCGTCGAGTGCAAATGGGTCTTTAAGAAGAAAACTGATATGGATGGAAATGTTTCAATCTATAAAGCACGCCTTGTCGCGAAGGGGTTCCGACAAGTTCAAGGAGTTGATTACGACGAGACTTTCTCGCCCGTAGCGATGCTTAAATCAGTTCGGATCATGTTAGCTATAGCAGCCTATTTCGACTATGAGATATGGCAGATGGATGTCAAAACGGCTTTCCTCAACGGAAATTTAACCGAGGACGTGTATATGATACAGCCCGAGGGTTTTGTCGATCCGGCTAATGCTGACAAGGTATGCAAACTTCTGAAATCCATTTATGGGTTGAAGCAAGCATCTCGGAATTGGAATATTCGCTTTGATGAGGTAGTCAAATCGTTTGGCTTCATCAAGAGTGATCATGATTCTTGTTTGTACAAGAAGTTTAGTGGGAACAAAGTAAATTTTCTAATCTTATATGTGGATGACATATTACTGATTGGAAATGATGTCCAGATGTTGCAAGAAACCAAGGAATCATTGGAAAGGAGTTTCTCAATGAAAGACTTGGGTGAGGCAACATACATCCTCGGAATCCGGATCTATAGAGATAGATCAAGGAGGCTCATTGGATTGAGTCAGAGTACTTATTTGGACAAAGTGTTGAAAAAGTTCAACATGGAATCGTCTAAGAAGGGTTCTTACCGATGTCCCATGGTGTAAAACTTAGCAAGACTCGGTGTCCTTCGACAAGCGATGAGCGAAGTCGGATGAGTGCGATTCCATATGTATGATTGGATCCATCATATACGCCATGATTTGTACTAGGCGGATGTTTCCTATGCTCTAAGTGTTGTGGCGAGATACCAGGCTGATCTGGAGAGATCCTTTGGATGACTAAAAATATCCTAAAGTACTTGAGAAGGACTAAGGATATGTTCTTGGTTTATGGTGGTGAAGATGAACTCGGTGTAAAGGGTTACACGGATGCGAGTTATCTCACCGACTCGATGATTCTCGTTCGCAATCCGGATCGTGTTTATTATAAGCGGAGGTCTGTGAGCTGGAAAAGTTCCAAGCAAGAGGCGTATGCGTCTACAGGTGAGTATATTCTTGCCTCGGAGGCAAAGGCTGTTTGGATGAGGAATTTCCTCATGGATCTTGGTGTGGTTCAGGCTCGTCCAATCCGTTGGGCGTGTATTGTGACAACAATGGTGCTATTGCACAAGCCAAGGAACCTAGATAACACCGGAAGAACAAGCACATACTCATGCGGTACCACACGATTCGCGGTTCGTGGATCGGTGATATCAAGTTATGCAAGGTACACACGGATGCAAATATTGCGGATCCGTTGACAAAGCCGTTACCCCAGAAGCATGAGGCGCACTGAAACCATGGGCATTAGATGCTTAGACATGTGATGTCGCAAGATTGACTCTAGTGCAAGTGGGAGGCTGTTGGGAATATGCCTAGAGGCAATCATGTATGATGATATTTCCCATTGTATTCATAAAGTTATTAAGTAGTCCTTGTATAAACATCGATGTGTATCATTGAATATGTGATTCAGTTGTGGAACTATGCATTCATGTTGTTTGTACTAAATATCCTTGGTCATTGAGGTTGTCTTTGGACACACAACTTAGACCAATGTGAAAGTTGGCTTGATGACTCGGTTCCACTTGTCATGGGCATGGAGATGCTATTCCAACTTACAGACTAGGCTAAAGAGTTTAGCGAGTCGGATTGACCCATATTGAGGTACAACGAACTAGTTGTCATTTGTATATCTCAATCAATGTAATCCTTAGACTGAGGTTGTTGCATAGTCCGAGTTGAGGATCACCGACTTAGGTTACATCAACGCTGATCCGAATCGGGCGATTATAAAGGCGAGTTGGTGTTGAGAATCAAGCTGCGTGATGTGAATAACCAAGATGGGATTTTGCCCCTCCACTTGGAGAGATATTCTCTGGGCCCTCTCGTGAGATATGATTCGGAAAGCATGGCCATGCACGACTCGGTTAAGTGTTAACCGAGGCGATCGGCTAAGAGTTAGTCGGGTGAATCACTTATCTCGGATCGAGAAGAGAGTTGGACTATTTAAGGGATGACATATATTCGCCTATAGTCTGACAAGGTATATCGTGAGGCAAAAGGGACTCAGACGTAAGTCGCATTGGAAAGGCAAGTTGTCATGACTCTTTGGTACTTGGGAATCGGTATGTTACGCTGGAGCCGATGCCGATTGATCGATTGTGAGTTGGACTCTAATCGTGTCCAAGTAACCATGAGCCCGTGAGGTCACACACTTAAGAGCGGAGCTGGTTGGATTGGATCCGAATCATATAATCTGGTTGGGTTGGACCTAAACCAGATTAGGGGAGTTAGTGAGTTGGACTCACGGTGACTAGTTTTATATGGGCTTTAGTGAATGGGTCATGGCGGAGCCCGTTCACTCCTATATATAGTGGAGCACACTAACCCAGAAAGGTTAATCGTTGTTCGGTTAGGTCATTCCATGTGTTGGAAACCCTAGCTCCACAGCAGTCCAGCCGTGTGAACCTAGCGATTCATGGCGCTCCTCCTATGCGTGTGGATACCACGGAGGTGTCTTTGACGATCAGCACCAGGACGATCGGATCGTGAGGACTGCACTGCATCAACTGACGCGCTACATCAGTAATCCGCAACCACGCGTCTAGTGGTAAACCTCGTGGCTTTCTACCTCAGCTAGGTCTTGGGATCACCACGTTAGAGGAAAAGTTTTTGTTTTATCTCTGCGTGGCCCAACACCACAAGTATAGGGGGTGTATCGTAGTACTTTTGATAAATAGAAGTGTCGATCCCAACAAGGAGCAGAAGGTGCTGAACATTGGTATGGAGCAGGAAATCCCTGTGAATAATTAGCAAACGGATTTTTAGTGGTTTTCTGACAAGGCAACAAAACAAAGAGCAAGTAACAGAAGTAACGAACAAACGGAGCAAGTAGCCCAATCCTTTCTTATCAAAGGACAAGCCGGTGGAAATACTTATAAGGACCAAAAGTTCTCGAGGACACATGGGAATTCTGTCAAGTGCTTTCGCTTCAAATAGCTGAGTACTCTTCTCTGGTGTTTGTAAGTGTTGTGTGGGTGAACCTGTGCTAACATACTGCCCTTCCTAGGACTAATACATACTTTTTGATTAAACCCCCTGCAAACATCCGTAACTACAGGAAATTAATTAAGATATAAATCTAACCACAACCTTAAACTCCGAGATCCTACACTCCCTTGTGCAAAGGTTTCCTAACGGGGGTTCATGTTTATGTCACTCCGGCAACACCATGATTAGTACCCAAATACACAATGCATCCCCCTAGGCCCATAAATGGTGAAGTATAATGTAGTCGACGTTCACATGACACCACTAGAAGAATAGTACCACAACTTAAATACTAAACTATTGAATAATAACTCATCACATATTCACTACTAACAGCATGACTTCTCCCATGTCCTCAGGAAATAAACGAACTACTCACAAGACATCATATGGATCAAGATCAAAGATGATATGATAATGGATAACAATCTAAACATAAACAATAATCCAATGGTTCCACTCACAAGCATCAACTACAATAGTAGTCAACACCGGGAAAGTTTCCCCTATGAACTAATGCAAGATCCAACACAATTGTTACAGCGGGACGGAGTGGTGGTGATGGTGCTGGTGGAGATGATGGTGTGGATGATGATGATGATCCCGATTAATCCTAGCTTGATGAGGGTGTTGATGGCGACGGTATCCCCTCTCCGGGAAGGAATTCCCCAGGCAGAAATCTGTCTATCGAAGAGATCTTTCTCTCTCGGTGATTTCCGCCCCCAGAGGCGGCGAAAATCTATCTATGGTTGCTCCCCGAGCCTTAGGGTTTCGAAGGGAAGATATAGGCGAAGGGGCGGAGTCAGAGGCCGTGCAGGTGGGCCACACGTGCCCTAGGCGCAGGTCAGGTGGGCCCGCACCTAGGAGGGGTGTGGGCCCCCTGAGGCCCATCTCCGTCCCTCCTTCTGGCTTCCTTCGTCTTCTGGTAAAATAATATGTTTCTATTTTTTTTGGTATTTTTCTTATCTTCGCGAAATTGCACTGAAACGCCCTCTTTTTTCCATTAGAATCTAGAATCCGGCAGTCCATCCTCCAGGAATCATCCAACATGCATAAACAGATGAAAAGCCGTAAGTAATACCTCATAATAAGACAAATATCAATGAATAGAGGTAAATGATGATATAGAATGGTGATGGAAATTGGGCGTATCAACTCCCCCAAGATTAGACTTCGCTTGTCCCCAAGCGAATACTGAGCTCAGTAAACATGTCCACAGGTTTATGGAGTCAAGTGTCGATAAAAGAATACGAACAAGAAGCATCACACTTACCATTGCACAACTCATAGAAGAAAGCAACTCACCATTATATAACTTAGCATGCAACCAAGCACAGTAGTCACAATAGAGATGCATAAAGATAAATCATAATTGGAATTGGCAAATTTGTTCTGGGTCAGAGAACACTTGGCAAACAGTTTCACAAAAGCTTTTTGTAGAAGTTTCAAAACAGGAGCACTCTTTGCTCAAAAAGGTTTTTCACAAGTGAAGGCTTTCAAAATAATACTCAATAGAGAAGAGTTTTGTGCAAACAAGGAAGATAAAGAACATGATTGAATAAATCACCATATGAATGCTTGAAACACAACAACTCAAAAGCTTGCTTGAGATAGAGAGGAAGTAGGTTTACTGACTCAACTTGGAAGTGGGAGAAAGGTCCCTTCTTAGAGGGTAGCAGGGATTACAAGTCATAAAGAGCTTCCAAAAGATTATGGTACTTACTAGCTTTGAGCCCTCATTGCCCCTATCATAAGCATCTTGAGATGATTAAGGTTAAAGTGAACAAAGATGAAGCATATGCTTGACAAAATATAAGTTGGCAATCTCATGTCCCTTGAATATGAGGGCCACTCCTCATGCATACTCAACTTTGGGCCCAAGTAAGTTCTTATCATTGTAAGTTTTTGCATATCATTGAGAACCGCCAACGGGGTAGCCCTGGCACATGGTACAGGAGCTTTCCCATAACCAAAATGACAAGGCAAGAAAACAATGAGCATCTCAGCAATCTTTTTATTTACTATGCGTATAGCTTTTTATTGAGGATTCTTCATAGATGACTCACTATGGTGATGATGCAAGTTTCCACCATGATTAAGCATGCCTTAGGCTAGCGGCCCAGGCGTTTCTCTAACACAGAATACAAAATCCATGGACTAACAAGTTCCCTCTTTATTTCACACCGTTGACATCCATAGACAAAAGAGCACGATATCAACTGTGTACAGAGTACAAGTGCAATGTTGAAAACGTTCCCTGTGACAGCATGGTTCTGCTAATTCAAACGTATAGATGCAAGCATATACAACTTCGATGTTCACAATGGTTCAAGTCTATTAGGGGCAAGTAAATAAGGTGTGCCATCAAGTTCGTGAGAGCTTTACTAACTACTTTTCACATAACAAAATACTTTTTAATTTGAAAGGTAGATGAAGCTTGAGAATTTGCTAGGAATAGCAAAAGCTACTAGGTAGATATGGTGAACACAAGTGGCAAAATTTTGGGTTCAAAGGATTTTGGAAACATGAGAAGTATGCCTTCTCAAAACAGGTTTTTGGCTAGCAAGGCTGGGTAGCAAGCAAGAGAGTTGAAAGAAACAAGCAAACATACAAGTAATAAAGCCAAACATGCAATCTTCCTTGAATACACAAAATAATCTTAAATAAAGAATACTAAGCTTATGAGCCAACAAGAAAGAAAACAAATGATACCAAATAACTGTAAGCTTTTTCTTTCTTTCTTTCTTTCTTTCTTTCTTTTTCTTTCAAATTAATGCCACTAACCAGAACTCGGTTTGCCAAAACCAATTTAGATCCACTTGATGATCCCAAAGTGGTGCCAATACTGATCAACAAGATCCATCATATAATAGAGATTGCAAACTAAAAATAAGAAGTGCAAAAAGTAAAAGATGAGACTTCTCATTAATATTCCAATTAAGGAACTCACACCAAAGGATACATAGATAATCAAATAAAGGAGAGATACTTACACATGCAAACCAAACTATAAGATAACCTCTCTACCACAGATTGAATCCACTAAAAAGGTAAAAGATAAAAGATAATGGTGATGATACCGCGACACCCCCCCAAGCTTGGGACAAGCCAAGGGGATGCCAAACCTGATGACGAATTACTCCTTCGGTGGTGGTGGTGTTCTCTTGATAAGCTCCTCAATAAGTTTCCACAACTCCTTGAACTCAAAAGTAAGAGTACGGATTAGCTCCGAGTTTTGCTCTAAACGGTTCATGATCATGTTAGTCCGAGAATTCCAGTTCTTGTTATTATTTCCCCACTCTTCATCCTAGCATGATCCTTCTCTGCACTGTTAGAACGAGGCATATCCCAAACCGAGGGAAAATTACCTTTGGACACATGTTGATATTGACATTCATGTATAAGCGTATGGAAGAGTCTCTTATTACGTGGAGGAGATGACCGTGGATTGTAGAAGAGACGTGGAGGTTTCCCTCCTGTAGACATCTGTGTTGTCCTCTTAAGCTTGGTAGGTTGTGCCACCAATCCAATGCTTGCGACGGTAGCACGGGTGTCCGGTTGCTTGTACTCCTCTATGTCACCTTCATACCCTACTGAAATCTCCTCCTCCTTGGGGACTTGAGGTTCTTCTTCCTCGGGCTTCTTGCCTTTGTCGTTGGGGGAGGCCATGGTGCTCTAAACTTGAGAAGGTTTCCTGACAGAAACAGATCGAAACGAAAACACGACGAGAACACGATGCATGAACCTCAGGAGATCCGGCGGGTTATATATTATGAATTTTCAATGCATAAGGAAGGTTTTGACACGGAAACGAGGCGGAGACGGAGTTCGAGGGTGGAACACCCCCATCAGGCGCAGCCAGGCTGGGCCCGCTCCTGGGGTGGGTTTTTCCACCCCGGCCTCCGTTTCCTCTTCAGTTTTGTCTCATAACTTCCCTTATGTATTAAAAACATCAAAAATATAAAAATATTGGAGTTTCACGAACCTTCTGTTTTCACCACTTTTACCTATTCAAAGACGAACTCTGCAGATTCCTTTTCTCTTTCTCCTGAGAATTTCCTTCATACAAAACTTTTGCACAAACTCAATGACAACATTAGTGTAAGAAAAAACAATAAACCTTTGGTACACACTTCAACTGAAAACCCATCAAAACAAAAGCTTTTGTAATAGGCAAATGCAAACGATGGCAGAAATCTGTCAAAACAGACCAGCAGGTAAAGATTGATTTTTTCAAAGACCTTTTGTTGCTCAAATCAAAAAGTGCAGAACTGATGAAAGTTGGGTAACAACTTGGAGAACAAGCTCAGAAAAATGCAGCTCCATCCGAAGTACTTAGCTCCCTCACGAAGTTTTACAATGCAGCACAAAAATCTGTCCTAGGACAGCCACTTTTCACGAATCCTCTTCTTCACATAAGTAGTTGAACTTGACACAAAAACCAAAACAAAAGTATAAGGATCGGTTATTACTGAAGTAATTACTTCCAAGACTCGACAAAACTCTTGGGTTATCTCCCAACAAGTACTTTTCTTTAATGCCTTTAAGTTAGGCTTGAAACTTCCAAAGATGCTCACAAAAGAGATATATATCTGAAGTGAGAGAGAGCATCAAGAAGAAAATAACCAACACACTTGAGTCTAACCCACTTCCTATGCATGGGGGTATCATGAGAAAATGAATTTTTGAAACAAAAAGCCACTAGCATAGGAAGACAAAATAGATGCAACTTTAAAGCTTTCAACATAAAACGGGGAAACTTAACATCATTGGGATGCATAAAACCATGTTTCCCTCTCTCAAAATAACTTCCAGTAGCACTTTGAATAAAGTTGACAATATAACTATCACTGGAAACAACTTTATCATCAGAATAAGCATACTTATAGTCACCAAAAAGAGGTCCAAGGTCATAGACCAGATCAATAGAAGCAAGTTGTTCCATCCTGAAATCTTTATTAGGCAAGCTATTTTCACAAGGAGCTTTAGCAAATTTGGAAAAGTTAAACTCATAAGAATATCTTGAAGGGAATATGCCCTGAGAGGCAATAATAAAGTGTTTATTATGTGTATTCCAAGTATATGATAGATGTTTATTTTGCATGCTATAATTGAATTAATACGGAAACGTTAATACATGTGTGTTTAATAAACAAACAGAAATTTCCTAGTTATGCCTCTCTCATAAACTAGCTCGTTGATTAACAAGATGATCAAGGTTTCCGGATCATGGGCATTGGATGTTGTTAATAACGGGATCACAACATTAGTGTAATGATGTGATGAACATTCATCCGAAGTATAGCATTACGATCAAAGTCATTGAGTTTATATTGCTATAACAACTTACGAAGTGATCCTAATCCTTAGACCATGAGATCATGTCAATCACTAACACCGGAAGAGTTTCTTGATAACATCAAACGTCACACCGTAATGAGGTGATTATAAAGATGGATTGAACTAATAAAGTGTTATGTTGAGGCTCATGGATCAAGAGTGGAATTTGTTCATCCCGATGACGGATAGATATACTCTGGGCCCTCTCGGTGATATCACATTGATTAGCTTGCAAGCAAGTGATTTGATCACTAGAATGTTATATCACGAGCGAGAAAAGAGTGCATGTCGATAGCGAGATCAAACTAGGTATGGAGATACCAATGATCGAATCTCGGACATGTAATATATCGTGAAACAAAGGGATTAAGATACTAGCGTAAAAGGTTCCGCGATCACAAGAAAGTCATCGTTGAATGTGTGGAGTCGGTATGGGTCTCGGATCCCGCTTGATTATTGATCCTAGAGGGTCTCGATCATGTCCGCATTATTCACGAATCGTAGGGTGACACACTTAAGACACCGACATCCAATTGGAGCAAATGTTTCATGCGAAAGAATGAACAAGCGCAGGAATTTATTTCACTAGATACAAAGCAGGTTTTGGTGAAATTGCATAAAGTGGTTATGCATGTGAAATAGAATTCTAGCAAGGGTTATTTGTGAATGTTTGTCATTAAAGTAATTGACAAAATTCTGAATAAAATAAAAGAGTTTTATTTAATGAGAGTTTGCATTAAATTTGGTGGAAATTTAATGGGATTTTTAGTGGACTTTTGAGTGGAGGAATTTAGAGGAGTTTTGTGAGTGGAGTGTCCACCCACATGAAGAGGGAGGGCAGGGCAGCCCCATCGCAGCCACCCCTTGGGTTCCCCCTCCTCCTATAAAGGAGCCCCTCCTCACTTGTCTCTCACACCTCCTCGTGAAGGATCTCTCTCCCCTCTAGAATTTATCCCCATGGTCTCGGACTAGCGAGATACATGTTCCGGTGGCTATTCGGCAAGAAAGAGTTGTGCTTCCGCTGCATCGCTGGAGCGAGCAGGCGGAGGTTGCTCGGTGCCTCGAACGTGTGTGCGAGCACGGATGCGCTGCTGATTTGCGGCGCTAGGACTTCCTCTCGATCTTGAGATCGGCAAGAGATCGTCTACATCAACCACGAGTTGAACTCGTTAAGCTTTGTCGGTCTTCAAGGGTATGTTCTCTACGGATATACATCCGCCCATTGTTTGTATCTAGTATATATAGATCTTGTTATATAGTTCACATCGTAGGAAAATTTTTGTTTTCTATGCTGCGAACCCTACAGTGGTATCAGAGCCGGATCTATGCGTAGATACTTTACACGGGTAGTACACATATGAGTATGTGGGCGATGATGATCATGTTGTTGCTCCTTTGTTGTGATTTTGGATATTGGTGGCATAGTGGGATGAAGCGGCCCGGACAAACTTTACATGTCCTCGCACATGAGACCTGTTCCACGCTTGACATGCAACTAGTTTGCATAAGTGGCTAGCGGGTGTCTGTCTCTCCTACTATAGTCAATATCTATTTTGCAAGCGAGTTGTCAACAATTTGATTATCCTCGTTGTGGTTCATGTTCGTAGGTAAGAACGGTTCTATCTCGAAAGCCCTAAGCCACGTAAAACTTGCAATGGATAAATTAGGCGTCTAGTTTAGATTGTTCTTTGGGCTAGTGTTATGATATGGTAGTGTTGTAAGTAGAAGTATGAGATGATACTCTTACAACACACATAGCGTGTAAAATCCATAGACCTTGGATTTACACATATAGGTATGATAGTGATCATACCACGATGCACATGATAGAGATCATCTCGGGAACCATATAATTTCACTAATAAACATATGATGTTTGATTACATCTTATATTGCTTGTTTAGCGCTTTGTTAAGCATAATAAGATGATCCCTCATTTAAATATCAAGATAAGAATGTGTTCTTCCTTTAGTATGCACCGATTATGTTTTAGACGCTCCAAGACATCAACTGATGATCAGGTGTTCTTGGATCCACGACCATATTTCGGGTGTAAAACAGTTACACGCAAATACTAAGGTTCTAACTTGGCGAGCCTAGCATGTATGCAGACATGGCCTCGGAACACAGACGAAAGGTTAAGCATGAGTCATATAGTTGATATGATGCCCATTTGATGCTCGCCTTTGAAGCTATACCGAGCTCACGTGATGATCGGACTTGGTGTAGTGGATTTGGTTCATGTAATCACCAAAAGGACACGAGGATGTCGCTTTTGAGTGGGAGTTCATTCGTAATATAGATTAGTTGAACTCGATCTATCATACACTTAGTCTAAACTTTACAAATTCTGTTGTAGATGGCACCACACCTTTTAATTTCAATGCGTTCATGGAGAAAGAGAAACTAGCAACGAGCGGTAGCAACTTTCTTGAATGGGCCATGAATTTGAGGATTCTCCTCTCTGCTGCAAAAGCAATATGTGCTAGAAGCGCGTTAGGCCCCCACCTTTGATGATGCCCCGACGAGGAGAAGAATGTCTATCGGACTCGTCAAGAGGACCACAACTTAGTTCATTGCGGCATATTGTATGGGCTAGGCGAACTTGAAAGCGTTTGAAACGGCAATGCATTTGATACAATGGGTGAATTGAAAATGATTTTGACACACATGCTTTGTGAGAGCTACAATGCTTGAGAAAAGTTCTTTAGCTGCATGATGGAAGAGCACAGCTCCGTTAGTGAGCATGTACTCAAGATGTCGGATTTACGCCGATAAGCTTGTGTCCTTGGGAATAACGATTCCCATTGACTTAGGCATCCATCATGTTCTGCGGTCTACGCCACCTAGCTATAAGAGCTTCGTGATGAACTATAATATGCAAGGCATGAAGAAGTCTCTCCGAGCTTACATCAATGCTTAAATCTGCAAGTGGAGATCAAAAGGAACATCAAGTGTTGATGATCAATAGGAACACTGGTTTCAAGAAAGACAAGAAGGGAAAAGCGGAAGGAAGTAAGGCGGCAAGCCTTTGTTGCAGCTGAAAAGAAACCCCGAGTTGGACCTAAGTCTAATTCGAGTGCTACTATTGTAAGGGGCCCCTTTGGGCGCATCGCCCCAAGTATCTGGCGAGACAAGAAGGCCGGCAAGGCAAACAAAGGTATATATGATATACATGTTATTGATGTGTACTTGACTAGTGCTCGCAGTAGCACTGGGTATTTGATACCGGTTGATTGCTAATATTTGTAACTTTCGAATCAGGGGCTGCGGAACAAGCGACCGCTAGCAAGCGGTGAGGTCAAGATGCGTGTCGGCAATGGATCAAACGTTGATGTAATCGCCGTCGGAACGCTGCCTCTCCACTTACCACCGGGATTAGTCATAAACTTGAATAAATGTTATCTGGTGCCTGCACTGAGCATGAACATTGTATCTGGATCATGTTTGATGCAAAGTGGTTATTCATTTAAATCTGAGAACAATGGTTGTTCCATTTATATGAATGAAAACTTTTATGGTCATGCACCGATGATGAATGGTTTATTTCTGTTAGATCTCAATGATAATGTTACACATATCCATAATGTTGATGCTAAAAGGATTAAACTTAATGATGATATATCCGCATATATGGCCTTGCCGTCTAGGTCATATTGGCATTAAGCATGAAGAAGCTCCATTCGGATGGACTTTTGGAATCACTTGATTATGAATCATTTGATACATGTGAGCCATGCCTTATGGGCAAGATGACTAGAACGCCGTTTTCGGTTCAATGGAGCAGGCGGCGATTTATTGGAAATCATACATTCGATGTATGTGGTCCAATGAGTGTGTCGTGCGAGGTGGATATCGTTATTTTGTTACTTTCACGGATGATTTGAGTAGATACGGTTATATCTACTTGATGAAACACAAGTCGAAACCTTTGAAAAGTTCAAGGAATTTGAATGAAGTGGAAAATCATCGTAATAGAAAGATCAAATTTCTACGGTCCGCCATGGAGGTGAGTATCTAAGTTCTGAATTTAGCACTCACATGAAAGAGTGTGGAATTGTTTCACAACTCACACCTGCGGAACACCACGAAATGGTGTGTCGAACGTCGTAATCGTACTTTATTAGATATGGTTCGATCTATGATGTCTCTATGAGACTTGCCGTTGTCATTTTGGGGTTATGCACTAGAAGCTGCTGCATTCACTTTAAATCGGGCACCATCTAAATCCGTTGAAAAGACACCGTATGAATTGTGGTTTGGAAACAAACCTAAGTCATCATTTCTTAAAGTTTGGGGTTGCGATGTTTATGTGAAGAAACTTCAACCGGATAAACTCGAACCCAAAGCGGAAAAATGCGTCTTCATAGGATACCCTAAAGAAACTATTGGGTATTCCTTCTATCACAGAATCCGAGGGCAAGGTTTTGTTGCCAAGAATGGATCCTTTCTAGAGAAAGAGTTTCGCGAAAGGTGTGAGTAGTCGGAAGGTAGAACTCGAAGAGGTTGTGGAACCTTCTCTTCAAAGTATGGCGAGTAGCCTTGCGGAAGTTGTTCGGAGTTGGCTCCACTGTTGAAGAGGGAACTAATGATAATGATCATGAAACTCGAAGAGAGTACTACCGAACCTCGCAGGTCAAACAGACGCGTGCGGCTCCGAGCTGACGGAAATCTGTCATAAATTTCATGGTTGATGAAAATAATGACCTGCGACGTATGAAGAAGCGATGATGAGCCAGTTCCAACAAATGGTTAGAAGCCATGAAATCCGAGATGGAATCCATGTATGAAAATCAAGTTTGGAACTTGGTGGAATTACCTCACGACCGAAAGGCCGTGGAGAACAAATGGATTTTCAAAGGAAAAGATCTTGATGGTAATGTGACCATCTATAAAGCTCGACTTGTCGCAAAGGGTTTGACAAATTCAAGGAGTTGACTACGATGAGACTTTCTCTCCGTAGCGATGCTAAAGTCGATTAGGATTATGTTAGCAATTGCATATTTCGATTATGAAATATGGCAGATGGATGTCAAAACCGCGTTTCTCAATGGTAATATTGAAGAAGAGTTGTATATGATACAACCAAAGGGTTTTGTCGATCCTAAGGATGCTAACAAGGTGTGCAAGCTTCAACGATCCATCTATGGATTGAAGCAAGCATCACGAAGTTGGAATCTCCGCTTTGATGAGGTGATCAAAGAGTTTGGATTTGTCCAAACTTATGGAGAAGCTTGTATTTACAAGAAAGTGAGTGGGAGCAATGTGGCATTTACGATATTATATGTGGATGACATATTATTGATCGGAAATGATATAGAACTTTAAACAGTGTTAAAAGTTATCTAAACAACAAATTTTCAATGAAGGACCTAGGTGAGCGTCATACATATTAGGCATAAAGATCTATAGAGATAGATCTAGGCGCCTAATAGGGCTATCATAAAGTACATACCTTGATAAGATTTTAAAGAAGTTTAAAATGGACGGAAGTAAGAAGGGTTCTTACCTATGTTGCAAGGAAAGACATTGAGTAAGACTCAAAGTCCGGCTCGGTGAAGAAAGAGAGATAATGGACAAAGTCCCTATGCTTGACCATAGGCTCTATAATGTCGCCATGCTATGTACAAGACCGGATGTGGCACACGCTATTAGTTTGACTAGTAGGTGCCAATCGGATCGAGTTGAACCTTTGGATAGCGGTCAAGAATATCCTTAAGTACTTACGAAGAACTAAGGATATGTTTCTTGTATACGGAGGTGAAGAAGAGCTCGTCGCTAAGTGTTATGTCGACGCTAGCTTTGACACCAATCCGGATGACTCTAAGTCTCAATCCGGATACGTATTTCTCATGAATGGCGGAGCGGTTAGTTGGAAGAGCTCCAAACAACCTGTGGTAGCGGGATCAACAACGGAGGCCGAATATGTTGCTTCAGAAGCGGCTCAGGAAGCAGTTTGGATGAAGGAGTTCATATCCGAACTAGGAGTTGTGGCAAACGCGTTGGACCCAATGGTGATCTATTGTGACAACAATGGTGCCATTGCCAATGCCAAAGAGCCAAGGTCTCACAAGCATTCCAAGCATATTAAGCGCCGGTTTCACTCCATCCGCGAGCATGTCAAGGATGGAGATATAAAGATTTGTAAAGTACATACGGATCTCAATATAGCAGATCCGTTGACTAAAACTCTCCCTAGAGCAAAACATGATCAACACCAGAACTCAATGGGTGTTAGATTTATCACTATGTAACTAGATTATTGTCTCTAGTGCAAGTGGGAGACTGAAGAGAATATGCCCTGAGAGGCAATAATAAAGTGTTTATTATGTGTATTCCAAGTATATGATAGATGTTTATTTTGCATGCTATAATTGTATTAATACGGAAACGTTAATACATGTGTGTTTAATAAACAAACAGAAAGTTCCTAGTTATGCCTCTCTCATAAACTAGCTCGTTGATTAACAAGATGATCAAGGTTTCACGATCATGGACATTGGATGTTGTTAATAACGGGATCACAACATTAGTGTAATGATGTGATGAACATTCATCCGAAGTATAGCATTACGATCAAAGTCATTCAGTTTATATTGCTATAACAACTTACAGTGATCCTAATCCTTAGACCATGAGATCATGTCAATCACTAACACCGGAAGAGTTTCTTGATAACATCAAACGTCACACCGTAATGAGGTGATTATAAAGATGGATTCAGAACTAATAAAGTGTTATGTTGAGGCTCATGGATCAAGAGTGGAATTTGTTCATCCCGATGACGGATAGATATACTCTGGGCCCTCTCGGTGATATCACATTGATTAGCTTGCAAGCAAGTGATTTGATCACTAGAATGTTATATCACAGAACGAGAAAAGAGTGCATGTCGATGCGAGATCAAACTAGGTATGGAGATACCAATTATCGAATCTCGGACATGTAATATATCGTGAAACAAAGGGATTAAGATACTAGCGTAAAGGTTCCGAAGCGATCACAAGAAAGTCATCGTTGAATGTGTGGGAGTCGGTATGGGTCTCGGATCCCGCTTCGATTATTGATCAGAGGGTCTCGATCATGTCCGCATTATTCACGAACCGTAGGGTGACACACTTAAGACACCGACATCCAATTGGAGCAAATGTTTCATGCCGAAAAAGAATGAACAAGCGCGAATTTATTTCACTAGATACCGAAACAGGTTTTCGGGTGAAATTGCATAAAGTGGTTATGCATGTGAAATAGAATTCTAGCAAGGGGTTATTTGTGAATGTTTGTCATTAAAGTAATTGACAAAATTCTGAATAAAATAAAAGAGTTTTATTTAATTAGAGTTTGCATTAAATTTGGTGGAAATTTAATGGGATTTTTGAGTGGACTTTTGAGTGGAGGGAATTTAGAGGAGTTTTGTGAGTGGAGTGTCCACCCACATGAAGAGGGGAGGGCAAGGAGGCAGCCCCCATGCGCCGGACACCCCCTTGGGGTCCCCCCCTCCTCCTATAAAAGGAGCCCCCCTCCTCACTTGTCTCTCACACCTCCTCGTGAAGGATCTCTCTCCCCCTCTAGAATTTATCCCCCATGGTCTCGGACTAGCGAGATACATGTTCCCGGTGGCTATTCGGCAAGAAATAGTTGTGCTTCCGCTGCATCGCTGGAGCGAGGAGGCGGAGGTTGCTCGGTGCCTCGAACGTGTGTGCGAGAACGGATGCGCTGCTGATTTGCGGCGCTAGGACTTCCTCTCGATCTTGAGATCGGCAAGAGATCGTCTAAATCAACCACGAGTTGAACTCGTTAAGCTTTGTCGGTCTTCAAGGGTATGTTCTCTACGGATATACATCCGCCCATTGTTTGTATCTAGTATATATAGATCTTGGTATATAGTTCACATCGTAGGAAATTTTTTGTTTTCTATGCTGCGAACCCTACATATCTATCAAACTTAGTTAAAACGTTTTCCTTCTTACAATCAATAATAGATTCATAAGTGTTCAAGAAAGGTCTACCAAAAATTATGGGACAAGTTTTGCTAGCTCCTGAAGTAAGCACTAGAAAAACAGCAGGATACTTAATCTTACCACAGAGAACCTCCACATCTCTTACAAAGCCAATGGGGCAAATGGTCTCCTTTTTAGCAAGGTGAATAACCACATCAATGTCCTCAAGCTCACAAGGACCAATCTCATGCATAATTTCCCTGTAAAGCTCATAATGAATAGCACTAGAACTAGCACCAATATCACATAAATTAACAGAAAGCACAGGAACACTAGCTTTTCTAGCCTTACTAGGATGAGAGATAATATTAGAAGCGTCTTCACAGAACACAATGTGCTTATCCTCTATATTTCTAGTGACAGTGTCTTTCACAATATCTACCACATGTTCATCACTCAAATGCTTACCAGGCTCCACAGTTTTCATTGTACCTTTGTTATTTGCACTAATAATCATAGAATACTCCTTTACCTTAGCTGGAAAAGGCATTTTATCAACATGAGGTTCAGGCACAATATGATTAGTACTACAAACTTGAGTACTTCTAACAGGAACATGAATAACAACATCTTTATAAGGAGCATGGTACTTATTCCACTTCTTCTTGGGAATTTCTATGTAAGAGGCAAAGGCCTTAAAACAGTTGGCAATACTTTGGGAATCAAGACCAAACTTATTACTAATATCACGGAATTCATCAGTTCCCATAAAAGATTTAATGCAATCATAATCATAGTTTATACCTGACTTTCTTCCTTTGTCATTCTCCCAAGCTTCAGTGTTCTCTTGAATATGGTCTAGAAGATCCCATTTAGCTTCTTCCTTCATACATGTGAATGATCTAGCACAATAAGCATCTAGTAAATCTTTATCATGAAGAGAAAGCCTCTCATAAAAGTTATTGAGAATAATATTGTTAGGGAGTTCATGAATAGGACATTTAAGCATTAGTAACTTTAATCTCCCCCAAGCTTCAGCTGTACTCTCTCCATCAAAAGGCCAAAAGTTATATATAAGATTTCTATCCTTATGAATATCACTGGGAGGATAAAATTTAGAGTAAAAGAGAGATGACATCTCCTCCCATTCCATGAATTGTCCATTCTTCAACTGCTTATACCATTCTTCAGCTCTCCCTTTCAAGGATATGGAGAGTAACTTCGTGTTCACCTGTTTAGTTGTGATACCTGCACACTTAAACAACCCGCATAATTCATGGATAAAAAGCAAGTGATCACCAGGATGGACAGTTCCATCCCCAAAATAATAATTATCCATAACACGATTAACAATACTTGTAGGTATCTTAAAAGGATCTATCTCAACAGGAAGTGGTTCATCTACTACCCAGTGGTAGTAGTTTTCCCAAACATAAAACCAAGTGGGTTATCCATATTGGAAACAAACTAACAAGCAATAACAAGAGCAATACTCACAGTGAAAGTTTCCCTTACCAGTTCCACTCTTCAATAACGCTTCACTCCCCAACAACGGCGCCAGAAAATAGTCTTGATGACCCACAAGTATAGGGGTGTATCGTAGTACTTTCGATAAATAGGAGTCTCAATCCCAACGAGGAGCAGAAGGTGCTGAAAAGTGGTATGGAGTAGGAAATCCCTGTGAATACTTAGCAAACGGATTTTTAGTGGTTTTCTAACAAGGCAACAAAACAAAGAGCAAGTAATAGAAGTAACGAACAAACGGAGCAAGTGGCCCAATCCTTTCTTAGCAAAGGACAAGCCGGTGGAAATACTTATAAGGACCAAACGTTCTTGAGGACACATGGGAATGCTATCAAGTGCTTTCGCTTCAAATAGCTGAGTACTCTTCTCTGGTGTTTGTAAGTGTTGTGTGGGTGAACCTGTGCTAACACACTGCCCTTCCTAGGACTAATACATACTTTGTGATTAAACCCCCTGCAAACATCCGTAACTACAAGAAAGTAATTAAGATATAAATCTAACCACAACCTTAAACTCCGAGATCCTACACTCCCTTGTGCAAAGGTGTCCTAACGGGGGTTCAGGTTTCTGTCACTCCGGCAACACCACGATTAGTAGCCAAATACACAATGCATCCCCCTAGGCCCATAAATGTTGAAGTATAATGTAGTCAATGTTCACATGACACCACTAGAAGAATAACACCACAACTTAAATACTAAAACATTGAATAATAACTCATCGCATATTAACTACTAACAGCATGACTTCTCCCATGTCCTCAAGAAATAAACGAACTACTCACAAGACATCATATGGATCAAGATCAAAGATGATATGATAATGGATAACAATCTAAACATAAACAATAATCCAATGGTTCCACTCACAAGCATCAACTACAATAGTAATCAACACCGGGAAAGTTTCTCCTATGAACTAATGCAAGATCCAACACAATTGTTACAGCGGGATGGAGTGGTGGTGATGGTGCTGGTGGAGATGATGGTGTGGATGATGATGATGATCCCGATGAAGCCTAGCTTGATGACGGTGTTGATGGCGACGGTCTCCCCTCTCTGGGAAGGAATTCCCCCGACAGAAATTTGTCTGCCAGAGAGATCTTTCTCTCTCGGTGTTTTCCACTCCCCAGAGGCGGCGGAAATCTATCTATGGTCGCTCCCCGGGCCTTAGGGTTTCGAAGGTAATATATAGGCGAAGGGACGGAGTCAGAGGCCGGTCAGGCGGGCCACTCTTGCCCTAGGAACGGGGTCAGGTGGGCCCGCGCCTAGGGGGTGTGGGCCCCTTGAGGCCCATCTCCGTCCCTCCTTCTGGCTTCCATCGTCTTCTGGTAAAATAATATGTTTCCATATTTTTCTGGTATTCTTATGATCTTCGCGAAATTGCACCGAAACGCCCTCTTTTCCATCAGAATCCAGAATCCGGCAGTCCATCCTCCAGGAATCAACCAACATGCATAAACAGATGAAAATCCATAAGTAATACCTCATAATAAGACACATATCAATGAACGGAGGTAAATTATGATATAGAATGGTGATGCAAATTGGGAGTATCAACAGTTACAAGTAATTTTCAACTTCCCCTTCCCGATGGGTGCTCAGTTACAAGCAAGTTGTCATTTCCCCCCAACGGGGATCCCCCCGGTTGCAATATAGTTGCAAATGCCCCCCTTGGCGGGTCGCCAGTTTCAAGCAAGTTGCAACTAGGCCCCCGACGGGCACAGTTACAAGTAAGTTGTAACTACCCCTTCCTTACGGGTGCTCAGTTAGAAGCAAGTTGCAACTGCCCGCCAACGGGGGTCCTCCCGGTTGCAATCAAGTTGCAAATGGCCCCCTTGGAGGGTCTCCGATTACAAGCAAGTTGCAACTGGGCCCTTGGTGAGCTTGTAGGGTTCGCAGCATAGAAAACAAAAATTTTCCTACGATGTGAACTATATACCAAGATCTATCTACTAGATACAAACAACGGGCGGATGTATATCCGTATAGAACATACCCTTGAAGACCGACAAAGCTTAACGAGTTCAACTCGTGGTTGATGTAGACGATCTCTTGCCGATCTCAAGATCGAGAGGAAGTCCTAGCACCGCAAATCAGCAGCGCATCCGTGCTCGCACACACGTTCGAGGCACCGAGCAACCTCCGCCTCCTCGCTCCAGCGATGCAGCGGAAGCACAACTCTTTCTTGCCGAATAGCCACCGGGAACATATATCTCGCTAGTCCGAGACCATGGGGGATAAATTCTAGAGGGGGAGAGAGAGATCCTTCACGAGGAGGTGTGAGACAACCGAGGAGGGGCTCCTTTTATAGGAGGAGGGCACCCAAGGGGTGGCCGCGGCCATGGGCTGCCCTCCCTCCTTCATTCATGTGGGTGGACACTCCACTCACAAAATGCCCTTTAAAATCCCTCCACTCAAAAGTCCACTCAAATTCCCATTAAATTTCCACCAAATTTAATGCAAACTCTCATTAAATAAAACTCTTTTATTTTATTCAGAATTTTGTCAATTACTTTAATGACAAACATTCACAAATAACCCCTTGCTAGAATTCTATTTCACATGCATAACCACTTTATGCAATTTCACCCGAAAACCTGTTTCGGTATCTAGTGAAATAAATTCCTGCGCTTGTTCATTCTTTCGGCATGAAACATTTGCTCCAATTGGATGTCCGTGTCTCTTAAGTGTGTCACCCTATGGTTCGTGAATAATGCGGACATGATCGAGACCCCTCTCGGATCAATAATCAGAAGCGGGATCTAGAGACCCATACTGACTCCCACACATTCAACGATGACTTTCTTGTGATCGTCGGGACCTTTTACGCTAGTATCATAATCCCTTTGTTTCACGATATATTACATGTCCGAGATTCGATCATCGGTATCTCCATACCTAGTTTGATCTCGTTACCGGCATGCACTCTTTTCTCGTTCCTGTGATATAACATTCTAGTGATCAAATCACTTGCTTGCAAGCTAATCAATGTGATATCACCGAGAGGGCCCAGAGTATATCTATCCGTCATCGGGATGAACAAATTCCACTCTCGATCCATGAGCCTCAACATAACACTTTATTAATTCTGAATCCATCTTTATAATCACCATTACGGTGTGGCGTTTGATGTTATCAAGAAACTCTTCTGTGTTAGTGATTGACATGATCTCATGGTCTAAGGATTAGGATCACCGTAAGTTGTTATAGCAATATAAACTCAATGACTTTGATCGTAATGCTATACTTGATGAATGTTCATCACACTATTACACTAATGTTGTGATCCGTTATTAACAACATCCAATGTCCATGATCGAAACCTTGATCATCTTGTTAATCAACGAGCTAGTTTATGAGAGAGGCATAACTAGGAACTTTCTGTTTGTTTATTAAACACACATGTATTAACGTTTCTGTATTAATACAATTATAGCATGCAAAAAAACATCTATCATATACTTGGAATACACATAATAAACACTTTATTATTGCCTCTCGGGGCATATTCCTTGATCTCCCACTTGCACTAGAGACAATAATCTAGTTACATAGTGATAAATCTAACACCCATTGAGTTCTGGTGTTGATCATGTTTTGCTCTAGGGAGAGTTTTAGTCAACGGATCTGCTACATTGAGATCCGTATGTACTTTAAAAATCTTTATATCTCCATCCTTGACATGCTCGCGGATGGAGTGAAACCGACGCTTAATATGCTTGGAATGCTTGTGAGACCTTGGCTCTTTGGAATTGGCAATGGCACCATTGTTGTCACAATAGATCACCATTGGGTCCAACGCGTTTGCCACCACTCCTAGTTCGGATATGAACTCCTTAATCCAAAAAGCGCTTCTGAGCAAACGAGCAACATATTCGGCCTCCGTTGTTGATCCCGCTACCACAGGTTGTTTGGAGCTCCTCCAACTAACCGCTCCGCCATTCATGAGAAATACGTATCCGGATTGAGACTTAGAGTCATCCGGATCGGTGTCAAAGCTAGCGTCGACATAACACTTAGCGACGAGCTCTTATTCACCTTCGTATACAAGAAACATATCCTTAGTTCTTCGTAAGTACTTAAGGATATTCTTGACCGCTATCTAGTGTTCCGAACCTGGATCCGATTGGTACCTACTAGTCAAACTAATAGCATGTGCCACATCCGGTCTTGTACATAGCATGGCGTACATTATAGAGCCTATGGCTGAAGCATAGGGGACTTTGTCCATTATGTCTCTTTCTTTCGCCGAAGCCGGACTTTGAGTCTTACTCAATGTCCTGCCTTGCAACATAGGTAAGAACCCCTTCTTACTTCCGTCCATTTTAAACTTCTTTAAAATCTTATCAAGGTATGTACTTTGCTATAGCCCTATTAGGCGCCTAGATCTATCTCTATAGATCTTTATGCCTAATATGTATGACGCTTCACCTAGGTCCTTCATTGAAAATTTCTTTGTTTAGATAACTTTTAACACTGTTTAAAGATCTATACCATTTCGATCAATAATATGTCATCCACATATAATATCGAAATGCCACATTGCTCCCACTCACTTTCTTGTAAATACAAGCTTCTCCATAAGTTTGGACAAATCCAAACTCTTTGATCACCTCATCAAAGCGGAGATTCCAACCGTGATGCTTGCTTCAATCCATAGATGGATCGCTGAAGCTTGCACACCTTGTTAGCATCCTTAGGATCGACAAAACCTTTTGGTTGTATCATATACAACTCTTCTTCAATATTACCATTGAGAAATGCGGTTTTGACATCCATCTGCCATATCTCATAATCGAAATATGCAGCAATTGCTAACATAATCCTAACTGACTTTAGCATCGCTATGGGAGAGAAAGTCTCATCGTAGTCAACTCCTTGAATTTGTCGAAACCCTTTGCGACTAGTCGAGCTTTATAGCGGTCACATTACCATCGACATCAGTTTTCCTTTTGAAAATCCATTTGTTCTCCACGGCCTTTCGGTCGTGAGGTAATTCCACCAAGTTCCAAACTTGATTTTCATACATGGATTCCATATTGGATTTCATGGCTTCTAACCATTTGTTGGAATCCGGGCTCATCATCGCTTCTTCATACGTCGCAGGGTCATCATTTTCATCAATCATGAAATTCATGACAGGATTTCCGTGACTCGGGGCTGCAGCGTCTGTTTGACCTGCGAGGTTGGTAGTACTCTCTTCGGAGTTTCATGATCATTATCATTAGTTCCCTCTTCAATGGTGGAGCCAACTCGGAACAACTTCCGGCTGCGCTACTCGCCATACTTTGAAGAGAAGGTTCCAACCTCTTGAGTTCTACCTTCCGACTACTCACACCTTTCGAGAAACTCTTTCTCTAGAAAGGATCCATTCTTAGCAAAAAACCTTGCCCTCGGATCTGTGATAGAAGGAATACCCAATAGTTTCTTTAGGGTATCCTATGAAGACGCATTTTTCCGCTTTGGGTTCGAGTTTATCGGTTGAAGTTTCTTCACATAAACATCGCATCCTCAAACTTTAAGAAATGACAGCTTAGGTTTTTTCCAAACCACAATTCATACGGTGTCTTTTCAGCGGATTTAGATGGTGCCCGATTTAAAGTGAATGCGGTTTCTAGTGCATAACCTCAAAATGACAACGGCAAGTCGTCGGAGACATCATAGATCGAACCATATCTAATAAAGTACGATTCGACGTTCAGACACACCATTTCATTTGTGGTGTTCGGCGGTGTGAGTTGTGAAACAATTCCACACTCTTTCATGTGAGTGCTAAACTCGTAACTTAGATACTCACCTCCACGGTCGGACCGTAGAAATTTGATCTTTCTATTACGATGATTTTCCACTTCATTCTAAAATTCCTTGAACTTTTCAAAGGTTTCAGACTTGTGTTTCATCAAGTAGATATAACCGTATCTACTCAAATCATCCGTGAAAGTAACAAAATAACGATATCCACCTCGCGCCGACACACTCATTGGACCACATACATCAGAATGTATGATTTCCAATAAATCTGTCGCCCTTCCATTTAACCGGAAAACGGTGTTCTAGTCATCTTGCCCATAAGGCATGGCTCACATGTATCAAATGATTCATAATCAAGTGATTCCAAAAGTCCATCCGAATGGAGCTTCTTCTTGTGTTTAACGCCAATATGACCTAGACGGCAGTGCCACATATATGCGGATATATCATCATTTAGTTTAATCCTTTTAGCATCAACATTTTGAATATGTGTAACATTATCATCGAGATCTAACAGAAATAAACCATTCATCATCGATGCATGACCATAAAAGATTTCATTCATATAAATGGAACAACCATTGTTCTCGGATTTAAATGAATAACCACTTCGCATCAAACACGATCCAGATACAATGTTCATGCTCAGTCACGGGCACGGATAACATTTATTCAAGTTTATAACTAATCCGGCGGTAAGTGGAGAGGCAGCATTCGACGGCGATCACATCAACGCTTGATCCATTGCCGACACGCATCTTGACCTCACCCTTGCTAGCGGTCGCTTGTCGCAGCCCACGATTCGAGTTACAAATATTAGCAACGAACCGGTATCAAATACCCGGTGCTACACGAGCACTAGTCAAGTACACATCAATAACATGTATATCATATATACCTTTGTTTGCCTTGCGGCCTTCTTGTCGCGAGATACTTGGGGTAGTTGCGCTTCAAAGTGCGATCCCTTACAATAGTAGCTTTTCGGAATCGGACTTAGGTCCAACTCGGGGTTTCTTTTTCAGCCGCAACAGGCTTGCCGCCTTACTTCCTTCATTTTCCTTCTTGTCTTTCTTGAAACCGGTGTTCATATTGATCATCAACACTTGATGTTCCTTTTGATCTCCATACTGCAGTTTTAAGCATTGTGAGCTCGGGAGACTTCTTCATGCCTTGCATATTATAGTTCATCACGAAGCTCTTATAGCTAGGTGGCGAGGCTGCGAACACGATGGATACCTAAGTCAATGGGAATCGATATTCCCAAGGACACAAGCTTATCGGCGCAACCCGACATCTTGAGTACATGCTCACTAACAACTGTGCTCTTCCATCATCTTGACTAAAGAACTTTTACGGCGTTGTAGCTCTCTCTGACATGTGTGTCGAAAATCATTTTCAACTCACCCATTGTATCAAATGCATTGCCGTTTGAAAGCGCTTTGAAGTTCGGCTCTAGCCCATACAATATCGCAATGAACTAAGTTGTGGTCCTCTGCGAGTCGATAGACATTCTTCTCCTCGTCGGGGCATCATCAAAGGTGGGGGCCTAACGGCGCTTCTAGCACGTATTACTTTTGTGCAGAGAGGAGAATCCTCAAATTCATGGCCCATTCGGTAAAGTTGCTACCGTTCGTTGCTAGTTTCTCTTTCTCCATGAACACATTGAAATTAAAAGCGGTGGTGCCATCTACCACAGAATTTGTAAAGTTTAGACTAAGTGTATGATAGATTGAGTTCAACTAATCCATATTACGAATGAACTCCCACTCAAGCGACATCCCTCGTGCCTTTTGGTGATTACATGAACCAAATCCACTATACCAAGTCCGATCATCACGTGAGTCGGTATAGCTTCAAAGCGAGCATCAAATGGGCATCATATCAACTATATGACTCATGCTTAACCTTTCGGTCCGTGTTCGAGGCCATGTCGTATACATGCTAGGCTCGCCAAGTTAGAACCTTAGTATTCGCGTGTGTAACTGTTTTACACCCGAAATATGGTCGTGGATCCAAGAACACCCGATCATCACGTGATGTCTTGGAGCGACGAAAACGTAATCGGTGCATACTAAAGGAAGAACACATTCTTATCTTGATATTTAAATGAGGGATCATCTTATTATGCTAACAAAGCGCTAAACAAGCAATATAAGATGCTATCAAACATCATATGTTTATTAGTGAAATTATATGGTTCCCGCAGATGATCTCTATCATGTGCATCGTGGTATGATCACTATCATACCTATATGTGTAAATCCAAGGTCTATGGATTTTACACTCTATGTGTGTTGTAAGAGTATCATCTCATACTTCTACTTACAACACTACCATATCATAACACTAGCCCAACAAAAATCTAAACTAGACGCCTCTAATTTATCCATTGCAAGTTTTACGTGGCTTACGGCTTTCGAGATAGAACCGTTCTTACCTACGAACATGAACCACAACGAGGATAATCAAATTTTTGACAACTCGCTTGCAAAATAGATATTGACTATAGTAGGAGAGACAGACACCCGCTAGCCAATTATGCAAACTAGTTGCATGTCAAGCGTGGAACAGGTCTCATCTGCGAGGACATGTAAAGTTTGTCCGGGCCGCTTCATCCCACTATGCCACCAATATCCAAAATTACAACGAAGGAGCAACAACATGATCATCATCGCCCACATACTCAAATGTGTACTACCCGTGTAAAGTATCTACGCATAGATCCAGCTCTGATACCACTGTAGGGTTCGCAGCATAGAAAACAAAATTTTTCCTACGATGTGAACTATATACCAAGATCTATCTACTAGATACAAACAACGGGCGGATGTATATCCGTAGAGAACATACCCTTGAAGACCGACAAAGCTTAACGAGTTCAACTCGTGGTTGATGTAGACGATCTCTTTCCGATCTCAAGATCGAGAGGAAGTCCTAGCGCCGCAAATCAGCGCATCCGTTGCTTTCGCACACGTTCGAGGCAGAGAAACCTCCGCCTCCTCGCTCCAGCGATGCAGCGGAAGCACAACTCTTTCTTGCCGAATAGCCCGGGAACATGTATCTCACTAGTCCGATACCATGGGGATAAATTCTAGAGGGAGAGAGATCCTTCACGAGGAGGTGTGAGAGACAAGTGAGGAGGGCTCCTTTTATAGGAGGAGGGCACCCAAGGGGTGGCCGGCCATGGGCCCCCCCTCCTCCTTCATTCATGTGGGTGGACACTCCACTCACAAAATGCCCTTTAAAATCCCTCCACTCAAAAGTCCTCAAATTCCCATTAAATTTCCACCAAATTTAATGCAAACTCTCATTAAATAAAACTCTTTATTTTATTCAGAATTTTGTCAATTACTTTAATGACAAACATTCACAAATAACCCCTTGCTAGAATTATATTTCACATGCATAACCACTTTATGCAATTTCACCCAAAACCTGTTTGGTATCTAGTGAAATAAATTCCTGCTTTGTTCATTCTTTCGGCATGAAACATTTGCTCCAATTGGATGTCGGTGTCTCTTAAGTGTGTCACCCTACGGTTCGTGAATAATGCGGACATGATCGAGACCCCTCGATCAATAATCGAAGCGGGATCCGAGACCCATACCGACTCCCACATTCAACGATGACTTTCTTGTGATCGCTTAACCTTTTATGCTTGTATCTTAATCCCTTTGTTTCACGATATATTACATGTCCGAGATTCGATCATCGGTATCTCCATACCTAGTTTGATCTCGTTCTGACATGCACTCTTTTCTCGTTCCTGTGATATAACATTCTAGTGATCAAATCACTTGCTTGCAAGCTAATCAATGTGATATCACCGAGAGGGCCAAGAGTATATCTATTCTTAATCGGGATGAACAAATTCCACTCTCGATCCATGAGCTTCAACATAACACTTTATTAGTTACGAATCCATCTTTATAATCACCTGCTACGGTGTGACGTTTGATGTTATCAAGAAACTCTTCCGGTGTTAGTGATTGACATGATCTCATGGTCTAAGGATTAGGATCACTTCGTAAGTTGTTATAGCAATATAAACTCAATGACTTTGATCGTAATGCTATAATTCGGATGAATGTTCATCACACTATTACACTAATGTTGTGATCCCGTTATTAACAACATCCAATGTCCATGATCAGGAAACCTTGATCATCTTGTTAATCAACGAGCTAGTTTATGAGAGAGGCATAACTAGGAACTTTCTGTTTGTTTATTAAACACACATGTATTAACGTTTCCGTATTAATACAATTATAGCATGCAAAATAAACATCTATCATATACTTGGAATACACATAATAAACACTTTATTATTGCCTCTCAGGGCATATTCCCTTCAGGGCTCAGTTACAAGTAAGTTGCAAATTCCCCTCCCCGATGGTGCTTAGTTACAGAAAAGTTGCAAATTCTCGCTAATGGGGGCCCCGCCTATTGCACCCAAGTTGCAATTGGCCCACTCGACGGGTCCCTGATACGTCGGAAACGTATCTATAATTTTTGATGCTCCATGCTTGTTTAGTATCTACTTTGCTTTACTTGTCTACACTTTAGGGTGCTTTTTACAAGTTTCTGGTACTAACCTACTAACAAGTTGCAATAGTGCCAGATGCCTGTTTTCTACTATTTTTGGTTTTAGAAAAGTTAGTAAAGAAATATTCTCGGAATTGGATGGGACAAACGTCATATTCAATTACTTTCTGTGGGGAACAAGAAGTCCAGAGGGGAGACGAGTAAGCAGGCCAGGGCAGCCAGACCCTCCTAGGCATGGCTAGGGGTGGGCCCGCGCCTGGCTAGGGTTTGACCCCCCTGGTCGCCTCCTCGGCATCCCCCTTCACCTATAAGAAGCCCCCGATGCAGAAACCCTAGGCACCTGATCAAATCTCCACGAAACTGTCTATAGCCGCTGCAACCATTGTCTTTATAATTCTATCATGTCTGTGTTGTTTGTGATATTGCATGCACTCCGTTGTTAGTAGCTATCTTGGCCAAGTAGTTGCTAGTGACTCCAAGAGGGGGTATTTATGCTCGATAGTGGGTTCATGCCTCTAGTTTCCAAGGGAAGTGACAATAATCTCTTCGGTTGTAGATGTGCTGTTTCTACTAGGGAGAAAACAACGGTCTCTTGTTCATGGAACATGTGGACTGTTTACCTTACACACTTTTCTTAAAGCAGTTGTCTGTTGCTTGCAACTTAATACTGGAGGGGGTTCGTATAATAACCTGAAGGTGGACTTCTAGTCATAGATGCAGTTGGATGGCGGTCTATGTATCTTGTTGTATTGCCCAATCGAATCTCAAAGGATCTTTTTGACTAGTAATTGCATTGTTATGCCTTGCTCAGTTCTTGTCAATTGCCCTGCTGTAATTTGTTTACCCTTCATGCCATGTTGTTTATCTAAGGAGAGCACCTCTAGTGAACTATGGACCCCAGTCCAATCTTTACCATTGATACATCTTCCACTGTTACTTGTTACTTGCTGCAAACCATTACCTTCCACACCATACATTTAATCCTTTGTTACAGCAAACCGGTGAGCTTGACAACCTCACTGATTCGTTGGGGCAAAGTCTTGAGTTTGTGTTGTGCAGGTCTCCGCGTTGCTTGCAACACCTGTGTGATGTTTCCTTCCTCCTTCTGGTTCGATAACCTCGGTCTCAATTGAGGGAAAACTTGTTGCTTGCTCTTCACACCCTACGCTTGAGGTTACCAGCGAAGTGCCACATAGAGCAAGATCAAAAACTTTCTGGCGCCACTGTCGGGGAATAAAGAAAGAAGCTCCCACGTCAACTAGGCGCCATCGACAAGTTTTCTGGCGCCATCTCTTGGGAGGCTAAGGACGTCTTCACAAGGGGAGTCCTTCACTTCCTTTCTCTTTACTTTGTTTTTAGTTTTCTTTGTTTCTTTTGCTTGGTTTTGTTTGCCTCTTTTCAAAAAAAAACCCAAAAATTAGTCTAGTTTGGTTTGCTTGCTTTATTCAAAAACACAAAAAAATTAGTTCTTGCTCTAGCTGCTGCTACTGTTTTTGGCTTGCCCACCTTTGCCAAAATGAACTTTGCTGAGAACACCAAGTTGTGTGACTTCACTAGCACCAACAACAATTATTTTCTAAGCACTCCTATTGCTCCACCTGCTCTTGGTGCTACCTTTTATGAAATTAAGCCTGCTTTATTGAATCTAGTGATGAGAGAGCAATTTTCTGGTGCTAGTTCTGATGATCCTGCTGCCCATCTCAATAGCTTTGTTGAACTTTGTGAGATGCAAAAGTATAAGGATGTAGATGGAGATACAACACTATTTTCATAATAATTGGATTATCGGTTATTTACCATGAGGTAATAACCTACTATGAAAGTTCCGGTGGTAAAGGAACATATTACCTAGGACTTAACAACCAATGTAGCCAGTGATTCTTGCGCGTATATCACGCGTTAACCATGAGATTTGGAATGGGACGGAGAAGTCAGCTGTATCTTCTTCCCCTCGCATGTAGCCGGATGTGCAGGTCGTGGCTGTTATCACTCGTAGCGTGCATATTAATTGGTAATTCATAGAGGATATGCAGCATATGGGTGGGAACCCTCAACGTCCCACGATAGTTCTGGCATCTAACGGTCTGTACAAACCATTGCCATAATTCAATATGTGGGCATGGTGTACACCAAGGAGGCATGCAAGGTCGCGAAGGGAGCAGTGATTGACTTGGATCATATTCTGGGCCCCACACCATAGGAAGTGTGGACGGGAAAGATCGCCCGGTTGTGCAACAAGGATTTGATCTCTCATGGGAAAAGTAACGCACCTCTGCAGAGTGTAAGAACTGTAACTTGTTACTCCCTGTTCTGGGAAGGAGCTGCGAACGCGGCGGGAAAGGAACCCCATGAAGTTTCTGGTAAACCCTTGAAGGCTGACGGACATAGCTTTTCAGAATAAAATCAACCTTTGAAGAAATGTTTATGAAAACTTGCATTGCCTACGACCTATGGTCTGTGGCTGTAGTTATAGTGCATCAAACACTCCTTTTCTAGTGGACTTGCTGAGTACGCTCGTACTCAAAGTATCTTCTTAACCCTTGCTAGGTTCTAAAGCCAGTACAGACGATGACTACATCAAGCCATGCTCCAGGAATCATCATCAACAGCTAAAGCTCTTCAATGAAGTCAAGAAAATCAACATATACATCAGCTCAAGTGAAGACGAAGTTGCTGATTAGTTAAGAATAGAATCTCTAGCCATAGAACCTATTTCTGTAGTGTATTGCAATAGCAGCAATGCCAGACCATTAGTTAAGATATAAATCTTAATAGTATTATAGTTTTGGAGTTGTTTATTTCTGATTCTTCTTTGTAAGAAGTTTCTTTCTCTCTCTCTTTAACCTAGAATGTTCTCTGAATCTTGTGTAAAGAGTTGAGTTGTAACCTATAGTCATGTCTTGGACCTGTTGTGTTTCTGTTGTACCACTCTGAGGGATGTAATACTAGTGAACGGTGTTGAAGGGAATATGCCCTGAGAGGCAATAATAAATTGTTTATTATGTGTATTCCAAGTATATGATAGATGTTTATTTTGCATGCTATAATTGTATTAATACGGAAACGTTAATACATGTGTGTTTAATAAACAAACAGAAAGTTCCTAGTTAAGCCTCTCTCATAAACTAGCTCGTTGATTAACAAGATGATCAAGGTTTCCTGATCATGGACATTGGATGTTGTTAATAACGGGATCACAACATTAGTGTAATGATGTGATGAACATTCATCCGAAGTATAGCATTACGATCAAAGTCATTGAGTTTATATTGCTATAACAACTTTAAGTGATCCTAATCCTGAGACCATGAGATCATGTCAATCACTAACACCGTAAGAGTTTCTTGATAACATCAAACGTCACACCGTAACAGGGTGATTATAAAGATGGGTTCAGAACTAATAAAGTGTTATGTTGAGGCTCATGGATCAAGAGTGGAATTTGTTCATCCCGATGACGGATAGATATACTCTGGGCCCTCTCGGTGATATCACATTGATTAGCTTGCAAGCAAGTGATTTGATCACTAGAATGTTATATCACGGAAACGAGAAAAGAGTGCATGTCGGTAACGAGATCAAACTAGGTATGGAGATACCGATGATCGAATCTCGGACATGTAATATATCGTGAGACAAAGGGATTAAGATACTAGCGTAAAAGGTTCCGACGATCACAAGAAAGTCATCGTTGAATGTGTGGGAGTCAGTATGGGTCTCCAGATCCCGCTTCTGATTATTGATCTGAGAGGGGTCTCGATCATGTCCGCATTATTCACGAACCGTAGGGTGACACACTTAAGAGACACCGACATCCAATTGGAGCAAAAGTTTCATGCCGAAAGAATAAACAAGCGCAGAAATTATTTCACTAGATACAAAAAGCGGGGTGAAATTGCATAAAGTGGTTATGCATGTGAAATAGAATTCTAGCAAGGGGTTATTTGTGAATGTTTGTCATTAAAGTAATTGACAAAATTCTGAATAAAATAAAAGAGTTTTATTTAATGAGAGTTTGCATTAAATTTGGTGGAAATTTAATGGGATCTTTGAGTGGGATTTTGAGTGGAGGAATTTGGAGGAGTTTTGTGAGTGGAGTGTCCACCCACATGATGAGGGGAGGGCAAGGGGCAGCCCATGCGCCACCCCTTGGGGTTCCCCCTTCCTCCTATAAAAGGAGCCCTCCTCTCACTTCTCACTCACACCTCCTCGTGAAGGATCTCTCTCCCCCTCTAGAATTTATTCCCATGGTCTCGGACTAGCGAGATACATGTTCCCGGTGGCTATTCGGCAAGAAAGAGTTGTGCTTCCGCTGCATCGCTGGAGCGAGGAGGCGGAGGTTGCTCGGTGCCTCGAACGTGTGCGAGCACGGATGCGCTGATTTTTCGCTAGGACTTCCTCTCGATCTTGAGATCGGCAAGAGATCGTCTACATCAACCACGAGTTTGGACTCGTTAAACTTTGTCGGTCTTCAAGGGTATGTTCTCTACGGATATACATCCGCCCGTTGTTTGTATCTAGTATAAATAGATCTTGGTATATAGTTCACATCGTAGGAAAATTTTTGTTTTCTATGTCGCGAACCCTTCAAAGGGTATCGAGCCGGATCTATGCGTAGATACTTTACACGGTAGTACACATATGAGTATGTGGGCGATGATGATCATGTTGTTGCTCCTTTCTTGTGATTTTGGATATTGGTGGCATAGTGGGATGAAGCGGCGGACAAACTTTACATGTCCTCGCACATGAGACCTGTTCCACGCTTGACATGCAACTAGTTTGCATAAGTGGCTAGCGTGTCTCCTCTCCTACTATAGTCAATATCTATTTTGCAAGCGAGTTGTCAACAATTTGATTATCCTCGTTGTGGTTCATGTTCATAGGTAAGAACGGTTCTATCTCGAAAGCCCTCAGCCACGTAAAACTTGCAATGGATAAATTAGAAGCGTCTAGTTTAGATTGTTGCTGGGCTAGTGTTATGATATGGTAGTGTTGTAAGTAGAAGTATGAGATGATACTCTTACAACACACATAGCGTGTAAAACCCATAGACTGTGGATTTACACATATAGGTATGATAGTGATCATACCACGATGCACATGATAGAGATCATCTGCGGGAACCATATAATTTCACTATTAAACATATGATGTTTGATTGCATCTTATATTGCTTGTTTAGCGCTTTGTTAAGCATAATAAGATGATCCCTCATTTTAAATATCAAGATAAGAATGTGTTCTCCCTTTAGTATGCACCGATTATGTTTTCGTATGATCGGGTGTACTTGGATCCTCGACCATACTTCGGGTGTAAGACAGTTACACACGCAAAAATACTAAGGTTCTAACTTGGCGAGCCTAGCATGTACAGACATGGCCTCGGAACACAGACCGAAAGGTTAAGCATGAGTCATATAGTTGATATGATGCCCATTTGATGCTCGCCTTTGAAGCTATACCGACTCACGTGATGATCGGACTTGGTGTAGTGGATTTGGTTCATGTAATCACCAAAAGGACACGGGGATGTCGCTTTTGAGTGGGAGTTCATTCGTAATATAGATTAGTTGAACTCAATCTATCATACACTTAGTCTAAACTTTACAAATTCTGTTGTAGATGGCACCACCGCTTTTAATTTCAATGCGTTCATGGAGAAAGAGAAACTAGCAACGAACGGTAGCAACTTTCTGAATGGGCCATGAATTTGAGGATTCTCCTCTCTGCACAAAAGCAATATGTGCTAGAAGCGCGTTAGGCCCCCACCTTGACGATGCCCCGATGAGGAGAAGAATGTCTATCGACTCCGAGGACCACAACTTAGTTCATTGCGGCATATTGTATGGGCTAGAGCGAACTTCAAAGCGTTTAAAACGGCAATGCTTTTGATACAATGGGTGAGTTGAAAATGATTTTCGACACACATGTCTGTAGAGAGCTACAATGCTTGTAAAAGTTCTTTAGTTGCATGATGGAAGAGAACAGCTCGTTAGTGAGCATGTACTCAAGATGTCGGGTTACGCCGATAAGCTTGTGTCCTTGGGAATAACGATTCCCATTGACTTAGGCATCCATCGTGTTCTCGGTCCGCCACCTAGCTATAAGAGCTTCGTGATGAACTATAATATGCAAGGCATGAAGAAGTCTCCCGAGCTCACAATGCTTAAAACTGAAGTGGAGATCAAAAGGAACATCAAGTGTTGATGATCAATAGGAACACTGGTTTCAAGAAAGACAAGAAGGGAAAACGGAAGGAAGTAAGGGCGGCAAGCCATTGCGCTACCGAAAAGAAACCCCGAGTTGGACCTAAGTCTCGATAAGTGCTACTATTGTAAGGGGATCGCCATCGAAGCGCCCCAAGTATCCGGCGACAAGAAGGCGCAAGGCAAACAAAGGTATATATGATATACATGTTATTGATGTGTACTTGACTAGTGCTCGCAGAGCACCTGGGTATTTGATACCGGTTGATTGCTAATATTTGTAACTCGAATCGTGGGCTGAACAAAGCGACCGCTAGCAAGGGTGAGGTCAAGATGCGTGTCGGCAATGGATCAAACGTTGATGTGATCGCCGTCGAACGCTACCTCTCCACTTACCGTCGGATTAGTTATAAACTTAAATAACTGTTATTTGGTGCCCGACCGAGCATGAACATTGTATCCGGATCATGTTTGATGCAAAGTGGTTTTTCATTCAAATCGAGAACAATGGTTGTTCCATTTATATGAATGAAATCTTTTATGGTCATGCACCAATGTTGAATGGTTTATTTCTGTTGGATCTCGATGATAATGTTACACATATTCATAATATTGATGCTAAAAGGATTAAACTTAGTGATGATATATCCGATATATGTGGTAATGCCGTCAGGTCATATTGGCATTAAACGATGAAGAAGCTCCATTCGGATGGACTTTTAGAATCACTTGATTATGAATCATTTGATACATGTGAGCCATGCCTTATGGGCAAGATGACTAGAACGCCGTTTCCGGTTCAAAGGAACGGCATGATTTATTGGAAATCATACATTCGATGTATGTGGTCCAATGAGTGTGTCGGCCGAGGTGGATATCGTTATTTTGTTACTTTCACGGATGATTTGAGTAGATACGGTTATATCTACTTGATGAAACACAAGTCGAAACCTTTGAAAAGTTCAAGGAATTTCGAATGAAGTGGAAAATCATCGTAATAGAAAGATCAAATTTCTGATCCGACCGTGGAGGTGAGTATCTAAGTTACGAGTTTAGCACTCACATGAAAGAGTGTGGAATTGTTTCACAACTCACACCGCCGGAACACCACAAATAAATGGTGTGTCGGAACGTCAATCGTACTTTATTAGATATGGTTCGATCTATGATGTCTCGACGGACTTGCCGTTGTCATTTTGGGGTTATGCACTAGAAACCGCTGCATTCACTTTAAATCGGGCACCATCTAAATCCGCTGAAACGACACCGTATGAATTGTGGTTTGAAACAAACCTAAGCTGTCATTTCTTAAAGTTTGGGGTTGCGATGTTTATGTGAAGAAACTTCAACCGGATAAACTCGAACCCAAAGCGGAAAATGCGTCTTCATAGGATACCCTAAAGAAACTATTGGGTATTCCTTCTATCACGATCCGAGGGCAAGGTTTTGTGTTAAGAATGGATCCGTTCTAGAGAAAGAGTTTCTCGCGAAAGGTGTGAGTAGTCGGAAAGTAGAACTCGAAGAGGTTATGGAACCTTCTCTTCAAAGTATGGCGAGTAGCGCAGCGCCGGAAGTTGCTCCGGAGTTGGCTCCACCTGTTGAAGAAGGAACTAATGATAATGATCATAAAACTCCGAAGGAGAGTACTACCGAACCTCGCAGGTCAAACAGACGCTGCAGCCCCGAGTCAGACGGAAATCCTGTCATAAATTTCATGGTTGATGAAAATAATGACCCTGCGACGTATGAAGAAGCGATGATGAGCCCGGATTCCAACAAATGGTTAGAAGCCATGAAATCCGAGATGGAATCCATGTATGAAAATCAAGTTTGGAACTTGGTGGACTACCTCACGACGAAAGGCCGTGGAGAACAAATGGATTTTCAAAAGGAAAACTGATGCCGATGGTAATGTGACCATCTATAAAGCTCGACTTGTCGCAAAGGGGTTTCGACAAATTCAAGGAGTTGACTACGATGAGACTTTCTCTCCCGTAGCGATGCTAAAGTCAGTTAGGATTATGTTAGCAATTGCTGCATATTTCGATTATGAAATATGGCAGATGGATGTCAAAACCGCGTTTCTCAATGGTAATATTGAAGAAGAGTTGTATATGATACAACCAAAGGGTTTTGTCGATACTAAGGATGCTAACAAGGTGTGCAAGCTTCCACGATCCATCTATGGATTGAAGCAAGCATCACGAAGTTTGAATCTCCGCTTGTATTAGGTGATCAAAGAGTTTGGATTTGTCCGAACTTATGGAGAAGCTTGTATTTACAAGAAAGTGAGTGGGAGCAATGTGGCATTTCGATACTATATGTGGATGACATATTATTGATGGAATGATATAGAACTTTTAAACAGTGTTAAAAGTTATCTAAACAAAGAAATTTTCAATGAAGGACCTAGGTGAAGTCTTACATATTAGGCATAAAGATCTATAGAGATAGATCTAGGCGCCTAATAGGGCTATCGCAAAGTACATACCTTGATAAGATTTTAAAGAAGTTTAAAATGGACGGAAGTAAGAAGGGTTCTTACCTATGTTGCAAGGCAAGACATTGAGTAAGACTCAAAGTCCGGCTTCGGAAGAAAGAGAGATAATGGACAAAGTCCCTATGCTTCAGCCATAGGCTCTATAATGTACGCCATGCTATGTACAAGACCGGATGTGGCACACGCTATTAGTTTGACTAGTAGGTACCAATCGGATCCGTTCTAACACCGGATAGCGGTCAAGAATATCCTTAAGTACTTAAGAAGAACTAAGGATATGTTTCTTGTATCTGAGGTGAAGAAGAGCTCGCTAAGTGTTATGTCGACGCTAGCTTTGACACCGATCCGATGACTCTAAGTCTCAATCCGGATCGTATTTCTCATGAATGGCGAGCGGTTAGTTGGAGGAGCTCCAAACAACCTGTGGTAGCGGATCAACAACGGAGGCCGAATATGTTGCCGCTTGAAGCGGCTCAGAAGCGCTTTGGATGAAGGAGTTCATATCCGAACTAGGAGTTGTGGCAAGCGTTGGACCCAATGGTGATCTATTGTGACAACAATGGTGCCATTGCCAATGCCAAAGAGCCAAGGTCTCACAAGCATTCCAAGCATATTAAGCGCGGTTTCACTCCATCCGCGAGCATGTCAAGGATGGAGATATAAAGATTTAGAAAGTACATACGGATCTCAATGTAGCATCCGTTGACTAAAACTCTCCTAGAGCAAAACATGATCAACACCGTAACTCAATGGGTGTTAGATATATCACTATGTAACTAGATTATTGTCTCTAGTGCAAGTGGGAGATCGAAGGAATATGCCCGAGAGGCAATAATAAATTGTTTATTATGTGTATTCCAAGTATATGATAGATGTTTATTTTGCATGCTATAATTGTATTAATACGGAAACGTTAATACATGTGTGTTTAATAAACAAACGTAAAGTTCCTAGTTAAGCCTCTCTCATAAACTAGCTCGTTGATTAACAAGATGATCAAGGTTTCGATCATGGACATTGGATGTTGTTAATAACGGGATCACAACATTAGTGTAATGATGTGATGAACATTCATCCGAAGTATAGCATTACGATCAAAGTCATTGAGTTTATATTGCTATAACAACTTACGAAGTGATCCTAATCCTTAGACCATGAGATCATGTCAATCACTAACACCGGAAGAGTTTCTTGATAACATCAAACGTCACACCGTAACAGGGTGATTATAAAGATGGATTCAGAACTAATAAAGTGTTATGTTGAGGCTCATGGATCAAGAGTGGAATTTGTTCATCCCGATGACGGATAGATATACTCTGGGCCCTCTCGGTGATATCACATTGATTAGCTTGCAAGCAAGTGATTTGATCACTAGAATGTTATATCACAGGAACGAGAAAAGAGTGCATGTCGGTAACGAGATCAAACTAGGTATGGAGATAACGATGATCGAATCTCGGACATGTAATATATCGTGAGACAAAGGGATTAAGATACTAGCGTAAAAGGTTCCGACGATCACAAGAAAGTCATCGTTGAATGTGTGGGAGTCAGTATGGGTCTCCAGATCCCGCTTCTGATTATTGATCCGAGAGGGATCTCGATCATGTCCGCATTATTCACGAACCATAGGGTGACACACTTAAGAGACACCGACATCCAATTGGAGCAAATGTTTCATGCCGAAAGAATGAATAAGCGCAGGAATTTATTTCACTAGATACCAAACAGTTTTGGGTGAAATTGCATAAAGTGGTTATGCATGTGAAATAGAATTCTAGCAAGGTTATTTGTGAATGTTTGTCATTAAAGTAATTGACAAAATTCTGAATAAAATAAAAGAGTTTTATTTAATGAGAGTTTGCATTAAATTTGGTGGAAATTTAATGGGATCTTTGAGTGGGATTTTGAGTGGAGGAATTTGGAGGAGTTTTGTGAGTGGAGTGTCCACCACATGATGAGGGAGGGCAAGGGGTAGCCCCATGCGCCTGCCACCCCTTGGGGTTCCCCTTCCTCCTATAAAAGGAGCCCTCCTCTCACTTCTCACTCACACCTCCTCGTGAAGGATCTCTCTCCCCTCTAGAATTTATTCCCCATGGTCTCGGACTAGCGAGATACATGTTCCCGGTGGCTATTCGGCAAGAAAGAGTTGTGCTTCCGCTGCATCGCTGGAGCGAGGAGGCGGAGGTTGCTCGGTGCCTCGAACGTGTGTGCGAGCACGGATGCGCTGCTGATTTGCGGCGCTAGGACTTCCTCTCGATCTTGAGATCGGCAAGAGATCGTCTACATCAACCACGAGTTTGGACTCGTTAAACTTTGTCGGTCTTCAAGGGTATGTTCTCTACGGATATACATCCGCCCGTTGTTTGTATCTAGTATAAATATATCTTGGTATATAGTTCACATCGTAGGAAATTTTTTGTTTTCTATGCTGCGAACCCTTCAGGTGTTTCATTGGTGTTATATCAACGACTATAGTGTACTACATCATGCAGTGGTATGCTGGGTCACCGCAGTTGGTATCAGAGCATATGCTTTGACCTTAGGATTGAAAACCTTTTAGGAAGATCTGTAGGTTGGATAGTGACTATAGGATCCATCTTATCTAAACCAAATGATCTTATGACTTGTGATGATTATCCACTTGAGGATAACCTTGTCACACCTAAGTCAGATGCTTAAGTCATTCTTTCTTAGGAGTAATTATTTTATCTTTCTCAAGTATAGCGCTCTTTAGTGTCTTCCGAAGGAAACATAAATCACCAAGTTACTGTAGGAAAGTGTAAGACATCATATGGAAGTAGTCTAACTCTAGAATTCAAGTAGCAAAGTGGAATTTTATTGTTAGTTGTTAAACAAAAGACAGCATGATAAATATCATCAGGATAAATGTTGATGTAATGAGTACTAATCATTTTTTTTCCATACAATCCCCCAGAAAGAGGGATCGGGTTCCACTATCATCAGATAACGGAACAACAACCACACACAAACGTCATGATACTGACCCACCTAGGGGGTCAAAACGGCAATAGAAGTTCACCTTACAAACCAACCAAACTAAATGTAAAGGAGGAAGATGGAGATGCAAGAACACCGCCTGAGCTAGTGAGAAACTATTCCAAAACATAACATCCCAAAAGGAGCACAAGTCGAGAGCCACACCAGCCAAGCTTTTATATTTCCGGTCCCTCAAAAGCTTTTATCTCCCGCCTCCTTCTTTTCTCCTCCCTCTTTCCAAATGAGCCTCACAACCACGATCTCCGTGGATTGCAGTGCACCTAAGAAAGGAACAGGGGCCACATCCATAGCCGCCGCATCAGCCAACGCATTCTGCTGAAGGGTGTCTGCCCCAGCTTGCAACACCACACGGTCATCCTCCCCATGCAAACCTGCCCAATAACGAATGAAAACAGAAGCATATAAGATCAGATCAACAGGTGAATTAATGAGCTTTTTATCAAAACAAGCTCGATTCCTAAGTTTCCACATAGCCCAGCAAATAGCCGCCACCACCGTAATCTACACATTCCTACTAACCCCCACGTACTGAGAAGCCCACCAAAAATACTGGGAAAAGGAACCAGGTCTATGTGCAACACCAACAGTTCTGGCAACCACCCCCAAACATATCTAGCAGCCACACATGAAAAGAACAGGTGCCCAATGCTCTCATCCTTCCTACAAAACCGACAGGCAAAATCTCCAACCCACTTCTTTCTCCTCATATTGTCTTTGGTGAGAATTGCATTATGCCAAATAAGCCACAACCAAATCTTAATTTTCAAAGGGATTTTTGCTTTCCACAGATGTTTAAAACTTCTATCAACCCCCACATTCGACAGATGAGTATACATGGACTTGACAGAAAACTTGCCAGATTTACTCCACATCCACACTGGCCTGTCCCTTTCCTGATTCAGACACACCCCAGATAACAAATTTCTCAACTGTTCCTGATGATTTAACCCTTCAATATCCAACCATCTCCTAAAAGATAAACCCCATCTTTTTTTTGCCATGTCTGCCACTGTGACTCTCTGGTTCTGACAAACATCAAATAAATCAGGGAACCTATCTTTCAAAGGTGAGTCCAGACACCAAGCATCATGCCAAAAATCAGTCAATTCCCCATTACCAACCTTCATTCTCCTACCAGCCAAATAGAATCCCCTAAGCTTAATCAAATCATGCCAACATGGAGAGTCACTTTGCCTGTGTTTCACATTACTAATCCCACCCTTTTTCAAATATTTCCTCCTCACAAAATCTTGCCAAGGACCTTCCTCAGATTCAAGACGCCACCACCATTTACACAGCAAACAAATATTAAAGAGCATGATATTCTTAATCCCTGACCACCTTTTTCCTGGCCTACACATATTTCCATTTCACCAGATGATATTTCTTCTTACCCACTTTTCCATACCAGAAGAAAGCTCTAGTCAGTTTCTCAATTTCTTCCACGTTTGATCTATGTAAGAGAAACATAGTCATAGGATAAACAGCCACACTAGAAACACAAGCAGTGATTTTAACATGTCTCCCTCCCAAGGACAAAGCCCCCCCATCCAACCATCCAATTTCTTCTTCAACCTATCACCAACAAAGCCCATTTAAGCTACTGAACATCTCCTGCTAGCAACAGGCAAACCCAAGTATTTAATAGGCCAGTTACCCTTCTGACAGTTGAACATCTCAGCATAATTGGACAATTTCTCCTCATCCTCTAACACCATCAGCACCTCACTCTTCTCAAAGTTAATCTTGAGACCAGACATGGATTCAAACAAGTATAACAGCAATTTTAAATTTCTAGCCCCCTCAGGATCCTCCTTAATAAACAAAATGGTATCATCAGCATATTGCAGAATGGCAATTCCTTTATCAAACAAATTTCCAACCAAACTAGTGAACAAACCACCAGCCTGAGCATTAGACACCATCTTAGACAAACATTCCCCAGCCAAATTGAACAGGAAAGGAGAAAAGGGGTCCCCTTGCCTCACCCCCTTAAAGCTGCCAAAGTAAGGACCAGTTTCCCCATTGACCTTAACACTGAGAGTACCCTGAGTCACAGCACTCTTTAGCCAAATCATCCAATCATCACTAAAACCTTTCTGCGTGATTCACTTGAGAATTCTACGTGATGAAGTGAAATTATGTTAGGATTTAATGATAGGGTAATGTGAAACAAAGTCATCATGGTTAGATTAGCTTTTGAATCATGATAAATCAGTAAAATATAACAAGATCATGGTGTGATTAGCTCCAAACCATGATGTAAGTGTAAGTATGACAAGTACTTAGTGAATTACCTAGGAGTAGAAGTATGAAAATTACATAGTAGAGTTATGATAGAAGTCATGGGTGCTAAATTTTTTTTTCTAATAATCTTGGGTTTAAGTTGACAAATAGAATCTGATTAGTCATTTGGAGAGATCATGTGAGGTTAGTTGGCTAATAAAGAAAGGTTGAACATAGTTAATCATTCCAAAGGTGAAACCAAATGTTAGTCAAAACCAAATTGAGACCACTTTGCTTAATATTATCCTGTTGCACTTGAGCAATTTGGGTAAATATTGAGATAAAGAACAGTTGGCTTTATGTGCTAAGTATCACAATGTAAACCTATATGAGGAGGTGTCATATACTACACAACTAAGCCTGAATTCTAGAGATATTATACTCAACTACTATATTCCGGGCTTAGAATATTGTGTGTTATATGTACCACATTTGGATTTATTTGTTTTTCTTGGATCTTCTTGATTGACTAGATCTGTACATGAAGTTTGACTTGGTGTGCAAATGCATGTTGCAACATCCAGTCACTACTTGATGTTATAGACCTAGATAGAGTAAGGGAATTCATGTAAGGGAGTGACGAATTTCAAAGACCAAAATGAAGACTTATATGAAGAATGAAGCCAAGTGTAAGGATTATCCACTCAATCTGGAGGATGGATCAAGCTTAGATCATTATTAGTCAGCAACAAGAAGTGATGAACTTAAAGTTTAATCAAAATAGGTAATTTTGCTAAGAAGTTAATGGAGTAATTATGCAAGTTCATGGAAGTATCATGAATAAATACAAAGAAGTAGCTTTGAAACCAAAATGGGATTCAAGCTCTGACAATTTAGAGAGAATGCCAGAGGTATATCGGAAACCATAGGGTAATACATATACCCTAGGATGGTTCGCAGCTGGTAAATATCCACAGCTGGTGTTTGATCCATAGTTGGTATCTTGTCCGCAGCCGGTGTTGGTTGACATAGTTAACCAGACCTTCTTAGAAGTTGCATAAAGAGCATAAAATTTGGCCTAAGTTAAGTAAGACACAAAGGATTATAAAAATTGAAAGCGATCATCTTTCGAGACTCTTCGCGAAAATTGACCTATCAAAGTGAAAATGTCCACATCGTAAGTAATACAAATAATGCTAAAAGATTCACTTCGGAGATCCACAAATGTGTGGATACACCATACAATCTTTCATCAGACCCTAATTAGGCAGAGTATAAGCTGGATAGGGACCAATATTCTATTTATAAAATTAAGAAATACTATATAGACATTTTGAAGACCATTAGTAAACCTTAAGGGGGAGATTAAACATTAGAAATGAAAGTAATATTATCTGACTTTCTGAATAAAGGTTGGAGAAGAAAGATTATCTAAAGCCTGCCAAGGTAAAAGTTTGAAATAGATAGAATAGATTAATTGTAACGAACTAATTCTAAAGGAACTTTGGAGTATTGGAGACAACAAGATTAAAGATTGCCAAGTATGGTAGAAATTCAAGAAAAGGATCTGGATATGGAATACTACCATTACTTCCATTTAAGGTTACCATGAAGTGGAGAAATACAGCACCCAATACAAGTCAATTCCTTACTCCGAAACATGAGAGTTTACGAACTTCGAGGACGAAGTTTATTTTAAGGGGGAGAGTTGTAACATCCCAGGATTAGCACCTAGAATTATAGAGGACACATGTTTGTGCATTGCATTCATGCATAAGAAAATCCGGAGAATTTTTGCGCAAAACTAAAGAGGCTATAGAGGGATCGATATATCTCTTGTTCTGATAGGAACATCAGAACAGGTGTGAAAGATTTTGGCATGACCTTTAAATATTATATGTGTTTTTGGAGGGGTAAAATTTGAAATTTACTTTGAATTCAAAATTCAATTCTAATTTTTAATTTGGAAATTCAGAAAGAATAATGCAATAATTAAGTAAAGGGAAATGATTATAATATTGATATAAAAGAATCCTTTCTTATAAGAATACATTCAGTAATGTATTATTCTTTTACAATAAAAGAATAAGAGTATATTACAATTAAGAAATGAATTTTAATAATAAATAAGAATTGAATTCTTATTTAAAAGTAAGGTATAAACATTTAATAAATACAAGTTACAAATAAAACAATAATGGAATACTTTATTACATTGTTGTTCCAATAAAAGGATAAAATAAAAATTACAACAAATATAAGAATATTTTACAATATTTATTGAAGATTCACATGAGTAAAGAATAAAACTTTACTTTAACAAAAAGAATACCTTAATACAAAAATATCATTAGTCAATATTACAACATTCTATATTTCACAAAGGAAAGAGAAAATTACAAAAAAATAATGAAAGGGAGAGTTCTAAACTATATTTCCTAAACTAAACTTTTGGTATCTGCTCATCTTCTATTGTACCTGCAAAAAAATAAATAAAAGATAAAAACAAAGAGAGCGGTTAATGTTAGTAATTTTGCTATCAATATGGCAATGAAATGCATTTCTATTCACATCATTGAGCATATTTAAATAGGGGCAAGTTTCACCAAAAGAATATTTGTTCTTATCAGAATGTTTTGCCTCAGAACAACCTCATTGGCAGTGGAAAAAAGAGGCAAGTTTCACGCTGGAAGAATAGTAAAGGAATCCATTCCACTTGGCAACACAAAAATAAAGCCAAACTTGAGATAATAACAACCAACTGAGTTGATCCATCCCAATAAATATCCCACTATTGAAACTTGAACCCCAGGGGTCCCATTTGACAGCAGCACAGTCACAACATGCAAGTGATGTGCTGTCGACACAAGAAGCATTCACATGGAGCACATAAAAGGAGAGCACACTCACCAGTACCACTAGTTAGCACATCAACAATCTCCTTACCCCTTTTCTGTTCATCACACTCAAGAACAAATTGCTCTCATAGTACCACAAGAGCCACCTAGATCCCCACCACACCACTTGTACCATGGTTGCTTCGATACGCCCTCCAATGGCAAGGACAAGGTGGAGAAGGCCAGGCTATAGCTGCTGTATTGGGTGGACTAGTAAGAGGAGAGGGGATCAGGATATCAAAGTACAGTAGCAACTGATCAAGATCCATCACAAGGACAAGCCTCCAGCACCACCCCATCTGTCAACACTACAAACAACAAGGTAGATTGGAGTATAACCAGATCTTGTAGCATCTGTTCTTATTTAATTTTTGCAATGATATCCTTGAGATTAAGGGAAATAATAACACATCCACCAAATCCAATTACCCTGCAACTAGAACATGTCTAGGAGGATAAGAGGATTGCTTCTCTCAGTTTTGCATGGAAATGCCATGCAAAGTTCCTCATAGATAATTGAAGCCACAAAGTAAGTATATGTTCTTATTTAAGCTTAGTGCCTCAGCCTTTGCATCATTGGCAGCCAAAGTTTCATCTTTGGTGAGTAAAATCCAGCAGCAGATCATGTTGCTATACATCACTAATGTGCACACTTACTAGAGGCACCACAGTAGGGTTCTACAGCTAACAGAAGCTACCAAAATCACTCTCGAGAACCACTGAAAAATTTATTTCCAACTGAAGTTTTAAAATTTTATTCAAATGATTCACTGTCATGTTGCCATCCCATATTCAGTAAGCAACACTAGAAAAAATCATCCCAAACAGATTTACATCATATTCCTAGTCAGAATTCCTAGGAATCAATATTCATATTTAATCACTTCACCAAATCAAATATACAGTCAAGCATAGAAGCATCACCCAGGCCCAAGTACATATGTATGCATAACCAAATCATCATTGGTTCATTCAAAACCATCTACAAGCAACCATAGAAGTGTTCAAATTATTTTCCTAGCTAGTTAGTTAGGAATCATTCCTCAACAAAAATATTATTATAAATACCATTTTGTTCTACAAGTAAGAATGGCTCGAGATCACATTGAGCCAAAGAAGCACTAATCATAGAACTGAATCAAAGATTCAGCTAAGTATATATACAAATATTTCTTGACCAAAATAAATATATACCATCTATAAATAATCAGTGGTTGTCCATGCACTACTTATTAATCTGGACTAGTACCATCTTATCACTACCATCAGTATATGTCCAAATAACAACCATATACATGCTCCTACTTATCATATTAACTTTTGCACAAAGAAAACAATATGTATTCTCTATTGTCAAAGAAAGGTGTTGAGAATAACACAAGTGACCTCTAGGCATACTTGAGTATGTACTTGGACAAGACTATGATCTTAGTGTTCTAGAAGAAAACCATGAAATTACAATCAGTACTACATTATATATGCATATTTGAATTTGTTTACACTTCTCACACACCACTGTTGCAAGAAACTACAATTGTACATTATCCTTATAAATTATAAACTCATTTGCATCTTAACAGGTCCTAAATCTACTAGCAGGAGTTAATGAAAAATGTAATCAAATAGATTTTGTTTATTTCTTTGGATAAGATCAACACACTAACTAAAAAATTAACTTGGACTGAACCAAAAGAGAGCATACATGAGCAGATCAACACACTAACTAAATAATTAACTTGGACTGAACTAAAAGAGAGCATACATGAGTAGATTCAACAAACAAATACTATTAATCCAATGGTACATAGTAACATATAAAACCTACATCGCAACATCTCCATCACCTGGCAAGTTTTTAGAAGATCATAACCACAATCCCAATTCCAAAATTATCTAAACCTAAATTGCATACCTAGAGTTGTTCTTCGGCTCGAAGGCCGGTCACATGAGAATTACCTAACTAGAGGCATGGTTGATGGAGTAGAAAAGAAAGCAGACGCCGGGGTTGCATCTACTGCCGTCCCACCGGCATCAACATAGAAGAAGTAGAATCTTAGCTTCAGCACCATCAGACCACCACTAACACAGCACCAAATCACCCCAAACCACCATCAGGTCATGGCCAACCTTGGTGACTACGACAGGTAGTGGTCGTGGAGGGAGGGGTGACGCAGTAGGGGCATCGTTGATCATGGCAAAGTAGAGGAGGCACGAGAATCGATAAAGGGCCGCTGTGGCATCGGCACACCCGACCTACACGGCTAGGGTTAGCCATGAGCTAGGGGTCGTGCAGTACAGGGCAGCATCGAGGCGGCGGGGAACTGATGAAGAAGACTCGGGCCATCCATCCTAGCAAGCGGCAGCGACCGGCGGCGCTGGATATAGCCGGCGATGGAAGGGAGGGCGGCGGCGGCCAGTGCGTGCGTGTGAGAGGCAGAGGAAAGGGATAAGGGATTGTGCATGCGTTCGTGGTCGCGTGTGAGGGAGAAAGAGTGGGTCAGGGGTCAAAGTGACCCCAAGCCCGATCCAGATGGGCCATGCCAACCCACGAACCAAACCAAACGGCCCAAGTTAATTAGGTTTAGAAATAAAATAAAAATAAAAAATGAATGAATTATTAAAATAACCCCAAACATTTTTAGCTGTAGAAAATTATAGAAAAATCCTAAAAATACATATGATATATCAAAATGACCACAAAAATAATATCTACCTAATAAATATATAATTTTAAGTGTTTAAAATAAATTTAAAGTAAAATAATTATTAACACCATTAAATCTTAAATGAAATTTTATAAAATAAAACTAAAACTCTAAAAATAAATAAAAAATCATTTTTGTGTATGAAAATAACTCTATTAATTTATAAAAATACTCACTCAGAGTTTTGCAAATAAAACATAAAGCAAATATTTAAAGATACTTAATTCTTTGATGAATTTTATAAAAATAAAGATGATACTTAAAAATAAATAAAATTCATTTTTAAGGTCTTTAATAAATATATTACACTAGAAAAATATTAAATATATTATTAGGAAAGTATTTAATATTTTAATTAAATCCTTACCTAATACCTATTTTGTGAATTCTTTAAAAACAGTTCTTAAGTAAGAAATAATCACAATTCTTAGAAAATCTTGAGCAATTAGTGTCTTAGTACTAATTCCAAACCCATAACTTGAATTCATCATCAAACTTAAGTATAACTTTTAACTTTAAAATATTCTTTTAAAAATCTTATTAAGAAACCTTTTGAATAAACATTGGGTATCACCCATTTATATAATATGATGAATAATCATTATATCTTAATCATTATTAACATAACTTTAAATTCTAATAAATTAGTAAGATAATCTAATTATGCTCCTATTAAATAAATACAAAGTATTTTCATAATAGCAAAACAAATTTAATCTAATCATTCACTTAAATAGAAAGTGAATAATTCCACACCTTAGTTATACCTATCCTAAATCTAAAACTTAGTAATAATTAAAACATATTACATCTTAAATTTACTTACCCTTTTAAAGTTAACTTTAGTCTCAAAAGCTTATAAACATTATGTCTAATAAACTACTTATGTTTTTATAGTTAACTTTGGTCTATTTAAATTAAGACATAATGCATCTCAAGTCCAAACTATTCAAGCAAGCATAAACAACATCAATCACATTCTATCAATCATATTCTAAAACCTATCAAGGTTGTTTAAACCTTAGGAAGGAAATCTTTTCTTCAAATGTTATTCTTTTTGCCACTTCAAACAATAATCTCATAATAAGTTCTTCAACTCTTAACCACTCAATCCCAAGGACTTATATCATAATCACCACATGACAATTCACCATAATCACATCATCTTATAATATACTTACATATTTTGGATTGTTAAAACTTAGGTTCCTTATAAAGGTCATTACTTGTAAAGTAAAATTTGAAGATAAACCAAATTAGAAAAGAATCACTTGAATTCACTTCACTCAAAGTATTGGGGATTCAATTTGGGAGTTTTACAAAAATGCATAGCATTACTTATGCATAACTGCATATTGCTTCTTAAAACATTAGTCCTTACCGGACCAATGATGCAGATTTCAGATATTGGATCTTATGTCTTCTCGAAGAACGTGAGCGCATAATCTTGTAATCACAAAAGGCAAGTTCACACTTGCTCATGTCCTTTGATTATTTTCTGTAAAGTATTTTACAAATCTAGTGTTGTCATCACCTGCGTTTGAAAAAGGTCCGAAAACACTATTTTCATAATAATGTGATTATCGGTTATTTACCATGAGGTAATAACCTACTATGAAAGTTCCGGTGGTAAAGGAACATATTACCTAGGACTTAACAACCAATGTCGCCAGTGATTCTTGCGCCGTATATCACGCGTTAACCATGAGATTTGGAATGGGACGGAGAAGTTAGCTGTATCTTCTTCCTCTCGCATGTAGCCGGATGTGTAGGTCGTGGCTGTTATCACTCGTAGCGTGCATATTAATTGGTAATTCGTAGAGGATATGCAGCATATGGGTGGGAACCCTCAATGTCCCACGATAGTTCTGGCATCTAACGGTCTATACAAACCATTGCCGTAATTCAATATGTGGGCATGGTGTACACCAAGGAGGCATGTTAGGTCGCGAAGGGGGCAGTGATTGGCTTGGATCATCTTCTGGGCCCCACACCATAGGAAGTGTGGATGGGAAAGATCGCCCGGTTGTGCAACAAGGATTTGATCTCTCATGGGAAAAGTAACGCACCTCTCTACAGTGTAAGGCGTAACTTGTTACTCCCATTCGGAAGGAGGCTGACGCAGCGGAAAGGAACCCCATGAAGGTTCTGGTAAACCCGTGAAGGCTGACGGACATAGCTTTTCAGAATAAAAGCAAACTTTGAAGAAATGTGTATGAAAACTTGCATTGCATATGACCTATGGTATGTGGCTGTAGTTATAGTGCATCAAACACTACTTTTCTAGTGGACTTGTTGAGTACGCTCGTACTCAAAGTATCTTTTTAACCCTTGCTAGGTTCTAAAGCCAGTACAGACGATGACTACATCAAGCCATGCTCCAGGAATCATCATCAACAGCTAAAGCTCTTCAATAAAGTCAAGAAAATCAACATATACATCAGCTCAAGTGAAGACGAAGTTGCTGCTTAGTTAAGAATAGAATCTCTAGCCATAGAACCTATTTCTGTAGTGTATTGCAATAGCAGCAATGCCAGACCATTAGTTAATATATAAATCTTAATAGTATTATAGTTTTGGAGTTGTTTATTTCTGATTTTTTTGTAAGAAGTTTCTTTCTCTCTCTCTTTAACCTAGAGTATTCTCTGGATCTTGTGTAAAGAGTTGAGTTTTAACCTATAGTCATGTCTTGGACCTGCCGTGTTTTTGTTGTACCACTCTGAGGGATGTAATACTAGTGAACGGTGTTTCATTGGTGTTATATCAACGACTATAGTGTACTATATCATGCAGTGGTATGCTGGGTCACCGCACTATGCTGCGAACCCTTCATATGGAACTCGATGATTTCACTTTCAATATATTAAAGGTGATGCCCTCGCAATTGCGAGGTCCACCTGCTAGTTTTTCCTATAGAGAAAAATCTACATGTTGTCCTCTTGCATATAGAGGATTGCGAACTTTTTGCATTTTCTATTTTTTACTTTAAAGTATCAAGTTAAACCCCCTTTGTTGCTTTTTTGTTTAGTGCATAGACAACCAGAATTATAACACCCTAGTTGGAGAGAGCAAATAGTTTTTCCCTATTTCTTCCGCAGATCGATACCCATACTTCCACATTGAAAATGTGATACTTTGATCACCCTCTCTTGAGGGTTATCATGCCTCATCGGCGCGAAGCATATAAGCTACATAATTCTAGGAGAGTTGCACTCAAATGTTTCCATTTTACCTTTAGAGGCTGATATCGTGTAGTTGATGTAACTTTTGTTCTATGATACTATTTAAAATATGTTATAACTCAAATTTCATGACTAACATGTCGTTGTTCACCCTCGACACCATGACGATACACCACAACTCACATCAAAGGAGGACATCTCAAAGCGTGATATGCAAGAAAAACCAGTTGACGCTTTAGTAGACTCGAAACACTAGTTCCTTAGGAGGGACCCGTCAGAGGTTCTGGTGTCTATGAGTTGAGCTTTGTCAAGTTAGACCGCTCCCAACTTAATTGCCGATGTATGGCGAAATCTACGTGAAGTCGCCAAAGATCAGAAGTTGGTACATGGGTTTGAGGAGGTAAAAGTAGATGTAGTGATGTTAGATGATTGTTTTCTTAATTTCAGTCAGCCGTCATCTCTCACACATATATATAAGGCGACTAGACTATCTGAAAAAGTTTTGAACAACACTTCTATACATTTATACGATGGAAATCCTAGCCAAACTCTAGCTCTAAAACTGGGCAAGTCTTCATCTAGCTTCATTATAGACCCGGACCCAAATGTCCTCGTTGACTTGTACATGAAACCTTCTTAATGTTTCCTTGTTGCACTCAAACTTGCCTTCAACTTTGTGGTTCATCTGGCCAGATTTAAGTAAGATGACCAAATTCATGCCTTATGTACGGTGGTCATATTTTGGTTTCAGTGCAGTCTTTGCACAAGCCTACGAGATTATAGCCTAGGGTAAGGCGGCCAAAAAAAATTTCTTATAGCAATGCGGCCCAATTTTGGTCTTACACTAAGGCGGACAGATTTTTATCTTACATCAAGGTGGCTAGATTTTGGTCTTGCGCATAAGGCGTTTCTCATTTGCGCCTTCCTTCCTTGCCCAAGTCAGCTTGCCGTCTAGCTCCTCCTACATCCCTCTTAGAACTAGGATCGTCCATCTAGCTCCTTAGTCTACGGCAAGTCCTCCTCGCCTAGCCAGTAAAGCGGCTCAAAATGAGTGCTAACAATATCATCTCCATATACATCTTGTGAGCAATAGGACGTTTGAACTGGATTTGTAGTAGTGTTTCTATTTCTTAGTGTTGTTCTCAACTTCCCGAGGTCTTCCATGTCTAATAGGTAGTGAAGCATATGCGACACAAATGGCATGATATGATGCAATATGTTTTGGCGGAGTGATTTTGAGTAGGAACTCGTATGGACATACGAGGAATTTATACAGATCCTGAGGTATCGTCACGAAATAACTAAAGAAGATTGTAAGGACTCCCTTGTTGACAAGGTGGGTGAAGTGGATACACTGCAAACTCATTCAATTAGTGAACTTCAAATGCTTTAGTGTTACATAATGTCTCACTTTGATTCACATCAGACGACTATGGCTTGGTCGCAAGAAGACGTGAAAAAATTCGGCGGGATATCGAACGAATTTCGCAAAATTAACGGATTTCTCGAAATTTGCCAATCTCTTTAAGGTGCGAAAGAGAATGCCAAAACGAAATGTTAAATCCTGACAAGAAGCTCATGTTCAGTAGCTAGTTTACATGTATATTGAGACTAGCTTCCCTTGATTCACTTTTTTTATGATACCATAGAGGAATCAATTTGTGAGTCCTTTGTGGAGTGAAATTATGCTCCAGTTGATAGAGGGATATACTCTTCTTTTTTGAGGTAAGGGAGATATTCTTCTACTTCATAATATCCCGATGATTGAGTGTGCATACGGTAAGTCAGTATTATGAGTCCATCGTGAGTGCACTCCCCTGTCGAGGATGTTAGGTTGACCCATGACCTAGTATTCATATACAATGTGGCCATAGATTGAGATCTTGGAACCGTTCATAAACTATGAATATTAGTATATTTCATAATTACAATTTTTTGAATAATTTGCAAGATATATTAATCGTTTGGATAGCATGCTGGCGTCAATTAACCCTTATTTCCAGACAACCGCTTTTACAATACTCTGGTTTTCTCCATTAGTATTCTCATAACGCAACATAACTACAATCTAAAACCTGGATCAAGACTGAAATTGGTATAACAAGTAAAGGCCACCAAGGCGGGCATATTTTGATCTTACATCAAGGTGGCTAGATTTTGGTCTTCGCATAAGGCGTTTCTAATTTGCGCCTTCCTTCCTCTCCCAAGTCAGCTTGCCGTCTAGCTCCTCATATATCCTTCTTAGAACACGTCCATCTAACTCCTTAGTCTACGGCAGGTCCTCCTCGCTTAGCCGGTAAAGCGGCTCAAAAAGAGGGCTAGCAATATCATTGCCATACCTCGTGAGCAATGGGACATTTGAACCGAACTTGTAGTAGTGTTTCCATTTCTTAGTGTTGTTCTCAACTTCCCGATGTCTTCCATGTCTAACAGGTAGTGAAGCATCTGCGACGCAAATGGAAAGATATGATGCAATATGTTTTGGCGGAGTGATTTTGAGAAGGAAATCGTATAGACATATGAGGAATTTATACAGATCCTGAGGTATCATCACGAAATAACTAAGGAAGATTGTAAGGACTCCCTTGTTGACAAGGTGGGTGAAGTGGATACACTGCAAACTCATTCAATTAGCAAACTTCAAATGCTTCAGTATCTATTACAACACACAGTGGAATGCTAGCTAGGTGTTACATAAAGGCTCGCTTTGATTCACATCAGATGACAACGGCTTGGTCGCAGAAGTAGTGAAAAAATTCTTCGGAATATCTAACGAAATTCACAAAATTAACGTATTTCACGAAATTCGCCAATCTCTTTAAGGTGCGAAAGAAAATGCAAAAATGAAATGTTAAACCCTGGCAAGAAGCTCATGTTCAGTAGCTAGTTTACATGTATATTAAGACCAGCTTGCCTTGATTCACGTTTTCTATGGAGGGAGTAAATGCGACGAAGATCTCCTACAGACCGGGATTCGCAACTAGTTCATACATCCAATTTCAAAGCAAATGGAGGGAATAATGGAAACACCTGATAAGGCATAGACACCATTGTAGATGTGAGAGCAGCCGATATTTCAACCAAGAAGCATGCCATAACGTTGAGTTTTTTCTCACTCAGCCTTTCTTACCCTAAGGCATCATTATATCCGATTTCAAGCAATACCTGAATTTTGTGTATTTCCTCAATATATTTCAAATAAATTTTGGAATCTAAATTTTGACGCTCATAATAAACGGAGCTAAACTTCAGTTTGCACAGGGGACAGCAGGGACAACGTTGCTTCTAAACTCTCGTGCCCCAGGTACTTACCTATTACTTTTACCCGCAAAGGACCACTTAGCTGAGAGACTAAAACCGGAAATCCGATGAAAATAATTTTGAGCAAGACACAATTTGACCGAGTAGAGCGATGGTGTTGCCTGTCAAAACCCACCGGCGAGCAGCGACGAGCAACACGAAGAGCCGGGAGGCTCCCAGAACTGCCGGTGGGCCCTGGTCCCTCGGGCAACGGCCCGCAAAACTCCGGCACACGTCCTGGCTTGGTTCGAGGGCGTGCCACCTGACCTATACCTGGTCAGGAAGGTGAAGGATTGCTTCGATTGATTTCCTGCATGGTAAACAAGTATACGTAAAATTCGAGCCGTGACCGGCTCCCAGGTTTCCCTGTAAATCGGCTCTTAGAGCCGATTATTCCATGGTTATGCATTAGATCTACAATAACATGGGGTTTTGCTTCATCACTACGAGCTAAATCAATCTACGACAGTTAATATTTTCACCACGTAATTGGAACATCTTGCACGTAATTGAGCCTGGTAGATACAAAAGACAATAGAAAACTAACCCTAGAGGAGGCCTAACAATCGACGTAAAAATCAATTACCGGAACAACTCCTCTTGAACTAGCAAACCATATCCTTACGTACTACTGGATCCTTCAACCCGTTTACAAGGCCTGACTACGTGGATATCAAACTAAACCTTGGAGAACAAGGCATAACTATAACAGATCAAAACAGCTGAATAAAGATCAAGCAAGATGCTACCCTTACACCCGGGAAAACGGTGCAAAGGTAGCGAGGTAACTAGAGGTAGCATAATTCAAACAATTATAACGAAAAGCACCGATGCTAGCCTCAACAAATCTACGATAGAAGTGTTACTCGCCATCAACAAGGCTTCAGTACGAGTAACACCAAATAACGCATAAGTAAAAATACTGCCTAGATCGCATCTTGCGATCTAGGCAGCATGACACTTACCCGAAAGAAACCCTAGAAACAAGGGGTGGCGATGCGCCGAGATTGTGTTTGTTGTGAACGTGATTGTCCTCTTTTTTCGATAACCTTAGGTACATATTTATAGTCCGGAGACTTTCTATCTTTGAAATAACTCTACAACTCTATCTTTACCTAAACTGAAACGGAACCTACTACGATACAAGATACACGGGCAATTTAGCCCAAATCCACGCACAAGGCCGATTCAACAACACATTGAATATACGTATCTTCCAAGCCCATCTTGATCACGGCCCATCTCCTTCTTTGGCCAAAATATGGCGATAACACATGCCCCCCTGGTTTTGGCAATAATAATTCCGAAACCACTCTGCTGATGTGTTTTCTTCCTCCTCTTTTTTTTCTTCACATCGGGTTACGCGTTGCAGAGTAGAATCGTCACGACACCTCCTCATCATGATGCCCTGTCTTCTCAACTCCTTCGCAGTGCATGATTTGACGATTTTGGCAGCACATTCTGGGAAACCGCTATGGCATTGAACCGCCTCCCACTATTCCCCTTATTTAAATTCATCTGAGCAGTTCGCAGTCCCCATCTTTCTCCAGTAGCCAAAAAACCCTCTTCCTCTGCCGAAAAAACCCTCTTCCTCCGCCATGGCCTCTTCCTCTTCCGCCCGTTCCTCCCAGTCTTCCAACAGCATTAGCGACCGGGAGCCGACGCCAGAGCACCCGCCCTCGGCGGCGTACAATACTCTCGTCCCACAATGGTGGGACGAGAGGGATTGGGATTTCGCCGTTTGGTCGGAGGACGACGCGTCCACGGCCGACGGCGAGGGCTGCGCAGTTCCTCGTCGGGAACCGGAGGCGAAGAGCACGACGACGCTGGTCACAGGGGCGGCGTCGAGTCCTCGACGAGGAGGAGGAATCGAGGAGGACACCTCCTCCGACAGTACCCGCCGATGAAGCGCTTCGCGCGAGTCCAGCGAGGACACGAAGACGACGAGGACGAGGAGGCCCCATCGCTTCTTCCGGCGGCAAAGCAGACGCGGCGGCCGAGGCGAAGCGAACAAGACGGCGGCGACGACAACGGCGACGACCTCGGCCTCTAGATTAGGAACCAGTAGTAGTAGTAGTAAGCTCCCTTTTGTAATCAATCAGCCTTTTGTAAGCAATCAGCTTTTGAATGAATGAATGAAAATCTGTTTCTCGAAGATTGCCTTTTTCGCCCCAATTTCGCCGATAGCCAAAATAGGTCAATGCTCCAGAAGCCGATAACGATGTATCGGCTTTCACCACACTGCACTCATTCCGTCAACCAAGTCAAAGCTCAAAGAGCCGATGCACATCGGCTTTCGCAAAAACGTTGACAAGGTCAAAACTTGGTCGCATATTTAGGCAAATCTAAGCGGCTGCTTTTCAGTTTCAAACGGTAACCTGCGACCCTCTTCAAAAAGGGCGACCTAGATCTCCAATTACCCACCGACTAGATTGAGCTCACAGTGACAAGAACCCTCAATCCCCAACTGCATAGATCCATCTCTGCCAGCAAACTAGATGGCGGAATCGTCCAACACCAATCCAGAGGTCTCCGGTCTGAAGGTACGCCTACTCCTCGCAGTCTGAACGCGATGTTAGAATTTAATGGCGAACACCTGAATTAATGCCTTTATTCCACCATTAAACTTTCTAGGTTTCGGGCATTCACGCCGCATCCTTCTCTCCCAAATTCCCTCTGTCTTGGCCCTCGTGCTGATTCTAGTCACCTTATCGATTTCTTGCGAAGCAACAGAATCCCTTCGTAAGCCAAGACCTAGATCTGAACTCTTGGGCCGATTGCATGCGAGCCAGCCTAATCCCCTGAACATTGGGTCTCTTGGTTCAGTGAGTAGCTAGAGCTTACCAATCCCAATGGGAAACCACAGAATAGCCGATGCCTTGCACTTATCATTGTCTCCTCTTGAGAAACATGAGAACCTTGAAAACCATCGGCTACTTACAGTGGCCTCTGAACTGCTTTATGTTCGGTCATGGCCCTATGTCACCAACCACGTAGGCGTGGTGATGATCACTGTCCGGATGTTACATCACCCAGCCCCTCGCTTTTAAATGACCAAAGTCCCCTACAACTGTCTTCTAAAAGCAGATCGCCTCGGGGGTGCCTACCTCCAACGCCATATGAAAACAAAGGGCCCTGTCTCAGAGAAAGAACATACAGCCTTTCTCAACTTCTGGCTGGAGCATTTCATATTTTGTGGCCCTTCCCTTGCTCCAACCAAAAACTATCTCTCCTTAGCCCATGAACTGGCCAAAGGTACTCAACTTGGCCTCGGCAAACTGTTCCTTGGAGAAGTCTATCGATACCTCCAGTTGATGTCTGGCTGTTCTCGGCCGCATAGCAGTCAAAACAGGTGGTCCTTGGTGGTTTATTCAGCTATGGGCTCAGCTGTATTTTCAAAATCACATCCCAAACTTCCCCCTTTTGGCGAGCTGCACCTTTCCAGATGTAAAAGGGAAGCAGATCCGATGCACCAGCTATGGCCAAGCTTTGTATAGACTGCCAGGCAGTAAGCTGACCCCTCAGGAAGCGTCTAAATGGTTCAGTATTTTCTTTCAAGGACTGGACAATCCTATCTTCTTTCCTTACATGGAAGAATCTGAACATTTTGAAAACCCACTCTCCTTCAGGCTAGACAATTTTGCCGATGACACCAGCACTCGGCAGCTCTTTTCCACCGTGATTCGACCCTGTTTCCTTCCAGTTGGCATGAGTACGTCCAACAGAATAATCAAACCTGGGTATGAATTCTATCACCAATCGTAGTAGCTCGCCAATTTGGCCTTGGACAAGTACCTCCCATTTCTTTCTTCACCACCTTCAGAGCGAGCCGACTGCCTGATCCTCTCACCAGCCAAAGGTGTTATTCCTTCTTTGATGCTCTGACCATCCCAATTCCCAACGACCTCACCTTTGTCTCATCAACCGATGGCTTTGAAGACTGGTGGTCAATGTGGAAGACTCACGCCTTCAGGAGAGCTCTGGGACCGTTGCTGAAACAGCTCGATGCTGACTATGACATCCCCATGGAACAGGTACCACTACTTGCAAATTTTCTTGATGCAGCTTACAAATGATTCTTCTATTAATCCATTCTTTCTCTTTGCAGCAACAAGATGGCCCTGAACCTACGCATAGTGATGGCTCCCCCTTCGAGTTCTTTCCGCCAGCTCCTGTGGTTCTTTTCTGCAAAAACTCGCCACCTCTGAAAAAGGTCATAATACAGAAACAGCCGATATCACCACAATCGGCTTCCAAGAACCCAGCAACCTCTAAGTCAGCTGCCCCTCGAGTTCCAACCAAAACAAGAACGACGGCGAGGAAGGTAGCTGCCAGAAGACCTTGAGGCGCGGAGCCCTTCTCCGAGCTCGCATGTAGGGTGATCTATGCCTTGGTCGATCCTTCTAATTCTTCCATGCTTGTAGACATGCTCGTGCTCACTGGTTCTCCTTTTTTACAGGCTTCCGTCGAAGACACCTCCAGCGAGAACACTCAGACCAATCGAGGAGAACTGGGCCCAACAGATTCTGAGAGGACCATCACACCGAGCCAGCCAGATTCATCACCATCGGCTTCCAGGAAAAGGTCTTTTCCTGAACCTACTGCCCCCCGAGCACCAGTCGAGGCGGGGCCAGCTGTGGGTCCCAAGAGAGCTCGCAAAGGACTGCAGGCTTCTTCGTCGAGCCAGGAGGTTTCGAAAATCATCACCCTTCACGCTCTTACCACTTACTTCCTTTTATCTGCCGATTAATCATTATTTATATCGGCTAAACACCTTCCATGCAGACGACTGACGTTTCTAGTGGGAAAGCTGGGGCAGTGCCGATGCCTTTAACCAAACCGGACCTAGCAATCCCCGAAGGTGCAGATGAAACGGCTACCACTCCGGCCAAGCCCCCAGCAACCACACACAAGCCGATCGTCCCCTCATCTGCTATCCCCCCGATCTTAGGAGAGGTACGTTAGCTTCTTTCGGCTCATCCTTACATGTTTGGATGCATACTGACGCCTTTTCGGGCTGCCAGGGTTGTGATATTTCAGGTTTGCTGACGTTCGACCCTGAATCCATCGAACCAACCCCCTCTGTTGCTGATGATGAACCACGAGCCAGGGCTGTTCCACCTCAATTCCAGCGTCTTAAAGCCCTGATGTCCTCCCCAATCGAAGAGTTGATCGAGAGTTCTGAGGAGGTGAAGAGCGTTCTGGCTGAAATAAAAGACCAGCTCCCAGTAGCATTGCAGGTGAAGCTTTGGCCAGTTGTAACCCTGTCTTTCTACGGGTCAAGGGTGAAGTTAGCTCGTGAGAGGATCGACCGCACCACGCCCAACTTCCATGAAGGCCAATATTGCGACGGATGCCATGACTCAACGAGAAAAAGGCGTCTCGATGCCAAACCGACACCTCTGTCGATCCGCCGAGCTCGCATCCTTGAAAAGGAGCTGGAAGATCTTGAAGAGAGGGTCCGCGACTAAAAACTCATTCGCAACAAGGAAGAATCCATCGCCGTTCCCAAGGCGGAAAGCCTCAAAGCCCAGCGAAGACCGATCTGGCAGAAATCGTGCCTGAACAAGCAGCTAGTGACGGCAAGGATGAAGATGACGGCCGAGATCGCCGAGGTGGATCGTGTCCGTCTTGGACGCTCCACGCCTTGAAGCATTTCTTGATGGCTCGTATGTAAACCGGCACTGTTTGTAACATGTGTGAACCTCTAGAGTCGATGACCGTGCATCGGCTATATATTTTGTTTTTATTTGGCGATTTCATGTATCGGCCCCACATTCTTGTCCATCATCCCACATGCTTGGGAAATATTTCTTGAGATGTTGACCGTTGACCGCATCGGGAATTTTACGTCGGCTCCTCAAGCATGTATGCGTTTCCTCTTAAAACTTGATCGACCTGCGACCCGTGCCAATTTGGAGACCATTTACCATATGTTGCATCCTTAGTCCCTAATGGCAACACGACTTCCCATACCAGATCACCAACGTGGAACTCCTTTGGCCTCACTTTCTTGTTATATGCACGAGCTACCTTGGCCTTGTTCTCTTTGATTTTCTCAAGCGACACACTGAGCTCGCTTAAATCCTCAACACCGCCACTCATCGAGGTTGCATATTCTTCGATTGTTAGATTGTCACGAAAAGTGACACGTCTCGATCCAGCCGTAATTTCCCGGGCAATCGGCTTCTTGTCCATATACTAGATGGTATGGCGAGGTTTTATCGCTCCATGGCATGACATGCGATAAGCCCATAACGCCTCGACAAAACCTCGTACAACGCCTAGGGTGCTCATCGAATTTTCTCTTGATCAGCTTGATGAGGCTCGGTTGGATGCTTCACTTGCCCATTTGCTCGAGCATAGTATGGAGATGATCTGATCAGCTTAATCCCCGTGTCCTCACAGAACTTTCTAGACTCGTGAGAAATGAAGACCGAACCTCCATCGGTCGTGATAGTTTGGGGAATCCCGAATCTATGGATGACATGTTCTTTCACAAAGTTGATAACATCCTTTGAGTTTATCGATTTCATCGGGACAGCCTCCACCCATTTAGTGAAATAATCGTGATGGCCAAAATCCACATGTGGCCTTTGCTTGATGGAGGATTGATTTTGCCGATCATATCCATGCCCCAACCTCGGAATGGCCAAGGCTTGATGATGGGGTTCATTCTTGTGGTACCATCTGAATTTTCCCAAATTTCGACATGCTTGACACCCTTTGTAGTACTTGAAAGTCCTCAAGCATGGTGGGCCAATAAAACCATGATCGCTGATCAACCATTTCATCTTGTGAGCTGATTGGTGAGTTCCACAGCGCCTTATGTACCTCGTGTAGCCGATTGGCCTCGGCTGTCCCCGCATTTGAGCAATAACCCTTCCAGTCCAGAAACATGTCATCCCCAATAAGCACATACTTCAATGCCTTGTACCTTATCCGTTTAGGTGCCCCCCGAGCCGAATCCTTCAAGTAATTGAAGATATCGGCTCTCGATCGTCGACTTCCGTGAACTGTAGACGAACATCGGCTCTCGCTACATCCTTGTAGCCTGAAGCCATTTGTGTAAGATCATTCGCCTCGGTATTCTGCGACCGCGGGATCCACGTGAAGTTTATGTACCGGAACTGCGCCATCAGCTCACGGCAGTGCAGCCATAATGGGAAGAGGGACTCGCTCTCACACTTGTATTCCTCCGTGAGTTGGGAAATCACCAACTTGGAGTCTCCAAAAATTTCCATTGCTTCTGCTCCAGCTTCGATGAGCAACTCCATTCCCTTGCGTATCGCCTCGTACTCAGCGACGTTGTTGGTGCGAGGGGCAGATAACCTGATGGAGAAGGAAAATGTTGCCCCCCGGGGCGACACGACTAGCACGCCGATGCCGCACCCATCGTCACAAACCGATCCATCGAAAAACATAGCCCACGCTCGTATAGACAGTGCTGCTATATTAGTGTTGATCCTTTCAGCGATAAGGTCGGCCAACGCCTGTCCCTTAACTGCTTTCGCGGGTTGATACCGGATGTCAAACTCCGATAATGCAAACATCCATTTGCTCAGTCGGCCTTTCAACATAGGAGCCGACAGCATGTGCTTTATGACGTCTGATTTGCATATGATGACAATCTCCGCTGATAGCAAAATGTGGCGCAGCTTGGTGCAGGTGAAAAACAGGCAGAGGCACAACTTATCGATATCAGGATACCTTGTCTCTGCGTCGAGCATCCTTCTGCTTATGTAAAATACGACTCTCTCCAGCCCATCATAAACTTGCACCACCACCGAGGCGATGGACGTGTCGACCATCGACAAGTAGATGTAGAACGGTCTGTCCGGCTGGGGCGGAACCAACACTGGCGGCTTCGTCAGATATTCTTTGATCTCGTCGAAGGCTCGTTGTTGTTCTGCCCCCCAGCGGAATTCCTCGTCAGATTTAATTTTCACTAGTCCCATGAACGGCTCTATTCTTCCTGATAGATTGGAGATGAATCTTCTGACGAAGTTGATCTTGCCGATGAGAGACTGCAGTTCTTTCTTTGTGGTGGGTGGCTTCATTGTTCGCACTGCCTCCTGACTTTTCAGGCCGATCTCAATTCCGCGTTCATGGACCAAAAAACCCAAGAACTGACCGGCCGTCACCCCGAAGGCACACTTCTTTGGATTCATCCGTAGCCCGAATTTTCTTGTTCGGTCCAGGACGCGTTGCAGATCGTCCAAGTGTCCTTGCACTGAAGCAGACTTGACCACCACGTCATCGATGTAAATTTCCACCAGCTTGCCGATCAGATCATGGAAAATGTAATTCATGGCTCTTTGGTACGTGGCGCGGCATTCTTGATCCAAATGTCATGACTACATACTCAAACAACCCCACCGACCACAGGACTCGAATGCAGTCCTGTATGTCTTCGGAGCCATAAAAATTTGGTTGTAAGCATTTCCATCCATGAAGCTCAAGATCTTATGACCAGCCGCTGCGTTGATTAACGTTTACGCCACGGCATCGGATACTCATCCTTTGGGGTAGCTGTTGAGATCCCGAAAATCTATGGCAACACGCCAACGGCCATCCTTTTCTCTACAGTGCGATACTAGAAATCCACTCAAAGATACCGCATGGCTCGATTAACTTGGTGTCAACATTTTCTTGACCTCCTTCTTGACTTCTTCGAATTTCGCCTTCATCCGCCGTGCTCGCTGGAATGGCGAAATCCTTTAAGCGGAGTCGATGCTCAATGATGCTCTGTCTAACCCGTGCATCTCTGATAGTCCCAGCGGCGATCTGGATATTTTTTCAACAGGCTATCATCGGACCCGCAGACTGGATCTAACTTTTGTCGATAAATGTTGGTCGTGGCTTATCCCCAGGACCAATATCGATTTCTTCTAGTTCATCAGCGGATGTAAACCCATACCCTAGCTTTCCGTCACCTGTCAAATCGATGCTAAACACAGGGCAAACAGTAGGTGAGGATAACAAAAATAATTTGGGCCGATTGCCTGAATCATTGCCCTTTTGATTGCATTAGTCAAGGACGGTTTACACCTTATTGTTTTACAATGGCAGGGCATCTCCCTGCTACGACTACGTGATCTGCTTGTCGTATGATTGCTGCTTTTTATTTTTTGTGGTCGATCGCAGGGATCGGCCGTACCACGTATGATCGTGGACTTTGCTACTCTGTCGGGCGGTGGATAAGACCAGCCTCACCCGTTTTGTAGCTTCAATGCGCTCACAGCCGTCAGACTGATTCCGAGATCGGCTCTTGGTCTTCGCTTCCCGACGTTCATGCCAGCTATGGAGATCTCGATAGAATCATCTCGCATGAATGACCTCCACTTCATCTCCATCCCATGTATTAGACTTTGGTGCATCGTGACGGAATGCAGCAATTAGCGTGAATCCAATCTCTTCCTAGCAAGGCGTAGGTGCTTTTGCTGTCCCACGACGAAGAATGACGTGGGATGGTTTTTCGCCCACGGTCGGATCCACGTTAAGACGCCTTGCGTTTCAAGTCGGCCGTTGAAGTCGCTTAACGTGACGTTGGTTTTGATCAGATCTGCGGTGGGCGTCCCAAACGCCGTAGCATGGAGTATGGCATTATATTGATCGCCGCTCGGTGTCCACCAACATCTTGGCGACCTGCCCATTGATGTAACCTCGTAGGGACAGGGCTTTCAGATGTTTGTAACCCTTCTCACGTGGCTTCTCAAAGATAACCGGCGGTGGGCGCGATCAAACTGCCCTTTGGTAGCTCGTTGGTTCTTGGCGCGAAATTCGGCGAAGTATGAACACCATGTTTGTGCCAGCCGATGTCTTTGCATCGGCTTTTACCGGTTTGGGACGCCACTCTTTCCTTTTCGGGCGGTCTTCCGTTTCCAAGGTCTGCCTAATTTTAACGGCAGATCGGGCCATTCTTTCTTTAAAGCGTGGAATCTTTGCGCTTCCTCAAGTTACGCGCCGCTGCACTCTACGCTTTTGGGTGTGTCTGAGTCCGTGGACACCACCTTGGACGGTGATATCTCTTCTTCTTTGTCATCCCTTGGCTTCTCGAGGTCTTTTGCTCAAGCGGACTCCTAGCTTGGCTCGAGGTGGGAGAGGCCCTAGACGCTGAACAACTGGCCCCGTGTCCTCCTCCTGCTGTCCACATTCCGGCGGTTGTCATCAGAGCAATCGGCTCATTCCCGCATCCCAGCAATACTTGAAGAAAGGACAATCCCAATGTTTGTCTGCGCCTTCCTTTTCTTTTGACGGTCCCCTAGCGAGGTGCTCATATCCTTCATCGTCTCCATCGCGCCGGCGACGTTGGTCATACTGACGCTCATACTTGTTAAGGAGATGCGTGGAATGTGGCTTCTGATATCGCACTCTCCTCACCTGTTTCTCTGTTAAATACCGCCTGTCATTGTGGCTGGGCTAGTCGCATGGACCAGCCCCCTCTCTTTCTTTGCCCCGAGAGCGACCACCTTCCTCCTTGTACGTGTCATGGTGGTACCCAGATCCTGCCATATTAACATCGAACGAGAAATCGAATATCTGCTCGGCTTTGCTCACATCAAAGTCGAACCCTTTTGCAGGCCCTTGCTGTTTTACCCATTTGCAGGATACAGGATCTCCCCCCCGAGCCCATTCAGCTACAGCCACCTCCTGGTCTTGTGTAGGATCTTCTTCTTCTGTATCGACCAGGCCTATCGGACGTTTGAACTTGTCTTGGTACAACTCAGGGTGGCGCTATTCATACATTGTCAGCTTCTGGGCCATGTGCGCCAATGAGTTGTACTCTACTAGGAAAGCCAGATCCTTGATGGGTGCTGAGAGACCCAACACTGCTAGCTCGACTGCTTCTTTCTCGATTAAGCGAGTAACATCGGTTCTTGACAGTCTGAGCGCTGGATGTACTGCCAGGCTGACTTCTCCCTTCGCCGCACTTTGTGCAGTCGCAATGCCGACCTCGGTAGCCTCCGAATGATCTTGAATGTGGGCGCTCTTCCGCTTGCTTCCAGTCTGAATCGAATCGGTGGCGCGAGGTGTACCACCCAAAAGCTGGTCTGTCGGAGATTGCGCCAAAGAACCTTACGCCAGCTGATCCGATGCTGAAATCATGCCTAAGCTGCGTTGTATCGGCTCACGTGCTCGATCGAGCTCGATCCTTCCGATCCGCTAAACCTTGAGAACTCGAGCCGATACTTGGGAGGCGGCGGATCGAGATCAAACTCGTTGGGGTGCAGTTTGAATAGCCGATTGTCCTTCTCTTGACGCGAAGCCGGGGTCTCTCAAGATGGTACGGATTTGCTCCACTGTTTGAGCTGCAGGGCTAGATTCTCATGACTCGTTCGATGGCATACTTGGCTAGCCACGCTGTTTGTCGGCGTCCATCCTGCATATTTGCTCGAGAAACGCCTGCTGAAACCCCTGCTCCAGGAACTCCTGCCGCAGAAATCCCTGCGGTTGCCATCTGGTTGGTGCGTGTCAGGTTATTACAGTCCGGCACGTAAGTGCACACATATCCATGTGGGATTTCTTTAGGTGGTTCAAACAGAATCGGCAATCGCTGGGTCGCCCGACCTTGTAGACGACGTCGCCGCTGCCTGGCGGCTCGGAGCTGCAAGTGTAAATGGCAGTGTGGCACGGCACAGGCGATCTTTCTCCATGGTGAGTCCCGAGTAGGCCCGACGGAGAATCGATGTTTCATGATCTCTGAACTACGCGACTGCGATCCGCTCGAAAGCGTTCACGGGCTCTCGAATGGCGGTGAAGAGAATGAGCCACCATGTAGTTGACCTCTCGCAGAGCTCAGTGCGCTCCTCGAAGGAACGAGATCCACCTCATCAAGAGCACCTTGGTGAGAACCCCTCCACTTGATGCCATGCTTACGGGTCCTCTCAAAAGAGCCGATGAGATCGGATTCAAGAGAGCTTTGATGTCGTGCCGCCTTGTGCTCTTGCAGCTCGTCAAATGCGTGGTCTGCATCCCACATCTCGGCGTCGGATGTTGATGCAGATGTTGTTGAACGTCCCGGGCGTGCGAATGTGTTTCTGTCAAAACCCACCGGCGAGCAGCGAGCAACACGAAGAGCCGGAGGCTCCAGAACTGCTGGTGGGCCGGTCCCTCGGGCAACGGCCCGCAAAACTCCGCACACGTCTGGCTTGGTTCGAGGTGCACCTGACCTATACCTGGTCGGAAGGTGAAGGATTGCTTGATTGATTTCTGCATGGTAAACAAGTATCGTAAAATTCGAGCCGTGACCGCTCCTGTTTCCAGAATCGGCTCTTAGAGCCGATTATCCCATGGTTATGCATTAGATCTACAATAACATGGGGTTTTGCTTCATCATTACGAGCTAAATCAATCTCTGACGGTTAATATTTTCACCACGTAATTGGAACATCTTGCACGTAATTGAGCCCGGTAGATACAAAGACAATAGAAAACTAACCCTAGAGGAGGCCTAACAATCGACGTAAAATCAATTACGGAACAACTCCTCTTGAACTAGCAAACCATATCCTTACGCATTACTCTGGATCCTTCAACCCGTTTACAAGGCCTGACTACGTGGATATCAAACTAAACCTTGGAGAACAAGGCATAACTATAACAGATCAAAACAGCTGAATAAAGATCAAGCAAGATGCTACCCTTACACCCGGGAAAACGGTGCAAAGGTAGCGAGGTAACTAGAGGTAGCATAATTCAAACGATTATAACGAAAGCACCGATGCTAGCCTCAACAAATCTACGATAGAAGTGTTACTCGCCATCAACAAGGCTTCAGTACGAGTAACACCAAATAACGCATAAGTAAAAATACTGCCTAGATCGCAAGGCAGCATGACACTTACCCGAAAGAAACCCTAGAAACAAGGGGTGGCGATGCGCCGAGATTGTGTTTGTTGTGAACGTGATTGTCCTCTTTTTTCGATAACCTTAGGTACATATTTATAGTCCGGAGACTTTCTATCTTTGGAATAACTCTACAACTCTATCTTTACCTAAACTGAAACGGAACCTACTACGATACAAAATACACGGGCAATTTAGCCCAAATCCACGCACAAGGCCGATTCAACAACACATTGAATATACGTATCTTGCAAGCCCATCTTGATCACGGCCCATCTCTTTCTTTGGCCAAAATATGGCGATAACAGATGGAGAAGGAGAGAATTCCTTACTTGGCCCCGGTTAAAAATTGGCTTCCTTTTCTGGCCCCAGAAACTTTTTTCTTCACTTCTTGGCACAAAATCTTGAGATGGTTCCTTATTTGGCCCTCTAATACAATTTGAGTACTAAATGGTGTTAAGTAGGTATGTAAGATGGCGTTTTTGCCCTTGGCGCATTATGTGAACACAATAGTAGCTGTGAGTGCCATGATATATTTGGTTAAGAATATTGGAGTAAATTAGATAACTAACATTTGATTTCCATTTGAACTAGGCCTTCGATGGCGAATCCTGGTTGCAGGTAAAGACGTAAAGTCCTCACTACACATAGCAAGGACGGGATTAAAGTGGGTGGTTATGGATGGGGTAATTCTCAAAATAGGCTTTCGTCCCGCTTTATAAATAAAGCAAACACCACATACAAGGTCCGCATAACATCCAAACCGGCCGAGGCCAAACAAGAAGTAAAAGGTAGTAGCCGACCGCTGGGGCCACAGCACAGACAAGCCCAAAAGCAAAGCAAAAAAGGTACGGCGAGACGACAAAGGCGGTAATCAAGCCACCGAAGAGGGCGACGGGGCAGGGGCCGAGGCCGAGAGGGGGAGCGCTGCCGTCCTCAAGGTCCAAAGAGTGTCATCGAAGGACGACCGGTCACGCTGCCGCACCAGGGAAGACCAATTCCACAAGGTCCAAGATGGGGTAATTAGGCGGGGTCGGTCGTGTACTTCTTCAGTCCATGGTGGAGGGTCATCGGAGATGCTCCTCTAGCCATGAAAATATTCTCACACAACATCAGGCGCAGATGCAAACACGGTGCTCGCCTCTAGCGGTCGATGCTCACGCCGCGTCAGGGAGCACCTCAAGCCACCTGTATCCGCAGCCACGCTCGCCACGGAGGTCGCCAACGGATGCTCCGCTGCCGCACCTGCTCCCTCCGCAGCTGAACCTCCCGCCTCCATGACCGGGTCGCCATCCGGCGCCGCACTTTCTCCCTCTGCTGCCGCATCTGGGCCGACCTGCACAGCCTCGCCACCGGCCTCTCCCATGGCGGCTATGCCCGTAACGCCACCGATATCGGTTTGTCGCTGCCGTTTTTCATAGAGAGGAGGGAGAGGACGGGCCTGAACAGGGGAGGACAGGGTCTTGACGGGGGAGGACGGGTACCTCCGTCGGCGTCGCTCCCTATTCCAGGCTAAGCCGCCGCCACCGCCGTTTTTCAGATATGGGAGGAAGGGGACGGGTGCGGGACAGGGGTAGGGACGGGTGCGATTGTTTTTTTTCTTTTTTCTTTTTAGTCAACCTTCTATCGATCAGGCTAGGGGTATAGAAGTCAAGACAAAATTGTTTAACGATAGGAGCTAACAGAATTGACGGTAAGGCCAAGATTTTGTGGCAAGAAGGGAAGAAAAATGTTTATAGGGCCAAAAAAAAGCCAAATTTTAACCGGGACCAAAAAAGGAATTCTCTCATGGAGAAGAGTCCACTTCTGTTCGATGTTCGTTAGCCGATAGCAATGGTTGATAGAGGGGCTGCATTTCCTTCTCCATCTACTTCCACAGCCCTCGATACACAGTGGCATTATTATGTCCTAAGGGCTGCCTGGGCAACAGGCCATTGGCAATGTCAACGTGGACGAGTGCAGAGGCAGAGCCTCGGATGGAAGTTGAATGCGTGTGTGAGAAGATGTTCCCAGTGACCTCTGAGGATGCCGAGGACATGGCGCGTGCCTGAGCATGTGCCCCATGCGTATGTGTCGTACTTACCAGGTTATGAATCCTTGATATCATGAAGTATACTATCTTCCGTCCGTGTTGAGCGTTCTCTTCATGACCTATTCTCACTTCTCAAGGTAACATCCTGGATTCTTTTCTTTTCCGTTCATTGTACTGTTTTTTTTTAACAATCAGTGTCCGAGAGTCCGAGAGTTCAAACACCGGACCCCAATGACTCACTCAGATGGGCAAAGAGAAAAACAGTGTAGCACTTTCGTTTTTCTCGCTCGACGCAGTTATTCTTGGCATCATTTATTTACCGTCTAAGCGGGAACGTGACGAGTGACGATTAGACGTGTGCCTTGGCTCTTATAACCGATGGCTCACGGTAGCGCTGCTGTAGTGGGTAGTGCATTCCAGTTGTGGAGCCAGTTTCACACAAGATGTTTGGTGATGGTGCACCTTTGTATTAGTTTACAACCATTGGACGATTTTATAACTTTCGCGTTCTCTCGTGATTTGATGTTGTAGTCATAGGTTCAGTGGACATAATTAATGGTTTCTTTATGAAATTCTGTCAATCTATTAATACTCATCAATAGCAGTATATAGTGTCTCAAAATCTATTATATACTAAAAGCAATATAAGATTGTTTTTCGAGACGTTAGGTTTATCCACATCATCAAAATTATTTACAGCAGTTAGATGTAACATATACGGTTAAGCTTTAATCAAATAAACGTAACATAATTATGTTTACATATACACACGTTTAGCGCGTGTCACGTATTTGATCTCTCGCGTATACGGTTTAAGAAAAGAAAAACTCTATCCCAACACCATTCACAGCTACTACCTTAACACCAAAGAAGAGTTCGACCCAATGCTTGATTTCTGTCTTAGTAAATCCCGATTCGACATTAAAAGTATATTGATTCTTTCCCAATAAATGAAGACTTTTTTCTGTAAATACTGCGTATTTGACGATCTGTGGTCCATCTCTGTAAATGGTTGAAAAATAAAAACTACTAGGATCCTCCCTCGCATGTGCACAATTTAACCAGCTCTAAGAAACTCGAACATGTTAGCCTGTCGAGAGAGAAGTTACGTCTTCGTTTTTACGGTTTATCACGCATCCCTTTAATAATGTATTCTATATTTTTCTTTATTTACATCCCTACATATGGAAATAAAAAATTAAGCATAGCCAACATGCGCTCCTTGACCGAGTTATCCAGAATAGACATAGTTCAAAATTATTTGATTTTAACAATTAATCTGGACATGTGGGTATATCTTACGGGCGTACAAGATCTGGAATAACAATTTAACAGAGATAGTACGTACTATATTTGCATGATCTCATATACTCTTTCTGTCTTAAAATAGATGTCTTAGATTTATTAAATTTTGGATAAATCTATTTTGAGACGAGGGAGTATATATACATAGAGTTCATGTCGAATATTGCTCTCTCCGTCTGAAAATAAGTGATTCGGATTAACTAGATTTGTTTGTATCTCGATGCATTTTAGTGTGTAGATACATGAAAATCTAGACAAAACCGAGTCACTTAGTACAACACTTGGTAGCCGTAATTGTTTGATTCTATTCGGCTAGACCCATCCGCGCTTGATGGTATGAAGAAAACCATAATTTTTTCCTCGATCTCCCTCCATTATGCTCTAATCTGTTCATGACATTTATTTGAACCCCACCGCTTGCCTCAACTAGACCACCGGATGATAAGTTGGCATCTACTTCTTTGTCAGTAATCTGCAAATATATAGTCCATAGTCCTTGCATCCTGATTCCGAGCCTAAGTCAGTTTCATTACAACCTTTAGCTCAGCCTAAATCTTCATGCTACCGATGGATTTTATTTTTATTTTATCCTAGGAGGCCATAAGCAATCATTGCACGAGCGGAGCATGAGATATGACAAAGTCATAAAACATATGGCCAACGGACAAAAGATAAGCAGGGTGCTCATCCGGTGTTAGGCTGGTAGTCAGCCCAGAAGCTCATCTATAGGACCAAGCCCTAAATCATATGTGCATCAATTGGTTATGGGGTCTTGTGTGCTTATCAGTCGTTTGATAATATCCGTGGGCCTGAAAAATTAGTAAAGAAAAACCCTATATATTCGTATGCTATTTTGAAACCAAATGATTATATTTTTAATGGAAGAAAAGACGATGATGTGTGCATGAAACTTTGTTTTATTTGTGGAGCCTGAAACATTGTTGGTTTGATCTGCAATGATTTTGTAGAATGTTTGGTTTCAACGTAAAGGATAGGGGCGCATCACTACAAGAACACTACCAATAGTCTGTAGCGACACTTTAAGTCTTAATGTTTATAGAGTTTGTTGGGTCTCCTTATTTCATATGATATTTTTCCTAATAAGTTTTTCTTAATTTAATTGTTGAGAGAAAAGAATGATCCATTAAAATATAGCCTATTGTCCTTAGGTAGGATACCTTAGACGTTGTGTAGAGAACGAAAGGACATACTTTGGACGAAGATGATGCCCATTTGGTTTGAGTCATGAAAAGATTTATCTGGCATAATTTAGCCTTCGCACATCGTTTCCTCAAAGAGCTAAGAAATCCAGTTTGAGTTTACTTACATTTGAATTGAGGGTTTTATTTCGATGTTGGATACAATAAGGCGAACTTGAGTGTCCATTATTATATTTATTTATTTGAACGTTGCCTCACCTTAGCTAATCATTACAAACATTGATAAATAAGAATATACATTTTATATGGTACTTTATCTAAAATATACTCATTGTGACATTACAAGTTAGTGTCGGTATGTGAAATTGGTTGGAGTTTTAGTTCGTCGAATGCTTAGTGGCATGGTCACCCATAATGTTTTCAAACAATTAGTGTCAAATGAAAGAGAGAAAGAGATCCAATGCAGATTGTTCATGGAGGTCGAGTCTCAATGGTTGTTACTAGGTATTGCTTACATAAGAGAGGGTGATGTTGAGAGCTTGTGTGCTAGAATATGTATCAAAATGGGAGAACTGTCTGCCTTTCGCAGAATTATCATACAACAACAGTTACCAAGCCAGTTTGCAAATGGCCCCATTTAAATTTATGTACGGAAGGATGTGTCGTACCCCACTGAATTGGTCGGAAGTAGGAGAGAGTCAGCTTTTCAGACCCGACATCCTAATAGAAGACAAAGAGAAAGTTCACAAGATCCGTGAGCACCTTAAGACCGCCCAATCCAGACAGAAGAGTTATGCAGAGAAGAGACGTCGAGATCTATCCTTCGCTATCAGAGATTTTGTGTATCTCAAAGTATCACCCTTGAAAGGAATGCAATGTTTCCAACTTAAAGGGAAGTTTTACCCTAGATATATTGGACCCTTCAAGATTTTGAATCTCCGAGGAGAAGTATCATATCAACTAGAACTGCCGGAGGAGATGTCATCCGTGCATGATGTGTTCCATATCTCGTTACTTCGCAAATTCCTAGAAGTCCCAGAGAAGACCGAAGTTTTCAACAATATTGATAACAAAACCATAGATCTCAACAAGAACCTAACTTATCGTGAAGTACCCATTCGTATTTTGGAAGAAGCCTTCAGAACCACCAGGACCCGGAGTATCAAGTTTCTCAAGATCTAGTGGAGTAATCATACTAAAGAAGAAGCTACTTGGGAATGAGAAGATTACATTAGGACTGAGTTTCCAGATCTCTTTAGTTCCTAGTTTTATTTTCTTAAATCTCGGGACGAGATTTTGTTTAATGAGGGAAGGTTTCTAATATCCCAAAAATATTAAACAAGATTATCAAGTTCTAATCACCCAAGTTTAGGGTTAACAAAAACTTTTATTATTAAAATTAATATGAACGCATGTGTGATGGCGGGCGGTTGACGCCTCGTTGGGAGACCTCAAGAGCAAGGTGTGATGAGAACATCAACAAGTTTTCCCTCAGTAAGAAACCGAGGTTATCGAACCAGTAGGAGGAAGGAAACGTCTCAAAGGTGTTGCAAGCAACTTGGAAACCTGCACAACACAAACTAAAGATTTTGCCCCAACGAACAACGAGGTTGTCAATCTCACTGGTTTGCTGTAACAAAGTATTAACCGTATAGTGTGGAAGGTAATAGTGGTTTGCAGCAAGTAAACAGTAACAGTGGAATATGTATCAATGGTAAAGATTGGACCGGGGTCCATAGTTCACTAGAGGTGTTCTCCTTAGATAAGCAAACATGGCATGCTGGGTAAACAAATTACAGAAGGGCAATTGACATGACTGAGCAAGACAAAACAATGCAATAAACATCATGATCCTATGAGATTCGATTGGGAAATACAACAAGATACATAGACCGCCATCCAACTGCATCTATGACTAGAAGTCCGTCTTTGGGTTATCATTCGAACCCCCTCCACTATTAAGTTGCAAGCAACAGACAACTGCTTTAAGCAAAGTCTGTAAGGTAAACAATCCACTTGTTCCATGAACAAGGGACCGTTGTTTTCTCCAGTGGCAACAGCACATCTACAACCTTAGAGATTTCTGTCACTTCCCTTACATAAAATAGAGGCATGAACCCACTATCGAGCATAAATACCCCCTCTTGGAGTCACTAGCAGCTACTTGGCCAAGATAGCTACTAAAACGGAGAGCATGCAAGATCACAAACAACACAGACATGATAGAATCAATAAGACAAAATCATTAATCAATCTGACATAGTAATCTCAATATCCATCGGATCCCCGCAAACACAACATGCATGATTACAAATAGATGAGATCTTGATCATGAACGGAGCTCACAAGATCTAGACATGAAAGCACAAAGGAGGAGATACAACCATCTAGCTACTACATGAACCTGTAGTCCAAGGTGGAACTACTCACGCTTCATACCGGAGGCTGGCATGATGAAGAAGAAGGCCTCCGGGATGATCTCCCCTCCGGCAGGGTGCCGGGAAGAGCTTTAGATCCCCCTGATCTAGGGATGATGGTGGCGGCGACTACAGACGGTTTCATGGAATTCTGATCGGGTACTTAGGGTTTAGGCATTGGGGGCTTCTTATAGGGGAAGAGGCGAGGCAGGAGGGCGGTCAGGGGGCCCACACCCTGCCCAGGCGCGGCCTAGAGTGGGCCCGCACCTGGTGGTCTGCGGCCGCCCTGTGGCTCCCCTCTATCTCTCCTCTAGACTTCGTGTTCTCCTCGGTGAAATATTGACTTTGGCTTTTGTCCCGTCCAATTCCAAGAATATTTCCTTACTAGCTTTTCTGGAACCAAAAACAGAAGAAAACATGCAATTGACACTGTGGCATCTTGTTAATAGGTTAGTACCAGAAAACATATAAAAACACCTCAAAGTGTAGACAAAGCAAAGCAAAGTAGATACTAAACAAGCATGGAACATCAAAAATTATAGATACATTTCCGATGTATCAAGCATCCCCAAGCTTAACTCCTGCTCTTCCTCGAGTAGGTAAGTGATAAAAGAATAATTTTTTAGGTGACATGCACTATCAAAACCAAGATCAAACCATTTGCAAGCATTGAAAGCTGGGATCAAAGAACTCTAAACATGAGCATGAAAGATGGAGTTCTAAAAATAAGATAAAGTAACTATGCATGTAACATAAAAGGCTACAAACAAAGATCATGAATAACATGCATTGAAAAACGTTTATTTGTTTCACATACAGAAAACATAGCATAGTGGCATTCAGCTTGTCCCTCATAGAGTAGCAAATAGATGCATAGGACACCTTCAAAGTTCATAAGAGTGACTAGATACAAATAGCACAAGAACAAGTAATATCAACAATATGCATCAATCAATAAGTTTTGGGACAATACACATATAACTAAGAATGGCAACTATGCTCTCTTAACTAGTTCCTAAAGGTAGAAGGTGGAGACTCAATATAATAGTGGAAGAAAATCCCTTCATATAGGGAAGCAGGGATTTCAAGTCTCAAAAAGAGCTTCCAAAAATTATGGTACTTATTAGCTTTCACCCCCATTGCCCCTATCATAAGCATCTTGAAGTGATTAAGGTTAAAGTGAACACACTATGGAGTATATGCTTGACAAAGTATAAGTTGGCAATCTCATGTCCCTTGAATACGAGGTTCGCTCCTCATGCTACTCAACTTTAGTCACCTGTAAGTTATTGTCATAGTAAGTACATGTGTATCATAGAGAACCGCCTACGGGGTACCCCTTGCACATGGTACAGGAGCTATCCCATAACCAAAATGACAAGACAAGCAGACAATGAGCATCTCAGCAATCTTCTTATTTACCATGGGAATATGGTGCTTTTTTCTCTCTTTCCTCTTTTCTCATTGTGTCCCTTTTTTATAAGAAGAATTCTTTATAGATGTCACTATGGTGATGCTGCAAGTTTCCACCATGATTAGGCATGGCTTAGGATAGCGGCCCAGGTGTTTCTTCTAACACACATACATAACTCCATGGACTTACAAGATCCCCTTTCATTTCACATCGACGACATCCATAGAAAAAAGAGCATGATATCAACTGTATACAAAGTACAAGTGCAATGTTGAAAGCGTTCCCCATGACAACACAGTTCTACTAATTCAAACGTATAAGTGCAAGTATATACAACATATATGACACAATGCTTCAAGTTTATTAGGGGCAAGAAATATAAAGTATGCCATCAAGTTTGTGAGATCTTTAATCATGTAACACCCTCAGAATCGGACCTATGCAAGTTTTAGCAAAATTCGCCAAACCCGCATAGAAACGATTCAAAGGTGCCCACCAGGCACTTTCGTGCGGGTGGAAAACGAAGTAATAACAGTACACAACAGTCCTCGATGGGACCCACAGAACAGATATATATAACAGCGACTCAAAGAGTCAAGAATACAGATATATTATACAAAGATCCAAATCACCTTGAAAATGATAGAGCGTCCAACTACGGACAAGATGCAAATGGGGCTAAGAGCCCTGAAGAATAACCAATGGCGTCCATAACCCTGCCCAGGCCAAGCCGGAAGGGTAACCCTGCTAACGGCGTCGATCTCAAAACCTGCTTAAACAAAAGGTGCCGACAAAAGGGCAAAGGAAAAGAAGGAGCGTCGATCTTGAGGCCAAGACACGGCGAGGCTAGAATGGCGGTCCTCGCCTACATAGGTATGGTGGATCAAGGCAAAGATGCACTAAACAACCTATAGAGACTCGATAACCGGCGGCAATTCGAGGGGGTAAGAAGGACCTATCCGAACCAACCCGACACTATCATCAAACAAACCCATCTGGCGCTTTCCCTCGAGACCAAACGAGGAAGTCAACCGAGGAACTCACACCGCTGGCGCTTTACTTATTCGGTTATAGTTGCGGCACTTACTAGTCGGTATAGATAATCATCCGATAAAATAAGCGTGAGCACTTTTAGTTAATCATTCCGTTATAGTGGCAACACTTACTAGTCGAGATATAATTAGTATGAGATAACCCAAAACCCAAAGCTTGTTGGTACTTTTATTCAGCCATTCCGTTGAAGTTGCCATACTTACTAGTCGATACAATTGTCGCATACAACCAAACAAGCAATTGTGGGCAGTATTAATTAGCCATTCCATTATAGTGAAGCTGATTACTAGTCATTATAAGTCAAATTTATAGCAAGAACTTTAGTTATGCTTGTCTATGATCGAGATATCATGCTCCAAGTCGTCCATATCCATGACACGGCTTGAGAAAGTTTTACCGCCGGGTGCACCAATAGCAACACACGCCGATCAACCTCGAAAACCAAATCAAAACCCAACGAGGCTTTCACGATCGAACAATCACAGGATTCAGAAATATTTCAGGGGCCACCTTAAGTAGATCCCATAGCAACGGTGACCGACGAGACTCAAGGTTTGGGTATCTACTGTGAACGATGGGAACCGAAAGTGTGGCTTGTCGACACGCATGAATCGTGTCCCGATCCTAACAGATAAAGTGTGCTCTCGCACAATTTAAATCTGAAAGTAGCATGGCATAAGTACAGATCGTAAATAAAACCTCAAACTAGTTTGTGGCCCCAAGAAATAAGACTGAATCAAGCTCGCTCGGGGGTCCCATATACCTCCCGGATGTGGATAGCGCGATAAATCAAGGAACAGGTATCAAGTACTCGGGGTCTTACGGGACACAAGTGGGCGTTCGGAAACCAAATATTTTCTATCACCCACCGATGCCTCTGCTTATTCAATTTTAGTTGTTAAACAGGAATTTAAAGTGAACGATAAGTAAAACTAGGATCATCTCCAACATCAACATGCGGCAATACATCCTCAACTGTGGCATATGACGACAAACATCAGCACTTGAACAAGCAACTACGACGCGCAAGTCCAACTATCTACCAAACAACAGGTAATAGGATGTGTCCAAGGCAAATATAGGGCTGCAAGGGATATCACGGTACGGAAACTAGAGCATCGCAACACAGATAGCAATAGATCAACAGGAGGGAATAAATACTATAAAAGTAAGATAGGTAGAAAGGGGGAGATGCTCGCCTGGAAACATTGTCGAAGGTCCAACCGAAGATCGGGGCGAAGCTCACATCAACTCAACGGCCTTATCCGCGAAGAAACAAAACACTAGAAGAAACACCGGATGCAATATTTAATACACGGCAGAAGATCGGCATGATGCATGTATGATGTATGGCATGGTAAAGATGCGATGCGATTAGGTCAAATTAAGCGGAACCGGGGTCCCGACAAATATTTAAGTGGTTCAAGTTGTTTAGAACCCCCGCAATCAAATGTTGTTTAACAAGGCAGAATGTATCACCGGTTCGCTACACAGTTTAAATGAGGCCAATATGAGACTAGATTTGCCCGCATATGGGCCCCATATTTAATTATCGGTGAATCGGCAAGAGGCCCCCAAACCACATGAATGTATGCATGCATGACAATTAAATATGCAACAAGTTGATATCATTTATAAAATAGGGTATCGAGGAAAAGGGTCACACATTAGGGGCCTCGACGATCTTGTTAGGGTTCGATGAACTTGGGGTTCCGGGGTTCGGGGTCGGTCTCAGGGTTCCGGGTCTAGGGTTCGGCCTCGGCGGGATCGTTCTCGGGTAGCGGAGGTAGATCTTGTCGAATCCGTAAGCGGACTTGGTTCGTGTATGGTGGCCGGATTCTTCCGGTCGATCTTTCTTTGTCGCCGCGAAGGTCTTGTCGGGTCCCACGGGGTCGGTCTTGTCGCTCGAAGTAGAACTTGTCGTGCTTGTGGCGTTCTTGGCCCTAGGAAGTACATGTTGTATCCATGAAGACGATCATGTCGGTCCGCTCCGCCTTCGGGTTCAACGGTCTTGGCATCCCATGAAGGCGTCCTCGGTGCTCCGTGGGTCGGGTCTTCGGATGATCGGGATCTCGACTTTAGGGTCGGGACGGCGATCTTGCGGTGCGGGCGGTCTTGATTCCGACACAAGTGGTTTCCGGTCGAGGTTGTCCTGCGTTTGACATGGCACTCGCATTCCCTCCCCATGACAGGAGGTTGTTGGTGGCGGTGGTAGGCGACCTGACGATGCGCGATGCAACAGGGAAAAAGGCTCCGGATGGCGGCGCAGATGGCGTGGATGGGGCGAGCTCGAGGCCGAGGCGCCGGGCTAGAGCCACAGGAGGCGGGCGGCGGGACGGCCGGGCGAAGCGAGGGACGAGGCCGGCGGTCGTCGAGGACGCGCGCGTCTGGCAGTGGTGGCGGGCCGAACACGGTGAGGAGAGGGTCGGCGCTGCAGAGAGGCGTCGGGCGGGGACGTGCACCGCGAGGGGAACAGTGGCGAGGCTCGGCGGGGTCCGCGAGGCGGGGACTTCGCGGCGCGCAGTGGCGGCGCGCGGGCGAGGGCGGAGGCGGCCTGGCCGCTGGGCGCAGAGGCGGCCTGGCGGCGGTGGTCGCGGCGGGTCACGCTGGCTCGGGCGACGAGCCCAGTCGGAGGCGCAGGGGCAGCGACGAGGGCCGGGCGGAGGAGAAGCGGTGGGCGGAGCGCCGCGGGGAGCCGAGGGAGGTGACGGTGGTTGGTCGGGCTCGGCGGGACGGGCGCCGGAGGCGGGCGTGGTGGCGCGTGAGGGCGAGGTTGGGGAGCAGGGCAGGAGGAGGGCAAGGGCGTCATGGGAGCGCTGGCGGAGGAGGAAGCGGGGGGCGAGGCAAGGTGGGATGGAGACGCGAGGCCGGTGGTGGGAGAGAGAAGGGAGAGGGGGCACGCGTGAGGAGAGGTGGGGTCGCGTGGGCTGGGGGCGACCGCGTGGGGGGCGCGGCTGGGCACCGCGTGCGTGGCGTGTGTGCTGCTGGCAGGTGGGCCAGGGTGGGGTCGTGGGGCCAGCGGGGCAGAGTGGGGGTGTTGGGTCTAGGAGAGAGAGAGGGAAGAGGAGAGAGGGAGTGGCCATGTGGCAGGGTTTGATTGGTTAGGGGGGAGGGAAAAGGTGAGGTGTCAGCGTCTGGTTGGCCAGGGTGATGTGGCTGTTTGGGTTGGGTAGATAGCTGGGTAGGTCTAGGATTTTACAGGGCGGGTTAGGTGGACCGTTTTAAAAACAGGGGTGGTCGTTCGGGTCTACTCGGCCCGTTCGACTGCCCCACTAAAATAATTTAATATTTTTATTTGTTTTGCGATGAACTTTTGCAAGTGGTTTTTAGACAAATAAAATATCCGGCAGCACCCGGGGTTTGGCGTTTGAATAAAGATGGGGCGTTTTAGAAAACAAAACGGGATTTGCGGGATAGTTTTATGCAAACAATGCATGATGATGACGATGCAATGCACAAATTCAACGCGATTTTCTAGTAGTGGTTTTGCGGGATGCCACAATTCGACACCGCTAACAATGGATCTCGCCCTCGAGATCCACCTCATGGTACCGGAAGGGAGGTCGGCGTCTGATCCTTCGCGCTTCGTGTAGAACCTCGCGACACCACTAACAAGAGGTCGTTGTCCGTGATCGTCGAGAGAACACTCCGGAGACAAAAGGTCGAAGGTAGAGGTATCAACAAATAAAGCCACCTCTATCTCCGAGGGACGGAGTAAAACTGCTGGACCCACCGATTCGATGTACAAGAGCGAATGATAAGAGTAGTCGGATGGTGATCAGTCCATCGCGCACCCAAACCATTACTCTGCACACGAATAGGCGGATTATGCAACCAACTCGGAGTTAGATCAAGATCTCGACAAGCGAGGTTCGGAACACGAGTGATGCGCATCAGATCGGATCTGGCGTAGAGGATGTCGTTGCGTCCGGAAACACGGAAGGCACAAACAAGGAACAAAGAATGGTACCACGATAAAGGATTCCTCAGCAAAGATGAACACCGGACGTAGCATCACCGTTATCAAAGGAGGAAGCGAAACCACAAGATACGACGGAAACCCAACCACGAGAAATCACGGACTCAAGAGAGAGAGAGTGGATTCAAAACACGTCGAGATAAGAGGAGAATAGCAGAGGGTAAGAAGTAAAACCAGACCTAGTCGTAACTATCCAACCGATTTTGCAAAATAGTTTTGACACTCTACTTCCGTTAGCTAGGTTATCCTACAGTCGGACTTGTGGGTATCGCAAGCCTTGAGCTCGATACCACTCAGTAACACCTCGAGAATCGGACCTATGCAAGTTTTAGAAAAATTCGCCAAACCCGCATAGAAACGATTCAAAGGTGCCCACCAGCACTTTCGCATGGGTGGAAAGCGAAGTAATAATAAGACACAACAGTCCTCGATGGGACCCACAATGAGATATATAACAATGACTCAAAGAGTCAAGAATACAGATATATTATACAAAGATCCAAATCACCTTGAAAATGATAGAGCGTCCGACTACGGACAAGATGCAAATGGGGCTAAGAGCCACGAAGAATAACCAATGGCGTCCATAACCTGCCTGTGCCAAGGGTAACCCGCTAACGGCGTCGATCTCAAAACCGCTTAAACAAAAGGGTGCCGACAAAGGGCAAAGGAAAAAGAAGGAGCGTCAAGATCGAGGCCAAGACACGGCGAGGCTAGAATTCGGCGGTCCTCGCCTACATAGGTATGGTGGACTGAAGCGGCAGCGGCAGCATGCACTAAACAACCTATAGAGACTCGATACAACTGGCGGCAATTCAGAGGGGGTAAGAAGGACCTATCCGGAACCAACCCGACACTATCATCAAACAAACCCATCCTGGCGTTTCCCCCTCGAGACCAAACGAGGAAGTCAACCGAGGAACTCACACCGTTGGCAGTTTTACTTATTCGGTTATAGTTGCGGCACTTACTAGTCAGGTATAGATAATCATCCTGATAAAATAAGCAGTGAGCACTTTTAGTTAATCATTCCGTTATAGTGGCAACACTTACTAGTCAGATATAATTAGTATGAGATAACCCAAAACCCAGCAGTTGTTGGTACTTTTATTCAGCCATTCCGTTGTAGTTGCCATACTTACTAGTCAGATACAATTGTCGCAAGCGACAACCAAACAAGCAATTGTGGGCAGTATTAATTAGCCATTCCATTATAGTGAAGCTGATTACTAGTCATTATAAGTCAAATTTATAGCAGTAAACTTTAGTTATGCTTGTCTATGATCGAGATACTGTGCTCCAAGTCGTCCATATCCGCGGACACGGCTTTCAGAAAGTTTTACCCGGCCGGGGTGCACCAATAGCAACACACGCTCGATCAACCTCGGAAAAACCAAATCAAAACCCAACGAGGCTTTCACGACTGAACAATCACAGGATTCAGAAATATTTCAGGGGCCACCCTTAAGTAGATCCCAAGCAACGGTGACTCGAGACGGCTCAAGGTTTGGGTATACTACTGTGAACGATCGGGAACCGAAAGTGTGGCTTGTCGACACCGCGGAATCGTGTCCCGATCCTAACAAGACAAAGGTGCTCCTCGCACAATTTAAATACGAAAGTAGCATGGCATAAGTACAGGATCGTAAATAAAACCTCAAACTAGTTTGTGGCCCCAAGAAATAAGATGAATCAAGCTCGCTCGGGGGTCCCATATACCTCCCGGATGTGGATAGCGATAAATCAAGGAACATGTATCAAGTACTGGGTCTTACGGACACAAGTGGGCTCGAAACCAAATATTTTCTATCACCCACCGATGCCTCTGCTTATTCAATTTTAGTTGTTAAACAGGAATTTAAAGTGAACGATAAGTAAAACTAGGATCATCTCCAACATCAACATGCGGCAATACATCCTCAACTGTGGCATATGACGACAAACATCAGCACTTGAGCAAGCAACTACGACGCGCAAGTCCAACTATCTACCAAACAACAGGTAATAGGATGTGTCCAAGGCAAATATAGGGCTGCAAGGGATATCACGGTACGGAAACTAGAGCATCGCAACACAGATAGCAATAGATCAACAGGAGGGAATAAATACTATAAAAGTAAGATAGGTAGAAAGGGGGAGATGCTCGCCTGGAAACATTGTCGAAGGTCCAACCGAAGATCGGGGCGAAGCTCACATCAACTCAACGGCCTTATCCGCGAAGAAACAAAACACTAGAAGAAACACCGGATGCAATATTTAATACACGGCAGAAGATCGGCATGATGCATGTATGATGTATGGCATGGTAAAGATGCGATGCGATTAGGTCAAATTAAGCGGAACCGGGGTCCCGACAAATATTTAAGTGGTTCAAGTTGTTTAGAACCCCCGCAATCAAATGTTGTTTAACAAGGCAGAATGTATCACCGGTTCGCTACACAGTTTAAATGAGGCCAATATGAGACTAGATTTGCCCGCATATGGGCCCCATATTTAATTATCGGTGAATCGGCAAGAGGCCCCCAAACCACATGAATGTATGCATGCATGACAATTAAATATGCAACAAGTTGATATCATTTATAAAATAGGGTATCGAGGAAAAGGGTCACACATTAGGGGCCTCGACGATCTTGTTAGGGTTCGATGAACTTGGGGTTCCGGGGTTCGGGGTCGGTCTCAGGGTTCCGGGTCTAGGGTTCGGCCTCGGCGGGATCGTTCTCGGGTAGCGGAGGTAGATCTTGTCGAATCCGGTAAGCCGGACTTGGTTCGGTGTATGGGCGCGTCGGATTCTTCCGGGTCGATGCCGTTCTTGTCGTCGCGAAGGTCTTGTCGGGTCCCACGGGGTCGGCCGGTCTTGTCGTTCGGAAATAGAACTTGTCGTGCTTGTGGCGTTCTTGGCGTCCTAGGGAAGTACATGTTGTATCCATGAAGACGATCATGTCGGTCCGCGGGCTCCGGCCTTCGGGGTTCAACGGTTGCCTTGGCGTCCCATGAAGGCGTCCTCGGTGCTCCGTGGGTCGGGGTCTTCGGATGCTCGGGATCTCGACGCCTTAGGGTCGGGGACGGCGATCTTGCGGTGCGGCGGTCTTCGGTTCCGACACAAGTGGTTTCCGGTTCGAGGTTGTCCTTTGCGTTTGACATGGGCACTCGCATTCCCTCCCCATGACAGGGAGCAGGGTTGTTGGTGGCGGTGGGTAGACGACCTGCTGACGATGCGCGCATGCAACAGGGGAAAAAGGGGCAGCTCCGGATGGCGACGCAGACGGCGTGGATGGGGCGAGCTCGGCTCGAGGCCGGAGGCGCTCGAAGCTAGAGCCACAGGGAGGCCGAGCGGCGCTGGGACGGCGAAGCGACTAGCGAGGCAGGCGGCGGTCGTCGAGGCCGCGTCTGGCGATGGTGGCGGGCGAACGCGGTGAGGAGGCGGCGGCTGCAGAGCGGCGTCGGCGGCGATGCACCGCGAGGGGAACGGCGGCGAGGCTCGGTCCGGCGAGTGGGGACTCAGCGGCGCGTAGGTGGCGTGGCGGCAGCGGCGAGGCAGCGGGCGGCCTCATGGCGGCGGCCCTTCTGGCGCGCGCGCCTTGTGGTCGTCGGTGGGTCACGCAGGCTCGGCGAGCCAGTCAGCGAGCGCGAGCGGCAGGCAGGCGGAGAAAAGCAGTGGGCGGGAGCGTCGGGGAGCCGAGGAGGTGAGACGGTGGTTGGTCGGGGCCGGCGTCATTGGCGAACGGGCGCTGGAGGCGGGCGTGCAGCGGCCTTGGCGAGGGTTAGAGGCAGCCGGGCAGGAGGAGCGTCAGCGGCGGTGGGAGCGCCGTGAAGGGAAGCGAGGAGGCGAGCTCGGGCGGCAGTGGGATGGAGGCGAGGGCGGTGGTGGGAGAGAGAAGGGAGAGAGAGGCACGCGTGAGGAGAGGTGGGTCGCGTGGGCTGGGGGCGACAGCGTGAATTTGGGCACCGCGTCGTGGCGTGTGTCTTCTGGCAGGTGGGCAGGTGGGGTCGTGGGGCAGTGAGCGAGTGGGGTGTTGGGTCTAGGAGAGAGAGGAAGAGGAGAGAGGAGTGGCCATGTGGCAGGTTTGATTGGTTAGGGAGGAAAAGGTGAGGTGTCGGTCTGGTTGGCAGGTGATGTGGCTGTTTGGGTTGGGTAGATAGCTGGGTAGGTCTAGGATTTTACAGGGCGGGTTAGGTGGACCGTTTTAAAAACAGGGGTGGTCGTTCGGGTCTACTCGGCCCGTTCGACTGCCTCACTAAAATAATTTAATATTTTTATTTGTTTTGCGATGAACTTTTGCAAGTGGTTTTTAGACAAATAAAATATCCGGCAGCACCCGGGGTTTGGCGTTTGAATAAAGATGGGGCGTTTTAGAAAACAAAACGGGCTTTGCGGGATAGTTTTATGCAAACAATGCATGATGATGACGATGCAATGCACAAATTCAACGCGATTTTCTAGTAGTGGTTTTGCGGGATGCCACAAATCACTAAGTTTTCGCATAACAAAATACTTTTTAATTGGAACATCTGTCCCCGGCATGGTGGTGGTGACCTCCCTCTCCGCGGGAGTGGTCGGCTGGGTGGTTTTGCCATCGTGCGGCGGATCCTGCTAGTTGCCGGTGGGTGGCGTGGGGGCTACTGACTCGGTTTCAATAAAGGTGACGGTCCTTGATCCCTCCAAGACAAGACAAAGATCTGCCTAATATTTGTCTACATTTATCTCGTTCATGTGTCGTGTTCCGGAAGGCTTCGCTGGCGAACTCCATAAATGCGATCATGCCGAGAGATTGCTGGATCGGATGGGATTCGGACGTGCGCACCCATGGCTTACTCTGACCGTTTGGTTTCAGAGAGTGCACTTCAAAGCTTTGTTGGTTGGATGTTAATATCATGGGGCATGTTCTCATTCCATGGTGCTGACGAAGAATATCATGGAGACCAAGATCTGTGGACTGACTGGTGGTTCAAGTGTGGGCGGTGATGAGTAATTGGCTTGGTGATTCGTGACTTGGAGTAGTGGCATGCAAGTGGGTGGGGTTGAAAATCCAGGGTCTAACCTTAATTGGTTGTGTCTGGCAATGGCCTTGTTGAAGGAATTGTTTTGAGAGTGTGGAGTTTCTTCAGGGTGAAAACCTAAGATCTTTGACCGGGCGATGATGGTGTTTGTGCACTGTTCCCTTCTTGGAGGTGTTGTTTTTTGAGAAGCTGGACTTATGGTGTTGTCTTGGTGGTGGTAGTACTGTTGTTTCAATGAATGGGTACTTTTCTTTTTTTGTAATTCTTCTGTATTTTTTGGCTGTGTGTATCCATATGGCCGTTAGGGAAATGCATTGTTGCAGAGGCTGAGTGTAATTGGTATCTTCTGATATTAATATGTGCTTCTTTACAAAAAAAGATGCGTGTTTGTATATGTAGTTAATACATACGTCGACCAGCCATATCGGCGACGGCTACACCATGGCGCTTAGCCGAACCACGTCGGAGAGGCTGATCACTTGCTTGATACTTGTCATGGTTGTGAAAACAAACAAGTGAAATCCAAGGGAATAGCGGCGGTGATCGGCATTGGCACACGCGAGTAGTCATATGTGAGAGGCTGGAATACACTATGCCTATACTGGGTATGTAGGTTTTAGATATGGATTTGGACATGTCTATTTTATTTAATAGTAACGATACGTAACAGCGGCATGCCGTAACAGTGGCAGGCTGAAACGATAACAGACCGAAATAACGGCAGACCGAAACAACAATAGCTCTAAACAATAACAGGCCGAAACAGTAATAGGTCAAGAAATTAACAGGCCTAAACAGTAACGGGCCAAGACGGTAACAAACCGGAACAGTAACTCTCGAAACAGTAAAGGGCCAGAACATTAAATGGCCAAAACAGTAACGGGCCAGAATAGTAGCAGGCCTGGCCAGGAAAAATGCCAGGATCGTATCAGGCCAGAATAATAACAGGCCGAGTTTGCACCAGGCCGGAACAGTAACAGGCCGAGGAACTCACCAGGTTAAAACACTAACGGGACAGAACATGGGCCAGATATTTATGGGCCTGAATAGTAGGGCCCAAAGTATATGGGCCGGGTTCGAGCAGTACGTGCAGGGCCGGCCCTGAGGGGGGACTGGAGGGGCGGCCGTCCCGGGCCCAAAATTTTGGGGGGCCCTCCACAGATATGTGCTGCATATATGGGCTATAATAGATATTAGAAAAAATAAAAAATAGCAGTTTCGAGTTTTATATTTAGATTGGGTATATACTTTGCTAGACGCACACATATATTTCTGATTTGGAGTCCATCACAACAGCACGTACGTAACATGCGATCAGATCAGCTATCGATATCTTTTATCGTATCATGCATAGACAGGGCGCACGCCGGTTCCTGCCTCGCCCTTGACTCGACGTTGTGCTCTTGATCCTAGAAAGGCCCGCATGCGGCAAGCAACAAGCCGTCTTCCATCGTCCGATGGTTGCCTATCGCCTCGCATCCTCGCCCTCTGCCTGCGGCTGCCTCTCATCTCGTCTTGGTCGTTCAACGTCTGCAGGTCCGAATTCTGAATTTCTGATCCCACTCCCAGTCTTCTGCAGTCTAACGTTGCCCCTAATTTTTGTTCTAATTAGTAGTTCTTCTTTATACTGTTAGTGTGGTTAATTGGTTATGGCACCTGGTTCCGGTGCTAAGAAAATAAAAAAGAGAAAGGAAGAATAGAAGTTGATTAACTCACAGAGAGGATCCCTTCATAAATTTTTAAAGGATAACACGAGCACTTAGGAATCCAGTTGAGTTAGCACTAGTTTTTGTTGAACAACAGAGTAATATTGATCCAGAGGATGATATCGGTACAGAGGAGAACGATGACATCAACGTGGATAATAACAATGTAAGTGATTATGATATCGCATTTGATTCATCTCCTACAATATCTTTGAGTGTTGATTTGGATCCAATTAGTGTGGATATTTATGATCCGTCATCGAGAAGAAGTTTTTGGACGAGATTGATATTGATTCCATTGTCCCTGAATTCTCTTCTAGGAATACAGGGAGAAATTTTGAAGGTAATATGTAAACATTGTCATTTTTATATGAATATTGCAAATGGGTATACTTGAAGTATTTATTCTTCACCATTTCATACATGTATATAAAAAAATAGCAAGGGGCCCTAAATTTTAGTTTTGCCCCGAGCCCCTAAATCTCAAGACCGGCCCTGAGTACGTGGATATACAATAATGGCCAGAAAGGTTGCTCGCAAAAACGGGCTGGCCAAACGGGCACATTTCAAACAGTATAGGACGGAACACTAACAGGCATGTGTATTTATGGGCCATACAAATGGGCCAATTTTAAACAGTGTATGTAGAAATAGTAACGGGCCAGAAAGTTTACGGGTTGCCTACGACTGCACTAGTGAGCCCATTTGTAACAGTGCATGGAAAAACAGTAATGGGCCGCTATCCTGTTGGGCTTCCTTAATGGGCCGGCCCACTTAATAATTATCAGGCCTTGGTTGGCATGTCTTCTACCATGATTTCATTGACAGTTAACGGCGTTAACTGGCCGTTAACGGCGCTCGCCACATGGCACTTTGCATGATGTCAGTAGTCAACGTGGCTGGCGAACACATCTATGAAGGAACGACTTTTCGTGGTTGAAGGGTGCGCTCCGCCACGGTCGAAAAAAAGCCGTGGTAGATTCATTTGTGACGGGGCTTTTACCACGAAGGGCATCCCTCGTAGAAGACTTTTCAGCCACGAAAAACGGGTCTTAAACCACGAAAATCGTCCGTTGTAAAAGGACATTTTTATTATAGTGAGTATGTCCATCACACCATTCTCATAATGATATGATTTTGTTATTAATAACATCCTATGTTCATGATTAGTAAATCATAATCATCTATTAATCAATAAGCTAGTATTACAAGAGGCTTTACTAGGGACTCTTACATGTTTACAAATAACACAAGTATTAATGTTTTCTGTTAATACAATTATTTCATGGTATTTAAACATTTATTATTAACACAAAGATATAATAACTACTATTTTTATTATTGGCTCTTGGGCATATCTCCAACAAGACCTTACTATCTTTATTGTTTTGTTGTGCTGATTCTCTACTTTAGCTTTGAATATCTTATATTTATCCAACGCTTCCGATCTTTCTTTAATTGGATAAATATAACCATAACGGGATTAATCATCTGTGAATGTTATGAACGAGTCATAATCATCCACACTTTACGCTGTAAATGGTCCACATATGTCAGGATGAATAATTTCTAGTGTTTCGGTGCTTCGTTTTGCACCCTTTTTTATTTGCTTTACATACTTTCCTTTAACGCAATCGGTGCATTTCTCTATATCGAAGAACTCTAATGGAGGGACAATATCGTTTTTAACTAGTATTTCTATTCCCCCTCGAAATATGGCCTAAACGACAGTGCCATAATTTCGACGAGTCTTGAGTTCTCTTTCTTTTCTTTGAATCTTTATCTGACGCGGAAACATGCTCATTCACATTACACACCGAATATACTTTTTCATGAGTGGATAATAGACAAATCTCATTGTGAAGGAAAGTAACACCCACACAATCTTTATTACACCAAATGGCACATTGGCCATGTCCAAAACGACACTCATAGTTTACTTTGTCCAAACGTGACACACTTATTAAATTTCGGTGTAAAGAAGGAACATAAAGGACATCTCTAAGAAGGATCGCCGATCCATCAGCAAGCTCCAAGGAGATGTCGCCAACAGCCTCAACGTCCGCTTGGACTCCATTTGCGAATTCAATGCATCCTTCGCTTATTTTCATAGTCCACGTTGAATGGAATCCCTTTCCTTGCCATTAGTTCCTTTAGTAAAACAAGACAATCTTTCTTCAAATGCCCTTTCTTGCCGCAGTGGAGACAAGCATCTTTGTCCACTGGGAGAGCAGGAATGTGCTGATGCTGATAGTGCATGGGAGCTTTACCATGTGGATTTGAAGGGGAACCTTGGTTGCTTTGAGTGAAGTTCCTTTTCTTGTTGTCCTTCACAAAGTTCAAGGAACCACCATTCTGGGCTTTGAGCCTCTCCTCTTCTTGTGCACACATGGCAATGGTCTTTTCAATGTCCCACTTTTCTGGGGCCATATTGTAATTGAAAACAAAGTTGTCAAACTATTGAGGCAGTGACGCCATGACTAGGCGGACAAGGAGTGCAGGATTTAGATCCAGATCAGCATCTATGGGCTTCAACTTTGCAGCCATGTTGCTCATTCGGAGGATATGCTCCCTGATTCCATGTCCACCTCATGTGTACTTTTCTGTCACCAGCTGCTTTAGCAGCTGGGTTGTATATGTCTTTGAAGAGCCAGTGAACTGGCTCTTTATCTTTTCTAAGTACTCCACAACGGAAGCACACTCTATGATTGAGCCAACAATGGCCAGCTCAATCGTGTTCTTTATAAATTCCATACACTTTTTATTGGTAGTTTGCCACTTTTTATTCTCTGAAGTGTAGGACATCTCCAGTGGAGCATAGTCCCTTTTCTTTTTCTCCCATACAGCATCGCCATCTGCATCAGCTCGGATTCTCTCTGTCGGCTTGGTGGGAGGCTTGGTCTCAAGGACCCAATCCACCTCAGCGCATATGAATGCCAAGTCCACTTTGTTTCTCCACTCGGAGTAGTTGTCACCTCTTAGTGTGGGGACATCCTTGATGCAGCTCATCAAATAGTTGTGGTGACCCAGCATACCACTGCATGTGTAGTACACTATAGTCGTTGACATAACATTCACAGAACACCGTTCCGTAAATATCACATCCCTCAGAGTGGTACAACAGAAACATTGCGGGTCCATATTACAAAAGTACACACATTATTATTATTACAATACCGGAAGTTCAAGACTTCCAAAATATCCAACTTACAAACAAAAATATAAAGTGTTTCAACAGAATTTAAAAGTAGCAACTCCGTCTAAGAGTTGAGCTCAGCAGCTTATTCTATAGAGTTCATGCTGCTCGGCTCCATTGGTTACTACTAACTGTGGATAATTATTTGGACTCTTTATCATCGACACCGTAGCGGATCTCGTAATCCACTCCTTCAACACCTCCGGATAGATCAGGTTCCTCGTAGAACACATCTTCTTGGCATTCGGCTGCATACATTGGCACGTCTCCGGGATCCTTAGAGTCTAAGCAAGGGATCAAATGAAAGAATGAGTAACAACGTTACCCAACAATTTCATTATATGCAAGGTGGAATGCTCTAACTACCACCTCGGAATATAAATCCTTGGCACTATGCACTTTTTGTAAATGCTTCTTCAAAGATTTATTTTATTCTAAAAAAACTATGACAATTAGCCTTCACAGGTTGACCAGAACTTTCATGGAGTTACTTTCCTGCCGCGTTCGTAGCTCCTTCCCGGAACAGGGAGTAACAAGTTACAGTTCTTACACTCTGCAAAGGTGCGTTACTTTACCCATGAGAGATCAACTCCTTGTTGCACAATCGGGCGTACTTTCCCGTCCACAATTCCATGATGTGGGGCCCAGTAGTTGGTCCAAGCCAATCACTGCCCCCTTCGCGACCCCGCATGCCTCCTTGGTGTACACCATGCCCACATAATGAATTACGGCAATAGTTTGTACAAACCGTTAGATGCCAGAACTATCGTGGGACGATGAGGGTTCCCACCCATATGCTGCATATCCTCTATAAATTTCCAATTAATATGCACGCTAGGAGGATAACAGCCACGGCCTGCACATCCGGCTTCATGCGAGAGGAAGAAGATACAACTTACTTCTCTGTCCCATTCCAAATCTCATGGCTAACGCGTAATATACGTCGCTAGAATCACTGATGTCAGGGGTTATTAAGTCCCTACTTGATCATAATTGTTTGCAACTAGAACCCTAAGTTATATTGCTCCGTTATATCATCACTTAGGATGATATCTATGATTTCTTTATTTGTGAAAATAATTTTTTCTTTCTTTTATAGCATATATGATAACACATAATTTGCAAATACTTTGATTAAGACTCTTCAAAGGACATGAGCAAGTGATGAACTTGCCTTGTGATGGCAAGGTAGTGAAGTCTGATGCTTGCACTGGAACTTGAGCTTCTATGTCTACAAAAACATCATTATTGCCCGGTAAGGACAATATTTAAAGAAGCAAAATGATTATGCACGTAATGTAATGCATTTTTTTTAATTCTATATGCATTTACCCTAAATAAGGTGCCCTTAAATGATGATTAAGCATTTATAAATATTAATTTTTAATATTTATAGCGTATATTATTTTATTTTATTTTATTTGACTTTTATTGATTTAATAATTCTTTTAGGAATTATCAATTATACATTAAAAATTGTTATTAAATATTTATTTAGTATTTTTTCAAAAATACTATAATATTAATATATAATGAAAGTTATTTTTATTTATTTTTATCATCTTTCAATAATTTTGTAAAATTCCATAAGGAATATATAAATTACAAAATTCTTATAAAAATTTAAATGTCTAAAATTTTATATCTTATTTTATTAGGATAGAGTGGATTATTGTGAATGCAAAAATATTTTATTTATAATTTTTGGACTTTTATTTTATTTTCTAGAATTTAATTAATTCTAGTGGTATTTTGGTCTTTTCCTTTTTATTCAAACAGGCCTGGAAATGTTTCTGGGCTGGTTGTACTTATTGGGCCCTGGTGGCCCATTAGTCCTAGACAAAAGAGCCACCCTGAAGGGTTTGGCCTAGCTCGGCCCACTCCTCTCTGCCTCTCTCTCCCTCGAGCTTATCCTCTCCTCCTTTGTCCCCGACCCTGTGGCCGGCGATGCCGCCACCGGCGATTCCCGTCGCCGTAGGCCGTTCTGGTCGCCGTCGTGGTGCAACAGGGGGTTGTCAGCGACGCCCGTTCGTTCTATCCAATTGGATTCGAGCCTAGGGCTCTACTGCAATGGATCGATGCCGTCCCGAACCCTAGGGTTTGGGGGTTGGCATGGATTCAAGTGTTGTCGTGGTCGTCGTGCGTCGAGGTGATGTTCTGCACCTCCAGTCGTGATCAGGGTCGCTGCTGTGGCGCCGTGCGGGTTGCAGCGCCCCCTCTGGGGTGCTCCCCGTGCTGCCATGGACGTCGGCCCTTCTGCTTACTCTTCTAATCTTCAGCGAGGACCTACGGTGATTTCGATTCATCTCCCCTGGTGCTCTCTGTGCTTGTTGATCTGATGATAGATGCTGGCAGTGTTCTCTCTTGCTACTGTCTGATTCAGATTAGGATGATTATCCATTTAGGGTTCATGTTATGTGATTGATCATGTACTGGATGAATTGAATCATGTTTGGATGGTCTGTACACATGCTAAATGATTATTGGCCTGAGGCTTGTTGCTTAAGATGATCTATGATGTTTCTGGTGACTTACTAGATGATTTGATGCTTGGATTGCATCAGATTCAGATGATATATTTGCTTGGGAATCATGTTTGATTAAGTCAGTGACTTGATAAGTTTTCGCTATCATCTCTGGGTTTATGATCATGATTTTGACATGATGAAATCATTGTCCTGGTGCTGTTGGCTTAGAACTAGTGTATGGTTTGAGATCATCATGATCAGTGAAGTTTAATATAGGAATATCCTAGTTATGATTCATGTGTTAACAGGAAAATGATTAGTTAAGTTGATTGTTTGAAATTGGTGATGATTAAATGTCTATCCTGATTCATAATGGATTGTTCTTGTGACACCATCATGGTATGGCACACAAGTTTGATTCTAACTCACTGATTGGGTTGTTTTAGGCTTAAGACAAACTTGGCTTTATAAGATAAATAGAGATGCTCTTCTCTGAATTCCCTAAGACCAATGATGTTGGTCTGAGGCTTAGGGATTCAGATCTTATCTAGTTGATTCATCTAGATAGTCCTGGTAGTGGTACCAGCTATTCTTTATTGAATCAAAGCTTGGAAAAAAATGATAATGAGCTTGATCATTCTATGGATCCCAAAGATTTGTTTCTAAGGTGCTACCCTTACTTTAGGCGTGTGCCTAGAAATAGATCATAGGTATATGTATGATTGAATTGTAAAATATAGCTTGACAACCAGAGCAAGGATGTTGCTCTGAGCTCTGGTTGGATCCTGGTACTTTGCTGTTTGCTTTTAGAGTTTAAAAATCCCTATGATGGATTCACCCCACTTGGGTGCTTTCTGAGGGTTTGTTTTATAAAACAACACATGCTTTTCTCTAAATAAGATGATTAGATCATGTGAAGCTTTCATGAAACTCACCACAGACTCTGATGTTTGTGGAGTAAGTTGGTGATGATCTTGATCTAGTTTTGCTAGACTCTTGTGCTTGATCTTGAGCTAATATTCTCATCCTAGCTCCTGGGCTTGATCTTGCTGTCCACCTGATCCATACCCCTCCTTATGTCACCATCCTGGTGATGTGATCTTGCTTTGGTTGGTTTGGTTGCTGGCTGTGGTGCTTGGTTTAGCTGCTGTCTACACTGGATGTTCTTGTGTGTTGTGCAGTGGAGAGATGCACTAGTGCCTCTCCACGACTGTGCTTGTGGTTTTGTGAGATTGGGATTGTGTTGTGTGGTCGACAGCACACCACATGCATGCTGGTGTGTGTCCTGCCCGTGTGCTTGCTATGCACTTGTGGATATGTTCAGAATGTGGAAACTTACTATTACGTGGTTACTTTCACCTGGCTGGTGGATTTGTCCCTCTTGGCTGTTATTTCACTTCTGGCTTTAAATTTATGAAAGATGGATTCTTTCATATTGGTGAAACTTGCCCCTTTTTATAAATTTCTCAATGATGAATTTGTCAAGTGCATTTCACTGACATGTCTGAGAGAAATAATACTAACTCTAACCTTTTATTTTTTCTGAACATTTTATGTTTGTTTTGCAGGTACAGATATAAAGATGAAGATTTAGTTTAGGTTTAGTTATAGAATAGTTATAGAATAATCCAATGTAATTTTCTTATTCTTTTGTACTTTTCATTCTATTATTTTGTAATTTTTATTTTATTCCATTGTAATAAAGATTATATTATTATTAATAAAGAATATTCTTATTCTTTGTATTTTTGCTTTTATGAATTGTGGGGATGATTTCAATAAGTTATAATTTTTTTATAACTTGATTATATATATTGATGAAAAGAAATAAGTTTCATATTCATTATTGTTTTTCTTTGAATAGAATTTAAGTTGTAATAATTATCTCTTAATTAAATTAAGATTCAAACTTATTCCTAACTCACTGAAATTATAATTCAAATACTCAAGTTTAAAATTCAAATTCATTTTAAAACACATAACTCCTTAAAGATCATATCAAAGTTTATAACAATCATCCTTTAAGACTAAACCTAATCTCAAAGTATGAAAGAAACATTGATCACTTCAGGTTTTTATTTGGCGAAAATTTTATCCACATTTTCACAAATAGATGCATGCAACATTCCATATTCCTAAATCTACACTTCGTTAGTTCCTAAATGCTGGGATGTTACAATAGTATCCTCCTGAAACCACAAAGAAGTGAGAACAATAACAATTACATGTATTAATCCAATGTTGGTCAAAATTAAGACATACAAATGTTTATGCAAATAATTCTATATCACCTTTGGGCAAAACATAGAATCAAAAGCACATAACTTTAATCAAAATTACTAAGCATGATCATGCTATTTGCAATGTTGATTAGAAAAATAACATGAACATAACCAGAATAAACACTTTAATATGCTCTCATAAAATTTAATACTCATTTTTATCTATATTAAATTTTAAAAGAGCCCTTTTAACTATTTGCAGCGGAAGAAATGAATACAATTCATTAAATTTTAAACTTTAAAGAAACTTTTACTGTTACTTTTCCATTTTCTAAACAAAATTTCGTTGGATAACTTCGAATAGAAAAACTGTGCAAAAATTCATCAAGACTTATGCAAAAAATGCCTAAAAAGGCTTTTGTAAATATAAAATTGCCACTGTGCAGCGCTAGGGGGTAATAAATGGTCCACGACCTCTCTACGCGCTTAGAACTGCGTCACCACACACACGCCCGCACGCGTAGCGCGCTGCTCATCCGTTATTGCATGCCGCTGCCGCCTATGGCCCCTGCACGCGGCAGAGCTAGCGGCACGCAGCTCCATCTCGGTCGCCAGATGCGGCAGACGCGATTTAACGGCTGCCTGCGCTGGTCGCTAGGTCAATGCGACCACAGTCGTTGGCCCCTGGAAAACCCTAGCCATCGTGTTAGTCCCTCTCTCCCCGTGCGTGCAGATGCTCTCTGGCAGCGCGGCCACGGCTCAGTGTGGAGGCAACGCCGCCCGGCTATTGGCCGGCGACGAGCCCTTCCTGGACACTCCCCTCTGCCTCTTTCTCTTTCCCCTTCACATCAAGATTGAGAGGAAGCTTGCCCCCCCATGCCCCCCTTTCCGGCCACGTGTCCACCCGAGGGTGGGCGTACCGCCGTCATGCGGTGCAGCGGTGGTGCCCTTTGTCGGCGCACGGCAGCGGCCGGTGACCCTTTTCTTTGATCTTTCTGTTTGATTTTGATTCGGGTTCGAGGATTTGGGGACAAAACAGGGGACCTTTTCTTTTTCTTTTCTTTGCCCCAGATGGGGTTTGTTCTTCTTCTAGATGTCTCCTTAGGATACCCATCTAGATCGAGAGGAATGGCGCGGCCGGGTGGGTGGCGCATTGTGCCCTATTTAGGGTTAGGGTTTCTTTTTTCTTTGGCTTTTCTACTCGAAGAATATCTACAGAGCGGTGACTCTGATACCATTATTATGTTTACCAGCTCTAGATCGATACGGTAGATGCTTGTGTTGTTGAACAAATATTGGTACTAGAGGTTGACTGAGAGAGAGAAAGAGAGAGAGAGATCGGTGAGACAAACCTTCTCCCTGGCTCGATGAACCATCGGCGTTGGCCATGGGGTTGACGGTGTATGCGTGGGTGAGAGGTGGTGGTGGTGGTAGAGCTTCACGTGGCTCAGTGCAAACCTAGATCTGTTAGGGTTATAGGTTGGGGGAGCGGCAGCCGCGAAGAACCTTGTAACGTGTGACCCGGTCCTCACCTGTCTTTATATAGCACTGCCATAGGGGCCCACCAACCATGACTTGGTTGGGCGCCCCCGATCAGGGCGCGGGATCCAGGAGTTCGACCGAGCCGTTGGGCTTGATCGGCAAAGGTCAACCTAACACAAAGAACATAGATTTCTTGAATGAGAGTGAAAACATGAACCGAACTTGGCAAGCATATATAGGGGAAGCACATGTCTCGGTTGTCTTTAGAGATCACATGTGGCATGTTCAGTTTTCTCTAGAACCCTATGTTATAGATCGCGGTACCGTGAGAAATAACTCTTGATTATTTTTTTTCAAATGTCTGCTCATACGCATGCGTATTTTTTGCCAAATCTGCCCAAATCTGGAAAGTTCAACCAAGTCTCCGAAACTAATTTGGAATCTGACCCCTGGGGTCGGCGCCATTTTAAATGGCGCCGAAGTTGTACAGGTCGGCGCCAAGATGAAGTAGCTGGGAGGCAAACTAGGAAGGTCGGCGCCGTTTTAAACGGAGCCGACGTCGGCGTCATTTTAAACGGAGCCGACCTCCTTCAGGTCGGTTTTCTGTTTTATGTGCGCCGAACTGTACAACTTCGGCACCATTTTAAACGGCGCCGATACCAGGGGTCAGATTCCGAATTAGTTAAGGATCAGACTTGATTAAACTTTTCAAACTTGGTCAGATTTGGCAAAAAAATACTACGCATGCCACACGGTCTTTGTCGATTGAACATTGGGTTCTGGTTTGCCACGTAAGTACTAGTACTAATGAACCACAGGAAAGTTGTGAACGAAGCTCCACCTTCAACCACAATATCTATCTATCTACTTCCTCTGTTTTAAAATATAAGATGTTTTAGCTTTGTAAAGCAAATATATCTAGACTATTTTTAGTATATATGTTTACTTATGTTTGGAGGGAATCTATACACTAAAACAAGTCAAGATACATTCTCTTCACAAATTTAAAACATCTTATATTTTAAAATAAAGAAAGTATCTTCTATCTATCTATCTATCTATCTATCTACTATTTTTTCTCAAGGTAGATTCGTCTGCCACAGTTTTTTGGTCTCGATTTTTTTCTGAACGATTTTGCCCCTAACCATTTTGGGTATTTGCCAGACCTGCCACCGCAAGTCAAAAGGCACACGTTCGTCCAAACCATCGCCCCCACCGTACGACTTCAGATCGAGAACTTACCCAATTTGCATCGGAGAGAGCGAGGACGCGTCTGCAGTGCCGATGGCAGAGGTTGCCGTCGGCGGCCGTGAGAAGGGGAGGAACAACACGCACGCGTCGGCAGAGGTTGACGTCGGCTGCGTCGATGCTGGAGGTCCCGGTTGCGTGCGCACAGGGTGCCAAGCCGTGCGGTGTGCCGGCCGTTCGCTGGAGGCGCGCAGTGAGGAGTGCTAGCCATCGCGTTGTGGGAGCCACGAGCTCGACCGCCGCCGTGCCGTTAGGCGAGTGAGGGGTCACGCATGGAGTTCGGCCCCAGAGGCCGAGCGGCAGAAGCCAGTCCACCCGCTCCAGAGAGGGACCCAATCTGATCCCTCTCCAGAGAGGGACCCAATTTGGGAAAAAATTCGGAGTTTGAATTCAAATTTCATCCGATGCAATTATGTTCCTGTTGTTTCATCCGGGGTGTATGATGTGGTCGATTCATCTGAACTTTTCGTCAATGCGGAGAGCGAGAGAACTTGTACCGGTGACGCCCGCTTCTGCAGATCAATCACGTTGGCAGCAGCACGCCCTAACGCACACGCCCCACGTTGTTATTACTGCTCAAAAATCTGGGTGCTTTTCTTTAATAGTGCAGATCATAAACGACGACAGTTGTGAACGATTGGTCCATTCTACACATATCGCACGTCTGCATTGACAGATTGTTAATATATACTACTGTACGATACCATTCTTATTCAAATTCCGCGTTGTAGTCTCTGCTAGCTTTAGCTGCTCCATTGCAACCACCTTTTTGCCGAAATTTTTCCATGGACAACTCCCGGTTGATTCAGGATTCGGTTTAGGATCTGTAGCTAGCCACAGCTACAGGCACCTAACCTTGTCCATTTGAATTGTGCCGACATTTTTAATACAAATGCTTGCCAAGTAAGCGGGATGTTCTGAGTTAAAAGGGGACCAATTTGAATTGTTCAGTGTTGTCATGAGAAATAGAACATATTAGACGTTTTTCATCAAGCCTATATTTGTTTTTTTATCCCTAAAAGAAAACGTATATTTGTTTTTCACATATTATGTCGACCTCAATGTGAACTTTAAGAAAAAACTTGAATAGACCGTAACAACGCACGAGCATTCAGCTAGTAGTCATCAATTTCTACATGATCTGTATGTGGAAGTTTTCTCATCTCCTGTTCTTCCAGAAGAAATAACATTTGGAAATTAGAGATTCCAGGTTAAAAAAAAATATAACATCAATATGTGAAAAAACTGGTTTGCTCTAGTATAACCTCTTCCTCAAACTCGGCCAAACTCAAACACGCGGACGACTGAGATCGCTTGATACCCCTTCGTAATTTATGGCACGGTGCTTTTTTAAAAATAATTAACGAATAATTTAGTTTATATATAGTTCTATAGATAACCTGTATGGCCCAATTAATTTTTCTAGATATGCATGCGTGTATGTATATGTAGTTAATACAGACGTCGACCAACACCGTGACGCGTAGCCGGCGTGAACCACGTCGGACATGCCGACCACTTGCTCGGTACTTGTCCGGGTTGTGAGAACAAACGAGTGAAATCCGAGGGAATAGCGGCGGTGATCGGCATTGGCACACGCAAGTAGTCGTATGTGAGAGGCTGGAATACACTATGCCTATACTGGGTATATAGGTTTTAGATATGGACTTGACAAACACACCCTTAGCCCAAACAAAATATACTCCACCAAAGATAGATGCCGAATAAGCATGTTGTAACGTGGGCTCCATGTAGCCCGCTTGTTTTTTTTATTTTTCCAAACTCCGAAAATTTGAATTCAAAGTTTTCAAGAAAATGGGGGAAAATACCTGGATATATCCAAGGATGAAATGTACAAGTGTATAGAGTTTTAGCTTGAAATACTACATATTTTGGCTCAGAAAAAATGACAAAATGTCACAAGACGGCAAAATTCCCAATTCAAAAATTTGAATTCAAAGATTTTCAAAAACTTGGAGAAAAATACCTAGATATAGCCAAGCATGAATTGTACCAGTGTACAGAGTTTCAGCTCAAAATACTACATATTTTGGCTCAGCAAAAAAAAGACAAAATGTCACAACGACAAAACCCCCTGTACCGCCCAGCACTATTCACTGACAACAAAAACTCAATTTGTCATTTTTTGCTAACCCTAAATCCAAAGTTTTTTAGCTGTAAGTTTACACACTGATAGAACACATAATTGGACATACCCTTGTATTTTTTCCAAGATTATTTGAAACTTTTGAATCCATAACCAGGCTCCCGGAGCCTGGGAACCGCCACGCCACGCTCAGATGGATGCTCACTTTGGCTATACCAACTCACTCATATTACATGGGAAAACCTTTTTATAGTATAAGTAACATTGGATCAGCCTACTGACCCATTTCGTCACCTAAAGACAAACATACTCCTCATGTGTTTGCAAGTCAGGTTGGATCAATTGGACACAGCAAGGTCGAGCAATATTTCAAATGTTCAATACTTTCACGAGTAAAATAAAAACAAAACCAGCACAAAGCATGTGGCGCTTTTTAGTTTCTGCCACAAGTTAAGCTTTAGATAAAGCCTTGTTTCGGTAGTTCAGGTTTACATAAACCCTCGTTTTGATCTTCACACAGCCAGTCGGTTACAGATTCATGGCAGGCAACTCACATTCTATGCCAAAATTACATTATATTAATACCACCTCTTGCTCAGTAGTTTTGATATGGTTAGGTCTGTGTCACCGAATCCATCCATGACGGCCTTCGCGGAATGAAATTCTGCTCTCGCAGTTAGGCTGGGAGGGGCAAACACAAATAAGTTAACAAACAACATAGAAAACAACTTTATTTGGTACTGGCTATGCATGCAGAAGGTGAAATAGTTACCTGCTTCGAACAACTATGCACGGCATGCCAATGCGCTCAGCCGCGATGACACTAGGTTGGCTACCCGCTACAAGGATGCAGTTTTGCACATCGCATCCAACATATTCAGACCCAGCTCGCAGAGTGGCTATTATCTTCTCGGAACTGAGATTCGTTACTAAACCGTGAATTCCAGATAATCTTGTCCGGTACAAGAAATAATGCTTAAGCTGCAGACAGGAATAACCTTTTGGATGCTGTATTAATGTCAACACTGAGTTTTAGAAGCGATGCAACCTCCTCTGCTATCCTCTGCTTCTCTGCCGAAGCTGTCACAACACAGCATATGGAAATAAGCGTGTATGGTACTAGCCCTATTGAATATGAATAAGAACACAATTTCTCAAATTAGGAATGCTCACCAGCCTTTTGTGCTTCTTTGGTTAGTTGTTCGTCCAAACTGGAGGCGACTCCTTCGCCAAGAACAAGCTGTCCATAAAAGCTTCTTTCGACCTCCTCTTTCCCAACAATCTTTATCTTTGATGTTCTCTCGGGGCCTAACTTTTCAACTATTGATCTGCAGGGGGAAAGAAACATGTATACAGTGTTTCTTGAACATCATTACAACATTAACCAGATGTTTTAGCAGAACAACACTACCACATATATCAGAGTGTGAGTCTTATTTTGAGACGAATGCAAGTGTACACATGGACAATTTTCACTCCAGAGTAAAATAAGAAAAAAAAACGAGCAATTAACATTAAACAAAACCTTGAAATGTTCTCTCCATTTCTTCCATATGTTGCCAATATGGCTACAGGCACACCTTCACTGAGTGCATCATCGATGAACCTTTGATTTCACACACAATGTCAGACATAGGTAACTTAAAGCAATGTTACTCATTCATAGAGCAAGGACAGGGTACAGAAAAGAGACAACCACAAAAATGAATGCATAATATTGTAGTAGAGGGACATATATTATTGATTGGCATTAGAGCATGCTGAATGGGTTACAACATGCAGAAACTTCTGATTAAATATGTTATGAACAAAATCCTATTGAAGATAACTTGTTGCAAATTTTGTACGACAGAAAAAGATAAACCTACGGTAGTTTATATAATGGGCAAATTCTCCTGTGCTTGGAAACTTTCTGAACCATCCATGCAAGACGCATCAAACGACCCACGATGGTTTGGTACCTGCTGGTACCACCCGCTCCATTGCATGCAGCATTGGAGAGGTACTAGCAGACGTGGACTGGACGGTAATTTCTCCCTTAATTCACTAAGAAAAAACCGCCCCTAATCACTCCTTGCGATAGAACAGCGTTCATGCCGTTCCACTTGCCTGCTCGCCTCAACGACTACAACCTGCTCTGCAATTCGATGCAGCATCGCGATTAGCACAAATCCATTAGAGTCCAACATCAGTTCAGGATCCAGATCACTTTCCCCGTCGAATCAGCTCTCATGAGCCACTCTCTGTCTTGTTGGGCGCAGATCATTCCGAATTCTAATTCCCAAAAGCAGACCCCTCACTTAATTGAGAAACCGATCAATCTTCTAAATCCCAGAAAGAGAGAAGCATCTGCTATTGTACACCTTATCTAGATGGGTTCTTGACTTCTCTCGCTGGAGCAGAACGATGACTGAAAACAGGGGACATATCAGAATTCAGATGAACAGGGGATCGCGAAGAACAGTTAACAGATGAACTATCGATTGGTTGATAGTTCGAAGTCAGACGGTACTTCTTCATTAATGATTGCCTAAACACTTCAGAAAAATTCTTCCTGAAGTGAACCGTCCTTGCTAACTAACTTCCCAAATTGTTTATTCCAAGGGTAATGAAACCATAAGAGCAACTGGTGCCCTCCTCATCTGATGAGCACCTATAACGTTTGCGAGGGACCATTCACGAGCTTTGCGTCTTCAAACTGCTCGAGCTCAGCTAATAGGCTACATCCAGGAGGAGAAGAGAAGGACCGGCAGAGGATCAGTAGGAGAACCCACGGCCACCTGTCCTCCGGTTGTAGCCGCAGCCTTCTCCGTCGCGAAGAGAATAAAATGGAGATGACATGATCTTTGCCGACATAGATCGGAACTGGCTGGGGAAGAAGACCGGGGACTAAAATGACCACACTACCCTTACATAAATCAACGGTGCATATTGAGGAGGTACCGGTTTCAACCAAGAGGTACCGGTACCTCGCTGTACCTCCCAAGCACAGGAGAATTGCTCTATATAATGACCCACACTTCTTGCAAATTTTGTGCTGTGAAAATAGAGCTACCTAGCATACCAGCTGCTATGCTCATGGGTTCTTACAGTTAATTCATGATGACCCGAAAGTGTTCATTAATCATAGCTCAAACCATACTGGAACTCTTACCCTAGAAATGTTTGCAAGAAATAGAGATAAACTGGATACAGCAAACATACTTCTCAACTCCAGGCCGCAGTGGTAAGGCATCAGAAGAAGAGAGCTTTTCCAAAGCTTTCAACTATAGGAAGGATCATGAATAAAGAAGTCACTATAAGGATATTTCAGTTCTAATATAAAGTAAGAAAGGAAGGAAACCCGCATTTTGGTCAGTGGTGTAAAACTAAGCTCATAAATTTATTCAAATCAAACTGTAAATTAGACCACGGAAGGAAAGAAACCGTTTAGCCATTTTGGTTTAGGGTTTAAAATTAAACTCATATTCCTAACGGTCAAAAGTAAATTAGAAATCAGGGATAAAACTGAGTGCACTAAACAGGAAATAAGTAATGTAACCCTGTTTTCATGGTATTATCCGAATCCAGTGCCTTCTAGAGTCCCAGCTGTAAATATCAGTTTGCTAGCTACCTTCATTAGCAGAACTATGGATGATATACCCACTATAATGAGGATATTGTCTGAATATGGTTAGTTTTAAACATGAAACGAGGTGAACCTCATTGGCCAAATTTAGTTGGAATCAAGATATGCGCCTATGATTAAAATTTTAATACCAGCTTCGTGATATTTCTAGATATTAGGTGCATGCATAGAGTAAAGCTGCTACTGACGGTTGGTAAAATATATATCTACCTTCTCACGAAGAACACTTTTTGTAAATGACCCTTTCTCACTAGTTGGTAAAGATGTAGGCCAGCCAATCTGCATCAAGGTAGGAGAAAGGATGGACATGAGCATGCATTTAATTCCAAATTTCCAATGTTTTCATCTGTCAGAAAATGTAATTAGTGAGCTCTACAACACTATTTTACATAATGAACAGATATGTTTTACAGAGGAAATAAATAAATGGTCCCATTCGACAAAGTAGGGAAGTTGGAAGAAGAAACAGAGGTTACCCTGTCAAAGAATAGCACCAGCATCCTTTCCTCGTCACCACTAGCTTTCCTAGAAAACTATGAAGGTTTAGGAAAAAACTCATGCAGCCGAGTCTAAACATGTTAATAAAGGTGTACATAAAAATTACTAGAAGCCACAAATGTAAGAAATTGAAGGGGGATATTCAAATCCATGATACCTCAGGTTAATTGAGACTAAATAATTCAATACGCACCTCACTAAATCAGCATATATGGGCTCTGTCCAATTCGCACAATCTAGGCCAAGATTTTGAAATGCTGATGAAAGAAAAATTTGGACAGTGTTAACCCAAGATGGCGAATAAAGACACTATAAACTTGCACATGCTACATTTCTATTATGTTGAACTCGTAGCTCGTCGTGTTTAATTTAATAGAGAACATTCCCAGAAAAAAAAGATTTTATAGAGAATACTTATTAAATAGATGAATGATGCACGATAATGCTGCCACATTATTTACTTATGTCATTTTTCCACTTAAATCATGGCATGGCAGCCACAAGAGAAAATGGATTGTCAAAGAATAGTATTTGGTAAGGACGCTAAGCAAAGATGTACATTTACATTGTTCGCACCTACATTGAAAGCTTGGCGATTGCCGAAGCGGTAGACATCTGCAAGAACTCTGGAGGAAGAAAGAAACACATATTCGTCAATCAGAATTGCAAAAAGAAAAGAAAAGAAGATATAACTACTCATCAAGTAACCCCAAACAAGGTACTACATAACAGTATTTGCACAAGAATGAGACATGATGTGTTTTGAATCGATGTAACAGCACAATCAAAACAACCAGATACTAGCACCGATTTCTATCAACAGGATGATTACTAATTCCTGCCACTTTCAACATTTACAGAACAGCTCTATCTCTATCACTTAATTCATTCTCTCCAAATCAAAAACAAGTTACAACACCATGACTTGCTGGTAACATTAACACTAACAACAACCAAAGCCAGTACTGAAATACCACAACCTTTGTAGCTACCAGGAATAGGTGAACCCTACAGGAAACACATTTCCTCAACAGAACCAGGCTGTGAGGCAATCGCCAGTATTTGCACAAAGAATGAAACATGATGAATTTTCAATCGACTGGTAGCGCAATCACAATAACCAGATTCCGCATTGATTTTTAGCATCCAAATAACTAGCAATTCCTGCATCTTTCTTCATTTTTTACAGAGCAACCTCTGCATCTTTCTACATTCACAGAGCAACCTTTGCATCTTTCTACATTTAAAGAGCAACCGTTGCATCTTTCTATCTCATAATTATTTCCTACCATGTCACTGGAACCAGATGGGTAACAGCAATCTCTCCTCTTGAGGATCCAAGGAGTGTTACAGAAGCAGAGTAGTGTTAGAATCCAAGAGCCAATCAGAAAAAAAGACGGGATTTTTCTAGAGTCCTGACCCTTCGACTTCGAGAAGGACGGCGAGCTTCGGATCGGCGGAGCCGTCTGAGGACGGTGAGGTGCACCGGAGCGGCGGTGTCCGGAGACGGCGGGCTGAGCTCCGGGGGGCGGCAGCGCGGACATTGAATGAGGTGGCGCTGGGGGCTATGGGGATGGAGGCAAGGGCCTTGACTCCTTCGGTAGGGTTTAGCGCTGGCGCCGGAGGCGATGCCCGGAGCAGGAGGCATCGGGCGGCGGCGGCGGCGGCCATGGAAGCGGTGGTGAGGCAAGCTTAGCTACCCGACAGGGAGATATTTTTGTTCGGTCAGCCACTAGATGCGTGGGCCCCATGTCAAATTGAAGACAAGCTTCACAATGAATTCTCTTTATTTTATTTTTCCGGAAATATGGTCAATATAAGTTTAAACTTTTTTTTTGGGTCCAAAGTACTAGTAGGAGGCAACTGTTGCAAGACTAAAAAGGGTACTCCATTTGTATGAATCAAAATTATGTTTTTTGTGAGGAAACAAAGAAACAAAACATTGTATAAATAAAACAGATAGCTCAACCAATTGTGTTAAATAATTACGCAGCTTATATGAGTTCATTTCAGAACAAATCGATTGCTTCTAGTTTGAGTGGTAGCATCATGAATCAAGAAGACACATTGATCCAAATTCTCTTACAAATTCATAGTCTATATATTTTCTATTTTTTCAAAAGATTTCACACGGCTCGGAGGATGAGAAACTTCACCACACATCCCATGCCTAAGAGTAACCAATGAGCGAAGCTACAAATGGTGAGATGTGTCATGCTATTTTAGTAGGCATAGAAATGCACTACAGCGAAAGCGTAGGACGGAGTATGGTATATATCAGGCTAATGGATGTCTCACATTGGTCATGTTCCATTGTTAGTTATTATAAAGAGAGAGAAATGAGGAATAACAAGGTGAATCGACTAGAGAATGGCGCTAGTGGCACACACGTGCAAACTAGCTAGTTTACCAATTGAATTTACTTTTTTGAAATATATATAGGTGATACCTCCGGGCCTCTAATGATGCACACAATCTTCTTTATTTATTACTAGTCATTAACTTGTGCAACCGTCTGTGCTAGAAATTATGAAAAGGAAAACATATGGCGGCATGAAATACCTTTATTCGTGAATTATTTTGGTGTTAAATTTACTAAATATATGATATTAGTGGCCTAATTGTGTGGCTAATCAAATCTGATTTTTGAGGTAAATTCCAGGACCCAGGCCTATTATACTTCTAGATAGGTTATGTTTTGAAATTATTTCGTAGTTCATTTAAGATTAGAAGGGTAGATTACGAATCCGTAGATAAAAGTTTTTCTTAATAACGGATCGTATAAGCAAATGCCATTAGTAGAAAAATTTCCTTCCGTTTGGAGCAGCCCTGAGCATTTGTCCCGGTTCCGCCACGAACCGGGACTAATGCCTGCATTTGTCCCGGTTCGAGCGGGCCGGCCTGTCGCACGGGAGTTGGAGGCATCCGTCCCGGTTCGTGAGTGAACATGCGTCCCGGTTTGTAACACAAGCCGGGACTAAAGGTATGGCGCCAGACACGTGGTCTGCCGCACACCTTTAGTTCTGGTTTGTGTTACAAACCGGGACGCATGCCCCCCTGCCTATAAATGCGGTGCCCCAGCCCTCTACGTTTCCTCTATTTTTTTCTTGGTGGAAGGTGTGAGAGGTGTGCTAGTTTATTTTTTTCCTATGCATGTGAGGCGTTCGATGAAAGGTTTGAGTGAACAATCCGTTTAATTTCTCATAAAACAAAAATATAGGAGGTGCCTGAGCCATACCTAAGATTTCTCCTATTTTTTCCCTACTCGATCGAGGTTACCAACCTTATCTTTTCATCTGTCATTGATACAATTCATGTGTCGATGTGAATTGGTTATTTCACTATTTATGATGTTCTGTAATGGTTTTTGATAAACTTAATTATATGATGCAGATGAACAGTCGGAAATGGATGTACGGTGACCGGCGTGAACCCGGGTACATTAAGGGCGTGGATAAATTTATCGATGTGGTTACGGCAAACAAGGGGAATGGTTTTATGTGTTGTCCATGTGTTCAATGTCGAAACAATAAAGAGTGCTCTTTCTCGAAAATCATTCGCGGCCACCTAGTTATGAAAGGTTTCATGCCCAGCTATAATTACTGGACCAAGCACTGGAAAAGAGAGGTTATGATGGAAGACAATAAAGAAGAAGAGGATGATGATAACAACTATCATTATATGTTTCCTGAATACGGTGATACTGCAATGGAAGACAATAAAGAGAAAGGAGGTGAAGAACGGGCATCATATGAGCCAGCTGATGATCTTGGTAGGGTCATTTTTTTATGCAAAGCGAGACTGTGAAACAGAAAAGGAGGAGTTGAAGTTGGAGGGCATGTTAGAAGATCACAAAAAATTATTGTATCTAAATTGCAAAGATGGCAGCACAAAGTTCGGTACCAAACTGGAATTGCTACGATGAAAGTCAGGGTGTGTTCTAACTGACTCCGCATTTAAAAAAATGCTGAAAATAATGAAGCCGAAGCTTCCAAAGTATAACAATTTTTCCGAGAGTACGTACGAAGCAAAGAAGACTCTCTTCCGTCTAGGATTGATGTGCAGAAGATACATACATGCTTTAATGACTATATCCTCTACCGAGGTGAGGAGTATAAGAATTTAGATAAATATCCGGTATGCACTACATTGCGGTATAAGATCAGACGAGATGACCCTGGTGATGTTCAGGGAGATCCCTCCGAAAGAGAGTTCCTGCTAAGGTTATGTGGTATGCTCCTATAATATCACGGTTGAAACGCATGTTCAGAAACAAAGAGCATGCCAGGTTGTTGCGATGGCACAAAGAAGACCGTAAGAAAGACGGGAAGTTGAGACACCCCGCTGATGGGTCGCAGTGGAGAAAAATCGAGAGAGACTTTTCAAACTTTGCAGGTGATGCAAGGAACTTATGATTTGGTCTAAGTATGGATGGCACGAATCCTTTTGGGAAGCAGAGCTGCAGTCACAGGACCTGGCCTGTGACTCTATGTATCTACAACCTTCCTCCTTGGTTGTGCATGAAGCATAAGTTTATTATGATGTCAGTGCTCATCCAAGGCCCGAAGTAATCCGGCAACGACATTGATATGTACCTAAGGCCATTAGTTAAAGAACTCTTATAGCTGTTGATGTGGACATCCCATCTATTGATACAACTGTTATACCTACAGCTACACACATATAAGGACCTATCACTCGATCTCGTGCCAAACAACTTAACTATCAGGTACTTTCGTTTCTTGAAACTATCCCTCACATACATGAGAATATGATGCTGCCTAAATCAGATATATTTCTTACTCTTAGGAATGATGGACCAAGCATGGATGAGAGGGACAAGCATTGGAGCATGGTCATGCATGGAGATGGCAGCAAGCATGTGATGATTCAAGAGAAGGCCACGGATGAAGATTTTAGAACTTTGAGGCCACCATAATGAAGAAAGAAGGCTTGGACGAAATATTCAAGATTAATACTTCACAATTTCGTCCATAGCTTAATATGGTGCTGCGACACCTTTATTTTGGGACAGGCCCATGTAATTTTCGCATGATTTTAAATAGACACTTTTTAGAGTCCGTATTTGAGGAGAAAAGGACTTTTAGGGTTGGATTCGGCCACCACTTCTATGGCTGGCCGAAATCCTACCTTTTCCTCCTTAAATACTCTCCTTAGCCGTCACCATAGACTCGGATTTTGTTTAGACATTAAGTTAGCCATTATAGCAACTTCGCCAAGACTCGAGCGTCGTAGAGGCCTCTTGTACTTCGCACCTATACAGGATCCCACCTTTTCAATAAAGCTTTCATCTTAATCCGCAATATCTTGATTGCAATATTAGTTCTTACTTGTTCTCGATTTCAGGTAGGAATTAAGACCCTCGCTGGTCAGGCTGATCGTGTTTCCGTAGAATCAGTAACCTCCAGGAGATTGGCCTAGCGATTACATTGGCGCTCGTGTCCGCACGTGTAGTCGGATCGTCAAGCCCGAACTCCGCCAAATCGACCATTATCATCTCATTGAAAGATCGGACACCTTTTCCCTATCAAGTGGTATCAGATTTTAGGTTGCTCGATGAGATTTTACTGTTTTCGTAGATTAGATCTGTTTTACCTATAACCCACGAAAAATCCAAAAACACAATTAGAATTTAGATCCATCCCATCACCAATCTACGCCTTGCATTATCTTTTCAGTTTTGCATTGTTGAATTTGTGTCTGCATCGTCGCATTGAGTTGCTGGTCTTAGTGTCTCGTCCCTTAGAGTTTCGAGTTCTGATCATAGTAGTCACCGCCACACTCGCAGAGCACCGCCACCATATTCCGCCACCATATTCCGCCGCCATACACCCAGCCACCATAAACCCTAAAACTCCGCCACCGCCTTCCTACCGTGACACGGATCCGATCACCTTTCCTGCCGCGACACGAGTCCGAGTTGAGTTATTGTTTCCTAGTTATTTCGTTTTACTCTCCTTGTTGTTTTCGTGTTGAGCTAAAGTCCGTGTCGAGCTAAAAGTTCAGTCGTAAGTCCAGGAGAGCAAAAAAAAAGTCTGGAACCGCCTCTAAAAAAAAATCTGGCTATACTGATTTTTGACTCCGGGGATCACTTTTCTCCATCGGCCGTTATAGCGATATTTTTTTGGCGCCAGCGCTCTTTCCGGAGCATAATACAAAATTTTCGACAATTTTTTTTTGGGGCTAACCTGTTTCTAGACCCCGTCGATCAGTTCTAGACACTCGCCCTCATAGTGATTTTCGACATCTCGGTTCGCTTTTCAGGGTGCCATATCATCATACATTGCTTGTTGTGTCGCGTCGTGACATCGTTAGTGATCTAGGCTCGTGTCTCTAGTACGGTCTAGCCTAGGACCAGCATAGTACCGTTGTTGAGCATTCTTTCAACATTTGCATTGTTGTTTTGATAATTGCTAACCCCTTTGCTAAGCCTTCCCAGAGCTCCACATATTTCTCCACGTGCGGTGTCCCGACTCCTGGTAATCGCTCGATTCAATCTCTGGACCCACTGCTCCTCGTGGTTGCACATCGCCTTTTCCTGTTGTTTGTTAAGAATTTGTAAGAGCTTCGTATATTGCTTGACGGATTACGCGTGCTTTCCACCATATTTCCATAGTTATAGGCATATATACCTGTGCTTTTTAAAGGACTAACCATGGCAGATACTTCGCGTAACCCTACCACAATGACGAACCAAGAACTACATGCCCACTTCTCCGAGCTATTGGTCGGTCGCGCTGAAGATGTGGATGCACGACTAGAGGAGTTTGACACCAAGCTCACCAACTCCATGGACAAGATCGATGGACTCAAGAAATCCTTCAACAACAAGCTTGAAACTCGGTTCAAGGAGGTTTTGGACAGATTGTCGGCACCCGCACCCACCCCATTGGCACCTCGGCATGGAGCACGGCGCATTCCGATCACGGGTCGTACTACTGGTTCAACTGCCGCCACACCTCAGGCGGCTACCGCTGCAGCTGAGGCACCTCAGGCTTCCACCGCGGCTGCTGTTGCGACATTGGGGGAAGATGAAGGGTACTACTACGACCTCGACGACGACGATCTGTTTGACGAGGAGGTTGAACAACCTCCACACCCTGCTGGCCGATCCCGACATTACCACCGCAACGTTCGACCACCGGTACGTGATGATGATCATGTTGCAAAGCTTAAATTAAATATTTCATCTTTTGAGGGTAAATATAATCCTGATGCATATCTTACATGGGAGATGGAAGTAGAACAACGTTTTGCATGTTTAAAATATCCTGAGAATATGCGTGTTAGTGCTGCTACATGTGAATTTACTAAATTTGCTTCCCTTTGGTGGTCTGAGTATTGTCGTTTAAATCCTACTACTATTCCTCGTACTTGGACTGCTTTAAAAACTGCTATGCGTGTTCGTTTTGTGCCTCTCACTTATCAACGTGACTTACTAAAGAATCTGACACGTTTGGAACAAGGGAAAAATTATGTAGAAGAGTATTATCAGGAATTGCAAACGGAGATGGTTCGGTGTGGTCTTGTTGAAACTACTGAACAAATTCTTGCATGTTTCTTTGGTGGATTAAACAAGGACATTCAACACATATTAGACTATAAGGAATATAATTCCATCACTCGTTTGTTTTATCTTGCTTGCAAAGCTGAACGTGAAGTGCAGGATCGCCAGACACCATGGAGGAGGACTAATAATTCTGCAGGTCGCACATCCACTTGGACATCCCGACAGTTAGCGCCTTCTTCTCATGATTCTCCACCAGCTACTACCACATCCAAGGCCACCACCAGATTTCCGTCAGCTGCTCCTCCACCGTCATCCAATGCTCCTGCTTGTAGTGCATCTTCTATGGCTTCCACGGGTAAAACAAAGGATATACAATGCCGCAAGTGCTGGGGTTTTGGTTATATTGAGAGACAGTGCACAACACAACGTGTTATGATGGTGTGTGATGATGGTCAATATGATTCAGCAAGTGACTTTGATGAAGATACATTAGCTCTTATTTCTGCTCCAGATGGAGACAATTGTGATTCTGATGAAGAGATAGAGGTAATGGGAGCTGAAACTGCTGATCAATACAAGAGCTTAATTACACAGCATGTGTTGAGTGTGCAATTGAGCAAATATAAGCATGATCAACGTCACAACCTGTTCCAAACACGTGGTGTTGTCAAGGAAAGAGCTATAAGGATCATCATTGATGGAGGGAGTTGTAATAATCTGGCTAGTGTTGACATGGTAGAGAAGCTTGCACTTCCAACAAGACAACGCACATATTCATATTACATCCAATAGTTTGAGAGTTCTCGCAAGATCAAGATAACAAGAATGGTACGCGTGCATTTTACTATTGGTACATATTCTGATTTTATTGATTGTGATGTTGTACCTATGCAAGCTTGTTCTTTGTTACTTGGTAGACCATGGCAATTTGATAGAGAATCTGTTCATAATGGCAAAACTAATCACTATTCTCTTATGCATGATGGAAAGAAAATTAGTCTAAAACCTATGACTCCCGAACAGATTTTAAAAGATGATCTTGCTAGAGCTAGTAGAGCTAAAACTGAGGAGAAAAATAAAAGTGAGAATCAGATTGTTGCTGCAGATTTTGTACCACCAAAGAACACTAAATCTGATTCTAAACATGCTACTGAAATTCGTTTAAAGAGTCCATGTATGCTTGCAAATAAAATTGATATTGCTGAACTAGATGTAAACAATACTCAATGTTATGCAATTATTTGCAAAGAGGTTTTGTTTTCATTTGAGGATATGCCTCCTTCTTTGCCACCCGCTATTGCTAACCTTTTGCAGGAATATGAGGACGTTTTTCCCGCTGAGATGCCACCAGGACTACCTCCTATTAGAGGAATTGAGCACCAAATTGATCTAATTCCTGGTGCTACGTTGCCCAACCGCGCGCCATATAGAACCAATCCAGAGGAGACAAAGGAGATACAACGCCAAATTCAAGAACTACTCGACAGAGATCATATTCTTGAGTCCCTTAGCCCCTGTGTTGTTCCTATTATTTTGGTACCTAAGAAAGATGGTTCTTCACGCATGTGTACTAATTGTAGAGCTATCAATAATATTACTATTCGATATCGTCATCCTATTTCACGTTTGGATGATATGCTTGATGAATTGAGTGGCTCTACCATGTTTTCTAAAGTTGATTTGCGTAGTGGTTACCACCAGGTTCGTATGAAATTGGGAGATGAATGGAAAACAGCATTTAAAACTAAGTTCAGTTTATATGAGTGGTTAGTGATGCCGTTTGGTTTAACTAATGCACCCAGCACTTTCATGAGATTAATGAACGAAGTTTTACGTGCTTTCATTGGACGTTTTGTGGTAGTCTACTTTGATGATATTCTGATTTATTGGACCATTTATGTGATGTTTTCAATGCTTTACGTGATGCACGTTTGTTTGGTAATCTTGAGAAGTGCACCTTTTGCACCAATCGAGTTGTGTTTCTTGACTATGTTGTTACATCACAGGGTATTGAAGTGGATCCAGCCAAGATTGAAGCTATTGAGAATTGGCCACAACCCAAGATGGTCACACACGTGAGGAGTTTTCTTGGCCTCGCTGGTTTTTATAGGCGCTTTGTCAAAGACTTTGGATCAATTGCCGCGCCGCTGAATGAACTTACCAAGAAGGATGTGCCCTTTGTTTGGGGCGATGCACAACAAGAGGCCTTCGTGATATTGAAAGATAAGCTAACACATGCTCCCTTACTCCAACTTCCTGATTTTAATAAGACTTTTGAGCTTGAATGTGATGTTAGTGGAATTGGTTTGGGAGGTGTGTTATTACAAGAGGGAAAACCTGTTGCATATTTTAGTGAGAGATTGAGTGGGGCTAGTCTAAACTAATCTACTTATGATAAAGAATTATATGTGTTGGTTCAGACATTAGAAACTTGGCAACATTATCTATGGCCTAAAGAATTTGTTATACATTCTGATCATGAATCTTTGAAGCATATTCATAGTCAAGCTAAGTTGAATCGTCATGATGCAAAGTGGGTTGAATTTATTGAGTCTTTTCCTTATGTTATCAAACACAAAAAGGGTAAAAATAATATTATTGCTGATGCTTTGTCGCACTGTTATACTTTGTTATCTCAACTTAACTTTAAAATATTTGGATTGGAAACTATTAAGGAACAATATGTGCATGATGCTGAATTTAAAGATGTGTTGCAGAATTGTAGAGATGGTAGAACATGGAACAAGTTCGTCCTCAAGGATGAATTTGTGTTCCGTGCTAACAAATTATGCATTCCAGATAGTTTTGTTCGTCTTTTGTTGTTACAGGAGGCACATGGAGGAGGATTGATGGGACACTTTGGTGTCAAGAAAACGGAGGATGTTCTTGCTGCACACTTGTTTTGGACACGTATGCGTCGAGATGTTGAGATATTTGTGGCACGCTGCACTACTTGTCAAAAAGCTAAGTCTCTCCTTAATCCGCATGGTTTATATATGCCTCTTCCTGTTCGTAGTGTTCCTTGGGAGGATATTTCTATGGACTTTGTTTTCGGATTGCCACGTACACAGAAGGGGAGGGATAGTATTTTGTTGTTGTGGATCGGTTTTCTAAGATGGTACATTTTTTCCTTGTCATAAAACGGATGATGCTGTGCATATTGCTGATTTGTTCTTTCGTGAAATTGTTCGTTTACATGGTGTGCCAAATACTATTGTTTCTGATCGTGATACTAAATTTCTTAGCCATTTTTGGAGATGTTTATGGGCTAAGTTGGGGACTAAATTACTATTTAGTACTACATGTCATCCCCAAACTGATGGACAAACTGAAGTAGTAAATATAACTTTTTCTACTATGTTGCGAGCTGTTTTAAAGAAGAACTTAAAATTGTGGGAAGAGTGTTTACCTCATATAGAATTTGCTTATAATCGTTCGCTGCATTCTACCATAAAGATGTGCCTTTTTGAGATCGTGTATGGTTTTGTTCCTCATGCACCTATTGATTTATTGCCTTTACCTTATTCAGGGCAAAATAATTTAGATGCTACTCAACACGCTGAAATGATATTAAACTTGCATAAGACTACTAAAGATAACATATAACACATGAATGCTAAGTATAAACTTGCTGGGGATAAAGGGAGAAAGCATGTTGTGTTTGATGTTGGAGATCTTGTTTGGTTACATTTGCATAAAGATCGTTTTCCTGATTTACGCAAGTCTAAGTTAATGCCACGTGCTGCTGGTCCTTTTAAGGTGTTAGAGAAAATAAACGATAATGCATATAAACTTGAGTTGCCTGCAGACTTTGGTACAGTTAGTCCTACATTTAACATTGCAGATTTGAAGACTTACTTTGGTGAGGAAGATGAGATTGCGTCGAGGACGACTTCAATTCAAGAAGGGGAGCATGATATGGACATTCCATCTATTGATACAACCGTTGTACCTACAGCTACACACATACAAGGACCTATCACTCGATCTCGTGCCAAACAACTTAACTATCAGGTACTTTCGTTTCTTGGAACTATTCCTCACATACATGAGAATATGATGCTGCCTAAATCAGATGTATTTGTTACTCTTAGGAATGATGGACCAAGCATGGATGAGAGGGAAAAGCATTGGAGCATGGTCATGCATGGAGATGGCAGCAAGCATGTGATGATTCAAGAGAAGGCCACGGATGAAGATTTCAGAACTTTGAGGCCACCATAATGAAGAAAGAAGGCTTGGACGAAATATTCAAGATTAATACTTCACAAATTCGTCCATAGCTTAATATGGTGCTGCGACGCCTTTATTTTTGGCAAGGCCCATGTAATTTTCGCAGGATTTTAAATATCCACTTTGTAGAGTCCGTATTTGAGGAGAAAAGGACTTCTAGGGTTGGATTTGGCCACCACTTCTATGGCTGGCCGAAACCCTACCTTTTCCTCTTTAAATACTCCCCTTAGCCGTCACCATAGACTCGGATTTTGTTTAGACATTAAGTGATCCATCATAGCAACTTCGCCAAGACTCGAGCGTCGTAGAGGCCTCTTGTACTTCGCACCTATACAGGATCCCACCTTTTCAATAAATCTTTCATCTTAATCCTCAATATCTTGATTGCAATATTAGTTCTTACTTGTTCTCGATTTCAGGTAGGAATTAAGACCCTCGCTGGTCAGGATGATCGTGTTTCCGCAGGATCAGTAACCTCTAGGAGATTGGCCTAGCGATTGCATTGGCGCTCGTGCCCGCACGTGTAGTCGGATCGTCAAGCCCGAACTCCACCAAATCGACCATTATCATCTCATCAAAAGATCGGACACCTTTGTCCTATCAGCTGTGGGGCAAACTAGGTGTATATGTGTGGGATGAGAACAACCTACGAGGGTTGCTTTTTGTAACCATCAATGATTTGCCTGCTCTTAGTAACCTTTCAGGACAGACAAACAAGGGATATAAGGCACGCACACACTGTTTAGATAAGACTGAAGGTACATATTTGCATAAATGCAAGAAGGTTGTGTACCTGGAGAATCGATGATTTCTTCCGACCAATCACCCCGTAAGAAATAAAGGCAAGCATTTCAAAGGCGAGGCAGATCACCGGAAGAAGCCTGACCTCCCTGCTAGTGATGATGTATTTGGTATGGTCAAGGATATAGAAGTAAACTTTGGAAAGGGTCTTAGCGATCAATCTGTTCCAAACAACGTCGCTACCGAACACACGCCCATGTGGAAGAAGAAATCTATATTTTGGGAGCTGCCACATTGGAATGTCCTACATGTCCGCTCTTCAATCAACATGACGCACGTGACGAAGAATCTTTGCGTGAACCTGCTAGGATTCCTGGGCGTGTATGTGATACGTCGTAAACCTATCTATAATTTTTTATGTTCCATGCTTGTTTAGTATCCACTTTGCTTTGCTTTGTCTACACTTTGAGGTATTTTTATACATTTTCCGGAACTAACCTATTAACAAGATGCCACAGTGTCAGTTGCCTATTTTCTGTTGTTTTTGGTTCCAGAAAAGTCATAAAATGAATATTCTCGAAATTGGACAGGACAAACGCGAAAGTCAATATTTTACCGAGGAGAACGCGGAACCAGAAGACGAGACGGAGGAGGGCCTCGAAGGGCCCACACCCCTGGCCACGTAGCCAGGCCGGGCCTGCGCCTGGGGGGTGCGGTATCAACACCCAGATTTTTAATCCTAGATGCCTGTTATGCCATACCTCGCAATCCCAGGATTACCATTTCTCTGAGACATAACATATTGGTACCATAGTTCATCATCCATTACAAACCATAATAAAGGTCTTACAAATAAAAGATCCCATGATCCAGTCTTAAAACAATCAACGCAGCGGAATAATATAATAATGGTAGCGTGGGCGAAGCTCCATCTTCAGGGTCACAGGCAATGCTGACGATGGGAGATGATCCTAATTGTCGTAGACTTCCTGCTGTCCATCATCCTGGTAGTCCTCCTCATAGTCTGGCCATAGAAATAGCCAGAGACAAAGCCATGAGTACTCTTTAAGTACTCGCAAACTATTACTAACAAGTGACGTGGTTCAAATAGGAATCCTAAGCTCAAGGTTGTTTTGCAAAAAGCCAGATTTATCTCTAACTGAGTTTAGAAGTAAAGAAAACTAGTTTAGTGTTCTATAACACCTAAGGGGGAACTTAGTTTTCACTTCCACAACCTTGTTGTGGTCAAGTAAAAGTCATGATTCATTTCACAAGTCATTTTGAAAACATCTGACGACGGAACAGTATGGCCACTCCAACTGTCCATAACCGCGGACGCGGCTATTCAAATAGTTTGACACTCTGCAGAGGTGGTACACTTTCACCACAACATTCGATACATCCGTCAGGAACAATCCTGAATCACCATACTCAGTATGCGGATAATCAATCCTAACCTTTCAATTACACACCCTAGTATAGGAACCTCCCCTATGAGTTTGGCCTCCCAACCATGACCATTTGTCATCTTGGGAACTGCACAGGTGGACAATCATCACGAGGTAGCCTCAGCTCAAACCTCGGCCGCAAGGGAACCCATACTAAGATATATAAACTTTTATTCAAGCCCTACCCAAATTGTGGTATTGTGGTTGCACGATAAAACTGGAATGATGTCGCATCCGAACACAACCATCAGTTTTATAAAGGGCTAAAGCTCATGCCTCAACATTTTCATCATAAAATCATCTGGTGTTCAATAACACATGTCAAAACATTCCAGTAGAATGACTCATCATTCTAAGGTTTTCATAATCCTTTTCACCAAGCATTCCCATCTAAAGTGATCAAGTTTATGCTTAGCACTAGCCACTAATGTTAGGTGTAGTCAATAATGAGGGGTGCTAATCAAGTGTGACTTATCCAAATCTAATCTCATGCCTCAATATGACATCTAGTTTTACCTAACTTAGGCCAAGTTTTATGCTCTTTATGCTACCTCTAAAATCTTTCCAAAACTCACTAAATACTAACTAGAAGTAATAAAGAACTTTGATAAAGAAATAAAAATAATAAAGCTTGTAAGTAAAACTGGGATTTTCTATAATAAAGGGGTATAACCAAATATGCCTAAGTCATTGCATAGGTTAATTGGTATTGGGGGGCTTGCAAGTATTAGCTTGCATATTCAACTTCTAGTGTTAGGCTTGCTAAATTAACTTGTATTGTGAAGCTTGCCTTGAGTAGTGCAATGGTTGAAGTTCTCCTCTGCTTCCTCTTTGTAGTAGTCTCCTTCCTCTTCGTATCCTTGGTTGGTACTAGCGTCTATAAATAAATACGAGGTACACAATCACCAAACAATACTTAAATACTTCTATTAGGCACACAAGGTTCACACTAGATGATCAATCATCACATGAAATAAAGACTTAGTCTTATTTATTTTATTTTAGAAAAGTAATTTCTACTCATTGAAATCTACTTAAGATTTAATATTCTCCAATTAAAATATGGGATCATGTTGACACATGTCATCACCACATATTTCAATACTTTGGGAATGTGATTTAAAGTGGTGTCATAATTTAATAAGGTTTAACATTATTATTTTAATTAATTAAAGTGACTAGAAATGCCCATGGGGCATTCTTTTAATACTTGTACATTATTACTGCAAGTAAACCTAGATATTTTTATATATTCAGAAAGGTATTGTCAAGTGTGATTTTTGAGAGTTGGAATCAACTCAAAAGCATTTATGGTTGATTTTTGTTTGAATGCAGAAAAGTCTTTGCGTTGTTATTTTTACTATAGGTGATCTATAATTCCAAATGGTTTGAGTCCAACAGGCTTGGATTAAGAATTTAAATACCTTTCTAAAAAATTGGTTTCATGTAATTTGGTTAAGTGAATCTCTCTAAATTGATTTTTAAAGTTACTGTCTGAACTAGGTTTGAATTAAAAATAGAAAAATCTAAATTTGAACTAACTGGGTTACGCGGGAGAGCTAGATGGCCGTCCCACTGCGCACAGCGCGTGTGGGCTGGTTTAAGTGGTGTCCCCACTCGTCAGTGAGACAGGGGGTGCCGAAGGGGTATCCATGAAACTGGGCCATTAGATTAGATTAGAATCCAATGGTCCACAGCTCATCTTCCTCCTCGAATAGGACACGACGGGGACAAACCCTAGCACATCCAGTGAGGGTCGGGGAGGCTTACCGGAGCTCTAGCGAGGGTCGGCGATAGGGGCAAACGAATAAGGCGGCTCCTACGGTTCTCCTGGTACTGGCGGCGTCTCCTCGGGTGGCCGAAATCGGCGACGCCCTTCTCCTCCTGCTGCGGCGGTCTCTGGTGAAAATCGAGCGGCCTGGTGCTCGCCTTGCTCCGGGGAAGGGTGTGGGGTGGTTCTGAGAGAGAGGGTAGTGAGATGGTGTGTAGAATTGGTGCAGGGGAGCTCCCTTTTTATAGTGGGGCGAGAGGGGCAGCGCGGCGTGGGCAGAGGTCGACAAAGGCGACAACACAGCGAGCTAGCGGCATGGCTCGGGTGCTAGGACGGTGGGCGGTCTCCTGGCGGTCATCACGGTCATTATGGCTCAATAAATGGTGGTCTACAATGGTCAGAACAGGGTGATGCTCTGCGCGGTACCGACAGCGAACTTCACAGCATCCGGCGGCTACGGGGCACGGTCGAGGGAACGGGCATGTCTATTGCTCTCCTGGGACAGTGGTGATCATGTAGGCGGGCGGCGAGGGCTCGAGGTGGTCGGGTCGAGCGGGAACGAAGCGTGAACTGCGGTGCGTGTTGGCATGGTCGACAGCGGCGCGGGAACATCGTTTCCGGTGTATCCTCTCTCTGTCCTTGAGCTAGGGCTGGTCTAGAGGGGCAATGAGGCACGAGCAACTTACTAGACATGGTTGGCGAGGCTGGCGATGCTTGCATCGTGCTGTCTATGTTGAGGTGGCCAAGGGGGTGGTCGCGCATGCATGACATGGTGCAAAGGGTAGCTTGCTAGCTGTGTCAATGCAATGGTTGTCACTGGGGGGACAAGGGTTAAGAATGGAGACAATGGTTTGAATGATCACTGCTCAAAACAGTGAAAGTTTGGCCAATTTGATTTGTGTCTGTCAAGTGTTTGATGAAATGGCCGAAAGAAATTTATATTTGAATTTTTGGATGAAATTTGGTGGGCGCTCTAGTCACATACTTGGTAGTCTCTGGTTGCTTGGGTTTGTCAAGGTGAACTGGTTTGAGTGGTTTTTGAGAAATGGAGATCTCACCATATGAACTAGATTCAATTTTGAATTGTGCTTGGCATAGATTTGCAAAATGTTTCTGTGGGTTTGCAAGGTGGGATGGGTTCACTTTTACTTGGTTTAGAAAGTAGGATTTGTTTCTGGTAGAAATCTTGGACTAGAAACACTCAAAGTGGTCCAGTGAACAAGTTTGGCAAAAATGACCATTTGCTTATATATATCTTATTTTTTATTTTCTCTTCATTTGATTCTACTTGGAAATGATTTAGATGATGTTTTTTCATCTTTAATCCAATCCTTGCCATTCATAACAATCAAACAAGTCATGGCAAGCATTCATGCATTCATCACATACACACATGCATTCATATTGATTTTAATTCACAAAAGTTTTTGTTAGCCCTAAGCTTGGGTGATTAGAACTTGATAACCTTGATTAATAATTTTGGGATGTTACAAACCTTCCCCTTAAACAAAATCTCGTCCCAAGATTTTAGAAAATGAAAACTAGGATTTAAAGAGATCCTGAAACTCCGTCCTAATGTAATCTTCTTGCTCCCAGGTAGCTTCTTCTTTAGTGTGGTTACTCCACTGGATCTTGAGAAACTTGATACTCCGGGTTCTGGTGGTTATGAAGGCTTCCTCCAAAATACGAATGGGTACTTCGGGATATGTCAGGTCATCGTTGATCTCTATGGTTCTATGATCAATATTCTTGAAAACTTCAGTCTTCTCCGGGACTTCTAGGCATTTGCGAAGTAACAAGATATGAAACACATTATGCATGGCTGACATCTCTTCTGGCAGTTCCAGTTGATACGATACTTCTACTCGACCATTCAAAATCTTGAAAGGTCCGATATATCTAGGGGCTAACTTCCCTTTGAGTTGGAAACATTGCATTCCTTTCAAGGGTGATACTTTGAGATACACAAAATCTCCGATATTGAAGGCTAGGTCTCGACGTTTCTTGTCGACATAACTCTTCTGTCTGGATTGGGTGGTCTTGAGGTGCTCACGGATCTTGTGAACTTTATCTTCGGCTTCTTGTAGGATGTAGGGTACGATAATCTGACTCTCTCCTACTTCTGACCAATTCAAAGGGGTACGACACTTCCTTCCATACATGAATTCAAATGGGGCCATTTGCAAACTGGCTTGATAACTGTTGTTGTATGAAATTCTGTGAAAGGCGGACAGTCTTCCCATTTTGATCCATATTCTAACACACAAGCTCTCAACATATCTTCGAGTATTTGGTTTACTAGCTCTGTGTGTCCATCAGTTTGAGGGTGATAAGCTATGCTGAAATCTAGTCTTGTTCCTAATCCTTCTTGAACTTTCTTCTGAAATCTCAAGGTAAACTGGGTTCCTCGATCCGACACAATGTTCTTGGGGACTCCATGCAAACTGACTATCCTAGCAAAGTACAACTCTGCTAGCTTCGAACTCTGATAAGTGGTCTTGACTGGTAAGAAATGGGCTACTTTGGACAGTCTATCCACTATGACCCAAATAGAGTCATTTCCCCTACTAGATGTAGGCAAACCGGTGATAAAATCCATTCCAACTGAATCCCGTTTCCATTCTGGAATCTGCAATGGTTTCAAAAGTCCTGCGGGTCTCTGATGTCCCGCCTTGACTCTCTAACATATATCACACTTGGCTATATAGCTTCCGATTTATCTCTTCATCTTATGCCACCAAAATTTCTCCTTCAAATCCTGATACATCTTCGTTCCTCTGTGGTGGATAGAATAAATAATATCGTGGGCTTCTTTCAAAATAGCTTGTTTCAACTCCGAATCTGCTGTTACATAGATACGTCCTTTGTACCACAAAACTCCTTCTTCATCTTCTGTGAATCCGGGTACCTTCCCTGTACCGATACGACGTTTGATTCCGTCGATACTAGAATTTCCTTTCTGTGCCTCCTTGATCTGACTGATCAAAGTGGGTTGAAGTTCTATGCTAGCCAAAAATCCTTCAGTTACTAGCTCCATTCTGAAATCTTCCAACTCCTTGTGCAAACTTGGTTGCTCCTTCAGAATCATAGTGTTCAAGCGACATGGAAATCTGCTAAGAGCATCTGCTACCACATTGGCTTTGCCGGGGTGATAGTGAATGTGAAGGTCATAGTCCTTGATTAACTCTATCCATCTCCTTTGCCTCATATTCAGCTCCTTTTGGGTGAAATTATACTTCAGGATCTTGTGATCCGAATAAATTTCACAACGGTTTCCCATGAGGTAATGCCGCCATGTCTTCAAGGCTAGAACTATGGCTGCTAGTTCAATGTCATGGGTAGGGTAATTCTGCTCATGTTGCTTCAGTTGTCGGGATAGATAGGGTATGACTTTGCCTTCTTGCATTAACACACATACGAGACCAATATTGGATACGTCACAATACACATCAAAAGTCTTTGTGATATCCGGCATAATCAAGATTGGGGCTAAGATCAATCTCTTCTTGAGCTCTTGAAAACTTGCTTCACATTTGTCCGTCCATTCAAACTTCTTATCTTTCTTCAACAATTGGGTCATGGGTCTTGCGATGCTTGAAAATCCTTCTACGAACTTGCGGTAATATCCTGCTAATCCGAGAAATGCACTAACTTGGGTTTGAGTGGTTGGGGCTTGCCATTCTTCAACATCTTTAACCTTGGCGGGGTCGACAACAATTCCCCTTGCCGACACGATATGTCCGAGGAATCCTACTTCCTGTAACTATAACTCACATTTTCTAAACTTGGCATACAACTGATGCTTCCTAAGGGTTCCAAAGATGGTCCTTAGGTGTAGCTCATGATCTTCTTCTAATTTGGAAAATATCAGAATGTCATCGATGAAAACAACGACGAACTTATCTAGGAAGTTCATTAAAATCTTATTCATGAGGTTCATGAAATAAGCGGGGCATTGGTTAATCCAAAAGACATGATAGTGTACTCATACAGTCCATATCTGGTGGTAAAGGCAGTCTTTGGAATATCCTCTGCGCGAATCTTGAGTTGATGATAGCCAGTTTTAAGATCAATCTTAGAAAACACTTTGGCACCGGTCAACTGGTCAAAAAGATCTTCTATCTTCGGAAGTGGGTACTTGTTCTTAATGGTGACATCATTCAGCTTCCGATAATCCATGCACAAACGGTTACCTCCATCTTTCTTATCCACAAACAAGACAGGTGATCTCCATGGTGACGCACTTGGTTGAATCAATCCTATATCCAGCATAGAATCAGTTGCTTCTTTAGCTCCACTGATTCAGATGGGTTCATACTATAAGGTCTCTAAGCTATGGGTCCGGTTCCAGGGATTAGTTCAATGATAAACTCGATATCCCGATCTGGGGGCATACCGGGCGAAACATCTGGGAATACGTCGGGGTATTCATAGACTACTCTGACTTGGTCAATGGTTGGTTGGGCTAGACTCTTCTTGCACTTAAATTTACGGGGCAAGGTTTCAGATACATGCTCTACTGATACTCCAGCAGTACAAGTCATGGTTATGGCTTTCTTGGCACAGTCGATTAATCCTTTATGTTTCGACATCCAATCCATTCCTAATACTACTTCCAAACCTTTGGTTCCAAGTACTATTAGATTAGCATAAAAATCTATTCCATGGATTCTGATAGGTACGACCTTGCAAATTTGTCTAGCTTTGGTGGTTGAACCAGGTATTTGAACTATCATAACATGCTTCAATTTTGTTGGTTGAATCTTACTAGTGCATGCAAATTCTTCTGTAACAAATGAGTGCGATTCTCTAGAATCAAACAACACTCTTGCAAGTATTGAGTTAACAGAAAACATACCCAGCACGACATCTTCTTGGGCTTCTTCAGCATTCATGTGAAACAGACGGCCGTTGCGGTTGAGAGAGTTCCCTAGGGCAAATCTTCTTCTAGGATGAACATGGCGCTGCTGCTGAGCTGGGGCATTCACATTGGGGGCTGCTGCAAGCTTCTTGGTGCACTCATTGGAGTAGTGTCCCTTGGTTCCACATTCATAACAAGTCACCTGAGACTTGTCTTTTCCTGCAACATGCACGACATTGCTTCCACTTCTTGGGGCTGTAATGGTGTTGTTGGCGATATTGTTGTTGTTGAACTTGGGCGGTTGCGGTGACCCAGCATACCACTGCATGATGTAGTACACTATAGTCGTGACATAACACCAATGAAACACCATTCACTAGTATTACATCCCTCAGAGTAGTACAACAGAAACACAGCAGGTCCAAGACATGACTATAGGTTATAACTCAACTCTTTACACAAGATCCAGAGAACACTCTAGGTTAAAGAGAGAGAAAGAATCTTCTTACAAAGAAGAATAAGAAATAAACAACTGAAAACTATCATACTATTAAGACTAGTATTTTAACTAATGGTCTGGTATTGCTGCTATTGCAATACACTAAAGAAAATAGGTTCTATGGCTAGAGATTATATTCTTATCTAATCCGTAACTTCGTCTTCACTTGAGTTGATGTATATGTTGACTTTCTTGTCTTTGTTGAAGAGCTTTAGCTTTTGATGATGATTCCGGAAGCATGACTTGATGTAGATGTCATCTTAATGGCTTTAGAATCTAGCTAGGGTTAAGAAGATACATTGAGTACGAGCGTACTCAGCAAGTTCACTATAAAAGGAGTGTTTGATGCACTATATCTACGGCCACAGACCGTTGGTCGTAGGCAATGCAAGTTTTCGTAAACATTTCTTTAAAGGTTGCTTTTATTCTGAAAAGCTATGTCCGTCAGCCTTCACGAGTTTAACAGAACTTTCATGGAGTTCCTTTCCCTCCGCGTTCACAGCTCCTTCCTGGAACAGGGAGTAATAAGTTACAGTTCTTACACGCTGTAGAGGTGCGTTACTTTACCCATGAGAGATCTCAGCTTTGTTGCACATCCGAATTGCAGGTTCGTTCACACTTCCTTGGTGTGAGGCCCAGACTAAGATCCAAGCCAATCACCACCTTCTCCGCGACCCCGCATGTCTCCTTGGTGTACGCCAACCCACCTATTGAATTACAGCTATTGGCAGTACAGACCGTTCAGATGCCGGAACTATCGTGGGACGTTGAGGGCTCCCACCCATATGCTGCATATCCTCTATGAATTACCAATTAATATGCACGCTACGAGTGATAACAGCCATGACCCACACATCCGGCTCCATGCGAGAGGGAAAAGATACATCTGACTTCTCCGTCCCATTCCAAATCTCGTGGTCAACGGGTAATATACGACACAAGAATCACTGGCGACATTGGTTGTTAAGTCCTATATAATATGTTCCTTTACCACCAGAATTCTTATAGTAGGTTATTACATCATGGTAAATAACCTATAATCACATTATTATGAAAATAGTGTTTTCTGCCCTTTTTCAAATGCAGGTGATGACAACATTGGATTTGAAAAATACTTTACAGAAAATAATCAAAGGACATGAGCAAGTGTGAACTTGCCTTGTGTGATTGCAAGATTATGCATTCACGGTATTCAATACAATATAAGATCCAATATCTGAAATTAGCATCATTGGTCCAGTAAGGACTAATGTTTAAAGAAGCAAGATGCTTTTATGCATAATTAATGTAATGCAATTTCGTAAACTCGAATCCCGAGGATAACGTTGTTCTAGGGTTTGGATACTGGAAATGGTTTATTTGGAATGTGTTGCCCTTTTAGATTAAGTTTCACACTTGTGTTTCTTATTAAGTCTTGTGAGTGTGTGTGAAACAATCATGTAATTACAATAGCATAAAACAATGAGATACACACAAATGTGAAATGCTACTCAAGATTGCTTATATAAGAGTGATTATTTGAAGTGGCAAAAAGAATAATATTTGATGAAAAGATTTCTTTTCTAAGGTCTAAACAATATTTGTGGTTAATCAGAGGTGGTCGATGTTGTTTGTGCTTGCTTGAATAGTTTGGATTTGAGATGCTTTATAAATTAATTATAACAGACCAAAGTTAACTATAAAATACTTACAAAATCCTTAGCGTAGTATTTGGAAATATTGTAGACTAAATTTAACTTTAAAGACATAGATGGTTTTAGGTTATATTGTTTATGATATTTGTATCTTGTTCACTTTATAAGGTTTCTTAGTTACTTTAATAATAATATTACTTCTATTTGTGTAGTTGTTTCTTAAATATATAATGGAATAAAATCATTTACCTTCTTGTGAATGAATGGTTATAGTTTGTAAATAAGCAATATTATTTACTACTTATGAATTCAATATAGTGTTTTGATTTTCTTAAAACTTGTGGTTGAAGTAATTAAAGAGGTTTTATTTAATCCAATTATTCTTGAAGATTTTATACTTAATAAGGATCTTTTTAGGAAATAAATTACATATATATAGTTGAATGATAATTCAATTAAATTGTATTTAAAATGTGTTGAACCAATTAGACCTTACATTGTAAATATTTTGGACTAATATTACTTATTATACCTAAATTGACAATTTTAGAAATATTAACAAATTTTATTTACCCTTATATGAATTAATAACTCAGGAAATATGTTTAAATTTAAGTTATTAAAGTATTTAAATTTTTATTTAGCTCAAAAGTGGAATATTATATTTTTAACATGTAGGTATTATTTTTGTGATCATTTTGGTATATTATATTTATTTTTGTGATTTATAAATAATATGATATTATTTTTATAAGATTTATTACTTTATAAATACTTAATAAATAATAATTGTTTAATTGAGTGAAGTACTAATGCATGATTATATTTTTAGACTATAGTTCTTATTTTTCTAAGAATTTTGGTATTTTATTTATATTTTAACATTTATCACTATTAAAATGTGAATTATTAAAGTATTATTACTTATAAAAAAATTATTAAATAATAATGATTAAAATAATTAACAAAGTAATGTTTGATAATAAATTTAAGTTGTAAATTTTATTTTTCTACAAATTTTCATATATTATACACATTTTTCTGAATTACAAAACAAAAGTTACTAATTAAACAAGATTTAATCATTTGATTTTAATTTCAGGAATTTATTTGTGTTTGAATGTATATTTTTTATTTGTTTTCTAATCAGACATTAACTTTTTGCACCGCACACCCAACTAGCCCTAGTCACTGCCCCGTGGGCCAGTGACCACGTCAGCTGCGACGCGTGCAAGGACTTAGTCAAACCAACTGACTGGGCTGGGCTAATGGGAGCATGACGTCATGCTCACGTCGACAATGGGGAATCTACAGGTGGTGTTCGAATCCAGCGACACCATGTGTCGTGGTATTGCACGGCAGATGCTACTGGGGGTAGCTTACGTAGAGGGAGCAAGGCGACGTAGGAGAATCCGGGAGCGAGATTGGCACACGATGTACCCAGGTTCATGTCCCCTCGATGGATGATCTCTACGTCCTGCTGTTAATCCAGTATATGATTATAGATTGGTTTACATGGGAGCCGTCGTAGACGGAGGGAGAGACTAGATCTAATCTATTGTGGGAGAGCCTGCCCCGTGGGGGTGCCCCTGGTGGCTTTATATATGCAGCCAATTAGGGTTTACAAGTATTTGGTGGGCTTTGTATTAAAGTCGCCGTCTTGGGCCTCCAGTCGGCGCCACTCGTCTAGGTCCAAAGATGCACGACGTATGGGCGAGTTGACCCTTCGCTTGATCGGCTCAATCCAGCTGGCGACTCCGCTTTGTGGGTATACCCCGATTGGTATTCCCCCATCAGTAGTCCCCGAGCGCGTTGTCGATTCGACGCGGGCTTGAGGCAGGGCGCGGAGAGTCTTGATGATGGGTCATGGCGAATCGGGACGAGCTCCTGAACAGAGAAAAGAACCGTGAAGCGGGAGGCGGTCAGCGTGAGCCAGTCGGCGATGGCCAGTTGGCGAAAGACGCAGGGTGTCGGTGAAGCCGCTAGTTGCGGCGAGTCCCCGAACATGGAGTGTGCCGAGTCCCCAAGCATGGAGAGTGGCGAGGTCGAGCGACCGGCGAGTGCCGAGTTCCCGAGCGTGCTGAGTGGCGAGGTTGGGCGACCGGCAAGTGGCGCTGTCTGTAGCACACCGAGTGGCGAGGTTGGGCAACCGGCGAGTGGCGTTGTATGTAGCGCGCCGAGTCCCCGAGCGTGTTGAGTACGCGAGGGCGAGTCCATGGTGGCGAGTCCCCGAGCGTGTTAAGTACGCGAGGGTGAGTCCGCGGTGGAGAGTCCCCGAGCCCATTGAGTATGCGAGGGCGAGTGTCCGCAGCGGCGAGTCCCCGAGCGGCGGCGAGTCCCCGAGCATGGAGATCCACGGTCATGGAACCACGAGTACACACAGTATGCCTAGGATTAGTCCTCGAGGCTCGAGTTGGCTTGTAGAGGCGACTTGAGGCTCTTTAGAGATGCATATTCTGAAAATATTAGTGGTTGCTGCCGAGCATGGCGAGTGGCGAGGTCGAGCAAACAACGTGCGCCGAGTCCCCGAGCACGGAGAGTGACGAGGTTGAGCGACCGGCGAGCGTCGAGGCCGAGCGACCGACGGGCGCCAAGTCCCCGAGCGCGGAGAGTGACGAGGTCGAGCGACCGGCGAGCGCCGAGTCCCCGAGCGCTGAGTCCCCGAGCGAGGCGAGCGGCAAGGTCGAGCGACCGACGAGCGCCGAGCCCCTAAGCACAGTGAGTGGTGAGTCCGCGATGATAGCGAGTCCGCGAGGGGAGAGTCCCCGAGTGTGGCGAGTCCGCGATGATTGCGAGTCCGCTGGAGGAGAGTCCCCTAGTGTGGCGAGTCCGCGATGATTGCGAGTCTGCTGGGGGAGAGTCCCCGAGTGTGGCGAGTCGGCGATGATTGCGAGTCCGCGATGAAGTTGATTGCGCTTTTTTTGTTAGCGAGTCTCTCGTCTTTGCCCGGGGGGCCAGTCGCATGGCGACTCCAAAGATGGCTCTCGGCTTAGCATTCTTCCTGGACGATCCAAGGTTCGGTTTGCGAATCCTCGTCCACAGTACTTGGCCGTGCGAGTCGCACAGTCTAAGGTTGAGGAGGACATGATGTTGTTTGTGTAGCACTGCCATTTGTCTTGGCCCGGAAGGCCAGTCGAGCAAGGCGACTCCAATGACGGCTCTCGGTTAGCGTTTTTCGTGGACGATCCGAGGCTCGGTTCGCGAGTCCTCGTCCGCACTACTTGGCCATTGCGAGTCGCTCTTTCAAAGGTTGACAAAGGCGAAATGATTTTTCCCGGAGGGAAGAGACACCCAGTGGTGAGTCCATGCAGCGTGGCATTCGACCCTCTCTGGCGAATCGGACGATGAAGGTCCCTTAGCAGGCATGGCGTACATATTCGACGTAGCCGGAAGGAGTGGACGCGGCGGACACGGGGTCGACGCGGCAGACGTGTATCGCGCTATGGCGAAGTCGACGCGGCGGGCACGGGGTCAACGCGGAAGGCGTATGGTCGCGCTTTGGCGAAGTCGACGCGGCGGACACGGAGTCGACGCGGCGGACGGCGGTCGCGCTATGGCGAAGTCAACGCGGCGAACACGGGGTCGACACGGCAGACGGAGGTCGCGCTACGGCGATGTCGACGCGGCGAACACGGGGTCAACGCGGCAGACGGAGGTTGCGCTACGGTGATGTCGATGATGCGGACATGGGGTCGACACGATGGAAGGAGGTCGCGCTACGGCGATGTCGACGCGGCGGACGGAGGTCACGCTATGGCGAAGGCGGCCGTTGATGGGCTTTAGAAGGCTCGGGGTAGCCGGAATCGAGGTGGACGACGGCGGCCGGACTTCGGGAAGACGAGGTTGCCGCATCGACTCGAGGCGCCCCACTTCAATTCCTTCGGCAAGGAGACTCAGGGGAACACGGCGAAGCCGTGTGCTTGATCAACGGAGCACGACGGAGCATAGAATGGTGGCCACCCGAAGCTAGGGTTTCGATCAAGAGAGAAGACAGAGAGGAAGAGAGTGGCGAGCGGGAGAGGATGAGGATGAGAAGGAGCGTCCGGTGGCGTTCTTATCCCCCAGGGTGACGTTGGCGGCTGCACGAATCGTAGCGCATCGGAGATGTACGGCGGAGCACTCACCAGCGACCTGCTTCCAGTCGACGAGGAAGACGATGACGACTTTTTGCGGAAAACCCCCTGGTGTTCTTCTGATTCACTCCGCAGTCCCTCCACGGCCTCACTAGTCAGCCAGAGAGAAAGACAGGTTGGGCCGGTTGTTGGGCTGCGCTTGGGCCACTGTTGGGTCATTGTGGCTGCTCGTGGGCGATGAGTAGGAAGGGGGAAGATGGTCCACGGGCTAGAAACAATTTCCTATTGTTTTTTCCTCGCTTCTTCTTTTTTCTATATTCTGCTTTCATTAAACCCTTTCAAATATGAATTTCTATAAATACTTTAAATATCCAGAATTTTTATAGAGCATATTAAATAATACAGGAATATTGTAACTAAGTAGTTTTGATACTTTTCTTGATTTTCTTATAATTTTAAACTAATAGGAAACTATTTAATTGAGTGCAATATTTATCACTTGGGTTTTAGGGATTTACCTTTTCTATATATATATTTATTGAAAACTTTTAGAATGATTTTTATTTCCTCTTTATGAGTGTAATGGTAATGGTTTAATATAGCTATGATATGCATAGGGTATAACCATATTTGTTTTTATATAGTAATCATAATATAAGATGGTTTAATTATTAAGGTTCTTAAAAATGGTAAATTATTTTACTCACAATTTACTAATAGGTGAATCCTAACCACCCTACTTATTTAAAAATATCCATAGATGATTTCTTAAACTAGTTATTCACTACTTTCTTAAGTGTGGTTTAAATATGGATATAATATTAGGGTATAATGGTTTGTAGCACTAGCCATTTATGTTTGATATTTAAAGATATCCCCTTTAAAATAGAAAGTTATTTTCTGGAAGGTCTTAAGGAAAATAATTGATAAAGATAACTCCTAAGCACATATGATTATGATAATTGAAAATGATAAGGATGTGCTTATGTGATTTGCTATAGGAAAATATTCCTATCAAGTTGTATGGAGATAATATGATGGATCAATAACATGAAATGGATATTATGTTTGGTTTAAGATTTAAAGTTGGGTGTTTACCAAGAATTCCTATCTTCCATAATTCACAATCCTGGATTTTTGATTAAGGAATTCCTTTCCTAGATATTCTACTTCTTCCTATCCATCATCATGTGTTCACATGATGAATTTTACTTCACAAGAATATTCTTATCCATCTATTCTTCTTCTAAATTCATTTATAAATCCAATAAGCTTGACATTAAAGCTTTTCATAATCCTCTCATATCCAAACTTGGTTATATCCCCTACTCTACTGTTGGTAACCTCCAATCCAACAATTAGTTACTTTTAACTCCATTCATAGTCTTCCTTAATCATCCTTCACTAATATCACTTCAATAGATGTATACATCAAATCCTACTTCACCTCAAGTGCTTAGTATTTCCAAAGAGGAAAATACTACTTCTTTAATCCAATGTTGCTCTAACATCATTTTAATCATACTATCTTGTCTCTACTTGAATCCAGTATCTAATACTCCAACCTCACAATTATATTAATATAACTTGCCATGGCTATCCTAGGATAACATATCTATACTAGGTTTCAATCATGTTTTATCCACCAATGACACTTATACATGATATAAGCATTCAATCTTGGTGAGTAACGCATGATCATTATAATCCTTTGATCCTTTATGGCTTAGGTTTCCAGTTGGCTAGTCAAGGTTTCCATCCATACAATATTATAGTTGTATTGTAATTATCTTCTGTTTATCTCTATTGGACTAAGAGATATTATTCATTTACTATACATACTTGATCCAATAGGATTACTCCTGGTAACTATCTTCATGATTCATCCTTGTAATCTTATTTACTACCATATAATTATATATTCCAATAATTCTTGTATCATTTCAGGAGTGAGTTAACTCCATCAATTATCATATTGATTTGATTCTCTTCCAACTCTCCCATCCTATAGATGATATTCAAATTTAGCATTACTATTTACCCCTTCTTACTTATTTCTTTATAAGCACTTAAGTGAATGCTATGATATGGTCAAGAGTTGATAGATTAAGAACTGGTGAATCAATAGTTGATTGCTCAACATTGATAAACAACAGTTATTGAAATAGGATTCCATAAGGATTGATATGGAAAGAAATATATGTGGTGAATGGTCTTGAACTGCTTTCCTTCCTACTCATTACAACTAAAGAGTTAGGGTTAAATATTACCATGATCCACATGGTAGAAATAAATAAGGATAAAATGGATCAAGAGTTAGTTATTATACTCTTATTATTTGGGTTATATTCTTAATTTGGTATTCTTGGGTTGTTGTGATGAATACTAGGATGTGATCCCTTAAGGATCAAATTATAATCATCAATCAAGGTGTAATGGTTTAGTTTCCTTGCATTTGATCTACCCTTAGATCAAATCATGTCTACCCAAAATAAGTTTTTAGCAAAGGTCATATTGAAACTTATCACAGTCAACTTGATGATCTACTTCAATTCCATCAAGTTGAGAGAAACTTCAATCACTTTGACAAGTTTTGTTCAAAAGCGCGAAAATTATTCAGATTTTCTATGCATGAATGCAATACACGCATCTGTGTTCAGCTTATTTCTAAGATCTAATGCTGGGATGTTACAGACTCTCCCCCTTAAAATAAACTTTGTCCTCGAAGTTCGTAAACTCTCATATTTCGGGGTAAGGATATGTTCTGTATTGGTTACGACATTGCTCAACTCTATGGTAACCTCAAATGGAATAATTGTGGTATTCCATATTCAAATCCTTTTCTTGAATTATCATCACACTCAACAATCTTTAACTTGTTGTCTGCAATACTCCAAAGTTCCTTTTACAATGGTCCCTTAGGAAGTTATCCTTATGACAAAATTCTTTAATTGGGGTCTCTTATTTAGTTCATTTCCCTGATTAGGTATCCTAATCCAACTCCTTCACTTGATCATCGATCTTTCTTACAATATTATGCAAGGTCTAGGAATTCTCACTAAAATAGGGTTTTAAACTCTATTAAATAATAGCTATGGTCAAAAGACTAAGTTTTGATTTGTTATTGTATGGTTCATACTGGTGATCCTTACAAAGATTGGATTTGAACTCATTTAGTCCATACCCATTGGAATTTATTGTTTCTCTACACATATCCAATTGGATATGTTTTATTCCCTCTTAAGGGTTACTTAAGAGTTGTTTCATTTAGAATTAATCTGCTAGAATTAATCTATTCTATCTCCTTCAAGCTCTTACCTTAGCAAGTTTTTTAGAAATTCTCTTGTTATTACCTTAAGTACTTCTTCAACTTCCACTTATTAATTGCCTTAAGGTTTGAGTCCTACTACATTGGTTTAACTTCAATCTTCCATCCAGGCATACTTCAGAGAGTACTTTTCTGATGATCTTCTTTTAACCTTATGAAAATAAGGCTTGCTATTGTTGTAGGTTAGTCCTTCTTCTCCAACCTTTACTCTGGAATTCAGATAACAGTACTTATGTTTGATATTTACTCTCCCCCTTAGGGTGTACTAATGGTCTCTAAACTACCTTATAGTAATTATTGGCTTTATAATTAGATTGTTGGTCCTTATTCAGCTTATTCTCTACCTAGTTAGGGTCTTATGAAAGATTGTACGGTGTATCCACACATTTATGGATCTCCGAAGTGAATCTTTCAGCACTATTTGTCTTACTTACTATTTGGTCATTTTCGCTTTGATAGGTCTGCTTTCGCGAAGCGTCTCGAATGACAATCGCTTTATTGTTTATACTCCTTCATGTCTTTCTTAGCTTAGGCCAAGTTTTATGCTCTTTATGCAACCATTAAGATGATCTGGTTAACTATGTCAACCAACACCGGCTACGGACAAGATACCAACTGTGGATCAAATACCAGCTGCGGATCATCCTAGGTTGTAGGTATTACCCTACGGCTTCCGACGTACCACTGGCATTCTCTCTGAATTGTCAGAGCTTGAATACCATTTGGGTTCCAAAGCTACTTCTTTGTACTTATTCATGATACTTCCATGATCTTGGTACTACTACTCCATTAACTTCTAACAACATCAATTATTTAGGATGAACTTAATTTCATTACTTCTTGTTGCTCCATACATCTTCTACACTAATCTTCCTTCTTATTGTTGTTTAGTAATTATCTGCACTTGATCCATCCTTCAAATTGGATTGATACTCCTCATAATTGGCTTTACCCTTCATATAGGTCTTCATCTTGGTCTTTGGAACTCGTCACTCCCTTACACGAATTCCCATTCCTATCTAGGTCTATAACATCAAGTGGTAACTAGATGCTGCAACATGCATTTGCACACCAAGTTCAACTTCATGTACAGATCTAGTCAATCAAGAAGATCCAAGAAAAACAAATAAATCCAAATGTGGTACATATAACACACAATATTCTAAACCCAAAATATAATAGTTGAGTATATTATCTCTAAAATTCAGGCTTAGTTGTGTAGTATATGACACCTCCTCATATAGGTTTACGTTGTGATACTTAGCACTTAGGGTCAAACTATACTTTGTCTCAATATTTACCCTAATTTCTCAATTGCAACAAGTTAACTTTAAGAAAGGTGATCTCAATTTGGTTTTGACTAACCTTTAGTCTCACTTTTGGAATGGCTAATATAACTAACCAGACATTATTTAATAATATAACCTCACGTAATCTCTCCAAAGGACTAACTATATTCTTAAACCAGAGTTTATTAAAAATTTATGATACCTATGACTTCTATCATAGTTCTACCATGTTATTATCCTACTTCTACTTCAGAATGATTTACTAATTACTTGTCATATTTATACTCTCATCATTGTTTCGGAGCTAATCTCACCATTATCTTGTTATGTTTTACCTATTGAAAGGATACAAATGTCGCCTAGAGGGGGGGGGGTGAATAGGCGATTAAAACTTTTCCTAGAGTGGCTCAACAAAGGCGGAATAAAACTAGTGTTTACTTTGTAAAGCACAACCTAGAACAACTAAGGTTCACCTATGTGCACCAACAACTTATGCTAATCAATACAAGCAACAAAGTGATAGCAAGATATATATTACTTCAAGCACGAAGGCTATCACAATGTAAAGTGCATAAGTAAAGAGCTCGGGTATAGAGATAATCGTGGCACGCGGGGACAACGATATTTTACCGAGTTCCTCCCAACATGGAGTACGTATCATTTGGAGAGGGGGTGGTATCAAACCACCAACACCACAAAAGGCCTCCCTTATTCTCCGGTGAATCTCACCCCAATGGAATCGATCCACATTTCCACTATCGGTGCACTTGTCGGTGGAAAACCGGAACCTCTCACAACGTTGGTGCACTTCTCCACAACTTAATTGGAGGCTCCCAACAAACGCCACCAAGTCCACAACCTGCAACACCAACAAACCGTCTAGGGTTCCAAGAACCCAAGAGTAAAAAGCTTCTCAACTTTCACTCACCAAACCCTCCGGGGAGAACTCAAACCTATGCACCAAATGCAAATGGCAAGAACACAAGTAGTGCTCAAATCCTTCTCTCCCAAATTCCACCAAAGCTACAAAATCTTGTGGGGGAATAAGAGAGGAAGAACAATGGAGGAAATCCACAAAAGACTCCAAGATCTAGATCCCAAGATGTTCCCCTCACTTAGAGGAGAGATGGATTGGTGGGATTGTAGATCTAGATCTCCTCTTTCAAATCCCTAAAGTATATGCAAGACTCAAGGGAGGGATTGAAGGGGGAGAAAGCTCAAGAGGGTCAAGAATGGAGGAGAAAGCTTGTGAAACTCGAGCAGTTGCATTGGGGAAGAAGGGCCTCTTTTTATAGGCCCACAGATTTCTGACCGTTTTCTGCCCATTAGGGAAAAGTTAGACTGGAGACTCCGGTCTACACCGGAGATTACGGCCCAACCTCCGGACCGCCCATCTGAATGACCCAGCCCTGATTCTGAAGTCACCACCGGAGACACATCCGAAAACTCCGGACTACACCGGAGACTCTGGTCCACACAGACCGGAGACTCCGGTCAGGACCAAATAAGAGGCAAACTTCAAATGGCGATATCTAGAGTTTGGAAACTCCGATTGACCCGAAACCAATTTTGTTGGAAAGAGGACAACAAGGGCTACCCAACAAAAAGTGGAAATATTGGATACCACCAAGAGAGAACATTTCATGTATTATAATGTGAGATACCTCTCTTGGTGAGAAACCGTTTTTGATGAACTAGAGCTTGTTATGAATATTACCACAAGCTCTAGAACCTCACATGGATAAGATCCAAATAATCAACCAAGAAAGGATGATGCTAAGTATGCAAAGGTTTGAGCTCTCTTTGAAAGATATGATCGAGTTACTCACTTGAGATCCCCTCTTGATAGTACAGTTGTCTATCCTATAAACCGGCCTCCCCAACTAACACCACGAGACCGCTAAGAAAGAACCACTATCAATATCATACCTTTGCCTTGCGCATATTCCACTTGATCTTGATGTATACGATCCTGTCCTTCTCAAGATGGAACACCTTTCTTGATTGCTCTTTTACGTACTTGCTTGATGAAGACTTGCAAGTTACTCCCCCATACAACATGGGGAAACCTTTACATTGACCTTGTCTTCATCGATCCATGATCACCGAGGATGGCAAGCTTTAAGCATGATATCTTCTAGATATTGCACATCTTTAGCTTGCACATCATTTCTTCTTTTCTTCATTATGTTGATGCCTTAAAGATACACCAGAGATATTACTCCATCTTATTCTTCAAGACATACTTGCCATAGGTTTAACTCTCACATGACCATTATGTAGATCATTCTTTGAACAGCTTGGTCACCACATGATCCTCTTCACTTCTTCTCCAAACCTTGAAGCCAACAAATGGTTCAAGCATTGCCTATGTACATTTCCTATACGTACAACTTGATACAAGCATTAGTCCATAGAGATTTACATTAATTACCAAAACCACACATGGGGGCCCACATGTTCTTTCAATCTCCCCCATTTTGGTAATTGATGACAATCCCATTGAGAGGGTTTATATAAGGAATTTTAACAAATAAAATGGTAGCGCCAATATCAAATCTACACAAGTATGTGATATTGGTACCATCACCATATATAGAGAAAACTCCCCCACAATCTATGCATGTGTGATGAACTTGAATTTCATTGCATATATTGCCAATCAATATAATTGGTGGATTTTCCTCTATATACCACATGCTAAGCAACAACAAAGATGCAAGAGCATGAAAGGCAAAATGCTTAAGAACAAACTCAAGGCATAAACCATTTCCCTTAAACCCTCTAAAACTTCTCCCCCATTGGCATCGATTGCCGAAATGGATGACAAGTTCTAGAAGACCAATATAGTGATAAATCCTCCAAAGGTGTGCATTCACACATATACAATGATGAATACTTGGGAGGAAGTAGAACTATATCGAGGACCCAAAGGTTGCCTAAATAAATAAAATAAAAGAAGCATCAACAAATGATGTAAGCAATCACAAGATCCGACAAACCAATTGAAAACAACAAATGAGTCCAAATGGAAACAACAAGATATTATGATACGAGTAGATGAGTGTTTTAAATAACAAATAGAGAAGCTCCCCAAGATTTGTGCACAATTTAAAATAAATGTATTTGGAATACATAATTTACAAATATGGAATCCTTGCTCCCCCATAAGTATTTAAACCACAACAAATGAAAGATCAAATAAATGCATAAATAAATTAGAGAATCTCCCCAAGATTTGTGCATACTTTAAAATCGGCGTATTTCAATACAAAAAATGCACAAATATGGAATCCTCACTCCCCCATAAACATTTACAGCACAATAAATGAAAAAGAAGACAAATGAGCATTATTAAATGAATTAGATGAGCTCCCAAAAGATAATTCACCAATTATGATAATTGCATTTGGGAACAAAGTGCATAGTCATGGAATCCTCACTCATCCAACTCCATTTTAACAATAAAAGGCATGAGAGAACAAATATGATAAGCACAAAGTGATGCTATAAATAAAATTAGGAAGCTCCCCAAGGTATGTGCAACATTAGGTTTTTGTATGTGAATACAATGTGCACAACATGGAATCCTCACTTCCTCTATTTTACTTATAAAATATATTAGTGCAAATGAGAAAATAATAAGGCATAAAATTTGCAAGAAACAAATGGTTGAGCAATAAGTAAGAGACAACATATTAGCGTTGTGGCATCCCGCTAAAACCACTACTAGAAAATCATGTTGTTTTTGTGCATTGCATCATCATGACCGCATGCTCATGTCATCATGCCACATTGCATTTGAGCATCGTCATCATCTTGCATTTGCTAGCATAAAACTATTTGCGGAAAACCTATTTTTGTTTTCTAAACGCCCCGTCCTTGTTCAAACACAAAAACCCGGGTCTCCGGATTATTTCATTTTGTCTAACAACGGTTTGCAAAAGCCCGGTTTTAATTGAATAAAATATTTAATTATTTTTAGGGGGCAGCCAACCGGGCCGATCCGACCTAGTCGGCCACCCCCAGTTCAAACCGGACCACCAAAAATCCCTTTTCTACCTAAACCTAGTCTAACCACCCTACCTCCACATCACCCCCACCAACCAGTGCCCGCCACCTCACCTTTCCCTCCACCTCATCACACCCACAGCCACCTCACCAATCCGCCAGCCACCACCACACTCTCCCTCCTGGCCCACCTCCTCTCTCACTCCCCACTCCCTCTGCCAGCCTGGCACCACCCCATCTCCCTCTGCCCCACACACACCACACGCACGCCCCACCCTAGGCCCCACTCCCTCCCTGGCCCCAGCACACCCACCCACCCCGCGCACTCACGCCCCTGGTCCCACCCCGCGGTCTCCCCTCCCCGATCGATCCCCACTCCCTACCTTCCTCGCGCCACACGATTACCCCGCCCCCTTTCTTCCTCCCCTCCGGCGCCCCTACCGCGTGTCCACTTGCATCCTCTCCCTCTCCTCCTCGCCGGAGCTCCTCCGGCCGCCTCGCCTCCGCCTCTCCTCGCGAGCCGCCGCCAGGACCCTTCCCCTCCGCTCGTCCTCTCCCCGCCGTCCGGCCGCGTCCTCCCCGGCCTCGCCTGCGCCGCCTCCGCCATGCGCGGGAGCACCGCTCCCCCTCCGCTCGTCGACCGCCACCGCGCGCCTCCCTCCTTCCCCCGGCGCCACCCGAGCTTGCCCGCCGGTGACCGTCGTCGCGGCCGCGCTCGGCCTCCCTTTGACCGGCCCTTCCCGAGCTCCGCGTGCGCCCGATTCGCCGCCCTCTCGTCCCGCCTTCTCCGCTTGGCCTCTGTCTCTTGAGACCGGCGCGAGCCTCAGCGCCTCGTCGCCACCATGGCTCCTCCGGCGCGCCCCGGACCTTAGCGCCGCCCGTCCTGGCGCCTGCCCGCGTTGACCCCCTGCACCAAGAGCTTCCGCCGCCTCGCGGGCCCCTCCTCCGTTCGTCCCCGTCGTTGCCGTCCGCCGGCCTGCGACCTCCTCTGCTTCCGTGCCACCGTCCTCCTCCGTCGGGCCCTCTTCCTGCTGCCCTGCGTCCCAGGCTCAGGCAGACCAGTGTCTCCTCTCCTCGGCGCTCCCTCGCCGCTGACCTCCGGCCGCTCGAGCTCGCCCGGCCCCGTGCCTGCGTGTGCGTCGCTCGCCGCCGTGTACTTCCCTGAGACCTCCCTGAGCCTGCCCGGCCCAGCGCGTGCAACCTCCAGAACCTCCATCCTCGCTGCATCGGCACGCAACTATCCTCGCCCGTTCTCTGCCGAGAGCCACATGTTTTGCTGCGTGTGTTGTTGCTGCAGCTCCCTGCAAGGTGTTTGGAATAATACCCGGACAGGATTCGGCCTCCTCGCACCAACCCCACATGCTCGTTCTGTCTCATGTATGTCCTCCCCCGGTGCGTTGCGTTAAGTCCCCGGCAGAAGGCTATTGCAATCCTCTCATAGTCGACAAGAACGTCATCGACCACCGAAAGCCGGATTCCAAGGCCTTCAACACGGAACGTCGAGTTCTCCTTTCCGGATTCAAGACCGATCCATCGGCACGTCAAGTACTTCCCTCGAACGCCAAGACCGACCAATACGAGGTCCCGACAAGATCTTCGCAACGACAAGATCGACACCGACCAGGGCGGGTCCGCAGCGCCCCGACGCCGAACCAAGTCCTGCTTCCCGGATGCGACAAGATCTACTTCCGTTGTCCGAGACCGATCCCGTCGAACCCTGAACCCTGAGACCGAACCCCGAACCTCGAAACCAAAATCTTCTGAACCCCGATGTGTGATTCCCTTCCTGAGCCCTATTTTATAAAATGAAATATAAACCTGTTGCATATTAAATTGTTCATGCATGCATACTTGTCTGTGGTTTGGGGGCCTTATGCCGATTCACATTATAATTAAATATGGGGCCCATATGCGGACAAATCTAGTCTTATATTGTCCTCATTTAAACTTGTGTAGCGAACCGGTGCTATCTTTTGCCTTGTTAAGACAACATTTAAATTGCGGGGTATCTAAACAACTAGAACCATATATTTAATTGTCGGGACCCCGGTTCCGTTTAATATGGCCTAATCGCACCGCATATTTACCATGTCATACATCATTCATGCATCATGCTCGATCTTTTGCCGTAGTATTAAATATTGCATCCGGTGTTTATTCTAGAGTTTTGGTTCTTCGCGGATAAGGCCGTTGAGTTGATGTGAGCTTCGCCCCGATCTTCGGATGAACCTTCGGCAATGTTTTCAGGCGAGCATCTCCCCCTTTCTACCTATCTTACTTTTATAGTATTTATTCCCTCCTGTTGATCTATTGCTATCTGTGTTGCGATGCTCTAGTTTTCGTACCCGTGATATCCCGTGCAGCCTTATATTTCCTTGGACACCTCCTATTACCTGTTGTTTGGTAGCTAGTTGGACTTGCGCGTCGTAGTCGCTTGCTCAAGTGCTGTTGCGTGTCGTCAAGTACCACAGTTGTTGGAGTTTTGCCGCAGGTTTATTGTTGGAGTTGATCAAGACTTTAATTACTGTTTGACAACTTAAAATTGAAGTAGGTAAGCAGAGGCAAAGGTGGGCAATAGATGTTATTTGGTTGTTAACCGTCCACTTGTGTCCCGTAGGACCCCGAGTACTTGATACCTGTTCCTTGAATATTCGCGCTATCCACATCCGGGAGGATTATGGGACCCCCAGGCGAGCTTGATTCATTCTTATTTCTTGGGGCCACAAACTAGTTTGAGGTTTTATTTACTATCTGTACTTATGCCATGCTTCTGCTTTATTTACGATTGTGCGAGGAGCACCTTGTCTTGTTAGGATCGGGACACGTTGCCGGTATCGACAAGCCCGAGTTTCGGGTTCCCGATCGTTCTGACCGTCCACCCAAACCTTGGGTCCGTCTCGAGTCAGCTAACTTCGTTCTTGGTGTACTCAATGGGGTGGCCCCTGAAATATTTCGAATCCTGTGATTGCTTTGTCGTGAAAGCCTCGTTGGGTTTTGATTTGGTTTTCCGAGGTTGATCGAGTGTGTGTTGCTATTTGTCCACCCTGCAGGGTAAAACTTTTCAAAGCCGTGTCATGTTATGGACGACTTGGAGCACAGTATCTCGATCATAGACAACTATAACTAAAGTAGTGCTATAAATTTGACTTTATAATGACTAGTAATCAGCTTCACTATAATGGAATGGCTAAATAAAACTGCCAACAATTGCTTGTTTGGGTTGTCGCTTGCGACCATTGTATCTGACTAGTAAGTATTGCAACTACAACGGAATGGCTAAATAAAAGTGCCAACAACTGCTGGGTTTGGGATATCTCATGCTAATTGTATCTGACTAGTAAGTGTCGCAACTACAACGAAATGGTTAACTAAAATTGCCCGCTGCTTATTTTATCAGGATGACTATCTATACTTGACTAGTAATTGCTGCAACGATAACTGAATAAGTAAAACTGTCAACTGTGTGAGTTCCTCGGTTGACTTCCTCGTTTGGTCTCGAGGGGGAAACACCAGGATGGGTTTGTCTGATGGTAGAATCAGGTTGGTTCCGAATAGGTCTTTCTTATCCCTCTCTGATAGCCGCCAGTTGTATCGAGTCTCTATAGGTTGTTTAGTGCATCTTTGCCGCTTGATCCACCATACTGTAGGCGAGGACCGCGAATTCTAGTCTCGCCGTGTTGGCCTCGATCTTGACCGCTCTCTCTTTTCCTTTGCCCTTTGTCGGCACCCTTTGTTTAAGCAGGTTTTGAGATCGGCGTCGTTAGCGGGGTTACCCTTCCGGCTTTGGCGGGGTTATGGACGCCATTGGTTATTCTTCAGGGCTCTTAGCCCCATTTGCATCTTGTCCATAGTCGGACGCTCTATCATTTTCAAGGTGATTTGGATCTTTGTATATTATATCTGTATTCTTGACTCATTGAGTCGCTGCAATATATATCTGTTCCATGGGTCCCATCGAGGACTGTTGTGTAATGTTATTACTTCGTTTTCCATCCGCACGCAAGTGACAGGTGGGCACCTTTGAATCGTTTCTATGCGGGTTTGGCGGGAAGCTCTAAAACTTGCATAGGGTCGATTCTGAGGGTGTTACAGAGTGGTATCAGAGCTCAGCAGTTGCGATACCCCACAAGTCCAGCCTGTAGGATAACCTAGCTAACGGCCGAGGTAGAGTGTCAAAACTATTTTGCAAAATCGGTTGGATAGATCTGGTTAGGTGTGCTTTTACTCCTTACCCCTCTGCTATTCTCCTCTCACCTCTACGTGTTTTGAATCCGCTCTCTTCTCTCTCTTCGAGTCCAGGATTTCTCGTGGTTGGGTTCCGTCGTACCTTCAGGGTTTCGCTTCCTTCTTTGGTAGCGGTGTTGCTACATCTGGTCTTCATGCTGTCTGAGGAATCCGTCTACTGTGGTACCATTCTTTGTTCCTTGTTTGTGCTTTCCGGTGTTTTCCGACGCGACGACATCATCTACGCCAGATCCGATGCAGAGTCTGCATCTTTTCTTTGTTTCCGAACCTCGCTAGTCGAGATCTACAATCTGAATTCTGAGAGTTGGTTGCATAATTTCCTATTCATGTGCAGGGTAATGCTTTGGGTGCGCGATGGACTGATCACCATCCGACTACTCTTATCATTCGCTCTTGCACCTTGAATGGTGAATCATTGCAGTTATACTCCTTCCGCGGAAGCTAGAGGTGGCTTTATTGGTTGATACCTCTACCTTCGCTTTTGTTTCCGGAGTGTTTCCCTCGACGGTCACGGACAACAACCTCTTGTTAGTGGTGTCGCGAGGATCTACACGAAGCGAGAAGATGCAGACCGCCGGCCTTCTTTCCGGTACCATGAGGCGGATCTCGAGGGCGAGATCCATTGTTAGTGGTGTCGAATTGTGGCATCCCGCTAAAACCACTACTAGAAAATCGCGTTGTTTTTGTGCATTGCATCATCATGACCGCATGCTCATGTCATCATGCCACATTGCATTTGAGCATCGTCATCATCTTGCATTTGCTAGCATAAAACTATTTGCGGAAAACCTATTTTTGTTTTCTAAACGCCCCGTCCTTGTTCAAACACAAAAACCCGAGTCTCCGGATTATTTCGTTTTGTCTAACAACGGTTTGCAAAAGCCCGGTTTTAATTGAATAAAATATTTAATTATTTTTAGGGGGCAGCCAACCGGGCCGATCCGACCTAGTCGGCCATCCCCAGTTCAAACCGGACCACCCAAAATCCCTTTTCTACCTAAACCTAGTCTAACCACCCTACCTCCACATCACCCCCACCAACCAGTGCCCGCCACCTCACCTTTCCCTCCACCTCATCACACCCACAGCCACCTCACCAATCCGCCAGCCACCACCACACTCTCCCTCCTGGCCCACCTCCTCTCTCACTCCCCACTCCCTCTGGCCCCACCCCATCTCCCTCTGCCCCACACACACACACACACCACGACGCCTCCTCCTCCCACCCCAGCACACCCACCCACCCCGCGCACTCACGCCCCTGGTCCCACCCCGCGGTCTCCCCTCCCCGATCGATCCCCACTCCCCACCTTCCTTGCGCCGCACGACGACCCCGCCCCCTTTCTTCCTCCCCTCCGGCGCCCCTACCGCGTGTCCCGCCGCCGGCGTGCCCTCCTCTTCTCTCCTCCCTCGCCCGGAGCTCCTCCGGCCGCCTCACCTCCGCCTTTCCTCGCGAGCCGCCGCCAGGGCCCCTCCTCTCCGTTCTTCCTCTCCCCGCCGTCCGACCGCGTCTTCCCCGGCCTCGCCTGCGCCGCCTCCGCCATGCGCGGGAGCACCGCTCCCCTCGCTTCGACCGCCACCGCCTCCCTCCTTCCGGCGCCACCCGAGCTTGCCTTGGCCGTCGTCGCAGCGCTCGGCCTCCCTTGCCTTCCCCGAGCTCCCCGTGTGTGCCCCCGAGTTCGCCCTGCCTCGTCCCGCCTTCTCCGCTTCGGCCTCCCGTCGCCGCCGTGGCTCCTCCCGAGCGCCGCCGGACCCCGCAGCGCCGCCCGTCCTGGCGCCTGCCCGCGTCGACCCCCTGCACCAAGATCTCCCGCCGCCTCCCGGGCCCTCCTCCGTTCGTCCCCGTCGTCGCCGTCCGCCGGCCTGCGACCTCCTCTGCTTCCGCGCCACCGCCCTCCTCCGTCGGGCCCTCTTCCTGCTGCCCTGCGTCCCAGGCCGCGTCCGAGCCGCCGTGCTGCTCCTCGCGGAGGCTGTCTGCCTGTGCAGGACGGACCCGCGTGTCCTCCTCTCGGGCGCTCCCTCGCCGCTGGCCTCCGGCCGCTCGAGCTCGCCCGGCCCCGTGCCTGCGTGTGCGTCGCTCGCCGCCGTGTGCTTCCCCTGGAGACCGCCCGCGAGCCCTGCTTCGGCCAGCGCCGTGCAACCTCCAGGAACCTCCCATCCCTCGCTGCATCGGCACGCAACTGTCCTCGCCCGTTCCCTGCCGAGAGCCACATGTTTTGCTGCGTGTGTTGTTGCTGCAGCTCCCTGCAAGGTGTTTGGAATAATACCCGGACAGGATTCGGCCTCCTCGCACCAACCCCACATGCTCGTTCTGTCTCATGTATGTCCTCCCCCGGTGCGTTGCGTTAAGTCCCCGGCAGAAGGCTATTGCAATCCTCTCATAGTCGACAAGAACGTCATCGACCACCGAAAGCCGGATTCCAAGGCCTTCAACACGGAACGTCGAGTTCTCCTTTCCGGATTCAAGACCGATCCATCGGCACGTCAAGTACTTCCCTCGAACGCCAAGACCGACCAATACGAGGTCCCGACAAGATCTTCGCAACGACAAGATCGACACCGACCAGGGCGGGTCCGCAGCGCCCCGACGCCGAACCAAGTCCTGCTTCCCGGATGCGACAAGATCTACTTCCGTTGTCCGAGACCGATCCCGTCGAACCCTGAACCCTGAGACCGAACCCCGAACCCCGGAACCAAAATCTTCTGAACCCCGATGTGTGATTCCCTTCCCGAGCCCTATTTTATAAAATGAAATATAAACCTGTTGCATATTAAATTGTTCATGCATGCATACTTGTCTGTGGTTTGGGGGCCTTATGCCGATTCACATTATAATTAAATATGGGGCCCATATGCGGACAAATCTAGTCTTATATTGGCCTCATTTAAACTTGTGTAGCGAACCGGTGCTATCTTTTGCCTTGTTAAGACAACATTTAAATTGCGGGGTATCTAAACAACTAGAACCATATATTTAATTGTCGGGACCCCGGTTCCGTTTAATATGGCCTAATCGCACCGCATATTTACCATGTCATACATCATTCATGCATCATGCCTGATCTTTTGCCGTAGTATTAAATATTGCATCCGGTGTTTATTCTAGAGTTTTGGTTCTTCGCGGATAAGGCCGTTGAGTTGATGTGAGCTTCACCCTGATCTTCGGATGAACCTTCGGCAATGTTTTCGGGCGAGCATCTCCCCCTTTCTACCTATCTTACTTTTATAGTATTTATTCCCTCCTGTTGATCTATTGCTATCTATGTTGCGATGCTCTAGTTTTCGTACCCGTGATATCCCGTGCAGCCTTATATTGCCTTGGACACCTCCTATTACCTGTTGTTTGGTAGCTAGTTGGACTTGCGCGTCGTAGTCGCTTGCTCAAGTGCTGTTGCGTGTCGTCAAGTACCACAGTTGTTGGAGTTTTGCCGCATGTTTATTGTTGGAGTTGATCAAGACTTTAATTACTGTTTGACAACTTAAAATCGAAGTAGGTAAGCAGAGGCACAGGTGGGCAATAGATGTTATTTGGTTGTTAACCGTCCACTTGTGTCCCGTAGGACCCCGAGTACTTGATACCTGTTCCTTGAATATTCGCGCTATCCACATCCGGGAGGATTATGGGACCCCCCTGAGCCAGAGCTTGATTCATTCTTATTTCTTGGGGCCACAAACTAGTTTGAGGTTTTATTTACTATCCTGTACTTATGCCATGCTTACTGCTTTATTTACGATTGTGCGAGGAGCACACTGTACTGTTTAGGATCGGGACACGTTTTCGCGGTATCGACAAGCCCGAGTTTTCGGGTTCCCAGTCGTTCTGACCGTCCACCCAAACCTTGGGTCCGTCTCGAGTCACTAACCGTTCTATGGTGTACTCAATGGGGTGGCCCCTGAAATATTTCTGAATCTGTGATTTCTTTGTCGTGAAAGCCTCGTTGGGTTTTGATTTGGTTTTTCCGAGGTTGATCGAGTGTGTTGCTATTTGTGCACCCTGCAGGTAAAACTTTCTGAAAGCCGTGTCCGCGGTTATGGACGACTTGGAGCACAGTATCTCGATCATAGACAACTATAACTAAAGTAGTGCTATAAATTTGACTTTATAATGACTAGTAATCAGCTTCACTATAATGGAATGGCTAAATAAAACTGCCAACAATTGCTTGTTTGGGTTGTCGCTTGCGACCATTGTATCTGACTAGTAAGTATTGCAACTACAACGGAATGGCTAAATAAAAGTGCCAACAACTGCTGGGTTTGGGATATCTCATGCTAATTGTATCTGACTAGTAAGTGTCGCAACTACAACGGAATGGTTAACTAAAATTGCCCACTGCTTATTATATCAGGATGACTATCTATACTTGACTAGTAATTGCTGCAACGATAACTGAATAAGTAAAAATGCCAACTGTGTGAGTTCCTCGGTTGACTTCCTCGTTTGGTCTCGAGGGGGAAACACCAGGATGGGTTTGTCTGATGGTAGAATCAGGTTGGTTCCGAATAGGTCTTTCTTATCCCTCTCTGATAGCCGCCAGTTGTATCGAGTCTCTATAGGTTGTTTAGTGCATGCTGCCGCTGCCGCTTTAGTCCACCATACCTGTGTAGGCGAGGACCGCCGAATTCTAGTCTCGCCGTGTACTGGCCTCAGTACTGACCGCTCTCTCTTTTTCCTTTGCCCTTTGTCGGCATCCCTTTGTTTAAGCAGGTTTTGAGATCGACGTCGTTAGCAGGGTTACCCTTCCGGCTTGGCCTGGGCAGGGTTATGGACGCCATTGGTTATTCTTCAGGGCTCTTAGCCCCATTTGCATCTTGTTCGTAGTCGGACGCTCTATCATTTTCAAGGTGATTTGGATCTTTGTATATTATATCTGTATTCTTGACTCATTGAGTCGCTGCTATATATATCTGTTCCGTGGGTCCCATCGAGGACTGTTGTGTAATGTTATTAATTCGTTTTCCACCCGCACACAAGTGCCTGGTGGGCACCTTTGAATCGTTTCTATGCGGGTTTGGCGGGAAGAGCTAAAACTTGCATAGGGTCGATTCTGAGGGTGTTACAGGGCTCAACCACAAGGTTGTGTGAGATGCATTACAAAGCATATTGTAAGACTAGTACAAGGATGATCATTGTGTATCCACATAGTCTTTAATGAATGATATTGCTTAGTATGACCATACAACACACACGAAACAAGGAAGATATCAAGAAAAAAAAATGAGTAACCTCTTTCATGTGTATAAGTTTCTAAGTAGACAATCTTGCAAAGATATTGATCCACAAAGAAACATGTACACACAAAGTAGATACTTAAAATCAATAGAGAAAGATATCCAAAATGAAGTCATGACAATACCAATAAGATTTTTCTTGAAAGCATGGCCAAAAGGCTCAAATATCTCATTGTACATCGATGAGCTTCAACAACCAACACACCCCATACATTACAACTATCACCAAGGGAAAAGGAGAAAGTTGGAATATATGGAGAAAGGCAAAAAGTATCACATGGAGAAATCAACTAGCAAAATTTCACTATTGCACATGAGAGAAGTTGAGGAAAAGATAGACAATAAAATTGCTAGATTGACATATTTGGGATTGGTGGATCATATGCATGATTTTGTATAGTCCCAATTATATGCACTCATCTTAACTTATGCACATATACACTAGAGAGTTCTATTAATACCATGTCTAGAGATACAATCAATAAATATAATAACAAAAATTCATGCCAAGATGCAACCTACAAAAGGTTGGAAGCAATATAAATATGCATGAGGAAGAGATACTTGTTACCGAGATATAATTGATAGGATGTAGAGGATATGAATTCATTGATCATCCTATAGCTTGCCTCCAATTTTCATGTATGCATCAATTCTTCAAAATTGGGAGACAAGCATCCAATCTATCTCCAATGTACCTAAAACACATTTAAGTACAAAATGGTCCCCAAACTTATTGGGTCCAAAGTAGTTAGTGCAACTACAATACATAGGAGAGACTCCACATAATTATGTGCATATTGATATGAAATTAAATTTCATGCACAACTTAGCCGATGGGAATTGGTGGAGTTTCCCTTATATATATTGGATACCACATGCCTTAATATAAACATATAGTAAATATGCATGCATAAAGCTTTCAAGAACCAAAAAATGAGATACAATTTGAACAAAAACACCAAGTAAACCGAGTTGGCACACACAAGAGTGTGACAAGACAAGCGGTGTCCAAATTGTATCAAACAACCAATTCAACACATAAAAGAGCATAAGTTCAAATATGAACTAGGCAAAAGCCAAAGAGCAAAAGATAGATAAAAATACAAATGCTCAAGGATTTGTCTCATTCTAAAATGGTCAAAGTGTGAAACAAGGAATGAGACAAAACCAACTCCCAAAAAGAGTAAGGTTCCAACAAGTAAACCAAACTCTCCAAACTTTTCATGATGGCACAAAATATCAAAACGAAAAGATCAAACTTCCAAGCACATAAAACCCGATATGGATCAAACAAGGAAGCATAAAAGGATTGTTCTAGATAATATAGGAGAGCTCACCCATAAGTAGTACATTATATAGAATTTTGCTTTTTAATGCAAAATGAACACAAATGAGATCATCACCACTACCTACATTAAATAAAACACACGATAATACCAATAAAATAAGAAGATTCATAAGAGGCAAGGAAGGAATGGGAGCACACAAAACATTTACTTGGCCAAAGATAGGACACGATTAAGCAAAGGCCAAAGTGAATATGATCAATAAATTCTACCATAAATTGAGTATCCATTGTCCAAGGACAAGAAATATTGGGTATACTTTTCCCAAGGTAGCTTGCATGGATATCCAAGATCATAGTCACAACAAGAAGCATATAACAAAATATAAGAATTACAATTGATGCTTCGAACAAGATTCTTAGTAGCTTCCAATAGTCACACAATCACTAGTGATTAGAGTAGCTTGAAGCAAATGGTGTCCATGAGGATATATATATCTAAATATGAGGAAACACATACCAAGAAACATTCTCACATACAAGATCCAAAATATGAGCAATAAAGGCATTCAGGCAAATTGGAACTTGTATGAGCAAAATGTGTCACATAGGAGCTAGATAATTATCAATATCAATTCTAAGTGACACAACCTCGAATGTTCACATTTTCTAGGATTGTAATATGCACTAAGCATATGACTCCCCCATAATGTGATACTACCATGAAACCAACATGAGGCAAAAGGATACAAATAGAGATAATTAATGGACCTTATAAAACTTAAATTTCTCATGAGAATTATACCACATAGAGACTAGACAATAATCCAATATAAATACTAGGTGGTATTACTCATGTACACACAATTTTAGGATTGTGGAATGCCCAAGCATAACACTCCCCCAAAATGGGATAATCCATTAATCTCTCACAAGAGCCAAATAAGATACCAAATGTAACCAAGTAAAGCTCAAACACAAGAAACACACATACATGGTGTGCCACCTAATCATACACAAATATGCTTGATACCTCAAGATAATTAGGTGGAAAGCACAACATGTACAAAAGCATGGATGATACAAAACCAACACATGCACAAGGGGGCGAGTAACTTTCAATGTAATGAGTTAAGCATATGTTACCGCAAGGAGGAACATTGGATATATAACATAATCATGATAATCCAAATGGCTTGGCTTGACACAAATAATTGATGAAGATCCCTCAATTCTTCATAATGTAACCAAGTCTCCAATGCCCTCCATCAATACCTATTAATCAAGTTTTGGCTTGTTGGTCCCCAACCAAGTTGGGTCCTAAGAGGTTAGTCACAATAGGCTTGGCAACCCAAATGGTTCTTTTCTTGAACCCACATTGAGCACCAACAAATTTGGCAAACACATTGCCAACCTCATCCTTACAAAGAGAATAAGCATCATCAATAATGATAGGGTTGGATGAGGAGATACCAATAGTGCATGAGGAAGAAATATGCCCCTTTGCACGACATATGTAGCAAGTTCTTCTCTTGCCATCTTTCTTAGGTGAAGCCATAACTCGATGAAGAGCTCGAGTAGTCATCTTAGGAAGAGGCCCATTAATGACTTGAGGTGGAGATTGAGGCCGCTTCCCTTGTTGCTTCACACTAAAAGGCTTTTTATTCAATGGGCAAGATCTAACATGGTGCCCTTCTTCCTTGCACTTGAAGCAAACAATGTTGGCCAAATTCTTGACTTGATATTAGCCATTCTTATTTTTTTCCTTGTGCTTCAACTTGATAGTGGACTTGTTCTTTATATTGGAGTTGAATCCAAGCCCACTCTTGTCATTTGGGTATTTTTGCACACTCAAGATTTTGTTGAGTGCGGCCTTCCCTTGATGACCCTTTTTTAAGTCATTCTTCAAAGAAGTGACTTGAGCCTTGAGCTCTTTGATTTCCTCTACATGGTTAGTTTCAATAAAAGTACTAGAGGAAGTAGATGCTACATTGTTAGAGCAACAAGGCATGGAATGTAATTCTTCACGACATATAGCATGGTTGTGATAGGATGAATTACAAGGACTAGCACATGGTAATATAACATTTGGAGTAGATATAGTGCTAATGTCCACATGAGGCCCACTAGATGTTACCTTTGATATGATGGCCTCATGAGCCAACTTTAGCCTACCATGGGAGACTAGGAGATCCTCATGCGAGCTTGAGATCTTAACATGACTTTCTTCTAATTTCCCATAGTTACTAGTTAGCAAAGCAAGTTTAGCCTTTAGCTCAACATTCTCCTTCAAAATAGATGCTTCACAAGAAATAGAGTTAGTGGCACAAGCATCATCACTATTTGCAAGAGGTGAGGGCAACTTGGTAAGCTCTTTTGAGTATGAAGCTTTAAGTTGCTCATGTGACTCGGTGAATTTGATGAGCTCACCCTTGATGACCCTAGAGCCATTTTTGAGGTGCTCAAAATCCTCAAGGAGTTTAGCATAAGAACCTTCAAGTTCATCATTTTTAATCTTGAAGGAGTTTGCCACCGCAAGTTCTCTATCATGGTATTCCTTTACTCTAGATAATTATAGAGTAAAAGTCTCCTCAGGAGATTCTTTGGTGGTTTGTTCTTCTTCAAGGGAGTCCTTTAGTTGTGCAACTTCATTAGCATACTCACGCTCAAGTGCAAACTTTTCATCAATTAAGTTTTCTTGCTCCTCAATAATATCATTGCCTTCTATGGCACAATTCAAGATTTCAAGAAAGTTGGAGGAAGCAATTTTATTTTTGAAGAGAGCGCTATAGACAACCTCGCCCATTTTCTTAATAGAGGTAATATCATACTTACCTCTATAATCATCATTATCATTCTCAACCTCATCATCATCATCATGAGATACAATGGGATTCAAAGAGGTTAACTTTGTTCCCTTAGCCATAAGGCATATGTGAGGACCGGAGGAAGGTGATAATGAGATTGCACTTGTATCTCTCTTCAAGACCTTGTCTTGGCCCATAGAATATTCATTTTCCTCTACATGGTTAGCAACACAAGCACTAGAGGAAATAGAAGCATTTTTATCATGGCAACAAGACAACACAAGCATATCATCATGAGATTTATTCAAGTCATTTCTACATGATATGCAAGGACGATTAACACAAGAATGTAATAAATTGGTAGTGCTAGAAGTGCTAAAGTCCAAACATAGATCATTGCAACTAGATAGGGACGAGGGATTACAAATAATAAGCACACTATCCAAATTGCAATTTCTATCACCACTCACCATATCATTACCTTGTGAAAAGTCACATGTTGGTGAATTGGTAGAGGATGAGAACTCATCTCGACCGGAAGTGGAAGCAACACAATCATCCTCAATAATGTTGGACACAACATATTTATCTTGAAGTTTTGTCCATAACTCATGAGCGCTCCAAAAAGGAATGATTGAAGATGTAACTACATAGCTCAAAGCATTAACAAGAACATTAGAAGCTTGAGCATCAAGATATAAGTTTTTCTCATCCTCACAAGATAGATTTTTGAAATCCATAGGAGGATAAAAACCTATATCTAATATACGCTCCAAATTTGGGTCCATATCCCGAAAATGAATAAGCATACGAGTTTTCCATATATCATAATTTGTGCCATCGAATATGATCATGTCATTGTGCACTAATCCTCTAGCCGACATCTTCACTCTCAAGGCGGTGAAGCCTAAAATGAGAGACCGTGCTCTGATACCAATTGAAAGGATACAAATGTCGCCTAGAGGGGGGGGGGGGGGGAATAGGCGATTAAAACTTTTCCTAGAGTGGCTCAACAAAGGCGGAATAAAACTAGTGTTTACTTTGTAAAGCACAACCTAGAACAACTAAGGTTCACCTATGTGCACCAACAACTTATGCTAAACAATACAAGCAACAAAGTGATAGCAAGATATATATTACTTCAAGCACGAAGGCTATCACAATGTAAAGTGCATAAGTAAAGAGCTCGGGTATAGAGATAACCGAGGCACGCGGGGACAACGATATTTTACCGAGTTCCTCCCAACATGGAGTACGTCTCGTTTGGAGAGGGGGTGGTATCAAACCACCAACGCCACAAAAGGCCTCCCTTATTCTCCGGTGAATCTCACCCCAATGGGATCGATCCACCCTTCCACTATCAGTGCACTTGTCGGTGGCAAACCGGAACCTCTCACAAGGTTGGGGCACTTCTCCACAACTTAATTGGAGGCTCCCAACAAACGCCACCAAGGCCACAACCTGCAACACCAACAAACCGTCTAGGGTTCCAAGAACCCAAGAGTAAAAATCTTCTCAACTTTCACTCACCAAATCCTCCGGGGAGAACTCAAACCGATGCGCCAAATGCAAGTGGCAAGAACACAAGTAGTGCTCAAATCCTTCTCTACCAAATTCCACCAAAGCTACAAAATCTTGTGGGGGAATAATAGAGGAAGAACAATGGAGGAAATCCACAAAAGACTCCAAGATCTAGATCCCAAGATGTTCCCCTCACTTAGAGGATAGATAGACTGGTGGGATTGTAGATCTAGATCTCCTCTTTCAAATCCCTAAAGTATATGCAAGAATCAAGGGAGGGATTGAAGGGGGAGAAAGCTCAAGAGGGTCAAGAATGGAGGAGAAAGCCTGTGAAACTCGAGCAGTTGCATTGGGGAAGAAGGGCCCATTTTTATAGGCCCACAGATTTCTGACCGTTTTCTGCTGGTTGGGGAAAAGTCAGACCGGAGACTCCGGTCTACACCAGAGATTCCGGCCAACCTCCGGACCAGCCTCCGGACCGCCCATCTGAATGACCCAGCCCTGATTCTGAAGTCACCACCGGAGACACATCCAGAAACTCTGGACTACACCGGAGACTCCGGTCCACACGGACCGGAGACTCCGGCCAGGACCAAATAAGAGGCAAACTTCAAATGGCGATATCTAGAGTTTGGAAACTCCAATTGACCCGAAACCAATTTTTTTGGAAAGAGGATAACAAGGGCTACCCAACAAAAAATGGAAATATTGGATACCACAAAAAGAGAACATTTCATGTATTATAATGTGAGATACCTCTCTTGGTGAGAAACCGTAAAACCTCAAAGATCAAAAACGCAATATGATATAAAAGGGAAATCCGTTTTTGATGAACTAGAGCTTGTTATGAATATTACCACAAGCTCTAGAACCTCACATGTATAAGATCCAAATAATCAACCAAGAAAGGATGATGCTAAGTATGCAAAGGTTTGAGCTCTCTTTGAAAGATATGATCGAGTTACTCACTTGAGAGCCCCTCTTGATAGTACGGTTGTCTATCCTATAAACCGGTCTCCCCAACTAACACCACGGGACCGGTAAGAAAGAAACCCTATCAATATCATACCTTTGCCTTGCGCATATTCCACTTGATATTGATGTATACGATCTTGTCCTTCTCAAGATGGAACACCTTTCTTCATTGCTCTTTTACGTACTTGCTTGATGAAGACTTGCAAGTTACTCCCCCATACAACATGGGGAAACCTTTACATTGACCTTGTCTTCATCGATCCATGATCACCGAGGATGGCATGCTTTAAGCATGAGATCTTCTAGATATTGCACATCTTTAGCTTGCACATCATTTCTTCTTTTCTTCATTATGTTGATGCCTTAAAGATACACCAGAGATATTACTCCATCTTATTCTTCAAGACATACTTTCCATAGGTTTAACTCTCACATGACCATTATGTAGATCATTCTTTGAACACCTTGGCAACCACATGATCCTCTTCACTTCTTCTCCAAACCTTGAAGCCAACAAATGGTTCAAGCATTGCCTATGGACATTTCCTATACGTACAACTTGATACAAGCATTAGTCCATAGAGATTGTCATTAATTACCAAAACCACACATGGGGACCCATATGTTCTTTCAATCTCCCCCATTTTGGTAATTGATGACAATCCCTTTGAGAGGGTTTATATAAGGAATTTTAACAAATAAAATGGTAGCACGAATATCAAATACTACACAAGTATGTGATATTGGTACCATCACCATATATAGAGCAAACCCCCCCACAATCTATGCATGTGTGATGAACTTGAATTTCATTGCATATATTGCCAATCAACATCATTGGTGGAGTTTCCTCTATATACCACATGCTAAGCAACAACAAAGATGCAAGAGCATGAAAGGCAAAATGTTTAAAAACAAACTCAAGGCATAAAACATTTCCCTTAAACCCTCTAAAACTTCTCCCCCATTGGCATCGATTGCCGAAATGGGTGATAAGTTCTAGAAGACCAATATAGTGATAAATCCTCCAAAGGTGTGCATTCACACATATCCAATCATGAATACTTGGAAGGAAGTAGAACTATATCGAGGACCCAAAGGTTTCCTAAATAAATAAAATAAAAGAAGCATCAACAAATGATGTAAGCAATCACAAGATCCGACAAACCAATTGAAAACAACAAATGAGTCCAAATGGAAACAACAAGATATTATGATACGAGTAGATGAGTGTTTTAAATAAAAAATAGAGAAGCTCCCCAAGATTTGTGCACAATTTAAAATAAATGTATTTGGAATACATAATGCACAAATATGGAATCCTTGCTCCCCCATAAGTATTTAAACCACAATAAATGAAAGATCAAATAAATGCATAAATAAAATAGAGAAGCTCCCCAAGATTTGTGCATACTTTAAAATCGACGTATTTCAATACAAAAAATGCACAAATATGGAATCCTCACTCCCCCATAAACATTTACAGCACAATAAATGAAAAAGAAGACAAATGAGCATTATTAAATGAATTAGATGAGCTCCCCAAAGATAATGCACCAATTATGATAATTGCATTTGGGAAAAAAGTACATAATCATGGAATCCTCACTCACCTAACTCCATTTTAACAATAAAAGGCATGAGAGAACAAATATGATAAGCACAAAGTGATGCTATAAATAAAATTAGGAAGCTCCCCAAGGTATGTGCAACATTAGGTTTTTGTATGTGAATACAATGTGCACAACATGGAATCCAGACTTCCTCTATTTTACTTATAAAACAGCTTAGTGCAAATGAGAAAATACCAAGGCATAAAATTTGCAAGAAACAAATTGTTGAGCAATAAGTAAGAGACAACATATTAGCGGGCTCAACCAAAAGGTTGTGTGAGATGCATGACAAAGCATATTATAAGACTAGTACAAGGTTGATCATTGCGTATCCACATAGTCTTCAATGAATGATATTGCTTAGTATGACCATACAACACACATGAAACAAGGAAGATACCAAGAAAAAATGAGTAACCTATTTCATGTGTATAAGTTTCTAAGTAGACAATCTTGCAAAGATATTGATCCACAAAGAAACATATACACACAAAGTAGATACTTAAAATCAATAGAGAAAGATATCCAAAATGAAGTCATGACAATACCAATAAGATTTTTCTTGAAAGCATGGCCAAAAGGCTCAAATATCTCATTGTACATCGATGAGCTTCAACAACCAACACACCCCATACATTACAACTATCACCAAGGGAAAAGGATAAAGTTGGAATATATGGAGAAAGGAAACAAGTATCACAAGGAGAAATCAACTAGCAAAATTTCACTATTGCACATGAGCACGACGGAGCGTAGAACGGTGTCCACCCGAAGCTAGGGTTTCGATCCAGAGAGAAGACAAAGAGGAAGAGAGTGGCGAGCGGGAGAGGATGAGGATGAGAAGGAGCGTCGCGGTGGCGTTCTTATCCCTGGTGACGTGCACGAATCGGCGTAAGATCGAATAAGATCTGACGGAGCACTCGCAATGAAGTTGCTTCCAAATGACAAGGAAGACGACTTTTCACGGAAAACCCCTTGGTGTTCTTCTGATTCACTCTGCAGTCCCTCCGCGGCCCCACTAGTCAGCCAGAGAGAAAGACAGGTCTGGCCGGTTGTTGGGCTGCGCTTGGGCCACTGTTGGGTCGCTGTGGCTGCTCGTGGGCGATGAGTAGGAAGGGGGAAGATGGGCCATAGGCCAGAAACAATTTCCTATTGTTTTTTCCTTGCTTGTTCTTTTTTCTATATTCTGTTTTCATTAAACCCTTTGAAACATGAATTTCTATAAATACTTTAAATATCCAGAATTTTTATAGAGCACATTAACTAATGCAGGAATATTGTAACTAAGTAGTTTTGATACCTTTCTTGATTTTCTTATAATTTTAAACTAATAGGAAACTATTTTATTTAGTGCAATATTTATCACTTAGAGTTTTAGGGATTTACCTTTTCTATATATATATATTTATTGAAAACTTTTAGAATGATTTTTATTTCCTATTTATGAGTGTAATGGTAATGGTTTAATATAGCTAATGATATGCATAGAGTATAACCATATTTTTTTATATAGTAATCATTATATAAGATGGTTTAATTATTAAGGTTCTTAAAAATGGTAAATTCATTTGCTCACAATTTACTAATAGGTGAATCCTAACCACCCTACTTATTTAAAAATATCCATAGATGATTTCTGAAACTAGTTATTCACTACTTTCTTAAGTGTGGTTTAAATATGGATATAATATTAGGGTATAATGGTTTGTAGCACTAGCCATTTATGTTTGATCTTTAAAGATTTCCCCTTTAAAATAGAAAGTTATTTTCTGGAAGGTCTTAAGGAAAATAATTGATAAAGATAACTCCTAAGCACATATGATTATGATAATTGAAAATGATAAGGATGTGCTTATGTGATTTGCTATAGGAAAATATTCCTATCAAGTTGTATGGAGATAAGATGATGGATCAATAACATGAAATGGATATTATGTTTGGTTTAAGATTTAAAGTTGGGTGTTTACCAAGAATTCCTATCTTCCATAATTCACAATCCTGGATTTTTGATTAAGGAATTCCTTTCCTAGATATTCTACTTCTTCCTATCCATCATCATGTGTTCACATGATGAATTTTACTTCACAAGAATATTCTTATCCATCTATTCTTCTTCTAAATTCATTTATAAATCCAATAAGCTTGCCATTAAAGCTTTTCATAATCTTCTCATATCCAAACTTGGTTATATCCCCTACTCTACTGTTGGTAACCTCCAATCCAACAAGTAGTTACTTTTAACTCCATTCATACTCTTACTTAATCATCCTTCACTAATATCACTTCAATAGATGTATACATCAAATCCTACTTCACCTCAAGTGATTAGTATTTCCAAAGTGGAAAATACTACTTCTTTAATCCAATGTTGCTCTAACATCATTTTAATCATACTATCTTGTCTCTACTTGACTCCAGTATCTAATACTCCAACCTCACATTATATTAATATAACTTGCCATGGCTATCCTAGGATAATATATCTATACTAGGTTTCAATCATGTTTTATCCACCAATGACACTTATACATGATATAAGCATTCAATCTTGGTGAGTAAGGCATGATCATTATAATCCTTTGATCCTTTATGGTTTAGGTTTCCAGTTGGCTAGTCAAGGTTTCCATCCATACAACATTATAGTTGTATTGTAATTATCTTCTATTTATCTCTATTGGACTAAGAGATATTATTCATTGACTATACCTACTTGATCCAATAGGATTACTCCTGGTAACTATCTTCAGGATTCATCCTTGTAATCTTTTTTACTACCATATAATTATATATTCCAATAACTCTTCTATCATTTCAGGATTGAGTTAACTCCATCAATTATCATATTGATTTGATTCTCTTCCAACTCTCCCATCCTATAGATGATATTCAAATTTAGCATTACTATTTACCCCTTCTTACTTATTTCTTTATAAGCACTTAAGTGAATGCTATGATATGGTCAAGAGTTGATAGATTAAGAATTGGTGAATCAATAGTTGATTGCTCAACATTGATGAACAACAAATATTGAAATAGGATTCCATAAGGATTGATATGGAAAGAAAGATATGTGGTGAATAGTCTTGAACTGCTTTCTTTCCTACTCATTACAACTAAAGAGTTAGGGTTAAATATTACCATGATCCACATGGTAGAAATAAATAAGGATAAAATGGATCAAGAGCTAGTTATTATACTCTTATTATTTGGGTTATATTCTTAATTTGGTATTCATGGGTTGTTGTGATGAATACTAGGATGTGATCACTTAAGGATCAAATTATAATCATCAATCAAGGTGTAATGGTTTAGTTTCCTTGCATTTTATCTACCCTTAGATCAAATCATGTCTAACCAAAATAAGGTTTTACAAAGTTCATATTGAAACTTACCACAGTCAACATGATGATCTACTTCAATTCCATCAAGTTGAGAGAAACTTCAATCACTTTGACAAGTTTTGTTCAAAAGCGCGAAAATTATTCAGATTTTCTATGCATGAATGCAATGCACACATCTGTGTTCAGGTTATTTGTAAGCTCTAATGATGGGATGTTTCCGCGGTGCACGATTAAAGTTGTTGGAGTTGCCGGGGTTATTGATGTTGTTTCATCCGGGCCTTGGGTTTCCTCCTCCATGGTTGGGATAGTTCGGACGGGTCATTGGGGGTATATTGTTTCTTCGGGCATATCCTGCAGACGGGTTGGGGCAATACTTTGGGGTATGGTGGGTTCCTGGTTGATGCATCATTTGACGCTTGCGATTCTCATTGGTTTGGTTGATCTTTCCTTCCATCAGTATTGCAGAATCCACTAAGGCTTCAATGTTAGTGAAAGGAATATTGACTAATACTGTCTGCATCTCATCATGCTGAGCATTCAAGAATCTCTCCTTCTTCTTGGCTTCAGTGTCAATCTCATCTGGGCTAATGACATAAATTTTTCACGGTACTCAACTACTGTCATCCTCCCTTGCTTCAATTCTATGAATTCATCTCTCATCCTCTTGATTAAAACCGGAGGCAGATGGGTTCTGCCGAACTTGAGTTTGAATTCATCCCATGTCATCATCTGTCCTCCATTCATGGTGCGAATACTATTCCACCAAGCTCTTGCATCTCCTGCCAGATAATGGTGGCAAACAGTACTTTCTCATTGGCCTCCACTCCTGTGACTTCTAAGTTGTTCTCCATGGTCTGCAGCCAATCATCCGCATCTAATGGCTCTTCAGACTTACTAAAAATGGGTGGATTGGTGTTCTGAAAGTTCCCGAGCTTGGATCCATGGTTGTCCTGGTTTCCATGGACTTGTTTGTTGTTGGCCTTCTGAGCTATGTGTTGAAGGGTGGCTAAGTTGGCTTGACGTTCGGCTCTTTCAGCTTCATGGTCGGAAACGACCATTTGCAAGATTTGTAGCATTGGGTCCGGGGATGAGCTGCTTCCTCCGCGAGGCATCTGAAGATTGGGAAGCATGAGATAAGGGGGAAATTTCTAAGGTTCAGGGATTTATTTTTGAAAAGTTTTTAAACTTTAAGTTTGACTCAGGTTTTTGCCAACTAGCAACTTGCTTTTCATTCATTCATTCATAGCACACAATACAAACACACACCACAATAAGGAAACAGATGGTTTTAAGAACCATTCTGTGAATCTACGATATAGTGGGACCGGGTACAACTCAAACCTATGATAGTGGTAGAGTGCTACTACTCATCAGAATCGGTGTCTTCATCATCATCATCATCATCATCATCAATGAAGGAGGAGTTATCATCATCAGTGTGGAAATCCATGGCTTGGTCCTCCAGGAAGTCATCATCATCATTGAGGTAGGAGTAAGGGTCTCCACGGATATCTTCCCCTGTATTCTCCCTCTCCTCCAGCTGTATGTCCCGCTCATGTATGGTCTCCTCCAAGTCTGTCACCTTGTGACGAAGGCGAGCAATGATGCGATCCTTCTTGTCACACGTACGGCGAAATGACTTACGCTCCTTTACAAGGATGGCGATGGTCTGGTCCTTCTTGACTGCAATGGCATAGTTGTGGTTGGCGTAGGAGTGGGAGTTATCCAACTCCTTCTGCCTATCATACAACATGAAGATGATATGATCCACCTGATGCTTCAGCTCGGGGTGGTATTGCACCTCCAATGTCTGTCCCATAACATCACGCCTTGTGTAGAACTAAAAGCGGGTACCCCTGATCTGATTGATACTTTGCCCACACAGACGGGCAAGAGCTTCCTACATAGCCCTAGCGAGTCCATCTAGCCAGTTATTCTCTCTTAAGGTGAACTGGATTCCCTCGGAGGTGGGTGCCTCAATCTTGCCTCTGAGACTTGAAACAATCAACCACTGTAATTCTCCTCCTTGCTGATCGTTGAGATGGGCTCCGAAGAACTCGGGGTGCGGGCGCTAGAGAAGTTCTGAGTGTTGGTCCAAATCACGCTCAAAGATGAGCTCTCCTCCATTACCCAACTGGTAGAACTTGCTATACTTCACGTCCATCTATAAGAATGTAGGATGAGTAAGTTAGTAGAGTGATCAATTCTGTAAAATTTTATGTAATTTTGCAAGAATTTTTGAAGGAATATGAATTTTCATGAAAGAGTCTAAGTGATAAGAATGAGAATAGTTTTTCATAAATACTCAATTCTTTTGTTTTGAAACTAAGTTTTTGATTCAAGTGTCCATTCTAACTAGGGTCTCCTATGGGCACGATGGCTATGATACCAACTTGTCAACACCCGGAGTTTTAATCCCAGATGCCTGTTATGCCATACCTCGCAATCCCAGGATTACCATTTTTACGAGACATAACAGATTGGTACCATAGTTCATCATCCATTACAAACCATAATAAAGGTCTTACAAATAAAGGATCTCATGATCCAGTCTTAATACAATCAACGCTGCAGAATAATATAATAACGGTAGCATGGGCGAAGCTCCATCTTCAGGGTCACATGCAATGCTGACGATGTGAGCTAGTTGTCGTAGACTTCCTGCTCTCCATCATCCTGGTAGTCCTCCTCATAGTCTGGCCATAGGAATAGCCAGGGACAAAGCCATGAGTACTCTTTAAGTACTCGCAAACCATCACTAACAAGTGATGTGGTTCAAATAGGAATCCTAAGCTCTAGGTTGTTTTGCAAAAATTCAACTTTATCTCTAACTGAGTTTAGAAGTAAAGGAAACTAGTTTACTGTTCTACAACACCTAAGGGGGAACTTAGTTTTCACTTTCACAACCCTGTTGTGGTCAAGTCAAAGTCATGATTCATTTCACAAGTCATTTTGAAAACATCTGACGACGGAATAGTATGGCCACTCCAACTGTCCATAACCGTGGACGCGGCTATTCGAATAGTTTCACACTCTGCAGAGGTGGTACACTTTCACCACAACATTCGATACATCCGTCAGGAACAATCCTGAATCATCATACTCAGTATGCGGATAATCAATCCTAACCTTTCAATTACACACCCTAGTATAGGCACCTCCCCTATGAGTTTGGACTCCCAACCATGACCATCTGTCATCTTGGGAACTACACAGGTGGAAAATCATCACGAGGTAGCCTCAGCTCAAACCTCGGCCGCAAGGGAACCCATACTAAGATATAAAAACTTCCAGTCAAGCCCTACCCAAATTCGGGTATTGCGGTTGCATGGTAAAACTGGAATGGTGTCGCATCCGAACACAACCATCAGTTTTATAAAGGGATAAGGCTCATGCCTCAACATTTTCATCATCAAATCATCTGGTGTTCAATAACACATGTCAAAACATTTCAGTAGAATGACTCATCATTCTAAGGTTTTATAATCCTTTTCACCAAGTATTCCCATCTAAAGTGATCAAGTTTTATGCTTAGCACTAGCCACTAATGTTAGGTGTAGTCAATAATGAGGGGCGCTAATCAAGTGTGACTTGTCCAAATCTAATCTCATGCCTCAGTATGACATCTAGTTTTACCTAACTTAGGCCAAGTTTTATGCTCTTTATGCTACCTTAAAAATCTTTCTAGAACTCAATAAATACTAACTAGAAGTAATAAAGAACTTTGATAAAGAAATAAAAATAATAAAGCTTGTAACTAAAACTGGGATTTGGTATAATAAAGGGGTATAACCAAATATGCCTAAGTCATTGCATTGGTTAATTGGTAGTCAGCTTGTAGTGTTAGGCTTGCTAAGTTAACTTGTATTGTGAAGCTTTCCTTGAGTAGTGTAGTGGTTGAAGTTCTCCTCTGCTTCCTCTTCGTAGTAGTCTCCTTCCTCTTCGTATCCTTGGTCGGTACTAGCGTATATAAATAAATACGAGGTACAAAATCACCAAACAATACTTAACTACTTATATTAGGCACACAAGGTTCACACTAGATGATCTAGCATCATCACAATCATCACATGAAATAAATAATTAGTCTTATTTATTTTATTTTAGAAAAGTAATTTCTACTCATTGAAATCTACTTAAGATTTAATATTCTCCAATTAAAATATGGGATCATGTTGACACATGTCATCACCACATATTTCAATACTTGGGAATGTGATTTAATGTGGTGTCACAATTTAATAAGGTTTAACATTACTATTTTAATTAATTAAAGTGACTAGAAATGCCCATGGGGCATTCTTTTAATACTTGTCCATTATTACTGCAAGTAAACCTAGATATTTTTATATATTCAGAAAGGTCTTGTCAAATGTGATTTTTGAGAGTTGGAATCAACTCAAAATCATTTATGGTTGATTTTTGAAAAATGTTTGAATGCAGAAAAGACTCTGGGTTGTTATTTTTACTATAGGTGATCTATAATTCCAAATGGTTTGAGTCCAACGGGCTTGGATTAAGAATTTCAATACCTTTCTAAAAAAATTAGTTTCATGCAATTTGGTTAAGTTAGTCTCTCTAAATTGATTTTTAAAGTTACTGTCTGAACTAGGTTTGAATTAAAATAGAAAAATCTAAATTTGAACTAACTGGGTTGCGCGGGAGATCTAGATGGGCCGGCCCACTACGCAAAACGCACGCGGGCTGGTTTAAGTTGTGTCCCCACTCGTCAGTGAGACAGGGGTGCCGAAGGGGTATCTACGAAACTAGGCCGTTAGATTAGATTGGAATCCAATGGTCCACAGCTCATCTTCCTCCTCGAACAGGACACGACGGGGACAAACCCTAGCACGTCCAGTGAGGGTCGGGGGAGGCTTACCGAAGCTCCGGCAAGGGTCGGCGATAGGGGAAAACAAACAAGGTGGCTCCGACGGTTCTCCTGGTACTGGCGGCGTCTCCTCGGGTGGCCGAAATCGGCGATGCCCTTCTCCTCCTTCTATGGCGGTCTCCGGTGAAATTCCAGCGGCCTGGTGCTCGCCTTGCTTCGAGGAAGGGTGTGGGGTGGTTCTGAGAGAGAGGGGAGTGAGATGGTGTGTAGAATTGGTGCGGTGGAGCTCCCTTTTTATAGTGGGGCGAGAGGGGCAGCGCGGTATGGGGAGAGGTCGACGGAGGCGACGACACATCGAGCTAGCGGCATGGCTCGGGTGCTAGGACGGTGGGCGGTATCCTGGCGGTCATCACGGTCATTATGGCTCAGTAAATGGTGGTCTACAACGGTCGGAATGGGGCGATGCTCTGCACGGTACTGACTGCATCCAGAGGCTACGAGGCACGGTCGAGGGAATGTGCATGTCTATTGGTCTCCTGGGACAGTGGTGATCGTGTAGGCGGGCGGCGAGGGATCGAGGTGGTCGGCTCGAGCGGGAACGAAGCGTTAACTGTGGTGCGCGTCGGCATGGTCGATAGCGGCGCGGGCACGATGTTCCCGACGTCTCCTCTCTCTGTCCTTGAGCTAGGGATGGTCTAGAGGGGGCAGTGAGGCACGAGAAACTTACTAGACATGGTTGGCGAGGCTGGCGACGCTTACATCGTGCTGTCTACGTTGAAGTGGACAAGGGGGTGGTCGGGCATGCACGACATGGTCCAAAGGGTAGCTTGCTAGCTATGTAAATGAAATGGTTGTCACTGGGGGGGGGACAAGGGTTTAGAATTGGATACAATGGTTTGAATGATCACTGCTGAAAACAGTGAAAGTTTGGCCAATTTGATTTGTGTCTGCCAAGTGTTTGATGAGATAGCCGAAAGAAATTTATATTTGAATTTTTGGATGAAATTTGGTGGGTGCTCTATTAACATACTTGGTAGTCTCTGGTTGCTTGGGTTTGTCAAGGTGAACTGGTTTGAGTGGTTTTTGAGAAATGGTGATCTTACCATATGAACTAGATTCAATTTTGAATTGTCCTTGGCATAGATTTGCAAAATGTTTCTGTGGGTTTGCAAGGTGGGCTTGGGTTCACTTTTACTTGGTCTAGCAAGGGATGAAAATAATAGGATTTTTTCTATTAGAAATCTTGGACTAGAAACACTCAAAGTGGTCTGGTGAACATGTTTGGCAAAAATGACCATTTGCTTATATATCTTTTTTTATTTTCTCTTCATTTGATTCTGCTTGGAAATGATTTAGATGATGTTGTTTTCATATTTAATCCAATACTTGCCATTCATAACAATCAAACAATTCATAGCAAGCATTCATGCATTCATCACATACACACATGCATTCATATTGATTTTAATTCACAAAAGTTTTGTTAGCCCTAAATTTAGGTGATTGGAACTTGATAACCTTGATTAATATTTTTGGGATGTTACATGCGGCTGCCTCGGGCACCCCCTCGGTCTCCCCCTTCGCCTATAAGAATCCCTGGATACCAAAACCCTAAGCACCCGATCAGATCTCCACGAAACAGTCCGTAGCTGCCGCCACCATCGTCCATAGATCGGGGGGATTTGAAGCTCTTCCCGGCACCCTGCCAGAGGGGAGAGATCATCCCGGAGGCCTCCTTCATCACCATGACATCCTCTGGTATGATGTGTGAGTAGTTCCACCTTGGACTATGGGTCCATACAGTAGCTAGATGGTTGTTTCTCCTCCTCTGTGCTTTCGTGTCTAGATCTTATGAGCTCCGTTCATGATCAAGATCATGTATGTGTAATCATGCATGTTGTGTTTGCGAGGATTTGATGGATATTGAGATTACTATGTCAGATTGATTAATGATTCTATCTTATTTATTCTATCATGTCTGTGTTGTTTGAGATCTTGCATGCTCTCCGTTTCTAGTAACTATCTTGGCCAAGTAGATGCTAGTGACTCCAAGAGGGGGTATTTATGCTCGATAGTGGGTTCATGCCTCTATTGAATCTGGGGAAGTGACAGAAATCTCTAAGATTGTAGATGTGTTATTGCTACTAGGGAGAAAACAACAATCTCTTGTTCATGGAACAATTGTATTGTTTACTTTACACACTTTGCTTAAAGAAGTTATCCGTTGCTTGCAACTTAATACTGGAGGGGGTTCGAATGATAACCTGAAGGAGGATTAATAGTCATAGATGCAATTGTATGGCGGTCTGTGTATCTTGTTATAATGCCCAATCGAATCTCATACGATCATGAATGTCTAGTATTGCATTGTTATGCCTTGCTCTGTCCTGTCAATTGTCCCGCTGTAATTTGTTTACCCAGCATGTTATTTTGTTTATCTTAAGGAGAACACCTCTAGTGAACTGTGGATCCTGGTCCAATCTTTACCATTGATACATCTTCCACTGTTACTGTTTACTTTCTGCAAAGCTACCATTACTGTGGCATCCCGCAAAACCACTACTAGAAAATCGCGTTGTTTTTGGTGCATTGCATCATCATGACCGCATGCTCATGTCATCATGCCACATTGCATTTGAGCATCGTCATCATCTTGCAGTTGCTTGCATAAAACTATTTGTAGATAAACCTAGTTTTGTTTTCTAAAACGTCCCATCCTCATTCAAAAACGCCAAACCCCGGGTCTCCGGATTATTTTGTTTGCCTGCTATTGGGTTGCAGAAGCCGTGTTTAAAAACAAATAAAATAACAAAGTATTTTTTTAGTGGGGCAGTCGAACGGGCCAAATCGACCCGAACGAACACCCCCGTACAAAACAGATCGGCCCGCCTAAAATCCTAAGTTACCAACCTATCTACCCACCCCTCTGGCCACCTCACCCGGACCAATCCGTGACCGCCACCTCACCCCTCTCCTCCCCTAAACCTATCAAACTCTGCCACCTAGGCCACCCCCACTCCCTCTCCCTCTAAACCCACACCCCACACACCCAGGCCACACACACGCTCAACCACCCCTGGGCCCCACCCCTGGCTCCCTCTGGCCCACCCGCGCCCTGGGTCCCTCCACCAACCTCCCCCACGCGCCGTCTTCCTCCTTCCCTCCTCTCCTCTCTGGCTGCTTCCCCCGCGTCCCACCCGAGCCGCCGCCCTCCTCCTTGCCAGTCGCCCGCGCGCGCAGCCCCTACTCCTTCCCACCATCCGCTCTCCCCTCCGGCCCCAGCGGCGCGCCTCCGCCCCTCACCGTCTTCCCCTCTCTCTGGCGCCCCCTTCACCGCCCGCGTGAGCCTCCCCTGCTCCACCCTCCCCGCCTCTGCGAGCCCAGTTGCCTCTCTCCGCCCGAGAACCTCCCGTGAGACCCGCCAAGTGCCTCCTCTCCCTGCTGCCAGCCCCGCCTGGGTGCCTGCACAGGCTCTCCGAGCCCGCCGACCCGCCCCAGCAAGGCCTCAAGGCCCGAAGCCCGCTGCCAAGACGAAGCTCTGCGCCGCCGCCACCGTCGTCGGGCCTCCACCTCCATGAGCCGAGCCTCTCCGGCCGTTCTCCCGTCCATGGCCAGCTCTTCTCCCCCAGCGGCTCCTCGGCGGGACAACCTCGCCGTCTCTGCAGACCACGACCCGAGCCTCCCTGGCCGTGCCTGCCTCGCCGCCGTTGCCGCGGGTCCCGCGTCGGCCTCTCTGGTCCCGCTGGCCTCAGCCCCATGGCGACACACCCGTCGCTTCCACCAGCGCCCTTGCGAGCCGACCGGTTTCTCCTGTAGCCTCACATGCGTGTGTGTAGGAAGTTGCAGTGCCCGTGTACGTCTGTCTTGTTCAGTTCGGTGCCAACCCAAGCCACTGCCAAGGAACAGAACAATCACCACAATGCCAACAACCGGGACCGAACAAGATCTTCATCACGGAACGCCGAGTTCTGCCACCCGTACCCGTGGATCTTCTAAGGGGAAACACCAAGTAGTTCACCGAACCCGAACCCGAGTTATTCGACGCAACGATAAGATCTCCACATGGGAGCCGGAGAAACCGTACCCGAAGGCCGCGGATGCAACAAGATCATCTCTCGGACGCCAAGGTCGTCGACATGGTTGCGACATGAACTCCCGCTCGACAACGCCAAGTGCTCCTACCCGGACCCGAAGACCATCGGTCAAGTTCACCACCGACAAAAGACGGACTACAAGTTCTACTTCACGGATACCAAGCGACAAGAACTACTACCCCGATCCGAGCCCCTAAATCCCGGAGTCCGAGAATGACCTCGCCGAACCCTGAAAACCCCGAGATCGACCCCGGACCCCGAACCCCGGAACCTCAAGTTCGTCGAGACCCCTAACGTGTGAACTCCTTCCCGAAACCCTATTTTATAACATAATACAACTTGTGCATATTGAATTGTTCATGCATGCATCCGTATCATGTGGTTTGGGGGCCTTATGCCGAGTCACTGCATAATTAAATATGGGGCCCATATGCGGGCAAATCTAGTCTCATATTGGCCTCATTTAAACTTGTGTAGTGAACCGGTGATATATTTTGCCTTGTTAAACAACATTTAAATTGCGGGGTAGCTAAACAACATGAACCGCCTTATTAATTGCCGGGACCCTGGTTCCACTTAATATGACCTAATCGCATCGCACCCTTGCCTTGTCATGCATCATACATGCATCATGCCGATCTTCTGCCTTTGTATTAAATCGTGCATCCGGTGTTTCTTCTAGTGTTTTGGTTCTTCGCGGATAAGGCCGTTGAGTTGATGTGAGCTTCGCCCCGATCTCCGGTTGAACCTTCGACAATGTTTTCAGGCGAGCATCTCCCCCTTTCTACCTATCTTACTTTTATAGTCTTTACTCCCTCCTGTTGATCTATTGCTCTCTGTGTTGCTATGCTTTAGTTTTCCGTACCTGTGATATACCATGCAGCCCTATATTGCCTTGGACACATCCTATTACCTGTTGTTTGGTAGATAGTTGGACTTGCGCGTCGTAGTCGCTTGCTCAAGTGCTGTTGCGTGTCGCTCAAAGGCCACGATTGTTGATGTATTGCCGCATGTTGTTGTTGAAGATGATCATAGCTTTACTTACCGTTCACTTTAATTCCTGTTTAACAACTAAAATTGAAGTAAGCAGAGGCATCGGTGGGTGATAGAAAATATTTGGTTTCCGAACATACTTGTGTCTCAGAGGACCCCGAGTACTTGATACCTTCCTTGATTTATCGCGCTATCCACATCCGGGAGGTATATGGGACCCCCGAGCGAGCTTGATTCATCTTATTTCTTGGGGCCACAAACTAGTTTGAGGTTTTATTTACGATCCTTTACTTATGCCATGCTACTTACGTATTTAATTGTGCGAGGAGCACACTGTCTTTAGGTAAGCGGAGTGATTACGCTGTATCGACAAGCCCAGCCACACTTTCGGGTTCCCTCGCCATGACCATTGACGCAAAACCTTGAGTCCGTCTCGAAGCTAGCTTACTAAGTTGAGTCTACTCAATGGGGTGGCCCCAAATATTTCTGAATCCTGTGATTGTTCACCGTGAAATCCTCGTGGGTTTTGATTTGGTTTTTCCGAGGTTGATCGAGCGTGTGTTGCTATTGGTGCACCCCGGCCGGGTAAAACTTTCTGAAAGCCGTGTCCGCGGATATGGATGACTTGGAGCACAGTATCTCGACCATAGACAAGCATAACTAAAGTTTATTGCTATAAATTCGACTTTATAATGACTAGTAATCAGCTTCACTATAATGGAATGGCTAAATAATACTGCCCACAATTGCTTGCTTGAGTTGTCGCTTGCGACCATTGTACCTGACTAGTAAGTATTGCAATAACAACGAAATGGCTGAATAAAAGTACCAACAACTGTTGGGTTTTGGATTTATCTCATGCTATCTGTATCTGATTAGTAAGTGCTGTAACTATAACGGAATGGTTAACTAAAATTGCCCACTGCTTACTTTATCAGAATGATTATCTAAACCTGACTAGTAATTGCTTCAACGATAACTGAATAAATAAAACTGCCAACGGTGTGAGTTCCTCGGTTGAATTCCTCGTTTGGTCTCGAGGGGGAAACACCAGGATGGGTTTGTTTGGTGTTAGCTTCAGGTTGGATCCGGATAGGTCTATCTTACCCTCTCTGACTGTCGCCCGTTGTATCGAGTCTCTATAGGTTGTTTAGTGCATGCTGCCGCTGCCGCTTCAGTCCACCATACCTATGTAGGCGAGGACCGCCGAATTCTAGCCTCGCCGTGTACTGGCCTCAAGATCGACGCCTCTTTTTCCTTTGCCCTTTGTCGGCACCCCTTTTGTTTAAGCAGGTTTTGAGATCGACGCCGTTAGTGGTTACCCTTCCGGCTTGGCACAGGCAGGTTATGGACGCCATCGGTTATTCTTCAGGGCTCTTAGCCCCATTTGCATCTTGTCCGTAGCTGGACGCTATATCGTTCTCAAGGTGATTTGGATCTTTGTACCGTATATCTGTATTCTTGACTCTTTGAGTCGCTGTTATATATATATCTGCATGGGTCCCATCGAGGACTGCTGTGTAATGTTATTACTTCGTTTTCCACCCGCACGAAAGTGCCTGGTGGGCACCTTTGAATCGTTTCTATGCGGGTTTGGCGGGTTTCGCTAAAACTTGCATAGGTCCGATTCTGAGGGTGTTACAGAGTGGTATCAGAGCGCAGCAGTTGCGATACCCCACAAGTCCAGCCTGTAGGATAACCTAGCTAACGGCCGAAGTAGAGTGTCAAAACTATTTTTGAAAATCGGTTAGATAGTTCTGGTTAGGTCTGATTTTTACTCCTTACCCCTCTGCTATTCTCCTCTTACCTCTACGTGTTTTGAATCCGCTCTCGTCTCTTTCTTCGAGTCCAGGAATTCTCGTGGTTGGGTTTCCGTCGTACCTTCAGGGTTTCGCTTCCTCCTTTGGTAACGGTGTTCTACCATCCGGTGTTCATGCTTCCTGAGTGATCCTTTATCTGTGGTACCATTCTTTGTTCCTTGTTTGTGCCTTCCGGTGTTTTCCGACGCGACGACATCCTCTATGCCAGATCCGATGCAGAGGCTGCATCACTCCGTTGTTCCGAACCTCGCTTGTCGAGATCTACAGTCTGATTCCGAGAGTTGGTTGCATAATCCGCCTATTCGTGTGCAGAGTAATGGTTTGGGTGCGCGATGGACTGATCACCATCCGACTACTCTTATCATTCGCTTTTGTACATCGAATCAGTGGATCCAGCAATTTTACTCCGTCCACGGAAGCTAGGGGTGGCTTTATTTGTTGATGCCTCTACCTTCGACCTTTTGTTCCCGGAGTGTCCTCTCGACGGTCACGGACAACGACCTCTTGTTAGTGGTGTCGCGAGGATCTACCTGAAGCGAGAAGACGCAGATCGTCGCCCTTCTTTTCGGTACCATGAGGCGGATCTCGAGGGCGAGATCCATTGTTAGTGGTGTCGAATTGTGGCATCCCGCAAAACCACTACTAGAAAATCGCGTTGTTTTTGGTGCATTGCATCATCATGACCGCATGCTCATGTCATCATGCCACATTGCATTTGAGCATCGTCATCATCTTGCAGTTGCTTGCATAAAACTATTTGCAGATAAACCTAGTTTTGTTTTCTAAAACGTCCCATCCTCATTCGAAAACGCCAAACCCCAGGTCTCCGGATTATTTTGTTTGCCTGCTATTGGGTTGCAGAAGCCGTGTTTAAAAACAAATAAAATAACAAAGTATTTTTTTAGTGGGGAAGTCGAACGGGCCAAATCGACCCGAACGACCACCCCCGTACAAAACAGATCGGCCCGCCTAAAATCCTTAGTTACCAACCTATCTACCCACCCCTCTGGCCACCTCACCCGGACCAATCCGTGACCGCCACCTCACCCCTCTCCTCCCCTAAACCTATCAAACTCTGCCACCTAGGCCACCCCCACTCCCTCTCCCTCTAAACCCACACCCCACACACCCAGGCCACACACACGCTCAACCACCCCTGGGCCCCACCCCTGGCTCCCTCTGGCCCACCCGCGCCCTGGGTCCCTCCACCAACCTCCCCCACGCGCCGTCTTCCTCCTCCCCTCCTCTCCTCTCTGGCTGCTTCCCCCGCGTCCCACCCGAGCTGCCGCCCTCCTCCTTGCCAGTCGCCCGCGCGCGCAGCCCCTACTCCTTCCCACCATCCGCTCTCCCCTCCGGCCCCAGCGGCGCGCCTCCGCCCCTCACCGTCTTCCCCTCTCTCCGGCGCCCCCTTCACCGCCTGCGTGAGCCTCCCCTGCTCCACCCTCCCCGCCTCTGCGAGCCGCCCAGGCTGCCTCTCCTCCGCCCCGCTCGAGAACCTCCCCGGCAGACCCCGCCGCCAAGACCCTCCTCTCGCCTGCTGCCAGCCCGCCCGTCGGCCCTCTTGCTGCCCGAGCTCGCTTCGGCCGACCCCCGCCCAGCGCCAAGGCCCTCACAAGGCCCGCCGCCAGACGAGCTCCGCGCTTGCCGCCGCCACGTCGTCTGGCCTCCACCTCCCGCGAGCCGAGCCCCGCCTCTCCGGCCGTTCTCCCGTCTGGGCGCCAAGACGCTCTTCTCCCTCATGCCTCGGCCCGGACGACCTGCCCCTCCAGACCCGCGACCCCGAGCCTCCCCGCCGTGCCTCGTCTGTCGCCGCCGTCGCTGGCGGGTCCCGCTTCGTCGGCCTCCTCTGGTCCCGCTGGCCTCAGCCCCATGGCCAGCACACCCCGTCGCTTCCACCAAGCGCCGCGCGAGACGACCGCCGATTTCTCCCTGTAGCCTCCTGTGCGTGTGTGTAGGAAGTTGCAGGTGCCCGTGTACGTGTCTGTCTTGTTCAGTTCGGTGCCAACCCAAGCCACTGCCAAGGAACAGAACAATCACCACAATGCCAACAACCGGGACCGAACAAGATCGTCATCACGGAATGCCGAGTTCTGCCACCCGTACCCGTGGATCTTCTAAGGGGAAACACCAAGTAGTTCACCGAACCCGAACCCGAGTTCTTCGACGCAACGATGAGATCTCCACATGGGAGCCGGAGAAACCGTACCCGAAGGCCGCGGATGCAACAAGATCATCTCTCGGACGCCAAGGTCGTCGACACGGTTGCGACATGAACTCCCGCTCGACAACGCCAAGTGCTCCTACCCGGACCCGAAGACCATCGGTCAAGTTCACCACCGACAAAAGACGGACTACAAGTTCTACTTCACGGATACCAAGCGACAAGATCTACTACCCCGATCCGAGCCCCTAAATCCCAGAGTCCGAGAACGACCTCGCCGAACCCTGAAAACCCCGAGATCGACCCCGGACCCCGAACCCCAGAACCTCAAGTTCGTCGAGACCCCTAACGTGTGAACTCCTTCCCGAAACCCTATTTTATAACATAATACAACTTGTGCATATTGAATTGTTCATGCATGCATCCATATCATGTGGTTTGGGGGCCTTATGCCGAGTCACTGCATAATTAAATATGGGGCCCATATGCGGGCAAATCTAGTCTCATATTGGCCTCATTTAAACTTGTGTAGTGAACCGGTGATATATTTTGCCTTGTTAAACAACATTTAAATTGCGGGGTAGCTAAACAACATGAACCGCCTTATTAATTGCCGGGACCCCGGTTCCACTTAATATGACCTAATCGCATCGCACCCTTGCCTTGTCATGCATCATACATGCATCATGCCGATCTTCTGCCGTTGTATTAAATCGTGCATCCGGTGTTTCTTCTAGTGTTTTGGTTCTTCGCGCATAAGGCCGTTGAGTTGATGTGAGCTTCGCCCCGATCTCCGGTTGAACCTTCGACAATGTTTTCAGGCGAGCATCTCCCCCTTTCTACCTATCTTACTTTTATAGTCTTTACTCCCTCCTGTTGATCTATTGCTATCTGTGTTGCTATGCTTTAGTTTTCCGTACCTGTGATATACCGTGCAGCCCTATATTGCCTTGGACACATCCTATTACCTGTTGTTTGGTAGATAGTTGGACTTGCACGTCGTAGTCGCTTGCTCAAGTGCTGTTGCGTGTCGTTCAGTGCCACAGTTGTTGATGTATTGCCGCATGTTGTTGTTGAAGATGATCATAGCTTTACTTACCGTTCACTTTAATTCCTGTTTAACAACTAAAATTGAAGTGATAGAAAATATTTGGTTTCCGAACGCCCACTTGTGTCCCGTAGGACCCCGAGTACTTGATACCTGTTCCTTGATTTATCGCGCTATCCACATCCGGGAGGTATATGGGACCCCCCTGAGCCAGAGCTTGATTCAGTCTTATTTCTTGGGGCCACAAACTAGTTTGAGGTTTTATTTACGATCCTGTACTTATGCCATGCTACTTCTGTATTTAATTGTGCGAGGAGCACACTGTACTGTTTAGGTAAGCGGAGTGATTACGCGGTATCGACAAGCCCAGCCACACTTTCGGGTTCCCAGTCGCTTACAGCCATTGACGCAAACCTTGAGTCCGTCTCGAAGCTAGCTTACTTTGTTGCGGGTCTACTCAATGGGGTGGCCCCCTGAAATATTTTTGAATCCTGTGATTGTTCAGTCGTGAAAGCCTTGTTGGGTTTTGATTTGGTTTTTCCGAGGTTGATCGAGCGTGTGTTGCTATTGGTGCACCCCGGCCGGGTAAAACTTTCTGAAAGCCGTGTCCGCGGATATGGACGACTTGGAGCACAGTATCTCGACCATAGACAAGCATAACTAAAGTTTATTGCTATAAATTCGACTTTATAATGACTAGTAATCAGCTTCACTATAATGGAATGGCTAAATAATACTGCCCACAATTGCTTGCTTGAGTTGTCGCTTGCGACCATTGTACCTGACTAGTAAGTATTGCAATAACAACGAAATGGCTGAATAAAAGTACCAACAACTGTTGGGTTTTGGGTTTATCTCATGCTATCTGTATCTGATTAGTAAGTGCTGTAACTATAACGGAATGGTTAACTAAAATTGCCAACTGCTTACTTTATCAGAATGATTATCTAAACCTGACTAGTAATTGCTGCAACGATAACTGAATAAATAAAGCGCCAGCGGTGTGAGTTCCTCGGTTGACTTCCCGTTTGGTCTCGAGAAACACCAGGATGGGTTTGTTTGGTGTTAGCTTCGGTTGGATCCGGATAGGTCTATCTTACCCTCTCGACTGCCGCCGATTGTATCGAGTCTCTATAGGTTGTTTAGTGCATCTGCCGCCGCGATCCACCATAACTATGTAGGCGAGACCGCGAATTCTAGCCTCGAGTGTCTTGGCCTCGATCGACGCTCCTCTTTTCCTTTGCCCTTTGTCGGCACCCTTTTGTTTAAGCAGGTTTTGAGATCGGCCGTTAGCGGTGGTTACCCTTCCGGCTTGGCACAGGCAGGGTTATGGGCCATCGGTTATTCTTGGGCTCTTAGCCCCATTTGCATCTTGTCCAGTGGACGCTATATCGTTCTCAAGGTGATTTGGATCTTTGTACCGTATATCGTATTCTTGACTCTTTGAGTCATTTGTTATATATATATCGTTACGTGGGTCCCATCGAGGACTGTTGTGTAATGTTATTACTTCGTTTTCCACCCGCACGAAAGTGCCTGGTGGGCACCTTTGAATCGTTTCTATGCGGGTTTGGCGGGTTTCGCTAAAACTTGCATAGGTCCGATTCTGAGGGTGTTACAATTACCTTCCATTCCGTACGTTTAATCCTTTGTTTTCAGTAAACCAGTGAGATTGACAACCTCACCGTTCGTTGGGGCAAAGTCTTGAGTTTGTGTTGTGCAGGTTTCCAAGTTGCTAGCAACACCTTTGAGTCATTTCCTTCCTCCTACAGGTTCGATAACCTTGGTTTCTTACTGAGGAAAAACTTACTGATGTGCTCATCACACCTTCCTCTTGGGGTTTCCCAACGAAGCTCTAAAGTGATCTGAGCTGCATCAACAAGCTTTTCTGGTGCTGTTGCCGGGGAGGCTAAAGACGGCTTCACAAGGGGAGTCCTTCAGAATCTTTCTCTTTACTTTGTTTTTATTTTTATTTTTTTGTTCTTCTTTGTTTTGTTTGCTTCTTTTTATCAAAAATTCCAAAAAAATAGTTTCGTTTGGTTTGCTTTTTCTTATCAAAAACACAAAAAATTAGTTCCTACTCTAGTTGCTGCTGCTATTGGCTTGCTCCACCCTTGCAAAAATGAATTCAGCTGAGAACACCAAGTTGTGTGACTTCACTAGCACAAACAACAATGATTTCCTAAGTACAACTATTGCTCCACCTGCTCCTGATGCTACCTTTTTATGAAATTAAGCCTGCTTTGTTGAATCTTGTGATGAAAGAGCAATTTTCTGGTACTAGTTCTGATGATGTTGCTTCCCACCTCAATAGCTTTGTTGAACTTTGTGAGATGCAAAAATATAAGGATGTAGATGGAGATATTATTAAGCTCAAAATGTTTCCTTTATCCTTGAGAGGAAAAGCTAAAGAATGGTTGCTATCCTTGCCTAAAAATAGTATTGATTCTTGGATTAAGTGCAAAGATGCTTTTATTGGAAAATACTATCCTCCTTCTAAGATTATGTCTATGAGAAGTGAAATAATGAAATTTAAACAACTTGATAATGAACATGTTCCTCAAGCTTGGGAAAGAAAGAAATCTTTGGTAAAGAATTGTCCTAATCATGGACTGACTGCTTGGATGATTATCCATACTTTTTATGCAGGACTCAACTTTTCTTCAAGAAACCTATTGGATTCTGCTGCTGGAGGTACCTTTATGACCATTACCTTGGGTGCTGCAACAAAGCTCCTTGATAATATGATGGTCAACTATTCTGAATGGCACACTGAGAGAGCTCCACATGGTAAGAAGGTAAATTCTATTGAAGAAACCTCCTCTTTGAGTGATAAAATTGATGTTATCATGGCTATGCTTGTTAATGGAAAAGCCCATATAGATCCAAATAATGTTCCCTTAGCCTCTTTGGTTGCTCAACAAGAGCAAGTTGATGTGAACTTCATTAGGAATAATAATTTTGGCAACAATGCTTATGCTAATAATTATAGGCCTTATCCTCCCAATAATGGCAATACTTATGGAAATTCCTGCAACAATACTAGAAGTGCTTCCTCTGAACTAGAAGTCATGCTTAAAAACTTTATTAGTAAACAAACCACTTTCAACAAGACTGTGGAGGAAAGGCTTTTGAGTGCTGATAAAAATATTTCCTCTTTGTCTGAAGCACAGTCCTCTTTGATTAATAAAATAGCTGCTAAACCTGAAACCTTGGAAAGTACATTTGCTGCTACTCATTCCATACAAGTTACTATTGATGAAAATGTTAGACTGTTAGCCAAACTACATGCTAAGTGGGAAAGAGAAGATGAAATTGCTAAAAACAATAGTGTGTGTACCATTACAACCACCAATATGGATGTTACCAAACTACAAGAAGTCCCTATTCCTCCTACCATAATGCCTAAACCAAATAAGTCTACTACCTGTGATGCTAAGTTTGATTTTGATCTTGATGGTTAGAATGTCTCTGAAGTGATTATGTTCCTACAAAAGCTTGCTAGAAGTCCTAATGCTAGTGATATGAATGTGGCTTTCACCAAACACATTACAGATGCTCTCATTAAAATTAAGGAAGAAAAGTTGAAACACAAAGCTTCTATTCCTAGGAAAGTAGAAGATAGTTGGCAACCCATTATTAATATGCAAGTGAATGACTTTGATTTCAAAGCTTCATGTGACCTTGGTTCTAGTGTCTCTATTATGCCTAGAAAGATTTATGAAATGCTTGATTTGCCACCTTTGGAAGATTGCTATTTGGATGTCCCACTTGATGATAATGCTAAAAAGAAACTCAAGGGGAGTGTTAATGATGTTCGTATTATGGTTAAAAATTCCCATGTCCCTGTTGATTTCTATGTTTTGGATGTTGAATACAATGCTTCTTGTCCTATTACTTTGTGAAGACCTTTTCTTAGAACTGTTGGTGCCATCATTGATATGAAAGAAGGCACCATTAAATATCAATTTACATTCAAGAAAGGTATTGAACACTTCCGTATGAGGAGAGAGAAGTTACCTTTTGCTCCTCCTTTTAAAGCAAAATTTGATGTTAATGCTTCCTCATTTGAAAATACTTGATTCTTGCTTCTTGTGCCTAACTTAAAGGCGTCAAAGAAAAGTACTTCTTGGGAGATAACCCAATAGTTTTCTTGAGTCTTGGAAGTTATTACTTCTGTAATAACCTCTCCTTATCCTTTTTGTTTGATTTTTGTGCCAAGAATAACCTCTAATGAGAGGGAAGTAAGATTTGGGGAGTTGTTGTCCCGAAACAGCTTTTTGTGCTCTACTGTAAAAATTATTTGTAAGTAGGATGCAGTAATTTTTTTAATAAATCCCCCAGGTTGTTATCTAACTTTTGTTAGTTCAACACATTTTGATTTGAGCAACAGAAGGTCTTCGAAAAATCGTTTTCGACCTGTTGGTCTGTTTTGACAGATTTCTGCCATTATTTGCATTTGCTTCTTATTGATTCCCTTTTGGGTTCTCTTTGGGAAATTGAGATTTTTGAGGGAATTGCTACAACATCTTGCGTTTTTAATGAAAGTTTTTCTGTTTTACAACTAAACTCTAAAGGTCTATTATCTTTTGAATGCACTAATGTTGCTAATGAAGATTGTGTGAATTTTTGTATGAAGGAAAATTTGCAGGTGTAGAGGAAGAATGATGTAATGAGATGAAGAATGGACAAAAGCTCAAGCTTGGGGATGCCAACCCGTGTCACCCCAAGAAATATTCAAGAGGTACAAACGTCAAATCTTGGGGATGCCCAAGGCTGTAGGGTTCGCAGCATAGAAAACAAAAAATTTCCTACGATGTGAACTATATACCAAGATCTATTTATACTAGATACAAACAACGGGCGGATGTATATCCGTAGAGAACATACCCTTGAAGACCGACAAAGTTTAACGAGTCCCACTCGTGGTTGATGTAGACGATTTCTTGCCGATCTCAAGATCGAGAGGAAGTCCTAGCGCCGCAAATCAGCAGCGCATCCGTGCTCGCACACACGTTCGAGGCACCGAGCAACCTCCGCCTCCTCTCTCCAGCGATGCAGCGGAAGCACAACTCTTTCTTGCCGAATAGCCACCGGGAACATGTATCTCGCTAGTCCGAGACCATGGGGGATAAATTCTAGAGGGGGAGAGAGATCCTTCACGAGGAGGTGTGAGTGAGAAGTGAGAGGAGGGGCTCCTTTTATAGGAGGAGGGGGGGAACCCCAAGGGGGTGGCCGGCGCATGGGGGCTGCCCCCTTGCCCTCCCCTCTTCATGTGGGTGGACACTCCACTCACAAAACTCCTCCAAATTCCTCCACTCAAAATCCCACTCAAAGATCCCATTAAATTTCCACCAAATTTAATGCAAACTCTCATTAAATAAAACTCTTTTATTTTATTCAGAATTTTGTCAATTAATTTAATGACAAACATTCACAAATAACCTTGCTAGAATTCTATTTCACATGCATAACCACTTTATGCAATTTCACCCGAAAACTTTGTTTGGTATCTAGTGAAATAAATTCCTGCGCTTGTTTATTCTTTCGGCATGAAACTTTTGCTCCAATTGGATGTCGGTGTCTCTTAAGTGTGTCACCCTACGGTTCGTGAATAATGCGGACATGATCGAGACCCCTCTCAGATCAATAATCAGAAGCGGGATCTGGAGACCCATACTGACTCCCACACATTCAACGATGACTTTCTTGTGATCGTCGGAACCTTTTACGCTAGTATCTTAATCCCTTTGTCTCACGATATATTACATGTCCGAGATTCGATCATCGGTATCTCCATACCTAGTTTGATCTCGTTGCCGACATGCACTCTTTTCTCGTTCCCGTGATATAACATTCTAGTGATCAAATCACTTGCTTGCAAGCTAATCAATGTGATATCACCGAGAGGGCCCAGAGTATATCTATCCGTCATCGGGATGAACAAATTCCACTCTCGATCCATGAGCCTCAACATAACACTTTATTAGTTACGAACCCATCTTTATAATCACCTCGTTACGGTGTGACGTTTGATGTTATCAAGAAACTCTTCGGTGTTAGTGATTGACATGATCTCATGGTCTAAGGATTAGGATCACTTCGTAAGTTGTTATAGCAATATAAACTCAATGACTTTGATCGTAATGCTATACTTGGATGAATGTTCATCACATCATTACACTAATGTTGTGATCCGTTATTAACAACATCCAATGTCCATGATCGAAACCTTGATCATCTTGTTAATCAACGAGCTAGTTTATGAGAGAGGCTTAACTAGGAACTTTCATTTGTTTATTAAACACACATGTATTAACGTTTCCGTATTAATACAATTATAGCATGCAAAATAAACATCTATCATATACTTGGAATACACATAATAAACAATTTATTATTGCCTCTCGGGGCATATTCCTTGATCTCCCACTTGCACTAGAGACAATAATCTAGTTACATAGTGATATATCTAACACCCATTGAGTTCGGTGTTGATCATGTTTTGCTCTAGGGAGAGTTTTAGTCAACGGATCTGCTACATTGAGATCCGTATGTACTTCTAAATCTTTATATCTCCATCCTTGACATGCTCGCGGATGGAGTGAAACCGGCGCTTAATATGCTTGGAATGCTTGTGAGACCTTGGCTCTTTGGCATTGGCAATGGCACCATTGTTGTCACAATATATTACCATTGGGTCCAACGCGCTTGCCACAACTCCTAGTTCGGATATGAACTCCTTCATCCAAACTGCTTCCTGAGCCGCTTCCGAAGCAGCAACATATTCGGCCTCCGTTGTTGATCCCGCTACCACAGGTTGTTTGGAGCTCCTCCAACTAACCGCTCCGCCATTCATGAGAAATACGTATCCGGATTGAGACTTAGAGTCATCCGGATCGGTGTCAAAGCTAGCGTCGACATAACACTTAGCGACGAGCTCTTCTTCACCTCCGTATACAAGAAACATATCCTTAGTTCTTCGTAAGTACTTAAGGATATTCTTGACCGCTATCCAGTGTTCCGAACCTGGATCCGATTGGTACCTACTAGTCAAACTAATAGCGTGTGCCACATCCGGTCTTGTACATAGCATGGCGTACATTATAGAGCCTATGGTGAAGCATAGGGGACTTTGTCCATTATCTCTCTTTCTTCCGAAGCCGGACTTTGAGTCTTACTCAATGTCTTGCCTTGCAACATAGGTAAGAACCCCTTCTTACTTCCGTCCATTTTAAACTTCTTTAAAATCTTATCAAGGTATGTACTTTGCGATAGCCCTATTAGGCGCCTAGATCTATCTCTATAGATCTTTATGCCTAATATGTATGACTTCACCTAGGTCCTTCATTGAAAATTTCTTTGTTTAGATAACTTTTAACACTGTTTAAAGTTCTATATCATTCCGATCAATAATATGTCATCCACATATAATATCGAAATGCCACATTGCTCCCACTCACTTTCTTGTAAATACAAGCTTCTCCATAAGTTTGGACAAATCCAAACTCTTTGATCACCTCATCAAAGCGGAGATTCCAACCGTGATGCTTGCTTCAATCCATAGATGGATCTGAAGCTTGCACACCTTGTTAGCATCCTTAGGATCGACAAAACCCTTTGGTTGTATCATATACAACTCTTCTTCAATATTACCATTGAGAAGCGGTTTTGACATCCATCGCCATATTTCATAATCGAAATATGCAGCAATTGCTAACATAATCCTAATCGACTTTAGCCTCGCCACGGAGAGAAAGTCTCATCGTAGTCAACTCCTTGAATTTGTCGAAACCCCTTTGTGACAAGTCGAGCTTTATAGATGGTCACATTACCATCGACATCAGTTTTCCTTTTGAAAATCCATTTGTTCTCCACGGCCTTTCGGTGGAGGTAATTCCACCAAGTTCCAAACTTGATTTTCATACATGGATTCCATCTCGGATTTCATGGCTTCTAACCATTTGTTGGAATCCGGGCTCATCATCGCTTCTTCATACGTCGCAGGTCATTATTTTCATCAACCATGAAATTTATGACAGATTCCGACTGATACCGGAGCTGACGCGTCTGCTTGACTGCGAGGTTCGGTAGTACTCTCTTCGGAGTTTCATGATCATTATCATTAGTTCCTCTTCAACAGGTGGAGCCAACTCCGAACGACTTCCAAGCGCGCTTTCGCCATACTTTGAAGAGAAGGTTCCACAACCTCTTAGAGTTCTACCTTCCCTACTCACACCTTTCACGAGAAACTCTTTCTCTAGAAAGGATCCATTCTTGGCAACAAAAACCTTGGCCTCGGATCTGTGATAGAAGGAATACCCAATAGTTTCTTTAGGGTATCCTATGAAGATGCATTTTTCCGCTTTGGGTTCGAGTTTATCCGGTTGAAGTTTCTTCACATAAACATCGCATCCCCAAACTTTAAGAAATGACAGCTTAGGTTTGTTTCCAAACCACAATTCATACGGTGTCTTTTCAACGGATTTAGATGGTGCCCGATTTAAAGTGAATGCAGCAGTTTCTAGTGCATAACCCCAAAATGACAACGGAAAGTCCGTCAGAGACATCATAGATCGAACCATATCTAATAAAGTACGATTACGACGTTTCGACACACCATTTCGCTGTGGTGTTCCAGCAGGTGTGAGTTGTGAAACAATTCCACACTCTTTCATGTGAGTGCTAAACTCGTAACTTAGATACTCACCTCCACGGTCGCATCAAGAAATTTGATCTTTCTATTACGATGATTTTCCACTTCATTCGAAATTCCTTGAACTTTTCAAAGGTTTCAGACTTGTGTTTCATCAAGTAGATATAACCATATCTACTCAAATCATCCGTGAAAGTAACAAAATAACGATATCCACCTCGGCGACACTCATTGGACCACATACATCGAATGTATGATTTCCAATAAATCATCGCCTGTTCCATTGTAGGAAAAGCGGCGTTCTAGTCATCTTGCCCATAAGGCATGGCTCACATGTATCAAATGATTCATAATCAAGTGATTCCAAAAGTCCATCCGAATGGAGCTTCTTCATGCGTTTAATGCCAATATGACCTGAGCAGCGATTGCCACATATATGGATATATCATCATTAAGTTTAATCCTTTTAGCATCAACATTATGAATATGTGTACCATTATCATCGAGATCCAACAGAAATAAACCATTCATCATTGGTGCATGACCATAAAGATTTCATTCATATAAATGGAACAACCATTGTTCTCAGATTTGAATGAATAACCACTTTGCATCAAACATGATCCAGATACAATGTTCATGCTCGCAGGCACCAAATAATGCTTATTTAAGTTTATGACTAATCCCGACGGTAAGTGGAGAGGTAGCGTTCGGCGATCACATCAACGTTTGATCCATTGCCGACACGCATCTTGACCTCACCCCTTGCTAGCGGTCGCTTCGCAGCCCCTGATTCGAGTTACAAATATTAGCAACTGAACAGGTATCAAATACCCAGGTGCTACTGCGAGCACTAGTCAAGTACACATCAATAACATGTATATCATATATACCTTTGTTTGCCTTGCCGGCCTTCTTGTCTGCCAGATACTTGGGGCAGTTGCGCTTCCAGTGGCCAGTCCCCTTACAATAGTAGCACTCGGTATCAGACTTAGGTCCAACTCGGGGTTTCTTTTCAGGCGCGGCAACAGGCTTGCCGCCCTTACTTCCCTTCCGTTTTCCCTTCTTGTCTTTCTTGAAACCAGTGTTCCTATTGATCATCAACACTTGATGTTCCTTTTTGATCTCCACTTCTGCAGTTTTAAGCATTGACAGAAGCTCGGGGAGAGACTTCTTCATGCCTTGCATATTATAGTTCATCACGAAGCTCTTATAGCTAGGTGGCAGAGACTGCAGAACACGATGGATGCCTAAGTCAATGGGAATCGTTATTCCCAAGGACACAAGCTTATCGGCGTAACCCGACATCTTGAGTACATGCTCACTAACGGAGCTGTTCTCTTCCATCATGCATCTAAAGAACTTTTACAAGCATTGTAGCTCTCTAGCAGCATGTGTGTCGAAAATCATTTTCAACTCACCCATTGTATCAAAAGCATTGCTGTTTTGAAACGCTTTCAAGTTAGGCTCTAGCCCATACAATATGCCGCAATGAACTAAGTTGTGGTCCTCCGACGAGTCGATAGACATTCTTCTCCTCGTCGGGGGCATCGTCAAAGGTGGGGCCTAACGGCTTCTAGCACATATTGCTTTTGTGCAGAGAGGAGAATCCTCAAATTCATGGCCCATTCAAGAAAGTTGCTACCGTCGTTGCTAGTTTCTCTTTCTCCATGAACGCATTGAAAATAAAAGCGGTGGTGCCATCTACAACAGAATTTGTAAAGTTTAGACTAAGTGTATGATAGATTGAGTTCAACTAATCTATATTACGAATGAACTCCCACTCAAAAGCGACATCCCTCGTGTCCTTTTGGTGATTACATGAACCAAATCCACTACACCAAGTCCGATCATCACGTGAGTCGGTATAGCTTCAAAGGCGAGCATCAAATGGGCATCATATCAACTATATGACTCATGCTTAACCTTTCGATTACGTGTTCCGAGGCCATGTCTGTACATGCTAGGCTCGCCAAGTTAGAACCTTAGTATTTATGTGTAACTGCTTTTACACCAAGTATGGTCGAGGATCCAAGAACACCCGATCATCACGTGATGTCTTGGAGCGAAAACATAATCGGTGCATACTAAAGGAAGAACACATTCTTATCTTGATATTTAAATGAGGATCATCTTATTATGCTTAACAAAGCGCTAAACAAGCAATATAAGATGCAATCAAACATCATATGTTTATTAGTGAAATTATATGGTTCCCGCAGATGATCTCTATCATGTGCATCGTGGTATGATCACTATCATACCTATATGTGTAAATCCACAGTCTATGGATTTTACACGCTATGTGTGTTGTAAGAGTATCATCTCATACTTCTACTTACAACACTACCATATCATAACACTAGCCCAGCAACAATCTAAATTAGACGCCTCTAATTTATCCATTGCAAGTTTTACGTGGCTTAGGGCTTTCGAGATAGAACCGTTCTTACCTACGAACATGAACCACAACGAGGATAATCAAATTGTTGACAACTCGCTTGCAAAATAGATATTGACTATAGTAGGAGAGACAGACACCCGCTAGCCACTTATGCAAACTAGTTGCATGTCAAGCGTGAAACAGGTCTCATGTGCGAGGACATGTAAAGTTTGTCCGGGCCGCTTCATCCCACTATGCCACCAATATCCAAAATTACAATAAAGGAGCAACAACATGATCATCATCGCCCACATACTCATATGTGTACTACCCGTGTAAAGTATCTACGCATAGATCCGGCTCTGATACCACTGTAGGGTTCGCAGCATAGAAAACAAAAATTTTCCTACGATGTGAACTATATACCAAGATCTATTTATACTAGATACAAACAACGGGCAGATGTATATCCGTAGAGAACATACCCTTGAAGACCGACAAAGTTTAACGAGTCCCACTCGTGGTTGATGTAGACGATTTCTTGCCGATCTCAAGATCGAGAGGAAGTCCTAGCCGCAAATCAGCGGCGCAGATCCGTGCTCGCACACACGCTCGAGGCACCGAGCAACCTCCGCCTCCTCGCTCCAGCGATGCAGGAAGCACAACTCTTTCTTGCCGAATAGCCACGGGAACATGTATCTCGCTAGTCCGAGACCATGGGGATAAATTCTAGAGGGGAGAGATCCTTCACGAGGAGGTGTGAGTGAGAAGTGAGAGGAGGGGCTCCTTTTATAGGAGGAGGGGGGGACCCCAAGGGGGTGGCCGGCGCATGGGGGCTGCCCCCTTGCCCTCCCCTCTTCATGTGGGTGGACACTCCACTCACAAAACTCCTCCAAATTCCTCCACTCAAAATCCCACTCAAAGATCCCATTAAATTTCCACCAAATTTAATGCAAACTCTCATTAAATAAAACTCTTTTATTTTATTCAGAATTTTGTCAATTACTTTAATGACAAACATTCACAAATAACCCCTTGCTAGAATTCTATTTCACATGCATAACCACTTTATGCAATTTCACCCGAAAACCTGTTTCGGTATCTAGTGAAATAAATTCCTGCGCTTGTTTATTCTTTCGGCATGAAACTTTTGCTCCAATTGGATGTCGGTGTCTCTTAAGTGTGTCACCCTACGGTTCGTGAATAATGCGGACATGATCGAGACCCTCTCGGATCAATAATCGAAGCGGGATCCGGAGACCCATACTCCCACACATTCAACGATGACTTTCTTGTGATCGTCGGAACCTTTTACGCTAGTATCTTAATCCCTTTGTCTCACGATATATTACATGTCCGAGATTCGATCATCGGTATCTCCATACCTAGTTTGATCTCGTTCGACATGCACTCTTTTCTCGTTCCGTGATATAACATTCTAGTGATCAAATCACTTGCTTGCAAGCTAATCAATGTGATATCACCGAGAGGGCCCAGAGTATATCTATCCGTCATCGGGATGAACAAATTCCACTCTCGATCCATGAGCCTCAACATAACACTTTATTAGTTCGAACCCATCTTTATAATCACCTATTTACGGTGTGACGTTTGATGTTATCAAGAAACTCTTCCGGTGTTAGTGATTGACATGATCTCATGGTCTAAGGATTAGGATCACTTCGTAAGTTGTTATAGAAATATAAACTCAATGACTTTGATCGTAATGCTATACTTCGGATGAATGTTCATCACATCATTACACTAATGTTGTGATCCCGTTATTAACAACATCCAATGTCCATGATCAGGAAACCTTGATCATCTTGTTAATCAACGAGCTAGTTTATGAGAGAGGCTTAACTAGGAACTTTCTGTTTGTTTATTAAACACACATGTATTAACGTTTCCGTATTAATACAATTATAGCATGCAAAATAAACATCTATCATATACTTGGAATACACATAATAAACAATTTATTATTGCCTCTCAGGGCATATTCCCTTCAAAGGCATCCCCTTCTTCATCAATAAAAATCTCAGGTCTTTCTAGACACTTTGTTTTTATTGTTTCATGCATAGTTGTGTTGTTCTTGGAGCGTCTTATTTTTCGTTTTTGGTTTTTGTTTTCCTGAATAAAGTAGTTTGACCCCCGCTTTCGCCATGTTGTTTTCAAATAAGTTGATTGGTGTTCGAAAGGAGTAGGTAGTTCTTGCTTTAGTAGTACAAGAAGGTGCTTGCTTTGATTATGACTTAGACTTTATCATGTCCTGCTAGATGTTGTTTTGACCTTATGCTAAGTGATTATTGATGTAGCATGACTTGTTCAAAACAATTGAGATTGCTTAATGTTCCTTGCAAGAAACATGCGTTGTTTTAGCATACAAAAGCATATTATTGTGGTATTATCCTTTGATCCTTTTTTTGGGTTGACTTGGAACATGCTCACACCATGTTATAACTATGAACCTGTCACCTTAGCCTCTATGATCATTTAATTTTTGACTTGTGGTACCACTTTATGCTTTGATTAGTAATGTTTTGTCGCTCTGCATGATTATGGCCATTATTGCTCTCTTAGTTGGTCGCTACTAGTATTTTGCTAGCCTCCACTTGTATTGAGTAAGCTCTACTCATGCATCCAACTCCCAAGAAACCAAGTTATTCCAAAGTGTCCACTATAAATTCCTATGCATGGTGTGTTACACCATTCCAAGTATATCCTTATTTTTTCTATCTTCCAAATTAAACTTGTTATGTGCAAGTTAGTGATTAAAGCTCTCACAAACTTGATGGCACACTTTATGTTTCTTGCCCCTAATAAACTTGAACCATTGTGTCATCTATGTTGTATATGGTTGCACTTATAAGTTGGGATTAGCAGAACTGTGCTGTCACAGGGAACGCTTTCAACATTGCACCTGTACATTGTACCCAGTTCATATCATGCTCTTTTGTTTGCGGATGTCGTCAGTGTGAAATAAAAGGGGAGCTTGTAAGTCCATGGAGTTATGTATGTGTGTTAGAGAAACGCCTGGGCTGCTAGCCTAAGCCATGCCTAATCATGGTGGAAACTTGCAGGATCACCATAGTGAGCAAGCTATGAAGCATTCTTCTTATAAAAAAAGAGAGAGAGATAGAAAAAAGAGATTGAGAAAAATAAAAAAAGATGAGAAAAGGGGAAAGAGAGAAAAAACACCATTTTCCCATGGAAAATAAGAAGATTGCTGAGATGATCATTGTCTGGTTGCCTTGTCATTTTGATATGGGATAGCTCCTGTATCACTGGGCAAGGGTTACCCCGTTGGCGGTTCTCTATGATACACATGTACTTACTATGACAAGAACTTACCGGTGACTAAAGTTGAGTAGCATGAGGAGCGGCCCTCGTACTGAAGGGACATGAGATTGCCAACTTATACTTTGTCAAGCATATACTCTATATTTTGTTCACTTTAACCTTAATCACTTAAAGATGCTTATGATAGGGGAAATGAGAGCTGAAAGCTAAAAAGTACCATAACTTTTGGAAGATCTTTATGAGACTTGAAATCCCTGCTTCCCTTATGAAGGGCCTTTCTTCCACTTTTATATTGAGTCTCCACCTTATATCCTTAGGCACCAATTAAGAGAGCATAGTTGTCATTCTTAGTTCTATGTGCATTGTCCCAAAACATATTTATTGATTCATATTGTTGATATTGCTTATTCTTGAACTATTTGTATCTAGTCACTCTTATGAACTTTGAAGGTGTCCTATGCAATTATGTTTTGCTACTCCATGAGGGACAATCTGAATTCCACTATTCTATGTTTTCTTTATGTGAAACAAACAAACGTCTTTCAATACATTGTTATTCATGAATCTTTGTTTATATCCTTTCATGTTGCAACATAGTTACTTTGTCTTATTGTTAGAACTTCTTCTTTTATGCTCATGTTTAGAGTACTTTGATCCTAGCTTTCAATGCTTGCAAATGGTTTGATCTTGATTTTGATGGTGCATGTCACCTCAAAAATTATTCTTTTTATCACTTACCTACTCGAGGACGAGCAAGAGTTAAGCTTTTGGATGCTTGATACGTCGTAAATGTATCTATAATTTTTGATGTTCCATGCTTGTTTAGTATCCACTTTGCTTTGCTTTGTCTACACTTTGAGGTATTTTTATACGTTTTCTGGAACTAGCCTATTAACAAGATGCTATAGTGCCAGTTGCCTGTTTTCTGTTGTTTTTTGGTTCCAGAGAAGACAGAAAATGAATATTCTCGGAATTGGACGGGAGAAACGCCAAAGTCAATATTTCACCACGGAGAACACGGAGCCAGAAGACGAGACAGATGAGGGCCTCGAGGGTCCCACACCCCCTGGCCCGCGCCTGGGGGATGCGGCCGCCTCGGGCACACCCTCGGTCTCCCCCTTCGCCTATAAGAAGCCCTCGATACCAAAACCCTAAGTACCCGATTAGATCTCCACGAAACAGTCCGTAGTCGCCGCCATCGTCCCTAGATCGGGTGGATCTGAAGCTCTTCCCGGCACCCTGCTGGAGGTCAGAGATCATCCCGGAGGCCTTCTTCATCACCATGCCAACCTCTGGTATGATGCGTGAGTAGTTCCACCTTGGACTATGGGTCCATACAGTAGCTAGATGGTTGTTTCTCCTCCTTTGTGCTTTCATGTCTAGATCTTGTGAGCTCCGTTCATGATCAAGATCATCTATTTGTAATCATGCATGTTGTGTTTGCGGGGATCCGATGGATATTGAGATTACTATGTCAGATTGATTAATGATTCTATCTTATTGATTCTATCATGTCTGTGTTGTTTGAGATCTTGCATGCTCTCTGTTTCTAGTAACTATCTTGTCCAAGTAGATGCTAGTGACTCCAAGAGGGGTATTTATGCTCAATAGTGGGTTCATGCCTCTATTGAATCTAGGGAAGTGACAGAAATCTCTAAGATTGTAGATGTGATGTTGCTACTAGGGAGAAAACAACAATCTCTTGTTCATGGAACAATTGTATTGTTTATTTTACACACTTTGCTTAAAGAAGTTATCCGTTGCTTGCAACTTAATACTGGAGGGGGTTCAGATGATAACCTGAAGGAGGATTACTAGTCATAGATGTAGTTGGATGGAGGTCTATGTATCTTGTTGTAATGCCCAATCAAATCTCATAGGATCATGAATGTCTAGTATTGCATTGTTATACCTTGCTTTGTCGTGTCAATTGCCCCGCTATAATTTGTTTACCCAGCATGTTATGTTGTTTATCTTAAGGAGAACACCTCTAGTGAACTATGGACCCTGGTCCAATTTTTACCATTGATACATCTTCCACCATTACTGTTTACTTTTTGCAAGCTACCATTACCTTCCACACCATATGTTTAATCCTTTGTTTTCAGCAAACCGGTGAGATTGATAACCTCACTGTTCGTTGGGGCAAAGTCTTGAGTTTGTGTTGTGCAGGTTCCCAAGTTGCCAACAACACATTTGAGTCGTTTCCTTCCTCCTACTGTGTAACATCCCAAAAATACTAAACATGGATCATCAAACTCTAATCATCAAAATTAGGGTTAACAAAAAGTTTTCTAAATAAAATTATGGAAGCATGCAAAAATCAACCCAGGTTGACTTCCCGCGCAGCCTAGTTATTTGAATTTAACCTTTTCCATTTTAATTCAAACACACTTCTACACCCAGTTTCAAAAATCAACCCAGGTTGACTTAGTGCACCAAATTGAATGAAACCAATTTTGTTAGAAAGGTCTGGAAATGCTGAATCCAAGCCCGTTGGATTCAAGTCATTTGGATGTGTAGATCACCCTTGGTAAAAATAACAAAGCAGAAGATTTTCTGCATTCAAACATTTTTCAAATTTAAACCAAAATAGCTTTTGAGTTGATTCCAACTCTCAAAAATCACATTTGACCATACCTTTCAGAATATATAAAAATATATAGGTTTACTTATAGAAATAATGACCAAGTAATAAAGGAATGCCACATAAGCATTTCTAGTCACTTATTTAATTAAAAAAAGGGTAAAACCTTATTAAATTGTGACACCACTTTAAATCACATTCCCATGGACTAAAATATGTGGTGATGACATGTGTCAACATGATCCCATGTTTGGTTTGGAGAATATTAAATCTTAATTAGTTTTTCAATGAGTAGAAATTAATTTTTTAAAAATAAAAGGAATTAAACCAAGCTTTAATCTTGTAATGTTAGTGATGATGCTAGATCATCTATAGGACCCTTTTGTGTGATGATTGCAAGTAGTTAAGTATTGTTTGGTGATTGTGTACATTGTATTTATTTATAGACGCTAGTACCGACCAAGGATACGAGGAGGAAGGAGGATTCTACGAAGAAGAAGCCGAGGAGAACTTCAACCACTGCTCTGCACAAGGCAAGCCTTACTAATCAAGTTGACCTATGCAAGCTTATACTTGCAATTGTGCAAGCTAATACTTGCTTGTCACCATGCCAACTATATGCCTTAAGCATATGTGATCATACCCACTTGATACCCAATCCTAGTTTTAAGTGCAAGCTTTCTATTTTATTTCTTTATCAAAGCTACTTCCTTAGAGAGTACTTAAGTGACTTGTAGATTCTATAAAGATATATTTGAAGGTTGCATAAAGATCATAAAACTTGGCCTAAGCTAGAAAATCTTGATGTCATCCTAAGGCATGAGAGTAAACTTAGTTAGAACACCACTTGTTCACCACCCCTCATTAGTACTCACCCCCACTTGTAGATGCTAGTGCTAAGCATATAGCTTGATCAACTTTAGATGGGAATACTTGGTGAAAATGGTTATGAAAACCTTGGAATGATGGATCATTATATTGAAATGTTTTGACATGTGTTTCCAAACACCAGATGATTTTGGTGATGAAAATGTTGAGGCATGAGCCTTAGCCCTTTATAAAACTGATGGTTGTCTGGATGCGATACCATTCCAATTTTTATCGTACAACCAGAATACCCGAAGATTGGGTAGGGCTTGACTAGAAACTTATATACCTTAGTATTAGTTCCCTCATGGCCAAGGTCTGAGCTGAGGCTACCTTGTGAAGATTGTCCACCTGTGTAGTACCCAAGATGACAGTTGGTCATGGTTGGGAGGCCAAACTCACAGGAGAGGTGCTTATACTAGGGCGTGTAATTGAAAGGTTAGGATTGATTATCCGCATACTGAGTATGGTGAATTCACGATTTGTTCCTGACGGATGTAACGACTATTGTGGTGAAAGTGTACAATCTCTGCAGAGTGTCAAACTATTAAAATAGTCCCGTCCGCGGTTATGGACAGTTGGAGTGGCCATACTGTTCCCCCATCAGATGGTTTCAAAATGACGTGTGCAATGATTTGAGACTTTGACTTGACCAAAATAGAGTTGTGATATGAAATACAAGTTCCCTCTTAGGAGTTATAAAATTGTGACTAGCTTCTCTTACCTCTGAACTTGGTAGAGATAAATCTGGATTCTTGCAAAACAAACCTAGAGATGAAGAGTACTCATGGCTTTGTCCCTGGCTATTCCCGTGTCCAGACTATGAAGAGGAGTACCTGGAGGATGGACCCCAGGAAGGTTATGACAACTAGGATCATCTCCTATCGTCAACATTGCCTGTGACCCCGAAGATGGAGCTTCGCCTACGCTACCGTTATTATTACGTATTCCGCTGCTTGAAGTTGTATTAAGAACTGGATCATGAGATCCTTATTTGTGTAAGACCTTATGTATGGTTTGTAATGGATGATGTACTATGGTATCCAATTCTGTTATGTCTCGCAAAAATGGTAATCCTAGGATTGCGATGTATGGCATAACAGGCATCTGGGATTAAAAATACGGCTGTTGACAAGTTGGTATCAGAGCCAGCCTGACCATAGGAGACCCTAGTTAGACTGTACGTTGAATCAAAAACTTAGTTTCAAAACCAAAGAAAACAAATATTTACAAAAACTTATTCCCATTCTTATCACTTTGATTCTTTCATGAAAATTCATGTTCCTCAAAAACTCTTGCAAAATACATAAAATTTGACACACTGATCACTCTACTAACTTACTCACCCTATATTCTTATAGATGGACGTGAAGTACAACAAGTTTTATTAGTTGGGGAATGGAGGAGACCTTATCTTTGAGAGGGATTTGGACCAACTTTCGGAACTTCTGGAACGTCCGCACCCAGAGTTCTTCGGAGCTCAGCTCAATGATCAAGGAGGAGAAGATCTGCAGTGGCTAATTGTTGCAAGTCTCCGAGGAAAGATTGAACTTCCCACTGCTGAGGGAATTCAGTTTACCTTAAGAGAGAACAACTGGCTCGATGGACTTGCCAGGGCCATGCAGGAAGCTCTTTCCCGTCTGTGTGGGCAGAGCATCAATCAGATCAAGGGAACCTGCTTTGAGTTTTGCCCAAGGCGTGATGCAAATGGAAAACCACTGGAAGCCCCATACCACCCTGAGCTGAAGACTCAATTGGACCACCTTAGATTCATGATGTACGATCGTCAGCAGGAGTTGGATAACTACCGTGACTACTCCAACCACAAGTCTGCCATCATCAAGACGAAGGATCAAACCATCGCTATGCTAGCGAAGGATCGCAAGTCTCGCCGCCGTCAGCTGGACAAGAAGGAGCGCATTATTGCTCGTCTTCGCCACCGTATCTCATCTTTGGAGGAGACCATCCACGAGAGAGACATGCAGTTGGAAGAAAGGGAGAATACAAGAGAGAATCTTCGTGGAGACCCCTACTCCTATCTCAGCGATGACGATGATTTTCTGGAGGATCAGGCTATGGATTTCTTCACTGATGAGGATGATTTCGCCTTCATCGATGACGATGAGGATGATGAAGCCACAGATTCCGAGGAGTAGTAGCACTTGAGCACTAGCGTAGTGAGTAGTATTCGGTCCCACTGTATCATAGATTCCAGAATGGTTCTTAAAACCATCTGTTTTTCTTTGTTGTGGTGTGTTTTGTATCGTGTGCTATGAATTAATGAATGAATGAAAAGCAAGTTGCTAGAAAAATCTGAGTCAAACTTTAAAAACTTTTCAAAATCCTAGAACCATAGAAATTTCCCTCTTTTCTCATGATCTATCTCAATCTTCAGATGCCACGCGGTGGAAGTGGTTCATCCCCGGACCCGATGTTACAGATCCTGCAAATGTTGACTTCTGACCGTGAAGCTGAAAGAGCTGAGCGTCAAGCCAACCTAGCCACCCTGCAATAGATAGCTCAGCTAGCCCAAAACAACCAAGGCCACGGAAATCAAGATAACCATGGATCTAAGCTCAAGAATTTCCAGAATACCAACCCACCTGTTTTCACTAAGTCAGAAGAACCCCTAGACGCCGACGATTGGATGCAAACCATGGAAAATAACCTAGAAGTCGCCAGAGTGGAAGCCAACGAGAAAGTTCTGTTCGCCACCCACTATCTAGCCGGAGATGCCAGGGAATGGTGGAACAATGTTCGCGCAATGACCGGAGGCCAGATGATGACATGGGAGGAATTCAAGGTCAATTTTAGCAGAACCCATGTGCCACCGGGTTTGATCAAGAGGACGAGAGACGAGTTCAGAGAACTGAAGCAAGAAAGGATGACTGTAGTGGAATACCGTGACAAATTTTTGTCATTAGCTAGGTATGCCCCGGATGAGATAGACACCGAAGCCAAGAAGAAAGAAAGATTCCTGAATGGTCTGCACGATGAGATGCAGACAGTGTTAGTCAATATCCCCTTTGATGATATTGAAGCCCTTGTCGACTCTGCTATCCAGATGGAAGGAAAGATCAACCAAGACAATGAGAACCGCAAGCGTCATATGATGCATCAACCAGGAACCCATCAGACCCCAAAGTATCGCCCTAACCCATCTCCCGGATTTTCCCCAAGAACCAACAGACCCCCGATGAACCGTCCGACCTATCCCAACCGTGAAAACCCTAGACCCGGAGGATATCACAACAACCCCAGCAACTCTAGCAACTTCAACCACTGCAATGGACATCTTTTTCTCATGCATGCCGAAGAAGCTCAGGAAGCGCCAAACGTCGTGCTGGGTATGTTTTCTGTTAATTCAGTTCTTGCAAGAGTGTTGTTTGATTCTGGTGCATCGCATTCATTTGTCACCGAAGAATTTGCATGCACTAGTAAAATTCAACCAACCAAACTGAAGCATGTCATGATGGTTCAAATTCCCGTATCAACCACCAAGGCTAGGCAAATTTGCAAAGCCGTCCCTATCCGAATCCATGGCATATATTTTTATGCTAATCTGATAGTACTCGGAACTAAAGGTTTGGAAGTAGTACTAGGAATGGATTGGATGTCCAAACATAAAGGATTGATTGACTGTGCCAAGAAAGCCATAACTATGACCAGACAAATGGAATATCGTTTAGTATTTATCTGAAACCTTACCTCGTCAATTCAAGTGCAACAAGAGTATAGCCCAACCTACCATTGACCAAGTCCGGATAGTCTGTGAATACCCCGATGTATTTCCAGATGTTTTGCCCGGTATGCCCCCAGATCGGGATATCGAGTTTATCATCGAATTAATCCCCGGAACTGGACCCATAGCCCAGAGACCATATAGTATGAACCCGTCGGAACTAGAAGAACTGAAGAAACAACTGGATGCAATGCTGGAAATTGGATTGATTCAACCAAGTGCGTCACCATGGAGATCGCCTGTCTTGTTTGTGGACAAGAAGGATGGAGGTAACCATTTGTGTACGGATTATCGGAAGTTGAATGATGTCACCATCAAGAACAAATACCCCTTGCCTAAGATAGAAGATTTGTTTGATCAGTTGACCGGTGCCAAAGTGTTTTCTAAGATTGATCTTAGAACTGGTTATCATCAACTCAAAATTCGTGCAGAGGATATTCCAAAGACTGCCTTTACCACCAGATATGGATTGTACGAGTATACTTAAGGACCATTCTTGGAAACCTTAGAGAGCATCAGTTGTATGCCAAGTTTAGCAAATGTGAATTCTAGTTACAGGAAGTAGGATTCCTCGGTCACATTGTATCAGCCGGAGGAATTGCCGTTGACCCTGCCAAAGTGAAAGATGTAGAAGATTTGCAAGCCCCAATCACTCAAACCCAAGTCCGTGCATTTCTCAGATTGGCGGGATATTACCGCAAGTTCGTAGAAGGATTCTCGGGTATCGCCAGACCCATGACCCAATTACTGAAGAAGGACAAGAAGTTTGAATGGACAGACAAATGTGAAGAGAGTTTTCAAGAACTTAATAGGAGATTGATTTCAGCCCCAATCTTGATCATGCCGGATATCACGAATCCCTTCGATGTGTATTGTGATGCATCCAAGATCGGCCACGGATGTGTGCTAATGCAGGAAGGCAAAGTCATATCGTATCTATCCCGACAACTGAAGAAACATGAGCAAAATTACCAAACCCATGACCTCGAACTTGCAGCCGTAGTTCTAGCCTGAAGACATGGAGACATAACCTGATGGGAAATCGTTGTGAGATCTATACGGATCACAAGAGTCTGAAATATATATTCACTCAGAAGGAGGTGAATATGAGGCAGAGAAGATGGATTAAGATAATAAAGGATTACGATATGGACATTCACTATCACCCTGGTAAAGCCAATGTGGTAGCATATGCCCTTAGCAGATTGCCGTGCCGCTTGAACTCCATGATCTTGAAGTACCAACCAAGCTTGCACAAAGAAATGGAAGATTTTCGAATGGAATTAGTGAGTGAAGGATTTTTTGGCTAGCATAGAACTCCAGCCCACTTTGATCAGTCAGATCAAAGAGGCGCAGAAGGGAAATGCTAGTATCGACGGAATCAAGCGGCGTATCGGTACATGCAAGGTACCCGGATTCACCGAAGACGAAGAAGGAGTTATGTGGTACAAAGGACGCCTTTGTGTACCATCAGATTCTGAGTTGAAAGAAGTTATTTTGAAGGAGGCTCATGATACTCTTTATTCTATCCACCCCGGAGGAACAGAGATGTATCAAGATTTGAAAGAGCAATTTTGGTGGCATAAGATGAAGAGAGAAATCGGAAGCTATATCGCCAAGTGTGATATATGTCAGCGAGTCAAGGCAGGACATCAAAGACCCGCTGGATTGTTGCAACCATTGCAGATTCCAGAATGGAAATGGGATTCCGTTGGAATGGACTTTATCACCGGACTACCTACTTCTAGTAGGGGAAATGACTCTATCTGGGTCATAGTGGACCGATTGTCCAAAGTCGCCCATTTCTTACCCGTCAAGACCACATATCGGAGTTTGAAGCTAGCGGAGTTATACATCGCTAGGATAGTTAGTCTGCACGGAGTCCCCAAGAACATCGTATCAGATCGAGGAACTCAGTTTACCTCGAGATTCTGGAAGAAAGTCCAAGAAGGTTTAGGAACCCGCCTAGATTTCAGTACCATGTATCATCCTCAGACCGATGGACAAACGGAGCGAGTAAATCAAATACTCGAAGATATGCTGTAGAGGTCCCAACCTTTAATAAGGTAGAGATCCCTGTGTTTACAATGATAGTCCCTGGATCAATAGCTAGCATCCACAGTTAAGATGTAATATCAAGAAACAAAGGTCATAATATAACTTTATAACCAGGAATAAAATAATTTATTACATCTTACATAGCTCATTTGGCTATCACATTACATTGCAGCAGAATATCTATAAGCATGGGGTCCTTCATCTTCAAAGTGCCACATGCAAACATGTTGGTTGTAGACTTGTAATCCTAATCATTAAACTTCACTAATATCAATCAAATCTGCAACATAACAAGTTACAACCACAAGGGTCAATACATTTGAATTGTATTGGCAAGTGATACTATGGTAGTATAGTGGAGTCTATCATCTATATGCATTTGGCTAAGTGGAGTTGAGGCTTGCATTGCTCCAAAATAGATTTTTCCTTATCATTTGAAAACACTAAGTTGTTGTTTGACAAAAATCACCCAAGGCATCTACCAATCAAAGATTGAAGATCCTTTAACCCTTGTTCAACCACAAGTTTTAACTTAGAAATTGGGATGAGGAGATTCTTGATAGCTTCCATGTCTTGATGCTCAAATTGTCCTTTGCCAGGGACATGGCTAAGTACTTAGATTTTACACTCTACAGAGGTGGTGCACTTTCCCCACAAGACTTGGTGTAACTACCTCGGTGAATTACCCTCCTAGATACAAGCCTGGATGAACGGTAGTGGTTGAAATAGTACGGTGGGGCCCCAAAAGCCACTCACGGGTAGACCTTTCGGCCGCCCCAACCACTTCCAATTCATCGGGACCTGTACGGGCGGCGTAATCGGCAGGCGAAGGGATCAACTACATACACAAATGAGTATGTATGCAAGCCACCATACAAAAGTACATCAGAGCCATTCCATCTAGAAAGAAAGGAAATATAGCAACGCCATACGACAAGATTCAAATGACCTAGATAGATATAATATTTTAGGATACTTCCTCATACATCACACATCAGAGTATCAAGCAGAAGCGGCAAAACAAGTCCGAGTACGGATAAGAAGCAAATCGGCATAAGATGCCATGTAGTAAGCACATCCGCCCACGATCTCACGGATCCCGTTCCGGAATCTCTACACCGAACGATCGTTGCCCACATCATCGCCTCTTCCACCCAAAGATCCGTCCTGCTAGTGTACCTGTTCATCTGAACCAATAATTTATCGTGTGAGACCCTAAGGGTACTCAGCAAGTCTTTATGCCTCTAAAGGGGACACAACCTGGGGTGACGCAATTGCAGCAAAAGATAAACCCCAGCAGTTCTATAGATACTCGCTAACCATCCGCCTAACCAAAGATAGACGGATGTCCGTGAATTAATGACAACAGTTATAACAGTAATTTCATCAGATCCATCCTCCTCCTCGCTTACCAACGAGGAAGCGGAAGAACAACCCCCATCCGTTGGCAATTTTATTAACCATTCCATGAGTGTTGCACTATTTACTAGTCAAATTACTTAGTCAGATTAAAGAGGTACTTTAGTTATGCTTGTCTATGATCGAGAAACTGTGCTCCAAGTCGTCCATAACCGCGGACACGGATTTCAGAAAGTTTTACCCTGCAGGGGTGCACAAATAGCAACACACACTCGCTCAACCTCGGAAAAACCAAATCAAAACCCAACGAGGCCTTCACGACAAAGCAATCACAGGATTCAGAATTATTTCAGGGGGGCCACCCCATTGAGTAGACCCGCAACGGAGTTAGCTAACTCCGAGACGGACTCAAGGTTTGCGTCAATGACTGTAAACGACCGGGAACCCGAAAGTGTGACTGGGCTTGTCGATACCGCGAAAACATTCCGCTTACCTAAATAAAGCAAAGGTGCTCCTGACAATCGTAAATAAACAGTAGCATGGCATAAGTACAGGATAGTAAATAAAACCTCAAACTAGTTTGTGGCCCCAAGAAATAAGACGGAATCAAGCTCTGGCTCAGGGGGGTCCCATAAGCCTCCCGGATGTGGATAGCGCGAATATTCTTGGAACAGGAATCAAGTACTCGGGGTCTTACGGGACACAAGTGAGCAGGAAAAACCAAATAGCAGATGTTGCTCACCGGTGCCACTTTCATTAGTTATCCCATTACTACTCAGGTTAAGTTGTTTAGGTACCTCGTTATCCATCAGACTCTCACATACCCTACACATGCTGTTCTACGACTCGCATGGCTCAAACAACTCCTGTAGTAATGGCTCATGGGATGGAGGAACAAGCTTGGTGAGGTTGAAAAGTAAAGGCTATGCAATACTTGGGATTCAATTTAATGCAATCGCGACTCAATGGTGCAAGAATAAGATAGAGGCAATAGGTACTGTATGTATGCAAGCATGTGGTAGTGTGTGGCATCCCGCAAAACCACTACTAGAAAATCGCGTTGATGTTGTGCATTGCATCATCATGACCGCATGCTCATGTCATCATGCCACATTGCATCTGAGCATAGTCATCGTCTTGCATTTGCTTGCATCAAACTATTTTCGAAAAAACCTAATTAGTTTTTTAAACGCCCCGTCTTTATTCAAACGCAAACCCGGGTCTCCGGATTATTTTGTTTTGTCTGCTATCGGTTTGCAGAAACTTTGTTTTAAACAAATAAAATATTAAATTATTTTAGTGGGGGCAGTCAGACGGGCCGATTCGACCCGAACGACTACCCCCAGAATAAAACGGTTCGCCGAAATACCTAAGCTACCCAACCTAATCTACCCACCCCACCTCCACCTCACCCCCTCCAATCCCTGGCTGCCACATCACCTCTCCCCTCCCTCTCACCAATCCCACTGTCCTTCTCTCTCCCTCTCTCTCTCCCCACTCCCTCAACCCTGCCTCACACACACCACACACGCACAGCCACACACACCACCCACTCCTGCCACCCCACTGGTCCCACCCGTCAGTCCCCCTTGCCTCTCTCCATCCCAGCTGCACCTTCCTCCCAACCCGACGCGACCGCCACCGCTCCTTCCCCTCCCCTTGAGCTCGCCCGCCGCCTTCGGCCCTCCCGACAACCGCCCGCGTGCTCCCTGGCCCCCGCCAGACCCTCCTCCTCACCCGCCGTTCGCTGCCCGTTCGCCTCCGGCAGCACCCCCTCCGCCGCCGCCCTCCTCCTCGTCTGCGGCCGTTCCGCCCCGCCAAGCTCGCCACCCTCCCCCGAGCCCGCCCGGCTTCGCCGCCCCCCACCGCTAGCCTCGGCCGCGGCCGAAGCTCAGCGCCCGCCAAGCTCGCCCGGTCGCCGGCCCTCTCCGCTCCGAGCACCGCGCCAACCGCCGCAGCCCTCTCCTCTGCAACGGGCGCCCGCGCCTGCCTCCCTCGCCCGCGCCCTCCACCTCGCCTCCCGAGCCGCTGCCGACCTCGCCTGCGAGGTTCGCCCGGCGTCGCGCCACCAGCATGCGCCCTGTCCCAGCTCTCTCGCTTGGTTGCCGCCGCCTCCCTGTTCCGAGCAGCACCGCCGCGGCCGAGCCCTGCTCCGGCGCCCCACGTCGCCGCTGGGACCCGCGCCGCCGCTGGGACCCGCGCCGCCCCGGCGCCTTGGCCCCATCCACTAGCCGTGCCAGCGCTCCCTTGCCCTGCTGCTAAGGGACATTCCCTGGCGAGCCAGAGACACCCTACCTGTCGTCAAGACCAACAAAGAGGATTCCATCCCCACCTCGCCAAGATTGTCGTGAAGCCGCCATCCTTTGGCCGAGATGTTAACCAAGATCGACGCTGTGACAAGTCCGTCCTCGACACTGCAGTCAGAACGCCAAGATCTACCGTTGCCGAGACCCCGACCCAAGATCTCCTGAAGGCCCTGGCATCCAACAAGTTCTCCATCGATAACAAGATCGCCACACGAACCCTGTACATGGAACGCCATGAACTCCTTCCCGGACCGAACCCGATGCGGACAAGTTCGCCATCGACCTCGACACGGAACAACAAGACCGCCACGGACGCGAACCCCAAGACCACGAGGCCCCGAATCAAGACCGATCCGAGCGCCAAGACCTCCGACAGGAACCGACAAGTTCGCGAGAACCGCGAACACGAAGCACGACAATATCTGCCCCGTCGTTCGAGAACGTTCCCGCCGAGACCGACCCGTCGAACCCTGGACCCTGAGACCGACCCCGAACCCCGGAACCAAGATCTTCCGAACCCTAATGTGTGAACCTTTTCCCGAGCCCCTATTTTATAAATGCTAAATATAAAACCTGTTGCATAATAATCATTCATCTCGCATGCATATTTGTGTGGTTTGGGGGCCTTATGCCGATTCACCTCATAATTAAATATGGGGCCCATATGCGGGCAAATCTAGTCTTATATTGGCCTCATTTAAATTTGTGTAGCGAACCGGTAACTTATCTCGCCCTTATTATTACAACATTTAATTGCGGGGTAGTTTAACAACTAGAACCATCTAACTAATTGTCGGGACCCCGGTTCCGCTTAATATGACCTGATTGCATCGCACCTTTGCCATGTCATACATCATACATGCATCATGCCCGATCTTTTGCCGTAGTATTAAATAGTTCATCCGATGTTTCTTCTAGTGTTTTGCTTCTTCGCGGATAAGGCCGTTGAGTTGATGTGAGCTTCGCCCCGATCTTCAGTTGAACCTTCGGCAATGTTTTCAGGCGAGCATCTCCCCCTTTCTACCTATCTTACTTTTATAGTATTTATTTCCCTCTTGTTGATCTTTGCTATCTGTGTTGCGATGCTTTAGTTTTCGTACCCGTGATATCCCCTGCAGCCTTATATTGCCTTGGACACATCCTATTACCTGATGTTTGGTAGATAGTTGGACTTGCGCGTCGTAGTCGCTTGCTCAAGTGCTGTTGCGTGTCGTCAAGTGCCACAGTTGTTGGAGCCTTGCCGCATGTTTGATGTTGGAGATGATCATGGCTTTACTTATCGTTCACTTTAATTCCTGTTTAACAACTAAAATTGAAGTAAGTAAGCAGAGGCATCGGTGGGTGATAGATAATATTTGGTTTCCGACCGCCCACTTGTGTCCCGTAGGACCCCGAGTACTTGATACCTGTTCCTTGATTTATCGCGCTATCCACATCCGGGAGGATTATGGGACCCCCCTGAGCCAGAGCTTGATTCAGTCTTATTTCTTGGGGCCACAAACTAGTTTGAGGTTTTATTTACTATCCTGTACTTATGCCATGCTACTGCTTTATTTACGATTGTGCGAGGAGCACACTGTACTGTTTAGGTAAGCGGAATGTTTTCGCGGTATCGACAATCCCAGTTTTGGGTTCTGAGTCGTTTACAGCCATTGTCGCAAACCTTGAGTCCGTCTCGGAGTCAGCTTGCTTCTTTGCGGGTCTACTCAATGGGGTGGCCCCCTGAAATATTTCTGAATCCTGTGATTGCTTTGTCGTGAAGGCCTCGTTGGGTTTTGATTTGGTTTTTCCGAGGTTGATCGAGTGTGTGTTGCTATTTGTGCACCCCGGCCGGGTAAAACTTTCTGAAAGCCGTGTCCGCGGTTATGGACGACTTGGAGCACAGTATCTCGATCATAGACAAGCATAACTAAAGTAGTGCTATAAATTTGACTTTATAATGACTAGTAATCAGCCTTACTATAATGGAATGGCTAAGTAAATATGCCAACAATTGCTTGTTTGGGTGTCGCTTGCGACCATTGTACCTTGACTAGTAAGTATTGCAACTATAACGGAATGGCTAAATAAAAGTACCAACAACTGCTGGGTTTTGGGTTATCTCATGCTAATTGTATCTGACTAGTAAGTGTTGCAACTATCACGGAATGGTTAACTAAAAGTGCCCACTGCTTATTTTATCAGGATGATTATCTATACTTGACTAGTAATTGCTGCAATGATAACTGAATAAATAAAACTACCAACTGTGTGAGTTCCTCGGTTGACTTCCTCGTTTGGTCTCGAGGGGGAAACACCAGGATGGGTTTGTTTGTTGATAGTACCAGGTTGGTTCCGATTAGGTCTTCCTTACCCCTCTCTGATAGCCGCTAGTTGTATCGAGTCTCTATAGGTTATTTAGTGCATGCTGCCGCTGCCGCTTCAGTCCACCATACCTGTGTAGGCGAGGACCGCCGAATTATAGCCTCGCCGTGTACTGGCCTCAGTACTGACGCTCCTCTTTTTCCTTTGCACTTTGTCGGCACCCCCTTTTGTTTAAGCAGGTTTCGAGATCGACGTCGTTAGCAGGGTTACCCTTCCGGCTTGGCCTGGGCAGGGTTATGGACGCCATTGGTTATTCTTCAGGGCTCTTAGCCCCATTTGCATCTTGTCCGTAGCTGGACGCTCTATCGTTTTCAAGGTGATTTGGATATTTGTATATTATATCTGTATTCTTGACTCATTGAGTCGCTGTTATATATATATCTGTTCTGTGGGTCCCATCGAGGACTGTTGTGTAATGTTATTACTTCGTTTTCCACCTGCACGAAAGTGCCTGGTGGGCACCTTTGAATCGTTTCTATGCGGGTTTGGCGGGTTTCGCTAAAACTTGCATAGGGACGATTCTGAGGGTGTTACATAGTGCTTTCCTGGCAACTCAGTTGAAGCGAGAGACGGATCTGGGTAGTGCTCCTGGTTCTCTTGATATATCCCCTGCTCAATGTCTATCCGAAGAAGAACCAAACAAACAAGGGCCAACATAAATAAAGAGCGCAAGCATATGAATAAAATGCGACAAGCAAACAATCATGCCATGATGAATGATGCACAAGTTGCAAGGCAATAAAGTAGCATGGCATAAGTGAGGTGTAGAACACAAGAAATAACATTTTAATGGGGTTTTGGATCACATTTTATTGTCACATTAGTTGCTGTATAGTATATATTTATATGATGCATGCTGCAATTGAAGCCATGGATAGCATAAACAGAAGGGTCTCGTCGAGCTGATCATTTTAGACATGTCATTTGTTAAATTCGGAGTTATATAACAAAAGTTATTAATTTATTAAGTTCTAGTGGCATTTGTTGTAATTTGCTCAACTTGGAATTTTAAATGTGCAAAAGGTAATTTGAATAGCATATTTGAAATCCTCACATTTTTCTGATTTCAGAACATATATTGTTTGTATTATTTGAATTCATAATTTAAAAGTTATTTGAAAACAGATTTATATTTGAATTTGAATTAATTTGAAAAAGGTTTAATTTAAAACAGACAAACAGATATACTTTTTCTACTCAGAGGAACCCAGCCACTGTTAATGACAAGTGGGGCCCTGTGCTGACTCAGCACCACACGCGCGCACAGGAGAGGGAGGGACTGCGGGTTAATTAAAACGTTTGCCGGGATCCTTTTTGCAAAAAGACAGAGGCACAGACAGGTGGGTCCTGAGGGTCGCGGGTTGAGGCGCAAAAAGGTGGGGGGTTAAGTGCAAAGTGACCACGCGCACTGTTTTCTTCTCTGAACCAACTGACAAGAAAGCAGAGGCTGGCGCGGTGAGGGGGAATCGAACCAGAATGCAGGCGCTTGAGGCGGCAACCACTGGGCTGGACTAGGGTTGTTGACAGGAGGGAGGGCGCGGGCTAGATAAGGCTCTAGGCGGCGCGGGACCCTGGCAGACAACGGCGAGCGACGCGCACCGAGGGCGTTCGACGAAATGACTGGCGCAGCTAGGGTTACCCGGCGAGGCGGAGCATGTCCAGGAGGAAGAGGAGCTCACCGCGGGGCTCTCGGTGCAGTTGGATCTGGTGGGGGCGCAATAGATCGGTGGCGAGGCAGATGGACAGAGGATTAGGGTTTGGCCTCGGTGCCGTCGGTGTCCAGCGAGGCTAGGCCTTCTCCTCCTTGTCCGCGGGTACAGGTCGAAGCAGAGGGGCCTCCACGACCTTGCTGACACGCTCCTGCACGCCTGCGCCTACTGGAACGCCGGAGGTGGGGGGGCGACGGTGGTGGCCAGCGTCGGTGGTTGATGGTGTGGAAGGAGAAGGGAGGCGAGGCAGGGCCTCTGGGGTGGTTATGGCGAGGCAGAGAGGGGGTGAGGCAGTAGATAAGAACGGGGGCAGGTAGGTGGCGTGGGGGAGGGGAAGGTGGCGTCAGCCACCTTTTTGCTCTCCTCCTCCTTCACGTGCTGGGGTCGGCAGGGCAGGCACATGGGGCTTCCAGGTGGCCCAGGGCGTGAGGGAGCTCGGGGAGGCAGGGCAGGCTCGGGGTAGAGGGACCCTAGGGCATAGAGATAAAGAGGGAGAGAGGTAGGCTCGGATAGGAGGTCTAGGGTAGGAGGGAGGGTGGCTCGGCTAGGGTTTGCTTAGATGGGGTAGGAGGGTAGCTGGGGTGAAGCCTGCGTGGCATCGAGGTAGGGAGAGGCCGAGAGAGAGAGGGAAGGCTTAGGGCTTAGAGGGAGAGAGGAGAAGTTTAGAGGGGGTAGGGTATGGTGATTGGGGGGTAGGTTTAAAATTAGCTAGAGAGGTAGAGAGAGAGGGTAAGGAGAGAGGGATGATCCACACAAATCAAAGAAAACCAAAAGACAAGCAAAAGGTGGCACTTGCATGGGCCATGCAAAAAACATTAAATGCCATGTATCATCCTTGTGAAAACAAAAATAATAAGCATGGCATTATTTATTTGCATCCTCAAAAGATGGAGTAAGGCCCAAGCAAAAGAATGAAGGAAAAGTTCCATGTGGAGTGAATGAGGGAACCATATTTGAATAAAGATGGGACATGCTAGTGTGTAGGTGCCACTAGATATTTTATAGTCCCAAAATATCCCAACATGATAATAACCCCAAAACAACCCATATGGAGACTAAGAAAAGGTTCCACTCACAAGGCATGCAAAGGTGGCCATGTGGCTCTCATATACCAATATTGTGAAAACAACATGCTGCATACATGGGGGCATGTGGAGCTAGAATTTGATCCATCCCAACCCACATGAGCTAGAGGTAAAACCAATAAGTTGCCATGCTCATGTAAGGTGGAATGGTGGAATGATGGGGTGATGACAAGAAAGGTGGTGGAGTCAATAAAAGATATGCCCCCAACTCAACTTGGGCATTTAAGCAATATATCAAGAACCAAATACAATATCAGGAGGCAAATACAATTTATAATGCATATGAGAGAAGAACCAAAACAAAAGGTTTTTATATGATGCTCAAATGCAAGGTGGCATGATGACATGATGATGATATAATTATGATGCAACAATTATATATATGAAGTAGCCATTATATTACTAGACCAAGTAGCATTAAAATGTTAGACAATTGGGATGCTACAACTCTCCCCCATTACACAGGAATCTCGCCCCGAGATTCTAGGTAGAAGAAGACACAAACAGGGTAGGATAGTTGGCACGGAGTTCATCTTCACGTTCCCAAGTGGCTTCATCAACAGAATGGTGTGACCACTGCACCTTGCAGAACTTGATGGACTTGTTGCGAGTCCTTCTTTCTACGGTCTCAAGGATTTTTGTGGGGTGTTCTTGATAAGACAGGTCTTCTTGGAGATCGATTAGCTCATGATCCACGGTCCTGCCGGGATCTTTGAAGCACTTCTTGAGCTGAGATATGTGGAAAACATCATGGACTTTGAGTTTTTCCGGAAGCTCAAGGGCATAAGCAACTTCTCCTCTTCTACCACGAATCTTGAAAGGACCGATGTATCTAGGAGCCAGCTTTCCTTTGATACCAAAGCGGTGTGTGTCTCTCATGGGAGTGACACGAAGGTACACGAGATCACCAGGGGCATACACCATGTCCGTGTGCTTCCTGTCATAATTGCTCTTCTGGCGACTTTGAGCAATCTTCAGGTTCTCAAGAATGATATGCACCTTCTCCTCTGCTTGAGTTACAATGTCAGGGCCAAACCAAATTCTTTCTCCTGCACCTGACCAACCAATCGGAGTTCTGCACTTGCGACCATAGAGAGCCTCAAATGGTGCCATCTTCAGACTTTTCTCGAAGTCATTTGTTGTAGGAGAATTCAGCATAAGGAAGACATTCCTCCCACTTCATGCCAAAAGAGATGACGCAAGCACGAAGCATATCCTCCAGAATCTGATTGATCCTTTCGACTTGTCCTTGCGACTGAGGGTGGTAAGCATTGCTGAAGTTCAAATTTGTCCCCAAAGCATTCTGGAAACTTTCCCAGAACTTGGACGTGAAGATGCTTCCACGGTCTGAACTGATCTCAAGCGGAACCCCATACAGAGAGACAATTCTGTTGATGTAGAGCTCAGCCAACTGAATTCCAGAAATTGTTTCCTTGACGGGGAAGAAATGAGCCACTTTAGAAAGCCTGTCGATGATAACAAAGATTGCATTGTTGCCCTTCTGCGACCTTGGAAAGCCAGTGATGAAGTCCATCTCTACTTTCTCCCATTTCCATTCCGGAGGTTTCAATGGCTGTAGAAGACCGAAAGGTTTCTGATGGACATCTTTCACTCTGCGGCAGACATCACATTCCGAGACATACTTGGCACAATACCGTTTCAAACCAGGCCACCAATATTGTGTTTTCAAGTCCATGTACATCTTTGTGCTGCCAGGATGGATAGAAAGAACCGAATCATGCGCCTCCTTGAGAACTTGCTCTCTCAAACCCGGGTAGTTCGGAACAAACATCCGGTGTTCAAAGAAGAGCGTGCCTTGATCATCAACGTGGAAGGACTCATACTTCAGAAGGTCAAGCTTAGAGATGAGCTTTTTGGTGTGCGGATCACCAAGCTGACGAGATCGAATCTTTTCTTCCAAGAGAGGAGTAGCCAGAAGGTTCAGGAGATGCCCTTGTTCCACAATTTCCAGGTTGAGCTGACGGAATTCCTCGCACAAGAGAGGCTGTTGTTCTTCCATCATGAGGTTGTTGACATAAGCTTTGCGTCTAAGAGCATCGGCCATGACATTAGCTTTGCCCGGAGTGTAGTTGATGGTCAAATCAAAGTCATTGATTGCTTCAATCCATCTCCTCTGCCGAAGGTTGAGATCAGGCTGAGTGAAGATATACTTCAAACTCTTGTGGTCAGAAAAGATCTCACATCGGTTGCCAAGCAAGTAGTGCCTCCATAGCTTCAAAGCAAAGACAACTGCTGCGAGCTCGAGGTCATGTGTGGGATAGTTGATCTCATGCGTCTTCAACTGACGAGAGGCATAAGCAACCACCTGTTTCTCTTGCATAAGGACCGCACCCAATCCTTGCAAAGAGGCGTCACAGAATATCTGGACAGGCTTAGATGTATCCGGAGGAACCAAGACTGGTGTGGAAGTGAGCTTCTCTTTGAGTGTCTCAAAACTTGCTTGACATGCAGGAGTCCAAAGGTATTTCTTGCCTTTCTTGAGGAGATCGGTAAGAGGCTTCGCTATCTTCGAGAGGTTACGAGCAGCGGCAATAACTAGCCAAACCAAGGAAAGTCCGCACTTCTTTGACATTAACAGGAGGAAGCCATTCAACAATTGTCTTCACAGTTTCCGGGTTGACTGCAATGCCCTTGGCAGAGATGACATGACCAAGATAGGTTACTTCAGGCAGCCAAAACTCACACTTTGAGAACTTTGCATACAAGCGGTTCTCACGAAGATTGTTTAGGACACACCGAAGGTGTTCCTCATGCTCTTCCTTGGACTTAGAATAGACCAGGATGTCATCCAGATATACCACAACGAACTTATCAAGGTACTCCATGAAAACCGAGTTCATAAGCCTCGAGAAGGTAGCAGGTGCGTTGGTGAGACCGAAAGACATGACCGTGTACTCATACAGGCCATAGCGGGTGGTGAAAGCTGTTTTAGGCACATCTTCCTTGCGAATCTTGATTTGGTGATAACCACTTCTCAAGTCTAGCTTAGAGAACACCCACAGCTCCAGCTAGCTGATCGAAGAGATCATTAATCCGCGGGAGGGGATATTTGTTCTTGATGGTTTTAGCATTGAGAGCCCGATAGTCAACACAAAGTCTATCGGTTCTGTCACGCTTCTTCACAAAGATTGTTGGGCTACCCCAAGAAGAAGTACTGTGTTGAATGAAACCCAACTTCTCTTGTTCATCAAGTTGTCGTTTGAGTTCAGCCAACTCAGAAGGACCCATTTTATAAGGCCGCTTGGAGATAGGAGCCGTTCCAGGTTCAAGCTCAATTACAAACTCAACCTCACGATCCGGAGGCATACCTGGCAACTCTTCAGGAAAGACATCTGGGAACTCACAGACCACCGGTACACTCTGAATAGCTTCCATAGCATCATCATTCAGAGCCGCCAAAGAGAAAAGCTGGACAGCAGGAGTCAGACTTGGAGAAAAGACTATATGGCCTTCAGGAATGTTCAGAGAAACCGAGCGTTCAGCACAATCAATCACAGCTGCATTTGCTGTCAACCAATCCATGCCCAAGATGACATCAATGTCAGAATTGCCCAGAACAATTAAGGAAGCCGAGAATAAAGAGCCACCAATCTCAATTTGATTGCCATGGCTGATCTTAGATGCTATCATATTTGCTCCAGGAGAAAGGACCATTAACCGCTTAAGAATAGGATCCATTGCTAACTCATTCTCATTTGCAAACTTGTGAGAAACAAAAGAATGCGATGCACCAGAATCAAACAAAACTCGTGCAGGGACTGAGTTAACGGAAAGCATACCCATCACAACTCCAGGTGCATGCTCAGCTTGAGTGGCGTTGATACAGTTGGCACGAGCAACAGTAGACCCGGGCTTAGTGTTGATGTTGAGAGCCCGAGGTGGTGGTGCACGAACCAAAGGAGAGCTTGCTGCAGATCTTGGCGGGGGTGGAGGAAGAGCTTTGTTTTTCAACGGACAGTTCCAGTTGAGATGTCCAGGATCTCCACATGTGAAACAAGCACCAGGTGGACGTGGAGCAACGTAGCCAGGGACTCCGCCAGGCGCTCCAGGGTAGTGGTGGTTGTAGCCCACAGGAGCAAAGTGATGGAGTTTAGTGGCCTTGACGCGTAACTTGCAGGTCTTGGTGGAGCCAGGAGCGACGGTGGGGTGTTAGGAACCCAGACACGCCGCTTAGAAGGAGCTGCCATAGCTGAAGAACTTGATGCATCACGGTTGTGTTTCTTGGATTCCTCAAACACTTGCCTACTTGCTTCCTCTTGCAAAGCTGTGTGCTGAAGTTCCAGAAAAGATGCCGGCCTTGCATGTGTGATTGCATACTTGATCGATGCATTGAGCCCTTGCCTGAACCTCTTTTGCTTCTTCTTGTCATCAGATACCTCATCGCCACCATAACGAGAAAGATTCATGAAGTTCCTGATGTAGGTGTTGACGTTATCATTTCCTTGCTTAAGGTTGAGAAAAGCTTCCTTCATCCTCTCCATAACAATTTCTGACAGAAACTGCTCTTTGAAAGCTGCAGTGAACCTTTCCCAAGTAGGCTGAAAACCAATGCAGCTTGCCTTCAAGTAATTCTCCCACCAGAGTGCTGCATCTCCCTTCAGAAGGTGAGTACCACACTTGACCCACTCCTGCTCAGGAACATCAGCAGTCTCGAGCAGCCTTGACATCTCACGCAACCAATCATCCGCGTCCAGTGGTCGATCAGAAACATCAAACTGGCGAGGGTTGAATTTCAGGAAGCTTTTGATGTCTCCTCGCTTGGGAGGTGGAGGTAGTGGAGCAAACTCGTTCCTCCGAACACTTTCCTCAAAGTGCTGTTGGTTCTGCTGCATTGCTGCCAAAGCATTGACGATGTTTGACAGTGCGGAGCCCAGTTCAGGTGGTATGTCCTCATCAGAACGGCGTGGTGGAGCCATCCTGTGATTGATATAAAACACAAGTTAGTACTATAATGGAGAATAATAATAATCCAAAATAGTACCAAGATGGAATTAACCAAGATTAAAGGATACAATTTACTAAGATGATATTAAAATATCAACAAAGTTCAAAGCACCTAGAAGATATTAAGCATATCGCACACGACTGAAAAGGAGTGTGGTACACAAATATATCAAAGAAAATTTTTCCACAAATTTCGGCATTAAAATACCAATAGATGCGCAAAATTACTTAACGAATCAAGATTAGGGACTCTACCGATTCAATATACAAAAGCGAATGATAAGATTAGTGGTATGGTCGCGACTCCATCCCGCACTCAAATCATTACTCCGCACATGAACAAGTGGAACACATATCCTAACCCCTTCTTCTCACGTTGAACCTAGAGATTAGTAACTACGGAAACGAACACCCCAAACAAGATAACGTCGGATAACAAAGAGTAAGACAGATCGCGTCGGTATACAACGAATTAGATAGATCACGTCGGTTTGCAAAGCCTGTCGGTATGGAATGTACCAACAGTTGATAACCAAAGGCTGATTAGATAACAACTTGGATGCAACAGATAGACAAGGGATTACACACACACACACACACACACAACCTATGGTACTACGGAAACCCGGAACACGTGAATCCTAGTTTGAATTTTAAGAAGAGGATTGAAAACGTTGCACTTCCTTACCAGAAAAGGGTGGGTGGGTGGGTAAGAAGAAAAGTGGAAGCAGTCCTACTCTCGCGTTTTGTTTTTCCCTAGTATACATAACTATCAAAATATTTGCTAGACTGACAACGACCGTTTGGCTGAGACCCTGAAGGTCGGGATGGCTCTGATACCAATTGTAACTACCTCGGTGCATTACGCTCCTAGATACAAGCCTGGATGAACGGTAGTGGTTGAAATAGTACGGTGGGGCCCCAAAAGCCACAAACGGGTAGACCTTTCGGCCGTCCCAACCACTTCCAATTCATCGGGACTCAGACGGGCGTAATCGGCGAAGGGATCAACTACATACACAAATGAGTATGTATGCAAGCCACCATACAAAAGTACATCAGAGCCATTCCATCTAGAAAGAAAGGAAATATAGCAACGCCATACGGCAAGATTCAAATGACCTAGATAGATATAATATTTTAGGATACTTCCTCATACATCACACATCAGAGTATCAAGCGGAAGCGGCAAAACAAGTCCGAGTACGGATAAGAAGCAAATCGGCATAAGATGCCACAGAAGTAAGCACATCCCGCCCACAGATCTCACGGATCCCCGTTCCCGGAATCTCTACACCGAACGATCGTTGCCCACATCATCAGCCTCTTCCACCCAGTATCCGTCCTGCGAGTGTACCTGTTCATCTGAACCAATAATTTATCGTGTGAGACCCTAAGGGTACTCAGCAAGTCTTTATGCCTCTAAAGGGGACACAACCTGGGGTGACGCAATTGCAGCAAAAGATAAACCCTAGCAGTTCTATAGATACTCGCTAACCATCCGCCTAACCAAAGATAGACGGATGTCCGTGAATTAATGACAACAGTTATAACAGTAATTTCATCAGATCCATCCTCCTCCTCGCTTACCAACGAGGAAGCGGACGAACAACCCCCATCCGTTGGCAATTTTATTAACCATTCCATGAGTGTTGCACTATTTACTAGTCAAATTACTTAGTCAGATTAAAGCGGTACTTTAGTTATGCTTGTCTATGATCGAGAACCGGCTCCAAGTCGTCCATAACCGCGACACGGCTTTAGAAAGTTTTACCGTAGGGTGCACAAATAGCAACACACACTCGCTCAACCTCGGAAAAACCAAATCAAAACCCAACGAGGCCTTCACGACAAAGCAATCACAGGATTCAGAATTATTTCAGGGGGGCCACCCCATTGAGTAGACCAAGAACGGAGTTAGTGACTCGAGACGGACTCAAGGTTTGCCAATGATGAAACGACCGGGAACCGAAAGTGTGACTGGCTTGTCGATACCGAAAAATATTCCGCTTACCTAAATAGACAAAGGTGCTCCTCGACAATCGTAAATAAACAGTAGCATGGCATAAGTAGGATAGTAAATAAAACCTCAAACTAGTTTGTGGCCCCAAGAAATAAGACGGAATCAAGCTCGGCTCGTGGGGTCCCATAAGCCTCCCGGATGTGGATAGCGCGAATATTCTTGGAACAGGAATCAAGTACTCGGGGTCTTACGGGACACAAGTGAGCAGGAAAAACCAAATAGCAGATGTTGCTCACCGGTGCCACTTTCATTAGTTATCCCATTACTACTCAGGTTAAGTTGTTTAGGTACCTCGTTATCCATCAGACTCTCACATACCCTACACATGCTGTTCTACGACTCGCATGGCTCAAACAACTCCTGTAGTAATGGCTCATGGAATGGAGGAACAAGCTTGGTGGGGTTGAAAAGTAAAGGCTATGCAATACTTGGGATTCAATTTAATGCAATCACGACTCAATGGTGCAAGAATAAGATAGAGGCAATAGGTATTGTATGTATGCAAGCATGTGGTAGTGCTTGCCTGGCAACTCAGTTAAAGCGAGAGACGGATCTGGGTAGTGCTCCTGGTTCTCTTGATATATCCCCTGCTCAGTGTCTATCCGAAGAAGAACCAAACAAACAAGGGCCAACATAAATAAAGAGCGCAAGCATATGAATAAAATGCGACAAGCAAACAATCATGCCATGATGAATGATGCACAAGTTGCAAGGCAATAAAGTAGCATGGCATAAGTGAGGTGTAGAACACAAGAAATAACATTTTAATGGGGTTTTGGATCACATTTTATTGTCATATTAGTTGCTGTATAGTATATATTTATATGATGCATGCTGCAATTGAAGCCATGGATAGCATAAACAGAAGGGTCTCGTCGAGCTGATCATTTTAGACATGCCATTTGTTAAATTCGGAGTTATATAACAAAAGTTATTAATTTATTAAGTTCCAGTGGCATTTGTTGTAATTTGCTCAACTTGGAATTTTAAATGTGCAAAAGGTAATTTGAATAGCATATTTGAAATCCTCACATTTTTCTGATTTCAAAACATATATTGTTTGTATTATTTGAATTCATAATTTAAAAGTTATTTGAAAACAGATTTATATTTGAATTTGAATTAATTTGAAAAAGGTTTAATTTAAAACAGACAAACAGATATACTTTTTCTACTCAGAGGAACCCAGCCACTGTTAATGACAAGTGGGGCCCTGTGCTGACTCAGCACCACACGCGCGCACAGGAGAGGGAGGGACTGCGGGTTAATTAAAACGTTTGCCGGGATCCTTTTTGCAAAAAGACAGAGGCACAGACAGGTGGGTCCTGAGGGTCGCGGGTTGAGGCGCAAAAAGGTGGGGGGTTAAGTGCAAAGTGACCACGCGCACTGTTTTTCTTCTCTGAACCAACTGACGAAAAAGCAGAGGCTGGCGCGGCGAGGGGGAATCGAACCAGGGATCTGGGGTGCGCGCGCGGAGGCGGCAACCACTGGGCTGGACTAGGGTTGTTGACAGGAGGGAGGGCGCGGGCTAGATAAGGCTCTAGACGGCGCGGGACCCTGGCAGACAACGGCGAACGACGCGCACCGAGGGCGTTCGACGAAACGACTGGCGCAGCTAGGGTTACCCGGCGAGGCGGAGCATGTCCAGGAGGAAGAGGAGCTCACCGCGGGGCTCTCGGTGCAGTTGGATCTGGTGGGGGCGCAACAGATCGGCGGCGAGGCAGACGGCCAGAGGATTAGGGTTTGGCCTCGGTGCCGTCGGTGTCCAGCGAGGCTGGGCCTTCTCCTCCTCCCCGTAGTGCAGTCGAAGCAGAGGGGCCTCCTCGACCTTGCTGACACGCTCCTGCACGCCTGCGCCTACTGGAACGCCGGAGGTGGGGGGCGACGGTGGTGGCCGGTGTCGGTGGTTGATGGTGTGGAAGGAGAAGGGAGGCGAGGCAGGGCCTCTGGGGTGGTTATGGCGAGGCAGGGCCTCTGGGGTGGTTATGGCGAGGCAGAGAGGGGGTGAGGCAGTAGATAAGAACGGGGGCAGGTAGATGGCGTGGGGGAGGGGAAGGTGGCGTCGGCCACCTTTTTGCTCTCCTCCTCCTTCACGTGCTGGGGTCGGCAGGGCAGGCACATGGGGCTTCCAGGTGGGCCAGGGCGTGAGGGAGCTCGGGGAGGCAGGGCAGGCTCGGGCTAGAGGGACCCTAGGGCATAGAGAGAAAGAGGGAGAGAGGTAGGCTCGGGTAGGAGGTCTAGGGTAGGAGGGAGGGTGGCTCGGCTAGGGTTTGCTTAGATGGGGTAGGAGGGTAGCTGGGGTGAAGCCTGCGTGGCATCGAGGTAGGGAGAGAGAGAGGGGGAAGGCTTAGGGCTTAGAGGGAGAGGGAAAGTTTAGGGGTAGGGTATGGTGATTGGGGGGTAGGTTTAAAATTAGCTAGAGAGGTAGAGAGAGAGGGTAAGGAGAGAGGGATGATCCACACAAATCAAAGAAAACCAAAAGACAAGCAAAAGGTGGCACTTGCATGGGCCATGCAAAAAACATTAAATGCCATGTATCATCCTTGTGAAAACAAAAATAATAAGCATGGCATTATTTATTTGCATCCTCACAAGATGGAGTAAGGCCCAAGCAAAAGAATGAAGGAAAAGTTCCATGTGGAGTGAATGAGGGAACCATATTTGAATAAAGATGGGACATGCTAGTTTGTAGGTGCCACTAGATATTTTATAGTCCCAAAATATCCCAACATGATAATAACCCCAAAACAACCCATATGGAGACTAAGAAAAGGTTCCACTCACAAGGCATGCAAAGGTGGCCATGTGGCTCTCATATACCAATATTGTGAAAACAACATGGTGCATACATGGGGGCATGTGGAGCTAGAATTTGATCCATCCCAACCCACATGAGCTAGATGTAAAACCAATAAGTTGCCATGCTCATGTAAGGTGGAATGGTGGAATGATGGGGTGATGACAAGAAAGGTGGTGGAGTCAATAAAAGATATGCCCCCAACTCAACTTGGGCATTTAAGCAATATATCAAGAACCAAATACAATATCAAGAGGCAAATACAATTTATAATGCATATGAGATAAGAACCAAAACAAAAGGTTTTTATATGATGCTCAAATGCAAGGTGGCATGATGACATGATGATTATATAATTATGATGCAACAATTATATATATGAAGTAGCCATTATATTACTAGACCAAGTAGCATTACAATGTTAGACAATTGGGATGCTACACTTGGTTTCACCAAGACAAGATCTTTCAGAAGCCTTCCCTTAGACCAAAATGGACGCGTTCCAACCTATCATTCCCCTACCACCAACTGTCCATTTGGCTAAGTTCTTGCAACCTATATGATCCAGGCAGAGCCCATAATGCCATGTGGTTGCCCTTGAAGCTTCTCAACATTTGACATCTCAAATCTCTTTGTTCCTGGGTGGCCATCCACAAGTGAGATACACAAGGCAAACCATAAAAATGGGCCTTGTGAACCACTCAACACAAACCTTTCCTTCCATTCCACCCAGGTGATTCATTCACTTAGTTGTTTTATTAAACAAAACACAAGTCCTCAGACTTAGAAATTTTTCCATAGTGTGAATATATTTCCACCCTTGTTTTTCTATTAGCTAAGCTAAGCATGATAGTAGTAGGAATCTTAACTTAGGAATTTCTACTAAGGTTTCATCTACTAGGATTTCCCATAGCATAGTTTACACTTTGCAAAAATTCCATGCAAGTCCTATACTTAGAAATATCACTAATGCATAGTGAAAATAATGGGACAAAAGTATGAAGCATCACTTGACTTTTTGGTAGAGGATGTTGGTTCACTTCTTGATCTTGCTAAAATCACACTCTTCTAACTTCACTACAAATCAATCAAGCAAACATAGATTCAACTAGCATTCCAACCAATATTCAAACAATTTAACACACATAAAATAATAGAAACAAAGTCATGCATGCAAGCATGAAAAAGATAGTTTTATTTGCAAAGGTGGTTTCTACTAGGCTCTATACATTGCAAGGTTCAAAGTGGTCATTTTCTAAAGTGTCAAACCCATTTGAAAAAGGGTTTTATCTATAAACCATTTTTAAATCAAATCATTATTTCATGTGATTGAAAATGCTTTTAGCAAAGAAAAAAATTTATATTGTTCACCAAATAAGTTGTTAATTCACAAAACTTGGTGTTTAGGGTCAATAGCTTTGAATTAAAACATTTTCCAAAGGTTTTCTCAAAAATATTTTCCATAACAAAATCAATATTTTTATTTGACTAGAAATGAGCTACTTCAATTATTCAATCCTAATCTTCACAAAATACATTTTTAAATCCATAAGTTGGTTCCTAGGGTCAGTAGGTTCACAACAAACCATTTTGCAAAGATTTAAATCCAAAAATCATTTTGGAATAAATTTTATATCCTAAACAAGCATACACAAGTTTCTGCAAAAACAAACAATTTAACAGAAACTTTTTACTAAACAAATGACACGGTTGGCTAGGGATTGTTTTTTTGAATCCACTGATATAAAATTTGCAAATTTTGGACGTGTGGATCAAAAGTTATGCAATTTGCAAGTTTGTATCTAAATCAGATTCAGAGTTTTGTTTTAAATCAAAACCAATCCACGTGGCGTGTTTCTACTGGTCGGTACCGGTTCGCTCGGATCAGCAACATGGACCGCAGGATTTAAAGCGTATCGTGCGGCACAGGATTGATATTACCCCTTCGGCTAAGGTTCTATCGTGACCATCTGATCAAAATATAACGGCGCATAGCACGCTTGCCAACTAGTGGCGGCGCTTAACGGTGGCTGGCGGCGGTGACGCGTTGCTGGCGGTGCTACGGCGACTACAGGAAGCGAGGGAGAGGACGGATATGCTCACCGGGTTCGCAGGGCTGCGCTGATTCTCGACGTGGTCTCCACAAGGTCAGGGGCGCACGGGAGTGAGGACAATTGCTCGCCGGAGGAATGCCTGGCGTCGGGTGCGGTTAGTCGTCGTCGAGGGTGAAGATAGATGACGCGCTAAGACAAGTAGAATGCACTGTTAGGTTCGCAAGAGGGAGGCGAGTATGTGTGCATCACAGAGAGGTGAAAAGGAGGTCTGGTCTCACCAGTAGATGCTGCCGGAGTTGGAGAAGGAGGTGGTGGCGTGCAGGTGTCGTCGGGGGCGACGTCCTGGGGCGTGCGCGAGCGAGCTACCACCACTGGGAGGTATGCCTGGTGCTGGCGAGCACGCTCGTGTGCTCCAAGGGCAGTGGGGTTGTCTGGCTTTGCCGGAATTCGAGCAGAACCTTGTCGGAGTTGGTGTGGTTGCAGCGACCAATTAGAGTAGCCCTGGGGCGGAGAGGAGCTGGAAACAGAGGGGAAATGGGGAGAAGAGGGAGGCGTTTAAGGGGGCGTGGTCGCGGTGAGATTAAGACGAGGCATTGAAGCAAATTCAATCACGGCATCAATGGCAGAAAACGGCCGGGAGGAATTGCCGCGGTGAAGACGACGCTGAGGTGGCGTGGGGCCGCGCTGTCTGCGAGAGAGAGGAAGAGGGAGTGGGGGCCACCTGTCTGGGACTCTGCGGGTTCGCAGTTTACTAGGAAAACGATTCGCTGAGGGCGAGCTGGTGGGCTGGAGCTGGGATGCTGGGCCTGCTTAGTTGGGTCGAGTCCTTTAGCATTTTTTTTTGTACTGAAACTTTTTCCTTTTTCTAATTGATTTTCTGTTTTGAAATTCAATCAAACAATTCAAACAACAAATCAAATCAAACTTCTACCACACTTTGTAATGAGTTTAGTTTTGTTTAACAACAATATTCCAAGTCCCAAAATAAAATAATATTTTTATTCTTTTAGGAACTATTTAATAATTAAATAAAATAGTCCTTAGTTATTAATTCAAATAGGATTTGATTTATTAAAATCTCCATTTGAAACTTACATAATCCCAAAATCATTTCAGTAAGTTTTATTTGAAAATGTAAAATACTTGGAAAACTTGTTTAAAATATTTTAACAAGTTTTGATGTTTAATTAAAATGGTAAAACCTTTATTTTAATAAAATTGGATATTAATAAATCCTCATTATTTTGTTTAGATAATCCTTTACTCCTTTAATCAAAACAATATATTTTATTTCAAAAACTTGGCCAAGGTTTAATTTGGTTCTATAAAAATATTCCTTATTTATATTTCTACCTTTCCATTTGAAAACCAAATCTTTTTATTACAAGATCCAAAAATAGTAATTTCACATATTTAATATTTTCTTTATTAATTGTTTATCTTTTCAAATCCCTTTAGGATTTGTTTGATCAAATAGGTTTGGAGGTTTCCAATTGGAATCAAAAAGTTTCTTCTCACCCTGAAAATCAACAAAGTTTTATTTTATTCATTTATTTTTCACATTACAAGATTTGGAAAATCTTGGGATGTGACATATGCTGAGAGCCTGTGTGTTAGAATATGGATCCAAGTGGGAAGACTGTCTGCCATTTGCAGAATTTTCATACCACAACAGTTATCAAGCTAGTTTGCAAATGGCCCCATTTGAATTCATGTACGAAAGGAATTGTCACTCCCCTTTGAACTGGTCGGAAGTAGGAGAGGGTCAGATTTTTGGACCCGACATCCTACGAGAAGCAGAAGAGAAGGTTCACAAGATTCGTGAGCACCTCAAGACTGCCCAGTCCAGACAGAAGAGTTACGCCAACAAGAGACGTAGAGACCTCGCCTTCAACATAGGAGAATTTGTTTATCTGAAAGTGTCACCATTGAAGGGAATGCAGCGTTTCCAACTCGGAAGTTAGCCCCCAGATATATCAGACCTTTCAAGATTCTGAACCATCGAGGAGAAGTGTTGTATCAATTGGAACTGCCCGAAGAGATGTCATTCATGCACAATGTGTTCCATATCTCGTTACTTCGCAAGTGTCTCGAAGTCCTAGAGAAGACCGAAGTGTTCAAGAACATCGACCACCGGACCATAGAGATCAACGATGACCTGACCTATCCTGAAGTACCCATACGTATTTTGGAAGAAGCTTTCAGAACTACCCGAACCCTAAGCATCAAGTTTCTCAAGATTCCGTGGAGCAACCACACAGAAGAGGAAGCTACCTGGGAGCGCGAAGATCACATCAGGACGGAGTTTCCCGATCTCTTCAAATCCTAGGTAATCTTTTTCGTCCTTTTTCAAATCTCGGGACGAGATTTTTTTTAAGGGGGGGAAGATTTGTAACATCCCAAAAATACTAAACATGGATCATCAAACTCTAATCATCAAAATTAGGGTTAAAAAAAACTTTTCTAAATAAAATTATTGAAGCATGCATGCGAGTATGCATTTCATTTTGAATTCTTTTGAACCAACTTGTTTGTGTGTTCCTTTTCTTGTAAATGGATGCTTAGGTGAAATAAACATCATCTAAACATTCCCCACACTTTGCCCAAAGACAAGTAAATCAAAACAAATAAAATAAGGGAATGGTCATTTTGACCAATTTAACTCCCATGCCTACTTTGGTTGTCTCAAACTTTCGGAACCTAACAGAAACTTTTCTGGATCTTTGCACCCCTTGATTGTACTCATAACCAAGTATCAAGGCCCACTCTGTGATCATCCAGAAACATTCAAATGCATAGTTTAAAGGACAATTCAAAATTGAATCTTTATCATATGGGAAGATCCCACTTTTTCAAAAACCACTCAAACAAGCTCAACTTTCAAAACCCAAGCATCCGCAGACTCACCAGCACCAACCTAGCACACCCACCAAAAATCTTTTCTAAATTCAAAACTTGAATTCTTGCGGCCATTTCATCAAACACTTGGCAGACACAAACCAAACAAAATCCAAACACTATTGTGAGCAGTGATTGAAGCCTAACTTGTTCCCTCTCTGGTTGCAACTAGGCTTTAGTAGATCATCTAGCTCAATTGCACACCATTAGCATCACTGTAAGCTTGGAATTGCCATCAATGGTGAGCAGGCCGAATGCACCCTTGTCACCCACATGTCGACAGCCAGCTAGGAGGAGAAACAAGCTTAGCCAACATGTCTGGGAGCAAGCCAACACCCCACCGCCACTCCCTGTCTAGCACTCGAACCCTGCCAGCCACTGGACCACACGAACGAACCTTGCCAAGCTTGCCAGCAACCATGCCGAGAGTGCGCCCCGTGCGCCACCCTCGACCGACGCCCACAGACCGCGCGCCGCCCTCGCCACGTGAATACGTGATCACCACCGTCCCAGCAACCCCGCAGACACGCTCGTTCACCGCCGCGTGGACCATGCGCGCTGTGCGCCATTAAATCTTTCGTCGGGCACGCCCAGAGCACCATCGCGTTCCGACCAAGCTGCACCGCCCCACGCCTCGCCACCATGTCATTGAGCATCGCCAGGGAGCACCGCACCGCCCCTACCGTCGCCCACGCCGATAGCCGTCTGTACCGTCGACCACGACGAGCTCACCTTGCGCCCCGTCGGTCCCCTCTCGCCACTATAAATAGAGGCCACCCCCAGCCAAATTGAGCACACCATCTCACTCCCCTCTTCTCACTGATAATTCCACCCCTTTCCCGGAGCAAGGCGAGCAGCGCAGCGCCGGAATTTCACCGGAGCCCGCCGCTGCTGGAGGAGAAGGGCGCCAGCGATTGGAGCCACCCCAGGAGAAGCTACCGGTACCAGGAGGTTTGCCGTTGTCGACTTCGTCGTTCGCCCGCCTCGCCCACCCTCGCCGTAGCCCCCGGTGATCCCCCAATGACCCCCACTGGCTGCGCTAGGTTTCTGTCTCGCCGGCGTTGTCCAACGTCGACGATGACCCTCAGCCGTTGGATTAGAATCAGATCGAACGCACCACATCGCCCCGTACCATTTCGCACCCCCTGTCTCACTGACGCATGGGGACAGCCACTTAAACAGCCCGCGGAAGCGCTGTGCTTAGCAGGCCGGCCCAGTATCACTTCCCGCGCAGCCTAGTTATTTGAATTTAACCTTTTCCATTTTAATTCAAACACACTTCTGCACCCAGTTTCAAAAATCAACCCAGGTTGACTCAGTACACCAAATTTAATGAAACCAATTTTGTTAGAAAGGTCTGGAAATGCTGAATCCAAGCCCGTTGGATTCAAGTAATTTGGATCTGTAGATCACCCTTGGTAAAAATAACAAGGCAGAAGCTTTTCTGCATTCAAACATTTTTCAAATTTAAACCACAATAGCTTTTGAGTTGATTCCAACTCTCAAAAATCACATTTGACCATACCTTTCAGAATATATAAAAATATATAGGTTTACTTACAGAAATAATGACCAAGTAATAAAGGAATGCCACATAAGCATTTCTAGTCACTTATTTAATTAAAAAAAGGGTAAAACCTTATTAAATTGTGACAACAATTTAAATCACATTCCCATGGACTAAAATATGTGGTGATGACATGTGTCAACATGATCCCATGTTTGGTTTGGAGAATATTAAATCTTAATTAGTTTTTCAATGAGTAGAAATTACTTTTCTAAAAATAAAAGGAATTAAACCAAGCTTTAATCTTGTAATGTTAGTGATGATGCTAGATCATCTATAGGACCCTTTTGTGTGATGATTGCAAGTAGTTAAGTATTGTTTGGTGATTGTGTACATCGTATTTATTTATAGACGCTAGTACCGACCAAGGATACGAGGAGGAAGGAGGATTCTACGAAGAAGAAGCCGAGGAGAACTTCAACCACTGCTCTGCACAAGGCAAGACTTACTAATCAAGTTGACCTATGCAAGATTATACTTGCAATTGTGCAAGCTAATACTTGCTTGTCACCATGCCAACTATATGCCTTAAGCATATGTGATCATACCCACTTGATACCCAATCCTAGTTTTAAGTGCAAGCTTTCTATTTTATTTCTTTATCAAAGCTACTTCCTTAGAGAGTACTTAAGTGACTTGTAGATTCTAGAAAGATATATTTGAAGGTTGCATAAAGATCATAAAACTTGGCCTAAGCTAGAAAATCTTGATGTCATCCTAAGGCATGAGAGTAAACTTAGTTAGAACACCACTTGTTCACCACCCCTCATTAGTACTCACCCCCACTTGTAGATGCTAGTGCTAAGCATAAAACTTGATCAACTTTAGATGGGAATACTTGGTGAAAATGGTTATGAAAACCTTGCAATGATGGATCATTCTATTGAAATGTTTTGACATGTGTTTCCGAACACCAGATGATTTTGGTGATGAAAATGTTGAGGCATGAGCCTTAGCCCTTTATAAAACTGATGGTTGTCTGGATGCGAAACCATTCCAATTTTTATCGTACAACCAGAATACCCAAAGATTGGGTAGGGATTGACTAGAAACTTATATACCTTATTATTAGTTCCCTCATGGCCAAGGTCTGAGCTGAGGCTACCTTGTGAAGATTGTCCACCTGTGCAGTACCCAAGATGACAGTTGGTCATGGTTGGGAGGCCAAACTCACAGGAGAGGTGCTTATACTAGGGCATGTAATTGAAAGGTTAGGATTGATTATCCGCATACTGAGTATGGTGAATCCAGGATTTGTTCCTGACGGATGTAACGACTGTTGTGGTGAAAGTGTACAATCTCTGCAGAGTGTCAAACTATTCGAATAGCCGCGTCCGCGGTTATGGACAGTTGGAGTGGCCATACTGTTCCCCCGTCAGATGGTTTCAAAATGACTTATGAAATGATTTGAGACTTTGACTTGACCAAAACAGAGTTGTGATATGAAATACAAGTTCCCTCTTAGGAGTTATAAAATTGTGACTAGCTTCTCTTGTTGGAGATATGCCCAAGAGGCAATAATAAAGTGGTTATTATCATATCTTCACACTTATGATAAATGTTTACATACCATTCTATAATTGTATTAACCGGAAACATTAATACTTGTGTGATTTGTAAACTTAATTTGAAGTCCCTAGTATAGCCTCTATACTTCACTAGCTTGTTGGTTGATTAATGATTGTGGTTTCCCTATCATGAACATTGAGATGTTATAAACAACAAGATCATATCGTTAGGAGAATGATATGGTGGACATACTCCTATAGATAAGCATAGCATAAAGATCAAGTCATTTCAATAGTTCAATTGCTATATGCTTTCTGATACATAGTAACCTAATTCCTTCGACCATGAGATCATGCATATCACCTTTACCGGATGGATGCTTTGATGACATCAAACACCACACCGTAACTGGGTGGCTATAAAGGTGGCATTGAGTGTTCGGAAAGTATTGGTTGAAACACATGGATCAAGAGTGGGATTTGTCCATCCATATGACGGATAGATATACTCTGGGCCCTCTCGGTGGAATGTCATCCAATTAGCTTGCAAGCATGTGACTGGCTCACAAGGGATCACATATCACGGGAGCGAGAAAAGAGTACTTATCGGTAACGAGGTTGAACTAGGTATGCAGAGATCCGAAGCGATCATAACCTCGGATAAGTAAACTATCGTGAGACAAAGGGAAATTGGTATCGTATGTAAGTGGTTCATTCGATCGCAAAGTAATCGTAGAAATATGTGAGAGCCATATGAATTTCCAGATTCCTCTATTGGTTATTGTTCGGAGAAGTGTCTCGATCATGTCCGCATAATTCACGAACCGTAGGGAGACACACTTAAGGATTCGACGTTGTTTTGAGTAGTTATGGTATTATGAGAAAGAGACCGAATGTTGTTCGGAGTCTCGGATGGGATCCGGGATATCACGAGGTGATCCAGAATGGTCCGGAGAATAAGATTCATATAAGGAAAGTCCCGTTTCGGAGTTCAGGAATGATTCCGGTGTTTTCATCGGGAATGTTCTAGAAGGTTCCGGAATGTCCGGCACTCCGGGGGGAAGGGGTACATGAATGTGTCATTACATATTGGAATAATTGTATCATGTAATAAGTGTTCTTGCTGTTCCAAATAAAGGATTAAATTGAATCCTAAAACTGAAAAGTCAAATGGCCAGTTTGAAAGTCAAACGGCTAAAACAGGAAACTGTGGGAAACAAGCAAGAGGAGGTTGAAACCGACTTGGGGAGGGACTCCCTCCCCTTGGCCGCCCCTCCCACCTATAAAAGGAGGGGCAGGGCCTCCTCCTCTAGACACACAAGTTCCTATCCTCTAATCTCCGGTTTAGAGCCGTTTTGGTTTAGAGCTTCTAATTGCTCTAGCCTTCGGTTTAGAGCCTTCTAATTGGTGTGTCTAAACCCTAGACCACTAATAGCTCTGTCTCATACTCCACCATACTCGCTCCGGCTTAAGGCGAAGCCCTGCAGGATCTCCCCTCTACTTCCGGTACCACGCCGTTGTGCTGCCGGAATCGAGAGGAGAGTGCTACAACCTCCGGCCTTTCTTTGGAACAAGGAGAGGAAGGTCTTCGTCGAGTACCGAACGATGTGACCGATCTTGAAGGAGCACTTGCGCCGGAAGGATCGTCTACATGATCTTGAGATCGGAAGAGTACTACATCACCCACGAGAATCCGCTCGTTAAACACTTTGGAATCTTCGAGGGTAAGTTATTCCATCGACTCGTTGCTACAATCTAGTAGATAGATCTTGGCTTGTTTGTTTGTATGCGATAGAATTTTTTTGTTTTCCATGCTACGAAACCCTACAGTGGTATCAGAGCCATGTCTATATGTAGATCTGTTGCACGAGTAGAACACAATGGTCATTGTGGGCGTTGATGCTTTTATTGTCGATTGCTTCTTGTGTACTTTGCATCTTGCGGTATGTTGGGATGAAGCGGCCCGGGCTAACCTTACATGACATCGTTCATGAGACTTGCTCCACGCTTGACATGCAACTTTTATTGCATAAGTGGCTTTGCGGGTGCCTGTTTCTCCTAGCATAGTTAAGATCCAATTTACAATGGGTGATCAACAATGCTAGTATCAATGTTGTGGTACTTGTTCGTAAGTTAGAATGACACTTATTGAAAGCCCCAAACCACGTAAAATATGCAAAGAAAGTAGAGGCGTCTAACTTTGTTTTGCAGGGGTGTACAGTGATGTGATATGGCCATGATTGTGATTATATATGATGTATGCAATGTTCCTTATTGTAAGTCGGCAACCGGCAGGAGCCATATGGTTGTCTTTAATTTATGTTAAGACCCGCGTGTCTATTCAAAGTAATTGTAATAGTTGAAGCCGGTGGACGACAACCATGGAGCAGCGTCATTAACCTTGATGCAATGCCGGTAATGATGGAGATCATGTTCGTGCTAGAAGATGGAGATCGGAAGCACAAAGAAGAAAGGCCATATCATATCACATATTATGAATTGCATGTGATGTTAATCCTTTATGCATATTGTATTGCTTAGTAGACGACGGTAGCATTATAAGATGATCCCTCATACACATGAATTTCAAGTCATAAAGTGTTCACCCTTAGTTAGCACCGTTGCTAAAGCTTGTTGTTTCGAAGCACCACGTGATGATCGGGTGTGTTAGATTCTACAAGTGTATACAACGTGAGCAAGCCAAATTTGCTCATGCGGAAACTAAGGTTTGATCTTGACGAGCCTAGCATGTACAGACATGGCCTCAGGAACACGGATTACCGAAAGGTAGAGCATGAGTCATATAGTAGATATGATGAACATGTTGATTGTTCGCCATTGAAGCTATATCAACTCTCGTGATGATCGGTTTTGATGTGGTGGATTTGGTTCGTGGGATCACTAAAACAATGTGAGGGATATTGTTTTGAGTGGGAGTTCACCTAGATTAATTTAATTATTCATTAGAACTCAATTTATCAAAAACTAAATCAAAGTGAATTTGCATAGTTGTTGTAGTCATTGGCATCCGTTTACCACCTTGCGCTTAGTTATAATTGAGATGATAGAACTATAGAATTCTGGTTTGTTACTTTACTGGTATCGTATTGTTTTGAAGTGTTAATCTAAAGTTTAAAAGTCCTATTGCAAACTTTCGTAAGTTCCGGTTACTACATGAAGTTTAATAATTAGTATTAAATCAAGAGTAACAATTCCAAGTGTTAGTATATAAGTATCATGTTTGTCTCCATGATTCTTGATATTCAAAGGATTCTCCTAATATCAAGGTTATCTAAGGATCTGAAAGAGTTGTTTCAGAAACCATGATTTGTGGAAGATATTGTGATATCTGAAACGAAGTTTTGGTTGCAACATGATAGAGTATAATATGGCTAAAGTCATGTTCTCATATTTGATGAGAATTTGCAAAAGGTTGGAGACACTAGTTGTCCTAAACCTCCAAAATTTTTTGGGAGAGCAACATTATACTCACGATTCACCGTTACAAGCTAAAAGTAGCTTGATCATGGATAATTCCATGATAAGGGTGAATATTTGATGAAGGTAAAATATTTACTACACCAAGAGATTACTAAAGAAAGGAATTTGAAAGAACACCAAACATTTAATGATGGTGATCTACTTCAAAGTGCAAGTCCAAAGACATTGGTATTTAACTATACAAGCTTTGGACTATATGTCATATGTATGACTCCACTATTGATGTTGATAGATTCTTTCAAGCGTAAAAGGAAAATCTTGAAGAGAATCTCATAAATATATGGCAGAAAAGAAAAGACTAGAATTGTTCAGCTTGAGTATATAGATGATATACGTGTTATGGATATATTCTTTGCTTATTAAACAATGTGGTTCCTAAGTATTTGATACTGAATTTGTTGGTATGAATCGTCATACGAAACAACACAATTCATGAACTACAATGGCCTAAGTAACTAGCAAAAGAATATGTGATGATGTTTATCGAGAACAAATAAAGGGTTATTGTGTTGCTCGTTAAACATCAAAGCTTGCCTTCAGGATTTGTTTTATCAGGTATTATGAGAACAAAAGGGTTGTTCAAATAATTTCCGTAATCCATAAAAGATGGATGATTCACAAATCTCGTTGGAGAAATCACATCCATAAAACTTGTGCTAAAAATGTCGAAAGACAAATTGATTGAAAGATCACTTAGGAAGTGACATCGCCGTTTAAATTATATTGGAAAGAAAACATGAAGAAACTCCATGTGGATGGAATTTTGGAGTCTTTTGATTTTGATCAAATGACGCTTATGAAACTTTCCTAGAGATAATTAAAACTTCGTTCATAGGCCAAAAAGGAACGAATGACTAGCTTATTGGAACTTATACATATTGTTGTATGAAATCCATTATGTGTAGTCAAGAGCGATGGATTTCAACTTCATATGCTTTCTCCGAAAATTTGAGTGAATATATGAATATTTACTTAATAAGGATGAAGTATGAAACATTTGAAAAGTTCAAAGACTTTCAAGATGAAGTGCAAAATCATTGTAACAAGAATATAAATCGTTTATGATAAAGATCATAAAGGAAGATATTTGAGTTACAAAGTTTAGTATAATACCTAAGATTTATGGAATCGTTCCGTGGATTTGCATTTCCCGAAACACCATAAGAGTATGGAGCATTCGAGATATGTAATTAAACCTTGTTTGACATGGTAAGATCAAAGGTATGATTCATAAAAAATGCCATTATATTTTAAAGATTAAAAGCTTTAGAGATTACCGTTTTTCCACTGAAAAGAGCTCCATCATAATCCGTTGAAATGACACCATATGTTATGGTTTGGGATAAAACCCAAGTGGTCCTTTCTTAAACATTGGTATGCTATGCATAAGAAAGATATTTGCAACCAAAAGTCGGATGAACCTGTCTTTGTTAAGTATTCCTCCATAACACCGGAGACAAAAGTGTTTGTCGCTTAGAACGTCAAGTTTCTTTTAGAAGGAATAGTGGGAGGACAATAGAACTTTGATAAGGTTAAAAGAACCTTAGCTATATGTGCAGAGTTGCGCAGCACCGAAAAGTGTTCCGGAGGCAGCAACAATGCTCATGGCTCACGTGCCTCAAAGGTTGTGGTCATGAAGATCAAAGTTTCTGTTGAACCAAGTAGGTCGAGTAAACAATCAAATACCAATATTTGAGAGTTGAATCATTATTTGAGAATAATGAACGTACTACATGCAAAGAAGCGATGATGGGCCCTGACTCCGTAAAATGGCTTGAAGCCATAAAATCCGTGATAGTTCCATATACGAGAGATCAAGATTTGGACTTGAAAGACCCTCTGGGAAGATACAAGACCTTACAATCGTATTTGGATCTATAAAGAAATAGACATGGATGTTTCACATCTATGAAATAGTCGACATGTTGGGAAAGAGTTCACAACAATGTTCAAAGGTTGTATATGACAAGATTTGATCTTTCATAGCGATATTTAGTCTAGACGGATTAATGTAGCAACCACTACATATAATTTTGTTATATGATAGTTGGATAAACAAATTCTTCTAATAGAAGGGTTACCTAGGACGTGTGCATGACACGGTCCATAGGGTTTTGTTAATTCAAAGGATGCTAAAAGCATATGCAAACTTCAATGGTTGAAGTGAGCATCGGGGAGTTGGAATCTTCACAATGATGAAATTGTTAAAAGAGTTTAAATTCATCAGAGACGATGAAGATGCTTGCATTTGCAAGAAATTAAGTGGGAGCGCTAAGACATGTTTCTAATACATTATGTGGAAGACATATTGTTGATTGGAAATAATGTATCTTTTATTAACACATATTAAGAATTTCATCCCGATGATAGACTTAGGCAAAACCCAAATATTTGGCATCAATAGACGCTAATATGGTTGTGCCAGAAGTACATAGACAAGATATTGAATGAGTTCAATATAGAAACTACAAGAGAGGTTCTTGTCGCACAGAAAGGATTGAATGAGTTCAATGTTGATGATATATTCAAGTGTATTGACATTTGGTAAAGTGAAACAAATAATCAAGTATAGATTGATACTTGATGTATGAAATCACAAAGAGTATTTATATCAATCATACTGTGATATGTACAAATCCAGATATGTCATATGCTCTAAATGTTGAGAGCATATACCAGAATGATTCGTAAGATGATAATTGGACAATAGTAAGGATATTCTTATGATCTTTTAGAAGAACTAAGAGTATAATATTTGTAGAAGTGACAAATAGATGGTTAGTTCATTGTAAAAGTACTACATTGATACTATTTTTGTCACAAAGTACAAATTAAGTTTATCTCAATCTAAACTAAGGGTGGCACAATATAATGGAAAGTGAAGTTCCATAATGGATTTGGATGAGTTCCAAAGTTAAAACATTGTGACAGATACTACAACAAAAGGCTAAGTATATGACTGCTATTTTAGCAGCAAAAGAGGGCATTTGTGTCAAGTAGTTTGTTATCAAACTAAGTGTAGTTCACAGTGGGATAATACTATGAAGATATATTGTGCGACAATATTATCAACATGTTTTAACCCCAAAGAGCTAAAGGTCACACCGAAAGACCAAATTTATACAAAGCCATCTCATTAGAGAATGAGTGATGCGAGAGGCAAAGACATGCAATTACACACGACACGGAAGTGTCAGATCCGGAGATCAGTTGACCACTAGCAATCGTGTACATACAACACCGGAAAGCCATAGGTGTTGAATACATAAAGGTTTGAAACTAGATTATTGACTCTAGTGCAAGTGGGAGACTGTTGGAGATATGCCCAAGAGGCAATAATAAAGTGGTTATTATCATATCTTCACACTTATGATAAATGTTTACATACCATTCTATAATTGTATTAACCGGAAACATTAATACTTGTGTGATTTGTAAACTTAATTTGAAGTCCCTAGTATAGCCTCTATACTTCACTATCTTGTTGGTTGATTAATGATTGTGGTTTCCCTATCATGAACATTGAGATGTTATCAACAACAAGATCATATCGTTAGGAGAATGATATGGTGGACATACTCCTATAGATAAGCATAGCATAAAGATCAAGTCATTTCAATAGTTCAATTGCTATATGCTTTCTGATACATAGTAACCTAATTCCTTCGACCATGAGATCATGCATATCACCTTTACCGGATGGATGCTTTGATGACATCAAACACCACACCGTAACTGGGTGGCTATAAAGGTGGCATTGAGTGTTCGGAAAGTATTGGTTGAAACACATGGATCAATAGTGGGATTTGTCCATCCATATGACGGATAAATATACTCTGGGCCCTCTCGGTGGAATGTCATCCAATTAGCTTGCAAGCATGTGACTGGCTCACAAGGGATCACATATCACGGGAACGAGAAAAGAGTACTTATCGGTAACGAGGTTGAACTAGGTATGTAGAGATACCGACGATCATAACCTCGGATAAGTAAACTATCGTGAGACAAAGGGAAATTGGTATCGTATGTAAGTGGTTCATTCGATCGCAAAGTAATCGTAGAAATATGTGGGAGCCATATGAATTTCCAGATTCCTCTATTGGTTATTGTTCAGAGAAGTGTCTCGATCATGTCCGCATAATTCACGAACCGTAGGGAGACACACTTAAGGATTCGACGTTGTTTTGAGTAGTTATGGTATTATGAGAAAGAGACCGAATGTTGTTCGGAGTCTCGGATGGGATCCGGGATATCACAAGGTGATCCGGAATGGTCCGGAGAATAAGATTCATATAAGGAAAGTCCCGTTTCGGAGTTCAGGAATGATTCCGGTGTTTTCATCGGGAATGTTCTAGAAGGTTCCGGAATGTCCGGCACTCCGGGGGGGAAGGGGTACATGAATGTGTCATTACTTATTGGAATGATTGCATCATGTACTAAGTGTTCTTGCTGTTCCAAATAAAGGATTAAATTGAATCCTAAAACTGAAAAGTCAAATGGCCAGTTTGAAAGTCAAACGGCTAAAACAGGAAACTGTGGGAAACAAGCAAGAGGAGGTTGAAACCGACTTGGGGAGGGACTCCCTCCCCTTGGCCGCTCCTCCCACTTATAAAAGGAGGGGCAGGGCCTCCTCCTCTAGACACACAAGTTCCTATCCTCTAATCTCCGGTTTAGAGCCGTTTTGGTTTAGAGCTTCTAATTGCTCTAGCCTTCGGTTTAGAGCCTTCTAATTGGTGTGTCTAAACCCTAGACCACTAATAGCTCTCTCTCATACTCCACCATACTCGATCCGTCTTAAGACGAAGCCCTGCGGGATCTCCCCTCTACTTCCGGTACCATGCCGTTGTGCTGCCGGAATCGCGAGGAGAGTGCTACAACCTCCGCTGCCTGCTGGAACAAGGGAGAGGAAGGTCTTCGTCGAGTACCGAACGTGTGACCGACTGCAGAAGCGCTGCCGGAACACAGCGCCGGAAGGATCGTCTACATGATCTTGAGATCGGGAAGAGTACGACTACATCACCCACGAGAATCCGCTCTCGTTAAACACTTTGGAATCTTCGAGGGTACGTTATTCCATCGACTCGTTGCTACAATCTAGTAGATAGATCTTGGCTTGTTTGTTTGTATGTGATAGAAAATTTTTGTTTTCCATGCTACGAAACCCTACATCTCTTACCTCTGAACTTGGTAGAGATAAATCTGGATTCTTGCAAAACAAACCTAGAGATGAAGAGTACTCATGGATTTGTCCCTGGCTATTCCCGTGTCCAGACTATGAAGAGGAGTACCTGGAGGATGGTCCCCAGGAAGGTTATGACAACTAGGATCATCTCCTATCGTCAGCATTGCCTGTGACCCCGAAGATGGAGCTTCACCTACGCTATCGTTATTATTACGTATTCCGCTGCTTGAAGTTGTATTAAGAACTGGATCATGAGATCCTTATTTGTGTAAGACCTTATGTATGGTTTGTAATGGATGATGTACTATGGTATCCAATTCTGTTATGTCTCGCAAAAATGGTAATCCTAGGATTGCGATGTATGGCATAACAGGCATCTGGGATTAAAAATCCGGGTGTTGACAAGTTGGTATCAGAGCCAGCCTGACCATAGGAGTCCCTAGTTAGACTGTACGTTGAATCAAAAACTTAGTTTCAAAACCAAAGAAAACAAATATTTACAAAAAATTATTCCCATTCTTATCACTTTGATTCTTTCATGAAAATTCATGTTCCTCAAAAACTCTTGCAAAATACATAAAATTTGACACACTTGATCACTCTACTAACTTACTCACCCTATATTCTTATAGATGGACGTGAAGTACAACAAGTTTTATCAGTTGGGGAATGGAGGAGACCTTATCTTTGAGAGGGATTTGGACCAACTTTCGGAACTTCTGGAACGTCCGCACCCAGAGTTCTTCGGAGCTCAGCTCAATGATCAAGGAGGAGAAGATCTGCAGTGGCTAATTGTTGCAAGTCTCCGAGGAAAGATTTAACTTCCCACTACTGAGGGAATTCAGTTTACCTTAAGAGAGAACAACTGGCTCGATGGACTTGCCAGGGCCATGCAGGAAGCTCTTTCCCGTCTGTGTGGGCAGAGCATCAATCAGATCAAGGGAACCTGCTTTGAGTTTTGCCCAAGGCGTGATGCAAATGGAAAACCACTGGAAGCCCCATACCACCCTGAGCTGAAGACTCAATTGGACCACCTTAGCTTCATGATGTACGATCGTCAGCAGGAGTTGGATAACTACCGTGACTACTCCAACCACAAGTCTGCCATCATCAAGACGAAGGATCAAACCATCGCTATGCTAGCGAAGGATCGCAAGTCTCGCCGCCGTCAGCTGGACAAGAAGGAGCGCATTATTGCTCGTCTTCGCCACCGTATCTCATCTTTGGAGGAGACCATCCACGAGAGAGACATGCAGTTGGAAGAAAGGGAGAATACAAGAGAGAATCTTCGTGGAGACCCCTACTCCTATCTCAGCGATGACGATGATTTTGTAGAGGATCAGGCTATGGATTTCTTCACCGATGAGGATGATCGCCTTCATCGATGACGATGAGGATGATGAAGCCACAGATTCCGAGGAGTAGTAGCACTTGAGCACTAGCGTAGTGAGTAGTATTCGGTCCCACTGTATCATAGATTCCAGAATGGTTCTTAAAACCATCTGTTTTTCTTTGTTGTGGTGTGTTTTGTATCGTGTGCTATGAATTAATGAATGAATGAAAAGCAAGTTGCTAGAAAAATCTGAGTCAAACTTTAAAAACTTTTCAAAATCCTAGAACCTTAGAAATTTCCCTCTTTTCTCATGATCTATCTCAATCTTTAGATGCCACGTGGAGGAAGTGGTTCATCCCCGGACCCGATGTTACAGATCCTGCAAATGTTGACTTCTGACCGTGAAGCTGAAAGAGCGGAATGTCAAGCCAACCTAGCCACCCTGCAACAGATATCTCAGCTAGCCCACAACAACCAAGGCCACGGAAATCAAGATAACCATGTATCTAAGCTCAAGAATTTCCAGAATACCAACCCACCTGTTTTCACTAAGTCAGAAGAACTCCTAGACGCCGACGATTGGCTGCAAACCATGGAAAATAACCTAGAAGTCGCCAGAGTGGAAGCCAACGAGAAAGTTCTGTTCGCCACCCACTATCTAGCCGGAGATGCCAGGGCATGGTGGAACAGTGTTCGCGCAATGACCGGAGTCCAGATGATGACCTGGGAGGAATTCAAGGTCAATTTTAGAAGAACCCATGTGCCACCGGGTTTGATCAAGAGGACGAGAGACGAGTTCAGAGAACTGAAGAAAGAAAGGATGACTGTAGTGGAATACCGTGACAATTTTTTGTCATTATTTAGGTATGCCCCGGATGAGATAGACACCGAAGCCAAGAAGAAAGAAAGATTCCTGAATGGTCTGCACGATGAGATGCAGACAGTGTTAGTCAATATCCCCTTTGATGATATTGAAGCCCTTGTCGACTCTGCTATCCAGATGGAAGGAAAGATCAACCAAGACAATGAGAACCGCAAGCGTCGTATGATGCATCAACCAGGAACCCATCAGACCCCAAAGTATCGCCCTAACCCATCTCCCGGATTTTCCCCAAGAACCAACAGACCCCCGATGAACCGTCCGACCTATCCCAACCGTGAAAACCCTAGACCCGGAGGATATCACAACAACCCCAGCAACTCTAGCAACTTCAACCACTGCTCTGCACAAGGCAAGCCTTACTAATCAAGTTGACCTATGCAAGCTTATACTTTCAATTGTGCAAGCTAATACTTGCTTGTCACCATGCCAACTATATGCCTTAAGCATATGTGATCATACCCACTTGATACCCAATCCTAGTTTTAAGTGCAAGCTTTCTATTTTATTTCTTTATCAAAGCTACTTCCTTAGAGAGTAATTAAGTGACTTGTAGATTCTAGAAAGATATATTTGAAGGTTGCATAAAGAGCATAAAACTTGGCCTAAGCTAGAAAATCTTGATGTCATCCTAAGGCATGAGAGTAAACTTAGTTAGAACACCACTTGTTCACCCCCCCCCCCTCATTAGTACTCATCCCCACTTGTAGATGCTAGTGCTAAGCATAAAACTTGATCAACTTTAGATGGGAATACTTGGTGAAAATGGTTATGAAAACCTTGGAATGATGGATCATTCTATTGAAATGTTTTGACATGTGTTCCCGAACACCAGATGATTTTGGTGATGAAAATGTTGAGGCATGAGCCTTAGCCCTTTATAAAACTGATGGTTGTCTAGATGCGATACCATTCCAATTTTTATCGTACAACCAGAATACCCGAAGATTGGGTAGGGCTTGACTGGAAACTTATATACCTTAGTATTAGTGCCCTCATGGCCAAGGTCTGAGCTGAGGCTACCTTGTGAAGATTTTCCACCTGTGCAGTACCCAAGATGACAGTTGGTCATGGTTGGGAGTCCAAACTCACAGGAGAGGTGCTTATACTAGGGCGTGTAATTGAAAGGTTAGGATTGATTATCCGCATACTGAGTATGGTGAATTCAGGATTTGTTCCTGACGGATGTATCGAATGTTGTGGTGAAAGTGTACAATCTCTGCAGAGAGTCAAACTATTCGAATAGCCGCGTCCGTGGTTATGGACAGTTGGAGTGTCCATATTGTTCCCCCGTCAGATGGTTTCAAAATGACTTGTGAAATGATTTGAGACTTTGACTTGACCACAATAGAGTTGTGATATGAAATACAAGTTCCCTCTTAGGAGTTATAAAATTGTGACTAGATTCTCTTACCTCTGAACTTGGTAGCGATAAATCTTGCTTCTTGAAAAACAAACCTAGAGCCTAGTGTCATATTATCAAAAAAATCCTTCACTTGTTAGTATTAGTTTGCGAGTACTTAAAGAGTACTCATGGCTTTGTCCCTGGCTATTCCCGTGGCTAGACTATGAAGAGGAGTACCTGGAGGATGGACCCCAGGAAGGTTATGACAACTAGGATCATCTCCCATCGTCAGCATTGCCTGTGACCCCGAAGATGGAGCTTCGCCTATTCTACCGTTATTATTACGTATTCCGCTGCTTGAAGTTGTATTAAGAACTGGATCATGAGATCCTTATTTGTGTAAGACCTTATGTATGGTTTGTAATGGATGATGTACTATGGTATCCAATTCTGTTATGTCTCGCAAAAATGGTAATCCTGGGATTGCGATGTATGGCATAACAGGCATCTGGGATTAAAAATCCGGGTGTTGACATACTGGTTCGATAGACATGGTTTCTTACTGAGGGAAAACTTACTGCTGTGCTCATCACACATTCCTCTTGGGGTTTCCCAACGAATCTCTAAAGTGATATGATCTGCATCAATAGTATGGGAAGAGAAAAGATACACCAGAAGCACGGGAGGACCAACAAGTTATGAAAGACTCAAAGAATATGCATACACAGAACAAGACAGATAAAGGGCGTCACTTAAGTCGTGCCAGCTATGCTCATACCAAAGAAGAGAAGGAAATATTTTTTGAAGTCCTTTAAAGTATCAAGGTGCCATCTGGCTTCTCGTCTAATACAAAGGGGATAATAAATATGGCAGAGAAAAAATTCTAAGACCTGAAGTCTCATGACTTTCACGTGATTATGACGCAGTTGCTTCCGGTTGCATTGGGGGGCTTCTGCTGAAAAATGTTCGAGTACCTATTGTGAAGTTGTGTGCATTCCTCAATGCAATATCTCAGAAGGTAATCAATCCAGATATTCTGCCAAGGTTACAGAAGGATGTGGTACAATGTCTTGTTATATTTGAGTTGGTGTTCCTACCATCCTTCTTCAATATCATGACGCATCTCCTAGTTCACCTAGTAGAATAGTTTGCCATTCTCGGTCCTGTATTTCTACACAATATGTTCCCCTTTGAGAGGTTCATGGGAGTCTTAAAGAAATATGTTCATAACCATGTTAGGCCAGAAGGAAGCATCTCCAAGGGCTATGGAAAATAGGAGGTCATTGAGTTTTGTGTTGACTTTATTCCTAACCTTAAGTCGGTTGGTGTTCCTGACTCGCGGCATGAGGGGAGACTGAGTGGAAAAGGCACGCTGATAAAAAAGCAATGATATGTAGGGACGGGGAATTTTCACTAAAGCACACTACACAGTTCTACAAAATTCCACCTTGGCAGCTCCGTATATTGAGGGACACAAGAATATTGTACGCTCCAACAACCCGGGGAATCCTGACTCATGGATTAGAGATGAACACATGAAGTCTTTCGGTGGTTGGATGCGGACACATCTCATGAATGACAGAACTGTTGGAGATCAACTATACCTATTGGCCGCATCACCATTTTCTACTATATTGAGTTTCCAAGGGTACGAAATAAATGAGAATACATTCTACACAATCGCCAAAGATAAAAAGAGCTCCAACCAAAACAGTGGTGTCCGCTTTGATGCAACGGACGAGAATGGGCAAAAGGACACATACTATGGTTACATAGAGGAGATATGGGAACTTGACTATGAGGTATCTTTTAAGGTCCCTTTTTTTCACTGCAAATGGGTCAACCTGAATGCGGAAGGAGTAAAGATAGACTAGTTGTACGGAATGACAACAGTGGATCTCAACAATATTGGTTACAGAGATGAACCATTCGTCCTAGCTAATGATGTGTCTCAGGTTTTCTATGTGAAGGACATGTCCTCCAGACCAAAAAAAGAAAAAAAAGCAAACTAATACATCATATGATGCGCCAAAGCATCACATAGTTCTTTCATTGTAAAGAAACATCATGTGAATCAAAAACAAGACAGACATGTCACAAGATTGTAATAAGTTTGATGAAATTCTGCTCTTCATAGTGAAAACTGAACCAAGCATTCTGTTATGTAAAGAAGATGCTCTATGGTTACGTCTGAAGCGATAATAAGGAAGGGACATACGCCAAGAAGTTCATGGCCTCATATTGTGTACCTCTAGTTCATGTCTGGCCGGTCGGCCGCATATTGTGAACCTAAATACCATGAGACATGATATCTCATTTTGTGAAGGATATTTTATGATGTTTGCAATTTTCCAAGTTTAATATTTTTCCTTGCAACTATAACACATAACATGACAACAAGCGAAGGGTTTTGTATTTTTGATAAATGTGAAACTTTAATTTGGTTGTTGCTTCACAAACTATATATTTCCCGCTATTTCCCACCGCTTCCCGCCAAGTTTCCCCGCCCTTTCCCTCTTACCAGAGCTTTTAGTCCCGGTTGTAGGCACTAACCGGGACTAAATATATTTACCGCCATTTCCCACCACTTCCTGCCAAGTTTTCCCGCCCTTTCCCTTTAAACAGAGCTTTTAGTCCCGGTCGTAGCCGCTAACCGGGACTAAAGATATTTCCCGCCATTTCCCATCGCTTCCCACCATGTTTGCCCGCCCTTTCCCTCTGACCGGAGCTTTTAGTCCCGGTTGTAGCCACTAACCGGGACTAAAGATATTTCCGGCCATTTCCCAACGCTTCCCGCCATGTTTTCCCGCCCTTTCCATCTATGTATAGGCCGACCGTGCCATGGTTATCCACACATCCACACACACCTTCCTCTCTGACAACAATGGACAATGACTACTGGGCCATTCTGACCCTCGAGGAGACTGAGGCGTTGTACACCTCCAGCTACCCTTGCCTGCTGGGCTACCGGCTGCCCGCCGGCTGGATGCTGAGCGCTGGAGGGGTCCCTGTCCCTCTTGTCCCTCAAGATTCCGCACGCCAGGCGGCCATCACAAACCACTTCTACCACAATCTCACGCCGGAGCATCGGATGGATCCCAGTGGGATCTCGACAACAATGACACATTGAATGCCTTCTTTGCTAACCGACAGGAAAGGGAGCTCGCCATGTATGAGGGTGATGGCCCTCCCCCGGTGAACCACACGAAGCCAACCTCCACCTATGTTGGGTGAACCGGACTATCGTCGGTGTGATGTGCTACATCAGGCAGGGAGATCATCCTCTTCTCCGGTGCCCGCAGCCGCCGCAGAGCCATAAGAAGGGTGGTAGTGGTGAAGGTCGTGGGTGTAGTGGCGTTGTCATCTGGGAGCCCCCTCCCCCACGCGTCATGAATCCGATACCGGAGTGTCCGTTGCCCCCACAATATGCCATGGCTGGGCTGAGGATCCAGCCGCGCCCGCCTAGCAATGATGACGATGACGAAGACGAAGAGGAATACGACCCTGAAGCTGTGTACTATAGGGCTAGATATGAGAATGACTAAAGGGAGGCCTTTAGTCCCGATTCCGTAGCCTCAGTTTTTTAATATTAATAAATGTCTTGAGTGTTAGTCCCGGTTTGTGGCTGGGCTAGGACTAAAGGGGGCCTTTAGTCCCGATTCTGTAGTCTCGGTTTTTTAATATTAATAAATGTCTTCAGTGTTAGTCCCGGTTTGTGGCTGGACCGGGACTAAAGGAGGCCTTTATACCCGATTCAGTAGTCACAATTTTTTAATATTAATAAATGTCTTGAGTGTTAGTCCCGGTTTGTGGCTGGAACGGGAATAAAGGGGGTCTTTAGTCCCGATTCATAGAACGACTTCTCCAAACTATGAAGATGTTGTCCCGATTCGTACTTATCATGAAGATCTAATCTCCAAACGTGTGTGGTCACATATTAGCGAGTGCCTCTATGACCATCTTTAGGGACATGCCGGAGGACTGGGCTCCGGAGGAATATCCCTAAAGCTGGCCGTAGTGGTGTCCCTGCTCTCGCACACCATCTTGCAGCTTGTAACTTCTCTAACTAGACCAATACGCCTGGGAGATAACTAATTTCACATATTAGGGAGTGCCTCTATGACCAGTTTGTTGGAGATGCCGGAGGACTAGGCTCCTCCTGCATCTCCCTCAAACTGGTTGTAGTGGTGTCCCTGATCTTGCAAACCATCTTGGAGATGCCTGAGGACGCACAAGGATTCCTATTTATAATACAAGCAACATGACATAGTGTCGACACTCACGACATAATGTCGACACTCACCCCTATTATTAGTGATGACTCACGTTTTGTCCCGGTTGGTGTCTCCAACCGGGACTAAAGGTTCATCTTTAATCCCAGTTGGTGACACCATCCGGGACAAGGTACAAACCGCAAGGCATAATGTCGACGCTCACCCTATCATTAGTGCTGCCTGGCCCAGCATGTCGCAATCCCTTCAGTTGCGGTTGGTTTCTCCAACCGGGACTAAAGATGAACCCTTTCCCTCTATTTATAGGCCTTTTCCCTCTATTTAGAGTACAAGCCCGCACCAGCCTGCCCACCCTTTCCCTCTATTTATAGGCCGACCATCATGGCCACCCACACATACACACATTCCTCGCTGCCTACTTTAGGATGCCCATCCCGCATTCTTGTAGTCGACTCGGCGACAACGATGGAGTGTTGGGCTCTGCCGGGCATGTCCGAGACTGGGCTCCGCCGGGGGCTGGCACTGGATGGTTCTACCTTCCGGGACGCGTAGTTTGGTGAGGAATCCGAGTGTCGTCGTCGACCCGAAGCTTCTTTGGTGGAGGTCGCCTGGTCCAGGAAGGGTGTAGAGGGAGCCAGCCACCAAGGAGGTGGTACGTTGTTGTGTCAGGGACGAGGACGAGCACGTCCGTTGCTATATAGTTGCGTTGGACACCAGGATCGACGATACCTGGCAGATTCTTCAGGGGTCTCACCCGATCTATGCTCGTGTGATGGTTCCGTCTCTTTGGGTTTTCACCTCCCGTGGCTCAGGCATCGGGAGTCGTCGTCCAGTTTGATTGCGTAAGATGTATTAGTTTTCATGGCTTTTAGTCAAAATGACCAATGTTGCATGCATGTAGATCCGGGTAAAATGTTTGACTCATAATCCTTCGCAAAATGACCTATCATGTTCGAGGTTTCATGACTTTCGGTCCAAATGATCGATGTTATGTGCTGAATCATGGCATAGTTTATGATACTGTCCCATATTATGCATGCATGTGGACATTAGGATGGAGAACAATGTTGCAGGTGGAAGTTTTCCTTTTCGTCACACGGAAAAGCCATTTTCCATTTTCCGAGCGCAAAAAACAGGTTGTTTTGTGAAGTAACCACCAAAATGTTATATCTGAATGCTACCATCCCATTTTTCTAAAATACTAGAACACCTTACATGGACGATCTTCCAACCGGAAGATCTCAAACCTTTCTGTCCTTCCCGGGTGAAAAGGACAAATGTATGCCGAATCGGTAGGACCTGGGTCCGGTGAAAAACTATTAGTTAAGTTATTTTTAATTTAAAACGGTTAATAGTTTAAATAGTTATATCAATTATTAATAAAAACATAAGATGGTTTTGAATTAGTTATTCAAATTCAGACACTTTTTATGTTTAAAGTTTTTTAATATTCCAAATTAATATGCAAAAAATATTAGTTAAGTCATTTTTAATTTAAAATGGTTAATAGTTTAAATAGTTACATTAATTATTTTTAAAAACATCAAATGGTTTTGCATTATTTAAATTCAAACATGTTTAAAGTTTTTTAATATTCCAAATTAATATGCAAAAAATATTAGTTAAGACATTTTTAATTTAAAGAAATGTTAATAGTTTAAATAGTTACATCAATTATTAATAAAAACAGAAAATGGTTTTGAATTAGTTATTCAAATTCAAACACTTTTATGTTTAAAGATTTTTAATATTCCAAACTAGTATGCAAAAAATATTAGTTGAGTCGTTTTTAATTTAAAATGGTTAATATTTAGATAGTTACATCAATTATTTTTAAAACAGAAAATGGTTTTGTATTATTCAAATTCAAACACTTTTTATGTTTAAATTTTTTTAATATTCCAAATTAATATGCAAAAAATATTAGTTAAGTAATTTTTAATTTAAAGAAATGTTAATAGTTTAAATAGTTACATCAATTATTTTTAAAAACAGAAAATGTTTTGTTTTAGTTATTCAAATTCAAACACTTTTTATGTTTAAAGTTTTTTAATATTCCAAATTAATATGCAAAAAATATTAGTTAAGTCATTTTTAATTTAAAGAAATGTTAATAGTTTAAATAGTTACCTCAATTATTTTTAAAAAAGAAAATGTTTTCGAATTAGTTATTAAAATTCAAACACCTTTTATGTTTAAAGTTTTTTAAGATTCCAAATTATTTATCATTTAAAAGCCATTACAAATTTAAATCCCTAAATAAAAAATAAGGCGGGAACCGAGAGAAAACTTGAAAAAACTTTGAAAACAGGCCCTTTAGTCCCGTTTTGTGGTTCCAACCGGGACTAATGACCCCTTGCGCGCGCCGCTTCGGGCCCAGCCCGAAAGTGGCCTTTAGTCCTGGTTGGTGGCTCCAACCGTCACGAACCGGGACGTATGACCAACCGGGACTAAAGGCCCGCCCCTACTTAACCGCTCGTGCCCCTTCTCCTTCCCATTCTTCTCCATTTCACGTGAATAGAGCAGCTATGCCGCCGCGATCGAGGAGCTCCACGCGCACCATTAGGCTGCCGAACCGCCACCCTGCCGCCGGCCTGCACGCACGCCGTGCCCCGGAGGTCGCCCCGTTGCCCCCGCCGACCCGCACCGCCCGCACACCAAAGGTCGCACGCGTACCGGAGGTCGCACACGCACCAGAGGTCGCCCTCGCCGCCCGCGCACACCGGAGATCACCGCCCGTCTGCCCGTGCAGCTCGCCCCATGAGCCTCCACGCCCGCCCACTCCCGCCATACATACCACACACCGGAGGTCGCCCCCGCGCACCGCCCACACACACCGGTGCTTGCCACCCGCGTCGCCCCGCCACCATACACCGGAGCTTGCCCCCGTTGCCCGCGCATAGGTACACGCGCCCTCCCCACCGCCGAGCACCTGCCGGTCGCCGCACACGCCCACTGCGTCGTGCGCACGCACACACACATGCACAAGCACACACACACGCACAAGCACACACACATGTTTTTTTAGTTTTTTAGTTGTAAATATGGATTTAGTTGATTTAGTTATAAAAAATATAAATTTATTTTAGTGCATTTAGTTGATTTTAGTTGTAAATATTGTAAATATTGATTTTAGTGGATTTAGTTGATTTAAGTTGTAAATATTGTAAATATTGATTTTAGTGGATTTAGTTGATTTTAGTTGTAAATATTGATTTAGTTATAAAAAATGTAATTATTGATTTTAGTGCATTGAGTTGATTTTAGATGTAAATATTGATTTTAGTGGATTTAGTTGATTTAAGTTGGGAATATTGTGAATATTAATTTTAGTGGATTTAGTTGATTTTAGTTGTAAATATTGATTTAGTTATAAAAATTGAAAATATTAATTTTAGTGGATTTAGTTGATTTTAGTTGTAAATATTGATTTAGTTATAAAAATTGTAAATATTGATTTTAGTGCATTTAGTTGATTTTAGTTGTAAATATTGTAAAATTTCAATTTTGTGGATTTAGTTGATTTAAATTGGAAATATTGTAAATATTGATTTTAGTAAATTTAGTTGATTTTAGTTGTAAATATTGATTTAGGGTTTCTCCGAATTATGGTTTATATCTCTCATTTAAGGTTTCTTCGCATTTTTACTATTGTGTATGTATATATTAGGGTTTCTCTGAATTAGGGTTTATATCTCTCGGTACCCGGCCCTAGCCCCTCAAATCTCGCCTACCTAACCTCCTTCCTTAGCCGCTTTGACTTATCCGCATTTCCACCTATGCAGAAAATATGGCACCACACGGCAGAGACGAAGAACAGGAAGAGTTGATCCATGGTGTGATCCGTGGGTAAGAAAATATGGCTGTATCGATGTTTCTAAACAACTCCTGTGAGGGTGATCCTCTTTTTGCCGGAAGAGACGACTTCATTGAGGGAGAAGGCGTCGAATTTGTTGAGGGAGAAGGCGATGCCTTTTGTGAAGGAGAAGACGACCGCTCCGTAGGAACATTGAATATTACAAATTCCGACGAGGTGCATGTAATATTAAGTAATTAATCCTCTGCTGTCTATATACATATATTAACGATCTTTCTTATTTTAGCCCTCCGGATCGAGCAAATCTACTGCAAAGAGAAAACGAGGCCCAACCAAAAATTTAGAAGACCATGAGAGGTACAGGATCGAAGAAGTCGCTAACAACGACAAACCGACGGCTCCCCTTCTTGTCAAAAAAAAAATTATGGCACAATGCGGAGTAATCGTTAGGGAATTCATCCCGATCAGCATGCGCACTTGGAATAAGCCTATTGATCCAGAAGAAGATAAGCCTTTATATGTCCCAGACATAGCCAAAGATTTACTTTGGAGGAGGCTCATGCTTAATTTCACCCTATGACCCTAACGACGGTAGAGGTGGATCCAAATGCGGAGAATCCAGATGAGTAGGACAAGCAACATGCCGCTGCCATGTGGAAGAAGGTCAAGGAGTGGGATCTTAAGAAGATGGCCCAGCAATTCACCAATTGGAAGAAAAGATTGCACCTTGACTATGTCGTGAAAAGGAAGATTCCGCATTTCAAGGAGGGTCAGTATGAGAAGTTACAACCATTCTGGGATGAGTTTGTGGATTACAAGAGATCAGCGATAGATAAGAAAATGTCTGAAACGAATAAGCTAAATGCTTCTAACAAGAAGTATGACCATATTATGGGGCAAGATGGCTACAGGGCTGCCATTCCTAAGTGGAAGAAACTTGACGATGATCTGCGTGCTAAAGAGGTCATCCCAGAGACAGCCGATTAGATCGAACATGCAAAGAATTGGTTTTACAGGCATGTGGGCATGTGGGACTCAGAAGGAAAGTGTATATATAACATAAGACATAAAGAAAACCCCTTTCCCATCGAGGACATAAGAAATGCAGTAAAGGCTATTGAAGAGGGGGATTTCATTCCCGATAGAGAGAATGACAAGCTCACACTCACCCTTAGGAATCTGGAACACAAAGGACAAACACGAGGCACAATAGGCTCCCAACCATGGAGCACTGGGTTTCCCGCAGACAGGAAGAAATATCCTGACAGAAGTCGTAAGAGGAGAAATGATAAGGAGGAAATTGAAGCAAATATCCAGGCAGTCCGGATGCATAAAATTGAAGAACAATAAAAGCGGCAACAAGATTAAATTGATGCACTTAGCCAGCAAGGTACTACCGGCCCATCTTAACAGCACATGATAGAACCTGCATTCGATGCTACCAGCCTATCGAATAATCGGAAAGTAGTGTGGCTTCCACCAAGGTCCCGGGTGATGACGATGATGATGGTGCACCGACGATGGCTCGTGTTGGCTACCCAGTGGATGATACCACAGAGATGACATATTGCGAGCTACATGTCAAAGTTGTGAACATAGTAATGAAGGTGGCGGTCGGCTATGCCATACCAATTGGACCTGGACCAACTTACCATTATCGTCCGGTTCCACAGGGCTACGCTATTGTCGGGGTGGATGAAGTTATGCATGAATTTCACCGGTTGAACCTTGACTACCCTGCAGGTGAAGGGGATGTGACTGAACTGGGAGAAGCAATAAACTTCACCATTCTATGGCCAAAGGAATATATCGTGCTTGCAAATCAGATGCCAAGGCCATCTTCGTCACCGCCTCACCCATCTCCGCCATCACAACAGTCGTCTCCATCGCCTCACCCGTCTCCAGTATAAATGTCTCCAGTAGCAATGCAAGGCCACCATCGCCACCTCGGGAAAAAAGCGTTAGTGTACCACCGCTACTTTGTGAAGTGGTAAGCGATCACCGACACGTAAACATGATCCTGTACCAAAATTATCAAAGGTTCCTTCCAAGAGAGCTTATGTAACACCCTCGCCTGATAAGGCTGAGTTCATGTGTATACTGCCAATCCCTGGATCAGTTCACTGGCACACACAATACAAAATGATACCAAATATAACGGTACATCATAAATGTAACGAAAATGATCCAGAATTTACATTATATTACACAATTACACAACGAAAACAATAACAAGGTAGATCTCCATTCTTCAAATGTGCCACAGGCGAACAATCGTTGAGTGGAGTCTTGCGACCTATAACGATCACTTAGGAACGATATAACCTGCAACATGAAAGGTTGCAGCCATGAATGGTCGATACTTTGAATGTATTGGCAAGTAGCACTAATGAGTACAAAGGATCTAACAACTACATGGATATTTGGCTAGGTGGAGTTCAGGCTCATTTGCTAAAAGCAATTTAACTTGTCCTACTTTCAAAATACTTTTCTTTCTTCAAAACAATCTTCTAAGGACATACCAGCATAAATCCATGTAGAAACAAGACAGTTCATCTTTCGTATGTTCCTAAACCCATGTTCACCCATCAGGTTTTAGTAATTAAGAAGTTGGGATGAGTGAGATCTTCCAAACAGTTCCAGGCCCAGTTGCTCATAGTTGTCCATAACCAGGGACACGGCTAAGTACTTAGTTTAGACACCCTGCAGGGATTGTACACTTTACCCACACAACCCAGTCAACCCGCTCTTACCACTACAATCATTTTGCGCCATGGTAGGGAGAAAACCAAGACGAAACCTTTCAGAAGCAGAACCCTGAGCCCTCAGGACGGACCCATACCAACCTACATCCCCTACATCTTCTAGTCACGTCAGGTCAGATTCCCACAGCCTACTTAGTCAAGACAAATAATGACATGCGGTTGTACTGGAAGCTACTACACAAGAAACCTGTCCAATCTCTGAAGCCTAGGTGTGCTTTCCGCAATAAAACATCCAAAAACATCAATCCATCACACCCAGGAGATTCATTAAATTCCAGTTGTTTTCAATATAGAAAACATAGCTTTCCATAACATAATCAATCATGAATTCCCTTTTGCGCATCTAATAAGCATGGCTAAGCAACTACAATACGATGGCTCAAAGGAATCAAGTCATGGAGATATGGCAATCATGCATGGGTGTCATAGCATAGCATAGTAGTAAAAACACCTAAACATGCATCACTACTGAAAATCATACTACATGCATAAGAAAAATAGTAGGACATTTATGATATCTCTACTTGCCTTTGTTGTAGAAGATGTAGTCGTTCATATAATCCTCACAATAGATAAGGTTGCACTCGTCACAATCACAAACGTTGCACACCTTGCAATCTATCGATCAAAAGAAGTGCACAACAAACACACCATTCAAAACAATGCAACTATGCACAATACAATAAAACAATGATGAACAAATGCATGCATGACGATTTAATATGTCACAAAGGTTGTAATTACTTTTCTAAACATTACTAGATCATATGATGCATGTAGGAGATCATTTAATGCAATAGATTACTTATTTAATGCAATAGGGGCCTTGGCAATCCGGAAGGAGTTCCTGTTGTTCCGTGTAGAAGACCTAGACCTTGGCAAAAACAAAACGACATTTGGTCTCACATGCACAGAGGGAAAACCACAACACCCAACCATGCCAAACAATGACATCATCATGTTATATTACGGCGACAGACCGAGACGGCATGGAGGTCAAGGACGTGACGCGAGGTGGCCTAGGGAGGCGACGTTGGGGCGGCCGAGGGCGGCCACGGGCGGCGCTCGGGAAGAGGCACTGCCGGGAAAATGGCCGAGAGGAGGGCGCATGCAGACAACGAGTCGCTGGCGACAAGGACAGCGACGGAGGCCAGAGAGGGGAGGCGCACGCGGCAGGCACGAGGAGGCCAGCGCGTACTGGGCACCAGGACGCGTGCTGGCTCGACGAACAGGGAGCCCAAAGGTGGGGCTACTAGCAGCAGAGGGGGCTTCGGGCATCGTGGATCGGCGAGGCCGACTAGGGAGGCGTCCAGAGGAAGAGGAGGCAGACGGGGTGAGGTAGCTGGCAGTTGGCGGCAGGGCATCGCGAGCACGCGCAGGAGGCGACGGATCTGGCGGTGGGGATGCGGGAGAGATGGTGGGCGAGGGAGTTGCGTGGAGGAGGCGCGGGGAAGGATTCGGGGATCGAGGACAGGGGTGGGGCCGGTTTTCGGTCGCGGGGTGGGCATGGCGGGCGACGTGGGGTCGAGAGCTAGAGCGGATCCCGCGTCGTGGGGAGTGGGTCTAGGGCGGGGTCAGGTTGGTGGTGCGGTTGGTGGTGTTTGCTGTGGCATACGGCCAGGGTGGTGGCGGTTGGGAGGTGGCCGAGTGGTGGGTGGCGGCAGGAGGGAGTAGGGGGATTAGGGTTAGAGTTGAGATGATCTAGGGTTTCTCTGGGGTAGTAGGTGGTCTATCCGATTGGGTCTTTGGGCCCGACCGGGTGGACTGCCTCCCTTAAAAAAATATTTTATATTTATTTATTTTATTTCTTTTAAAATCAAAACATTTACAAATAGGGTTTTGATAAATAGAGACATTCGAAAACACCGGGGTTTTATATTTGAAATGAAGATGGAGAATATCTAGAAAACAAAGAGGGGCTTTTCAAAAATAGTTTTAGTTAAAACATGCATGCAAATATGATGATGATGCACAGATATAAATGCAGGCGATTTTCTAGTAGTGGTTTTACCCGGGGTGCTACTGTTGGAGATATGCCCTAGAGGCAATAATAAATGTAGTTATTATTATATCTTTGTGTTTATGATAAATGTTTACATTCATGCTATAATAGTATTAACAAGGAAACATTGATACTTGTGTGATTTGTAAAACTTAATTTGAAGTCCCTAGTATAGCCTCTATACTTCACTAGCTTGTTGGTTGATTAATGATTGTGGTTTCCCTATCATGAACATTGATATGTTATCAACAACAAGATCATATCGTTAGGAGAATGATATGGTGGACATACTCCTATAGATAAGCGTAGCATAAAGATCAAGTCATTTCAATAGTTCAATTGCTATATGCTTTCTGATACATAGTAACCTAATTCCTTCGACCATGAGATCATGCATATCACCCTTACCGGATGGATGCTTTGATGACATCAAACACCACAACGTAACTGGGTGGCTATAAAGGTGGCATTGAGTGTTCGGAAAGTATTGGTTGAAACACATGGATCAAGAGTGGGATTTGTCCATCCATATGACGGATAGATATACTCTGGGCCCTCTCGGTGGAATGTCATCCAATTAGCTTGCAAGCATGTGACTGGCTCACAAGGGATCACATATCACGGGAACGATAAAAGAGTACTTGTCGGTAACGAGGTTGAACTAGGTATGCAGAGATACCGACGATCATAACCTCGGATAAGTAAACTATCGTGAGACAAAGAGAAATTGGTATCGTATGTAAGTGGTTCATTCGATCGCAAAGCAATCGTAGAAATATGTGGGAGCCATATGAATTTCCAGATTCCTCTATTGGTTATTGTTGAGAAGTGTCTCGATCATGTCCGCATAATTCACGAACCGTAGGGAGACACACTTAAGGATTCGACGTTGTTTGAGTAGTTATGGTATTATGAGAAAGAGACCGAATGTTGTTCGGAGTCTCGGATGGGATCCGGGATATCACGAGGTGATCCGGAATGTTCCGGAGAATAAGATTCATATAAGGAAAGTCCCGTTTCGGAGTTCGAAAATGATTCCGGTGTTTTCATCGGGAATGTTCTAGAAGGTTCCAGAATGTTCGGCACTCCGGAGGGGAAGGGGTACATGAATGTGTCATTACATATTGGAATGATTGCGTCATGTACTAAGTGTTCTCGCTGTTCCAAATTAAGGATTAAATTGAATCCTAAACTGAAAACTCAAATAGCAAGTTTGAAAAGTCAAACGGCTAAAACAGGAAAGAGAGGGAAAGAGGAAAGAGGGGGCAAACCGAGTTGGGGAGGGAATCCCTCCTCCAACCGGCGACGCCTCCACCAAGCCGAGTTGGGGAGGGACTCCCCTCCCTCCCCCTTGGCGCGCCGGCCCCTCCACCTATAAAAGGAGGGGCAGGGCTCCCTCCTCTAGACACACAAGTTCCTATCCTCTAAATCTAAACCCTAGCCCTAGACTCCGGTTTAGAGCCGCTTTGGTTTAGAGCTTCTAATTGCACTAGCCTTCGGATTAGAGCCTTCTAATTGGTGTGTCTAAACCCTAGACCACTAAATCTCTCTCATACTCCACCATACTCGCTCCGGCTTAAGGCGAAGCCCTGCGGGATCTCCCCTCTACTTCCGGTACCACGCCGTTGTGCTGCCGAAATCGCGAGGAGAGTGCTACAACCTCCGCTGCCTGATGGAACAAGGGAGAGGAAGGTCTTCGTCGAGTACCGAACGTGTGACCGACTGCGGAAGCGCTGCCGGAACGCAGCGCCGGAAGGATCGTCTACACGATCTTGAGATCGGGAAGAGTACGACTACATCACCCACGAGAATCCGCTCTCGTTAAACACTTTGGAATCTTCGAGTGTAAGTTATTCCATCGACTCGTTGCTAAAATCTAGTAGATAGATCTTGGCTTGTTTTTCTGTATGCGATAGAAATTTTTTGTTTTCCATGCTACGAAACCCTACAGTGGTATCAGAGCCGTGTCTATATGTAGATCTGTTGCAGAGTAGAACACAATGGTCATTGTGGGCGTTGATGCTTTTATTGTCGATTGCTTCTTGTGTACTTTGCATCTTGCGGTATGTTGGGATGAAGCGGCACGGGCTAAACTTATATGACATCTTTCATGAGACTTGCTCCACGCTTGACATGCAACTTGTATTGCATAAGTGGCTTTATGTGCCTGTTCTCCTAGCATAGTTAAGATCCAATTTACAACGGGTGATCAACAATGCTAGTATCAATGTTGTGGTTCTTGTTCGTAAGTTAGAACGACACTTATTGAAAGCCCCAAACCACGTAAAATATGCAAAGAAAGTAGAGGCGTCTAACTTTGTTTTGCAAGGGTGTGCAGTGATGTGATATGGCCATGATTGTGATTATATTTGATGTATGCAATGTTCCTTATTGTAAGTTGGCAACCGGCTGGAGCCATATCGTTGTCTTTAATTTATGTTAAGACCCGCGTGTCTATTCAAAGTAGTTGTAATAGTTGAAGCCGGTGGACGACAACCATGGTGAAGCGTCATTGACCTTGATGCAATGCCGGTGATGATGGAGATCATGTTCGTGCTTGAAGATGGAGATCGGAAGCACAAAGAAGAAAGGCCATATCATATCACATATTATTGAATTGCATGTGATGTTAATCCTTTATGCATCTTGTATTGCTTAGTAGACGACGGTAGCATTATAAGATGTTCCCTCATGCACATCAATTTCAAGTCATAAAGTGTTCACCCTTAGTTAGCACCGTTGCTAAAGCTTGTTGTTTCAAAGCACCACGTGATGATCGGGTGTGTTAGATTCTGCAAGTGTATACAACGTGAGCAAGCCAGATTTGCTCATGCGGAAACTAAGGTTTGATCTTGACGAGCCTAGCATGTACATACATGGTCTCGGAACACGGATCACCGAAAGGTAAAGCATGAATCATATGGTAGATATGATGAACATGACCATTGTTCGCCATTGAAGCTATATCAACTCTCGTGATGATCGGTGTTGATGTAGTGGATTTGGTTTGTGTGATCACTAAAACAATGTGAGGGATATTGTTTTGAGTGGGAGTTCACCTAGTTTAATTTCATTATTAATTTGAACTCAATTTGTCATAAACTTAGTCTAAACTATTACAAATATGTTGTAGATCAATGGCAGCCCCTACCATCAATTTTAATGCGTTCCTAGAGAAAGAAAAGTTGAAAAACAATGGAAGCAACTTTGCGGATTGGTTCCGCAATTTGAGGATTGTCCTCACAGCTGGTAATTTGACCTATGTGCTGGATGCACCGCTGGGGGACCCACCTGCAGCTGATGCTCCCGATGAAGTAAAAAATGTTTACCTCGCTCGGAAGAATCAGTACTCCATAGTTCAGTTTGCTATCTTGTATGGTTTAGAATCGGAGCTTCAGAAAAGGTTTGAAGAATCAGACCCATATGATATTGTCGAGGATCTCAAATTGATTTTTGAGACTCATGCGGCAATTGAAAGCTATGAAGCTTCTGAAAAGTTCTTTAACTGCAAGATGGAAGAGGGCAGCTCCGTCAGTGAGCATGTGCTTAAGATGTCTGGGCACGCAAACAAACTTCAAAGCTTGGGTATAGTGATTCCTAATGCTTTGGGGATTTACCGTGTCCTCCAATCACTACCACCAAGTTACAAGAACTTTGTGATGAACTACAACATGCAGAACATGAGCAAGACGTTGCCAGAACTCTTTGCCATGTTGAAATCTGCAGAAGTGGAGATCAGGAAAGAGCACCAAGTGTTGTTGGTCAATAAGACCAACAAATTCAAGAAAGGCAAGTCTAAGCAGAAGGGACACTTCAAGAAGGGTGGTAAGAAAGTTACCACGCTGGCGAAGAAGACCAAGGCTGGACCCAAGCGATCTTCGAGTGCTTTTCTGCAAGGGAGAAAGTCCTTTGAGCGGAATTGCCCAAAGTACTTGGCGGATCCGAAGAACGGCAACATCAAGAAGAAAGGTATATCGATATACATGTTATTGATGTGTATCTCACTAGTACCGTAGTAGTGCACAGGTATTTGATCTGGTTGTTGCTCATATTTGTAACTTTCAAAGCGGTCTGCAGAATAAACGGAAGCTAGCGAAGAACGAGGTGACGATGCGGCGTGGGAAGCGGATCAAAGGTTGATGTGATCGCGGTCGGCACGCTACCCTTCATCTACCATCGGGATTAGTTTTATACTTAAATAATTGTTATTTAGTGCTGTGTTGAGCATGAACATTATATCGGGATCTTGTTTATTGCGAGGCGGTTACTTGTTTAAGTCCGAGAATAATGGTTGTTCGATTTATATGAGTAATATGTTTTATGCACATGCACCTTTGATAGATGGTCTATTCTTATTGAATCTCGATAGTGGAAATACACATATCAACAACATTGAGGCTAAATGTTTGAAATCAGCGATAATTACCTATATGTGGCAATCGTCTTGGTCACATTGAGTGAAACGTATGAAGAAACTCCATTCCGATGGACTTCTTGAATCACTTGATTTTGAATCACTTGAAAGATGCGAAGCATGTCTGATGGGAAAAATGACTAAGTGTCCATTTTCTGGTATGATGGAGCGAGCTACGGACTTATTGGAAATCATACATACCGATGTGTGTGGTCCAATGAGTGTAGCATCGCGCGGTGGTTATCGTTATGTTCTTACCTTCACGGATGACTTGAGTAGATATGGGTATATCTATTTCATGAAACATAAGTCCGAAACTTTCGAGAAGTTTAAGGAGTTTCAAAGTGAGGTAGAGAATCAACGTAACAAGAAGATTAAATTTCTACGTTCTGATCGTGGAGGTGAATATCTAAGTTACGAGTTTGGCGAGCATTTGAAGAAATGCAGAATACTTTCACAATTGACACCGCCGAACACCACAGCGTAATGGTGTGTCCGAACGTAATCGAACTCTCTTAGATATGGTTCGTTCTATGATGTCACTTACAGATTTACCGCTATCATTTTGGGGTTATGCATTAGAAACAATCGCATTCACTTTAAATAGGGCACTGTCTAAATCCGTTGAAACGACACCGTATGAATTATGGTTTGGGAAGAAACCTAGATTGTCGCTCCTTAAAGTTTGGGGGTCTGAAGCCTATGTAAAGAAGTTACAATGGACAAGCTTGAACCCAAAGCGGAAAAATGCGTCTTCATAGGATACCGAAGGAAACTATTGGGTATACCTTCTATCATAGATCCGAAGGCAAAATCTTTGTTGCCAAGAATGGATCCTTTCGAGAAGGAATTTCTCTCGAAGAAGTGATGGAAGGAAAGTAGAACTCGATGAGGTTGTCGAACCTTCTCTCGAAATTGCGAGTAGCGCAAAGACCGGAAGAAGTTCTGTGGTGCTGCACCAATAAGATAGGAAGCTAATGATGGTGATCATGAAACTTCGGTTGAAGTTGCTACATAGCCTCGGAGGTCAACGAGAACTCGTACCACTCCAGATTGGTATGATCCCGTTATGAGTGTCATGTTGGTGGACAACACCGATGATCCCGAGACATATGAGGAAGCGATGATGAGCCCAGATTCCAATAAATGGCAAGAAGCAATGAAATCCGAGATTGGATCCATGTACGAAAACCAAGTATGGACTTTGTTGGACTTACTGGGATGGCGAAAGGCTGTCGAGAACAAATGGATTTTCAAGAAGAAAACAGATCTTGATGGTAATGTTATCGTCTATAAAGCTCGACTTGTCGCAAAAGGGTTTCGACAAATTCAAGGAGTTGACTACGATGAGACTTTCTCACCGATGGAAGCTAAAGTCTGTGAGGATTATGTTAGCAATCACTGCATATTATGATTATGAGATATGGCAGATGGATGTCAAAACAACATTCCTCAATGGAGATATTGATGAAGAGTTGTATATGATGCAACCCAAAGGTTTTGTCGATCCTAAAGATGCTAACAAGGTATGCAAACTTCAACGGTCCATCTATGGATTGAAGCAAGCATCCCGAAGTTGGAATCAACGTTTTGATAAGGTGATCAAAAGTTTTGGTTTTATACAAACTTATGGAGAAGCTTGTCTTTACAAGAAAGTGAGTGGGAGCTCTGTAGCATTCTTAATACTATATGTGGATGACATATTGTTGATTGGGAATGATGTAGACCTTTTTAATAGTGTCAAGGAATATTTGAATAATAGTTTTTCAATGAAGGATCTTGGCGAAGCAGCTTACATATTAGGCATAAAGATTTATAGAGATAGATCGAAACGCCAAATATCATTGTCATAGAGTACATATTTGGACAAAGTTCTAAAGAGGTTTGGAATGGAAGAAAGCAAGAAAGGGTTCTTGCCCATGTTGCTTAATCGACCTTGAGTAAAACTCAAAGTCCGACATCGGCAGAAGATAGAGAAAGGATGAGTAAGACTCCTATGCCTCGACCATAGGATCTCTAATGTATGCCATGCTATGTACTAGACCCGACATTGCATATCGTTAGTTTAACTAGCAGATATCAAAGTGATCCGAGTGGATCATTGGACGTGATCAAAAACATCCTTAAGTACTTGAGAAGAACTAAGGATATGGTTCTTTCTTATGGAGGTGATGAACAGCTCGTTGTTAATGGTTACACCGATGCTAGTTGGAACACCGATCCGGATGATTCTAAATCACAATATGGATACGTATTTATTTTGAATGGTGCAGAAGTTAGCTAGAGGAGTGCAAAGCAAAGCATTGTGGCGAGATATTCAACTGAATCGGAATACATGGCTGCTTCGGAGGCTTCACAAGAAGCGATATGGATGAAAGAGTTCATTACAGAGCTGGGTGTGGTTCCTAGTGCGCTGGACCCAATGTCTATCTACTGTGATAACATGGGCGCCATAGCCAATGCGCAAGAACCAAGGTCACACAAGAAGCTGAAGCACATCAAGCTGCATTTTCACGCTATTCGAGAACATATCCAGGATGGGGATATAAAGATTTGCAAAGTACACACAGATCTGAATGTGGCGGATCCGTTGACTAAACCTCTCCCGAGGGCAAAACATGACCAACACCAAACTGCCATGGGTGTTCGGTATATTACCATGTAATCTAGATTAGATGACTCTAGTGCAAGTGGGAGACTGTTGGAGATATGCCCTAGAGGCAATAATAAATGTAGTTATTATTATATCTTTGTGTTTATGATAAATGTTTACATTCATGCTATAATAGTATTAACAAGGAAACATTGATACTTGTGTGATTTGTAAAACTTAATTTGAAGTCCCTAGTATAGCCTCTATACTTCACTAGCTTGTTGGTTGATTAATGATTGTGGTTTCCCTATCATGAACATTGATATGTTATCAACAACAAGATCATATCGTTAGGAGAATGATATGGTGGACATACTCCTATAGATAAGCGTAGCATAAAGATCAAGTCATTTCAATAGTTCAATTGCTATATGCTTTCTGATACATAGTAACCTAATTCCTTCGACCATGAGATCATGCATATCACCCTTACCGGATGGATGCTTTGATGACATCAAACACCACACCGTGAATCGGGTGGCTATAAAGGTGGCATTGAGTGTTCGGAAAGTATTGGTTGAAACACATGGATCAAGAGTGGGATTTGTCCATCCATATGACGGATAGATATACTCTGGGCCCTCTCGGTGGAATGTCATCCAATTAGCTTGCAAGCATGTGACTGGCTCACAAGGGATCACATATCACGGGAACGAGAAAAGAGTACTTGTCGGTAACGAGGTTGAACTAGGTATGCAGAGATACCGACGATCATAACCTCGGATAAGTAAACTATCGTGAGACAAAGAGAAATTGGTATCGTATGTAAGTGGTTCATTCGATCGCAAAGCAATCGTAGAAATATGTGGGAGCCATATGAATTTCCAGATTCCTCTATTGGTTATTGTTCGGAGAAGTGTCTCGATCATGTCCGCATAATTCACGAACCGTAGGGAGACACACTTAAGGATTCGACGTTGTTTGAGTAGTTATGGTATTATGAGAAAGAGACCGAATGTTGTTCGGAGTCTCGGATGGGATCCGGGATATCACGAGGTGATCCGGAATGTTCCGGAGAATAAGATTCATATAAGGAAAGTCCCGTTTCGGAGTTCGAAAATGATTCCGGTGTTTTCATCGGGAATGTTCTAGAAGGTTCCAGAATGTTCGGCACTCCGGAGGGGAAGGGGTACATGAATGTGTCATTACATATTGGAATGATTGCGTCATGTACTAAGTGTTCTCGCTGTTCCAAATTAAGGATTAAATTGAATCCTAAACTGAAAACTCAAATAGCAAGTTTGAAAAGTCAAACGGCTAAAACAGGAAAGAGAGGGAAAGAGGAAAGAGGGGGCAAACCGAGTTGGGGAGGGAATCCCTCCTCCAACCGGCGGCGCCTCCACCAAGCCGAGTTGGGAGGACTCCTCCCTCCCCTGGCGCCGCCCTCCACCTATAAAAGGAGGGGCAGGGCTCCCTCCTCTAGACACACAAGTTCCTATCCTCTAAATCTAAACCCTAGCCCTAGAATCCTGTTTAGAGCCGCTTTGGTTTAGAGCTTCTAATTGCACTAGCCTTCGGATTAGAGCCTTCTAATTGGTGTGTATAAACCCTAGACCACTAAATCTCTCTCATACTCCACCATACTCGCTCCGGCTTAAGGCGAAGCCCTGCGGGATCTCCCCTTTACTTCCGGTACCACGTCGTTGTGCTGCCGGAATCGCGAGGAGAGTGCTACAACCTTCGCTGCCTGCTGGAACAAGGGAGAGGAAGGTCTTCGTGAAATGCGAACGTGTGACCGATGCGGAAGCTGCCGTAACGCAGCGGAAGGATCGTCTACGATCTTGAGATCGGGAAGAGTACGACTACATCACCCACGAGAATCCGCTCTCGTTAAACACTTTGGAATCTTCGAGGGTAAGTTATTCCATCGACTCGTTGCTACAATCTAGTAGATAGATCTTGGCTTGTTTGTTTGTATGCGATAGAAATTTTTTGTTTTCCATGCTACGAAACCCTCATTCTGACAAATGACGGTGGCTGCTTCTGGCTCCTCAAGGCGGTGGGCGGTAGCTAGGAGGAGGGGAAAGGGGCTTGGGCTGGCAGGCCGAGAGTGGGCTGAGTGGCCCCGGTTAGGGTCAGGTTTCGTTGTTTTTTTCTTCTTCTATTTTTATTCTTTTTCTATTTCTTATTTCTTTAATAACGTTTTCTATATAACTCCAAATGAGCTGAAATTTGTTCCTAAAATTTTGTAATATTCAGTAGATCATTTTAGGATCATTTTTGTATCCTTTTATTGAGTTCAAAAATATTGGATATTATAAAACCCTTGTTTATTCCTTATAGGAATATTTGCAAAACCTATTAGGGTTAGGGTTTTTGAATTCAATTCTTGTAATTTTTGTATGGATGCAATGCAATGCTCATGAATGACATGTAAAAACCTTTTTTTTCTAATCCCAATTTCTAAAATCTTGGGATGTGACAGCTTACGACTGTACTCTAAAGGAGACTGTGGCGATCGTCGAGACGGAAACGAAAGAGTTTTTCGCTAAACTGAGGCGGCCGAAAGAGCCAGAGTTCCCTAGAACCAAAGAAGATAAAGTCCGAGTGCTCAAAATGCTAAAGGCCGTTCACCAACCCGAGCCAGAGCTGTCATCAGACTATGAGCGCTCTATTCCTAAGTCACATGCGGCACAGAATGTGGCGAAGAGCACTAGTGCAAGCGGAAAATTAGTTCCCCAGCTCAGAGAATAAAAAAATCAATCATGCCCCCACTCAAGGTGATTTCCCATACCAATGTGGGGTCGAGCAAATATGCGGTCGAAGAGCAGTATGATCCAGAGGTAGTTACAGTGTACGGAGAAGCATCCGCTGCTGAAGGTATGAGTATTGCTAACTACTTATCCTAGTTAGAGTACTTCCCTGCAACTGAAGTAGCATACAAATACCAGTACGGGAATCCTCTCGTTAAACCTGAGGAGGTAAACAATTTACCAACAAAAATGTGAAAATTGCATAACTAGTACATGAATGCCACAAAGGTCGGGGAAAACTGGATAATGTCGGGGGTTAAAAAACACCATTACGGGAAAGAAGATGACGTGGTACTGATTTAATTTGTTGAACTATTTCAATTACTCAATCAAGACGCCTTGGACAAATCGATCATCGGTGCCTACTGTTTGTAAGTACTAATTCTGTAATTAAGTCTCTAGCTATCTCACCTTGTTTATTGCATGTATAATCATACTATATTATGCAGAATGAAGATTCTCGAATGCAGAAGAGGACAAATCTATGACATTGGGTTCATTGACCCATATTTTGTTCATGAAGCTAATCTAAAAAGAGACCCCAGGATACAGAGGATAATATTGTACATGTTTTAGGATTTCAAGAAACCAGAAGGGAAATACTATTTCCTTACAACTTTGAGTGAGTATTATTGTCTTATATACACTTTCTATTTCTCTTACTCGATGTTAAGTGTATAATTGATGAGTTATGCATGCACAGATTTCACTATATTCTGCTAATCATTCAACCTGACCAAGGGCGGGTACTAGTCATGGACTCGAAACATAAACCCCTTGATACGTGAGCGTACATGCAGATGATGCTCCAGCGGTAATTCTAATCATTACGTCACTATATCGCCAACGTTCGTGAATTTCCTGATATCAAGTAATTAATAACTTCTTTTATTCATTTTTTTCGCCGTGCAGCGCTTGGAAATAGTTCACCAAGAAGGCTAGGGATGTTTGGAAAGAGGATCTTATATTTAAACCACTAGATGTAAGTACCACTAGCTAGATCCACACATCTATTTGATTCTAGTTTTGATACCATTATCATGCTTGATTATTATTTTGATTGAACTTTGTTCTCGTAAAGTGCCTGACGCAGGGATCCGGAAATAATTTATGTGGATACCATATTTGCGAGTTCATCCGTCAGACGTGTTGTGAGAAGAGCAGAAGTTTAGAGCAACTTCACGTATGTAAACAATTTTCATAGTTTTTTATTACCATCAAATTGGGTTTATTTTTATTCATATAGGTTGATTCCTTCTTTAAATCAGATCGAACGGTTGCGGAACGGTCTTCTATCAAAGGGTCGCGCACAAGCAATTCCGAAGAAATTGGCAGATCCTTGGATGCAGAGGTCATAAATCCAAAAGGAGAATACCATGTGGACTTGGGTGTATAATGCAATAGGGACCATACAAAGAGCTTATTTTGTATGTATATATACATGAAACCCGTGTATCGAATGTAATATGTTCGACACTTCGATCTCTATAGTCATGATGATGTTATGTAATATAATGGTTCCTTCATTGATGAGTGCAAAATAAAAAATAAAAAGGAAACAATATAAATAAATTCTCTGTCGCGGCAGAGAAATGTGCCAAATTGCTGCCACGGCAGAGACAGATCTGTTCCGGTTCGTAACACGAACCGGGGAGGATGCTCTTCCTCCCCTCGCACCATGCAGCGGCCACGTGGAGCCCTTTTTATCCCGGTTCGTGACCGAACCGGGACTAAAGGGTGGGGGCTTTAGTCCCGATTGCCCGTCCTGGTTCGGTAACCGGGACTAAAGCCCCTTACGAACCGGGACCAAAGTCCCTGCTTCCACTAGTGTGCATATCTATTCTCAGAATTTCCATCAGAACAAGCTACTGATGTAAGCAAAAGATGATCCAGCACAACTTATTGCTTTATTGATTTTAGAAATTCTTGTACCTCCAAAATAACATGGAAATACTTAGATTAAACGAAATTTCTAGAAGGGATTTCTTAGCCACTGTAATGAAATTTGATGATGAACCTAAGAAAACAATTTTGTATTAAGGTTGAGCTTTATTGCACCTACTTGTGTAGAGCGTGCCATTAATTGCGGCATACACATTGATCTTTCATAAATTATGCCATGTGTATCAACAATCTAACCCTTGCGTGATAGTATGCTTTATGGAACCGTCGATAGAAGGGGTGGATCTTCACATCCAATTCAAGTTCTCTCAAAACTTCTTGAGGAAATAACACAGTTGAAAGTAATTAAGGGAAAGCAATAGTGGAATGCTTTATCATGGAGGGAAGGGTTTTTCAATCTTTCTTCTGGCTCCCTAGGAGTGGAAAGTTAACTTGTACTCATTTGTTGTTTTCTTCCTTTTTTTCCTCCTGGTCACGTTTGTTCTACTCCCTCAGACCCATATTAGTTGACTTGGATTTGTCTAGATTTGAATGAATCTAGACACTATTTAGTATATAGGTTCATCTAAATTTTGACAAATCCAAATCAACTAATATGGGTCGGAGGGAGTATAAGACTTTCGCCATTTCACTTTCCCTCTACTAATATAATACATGCCAAGATTTTGCATGGTTCAAAAGGAAAAGTTCTGAGAATTTGGCATTCTTACCTGAATCCAGTAGAAGAATGTAATTAGCTACTCCCTCCATTTCAAAATATAAGATGTTATAGGTTTGTGAAGAAAATGAATCTAGACTTTTTTTAGTGTGTAGATTCATCCCAAAGTTAAGTGAACCTACATACTAAAACAAGTCTAGATTCATCTTCTTCACAAACCTAAAACATCTTACATTTTGAAACGGAGGAAATATATACGAAAATAATCATGCAACGAGTCTGAGAACATAATGTGACCCGGTGCTTCCACATGGACCTTAAACATATAAGTTTATAGTTAGGCGACGTTGGCACATTGTTTCACTACTTCACATCCTCCCATATACTCTTGTTATCTCTATCTTACCGAGGAGGAAAAGGCAAAGTAAGATATTTACTAGACCATTGGATCTTACCTGCATTTTATGTTTTACCAATACTTTAATGTCCAGGTTCCTCCACTAGTGGAAACGAGGCTTTTTGTTGAGCCTGGGCTTTAACACCGGTTGTTTTACGAACCGGTGTTAAAGGGGGGCCGTACCAGCGTGGCCCGTGCAGCAAAAATGAGCCCCCCTTTAATACCGGTTCGTGGCACGAACCGGTGTTAAAGGCCCCTGCACCAGTGGCCCGCGCAGCCCCCCTTTAACACCGGTTCGTGGCTTGAACTGGTGTTAAAGGGGGGGCTATATAAGACACCGCAGCCCATACCCCACTCTTCCATTTTTTTCACTATCTCATTTTGGAGCCTAGCAAGAGGGTGTGAAGTGTTCTAGTCTGTGTTTTTTTCATATGCACAAGAGGTGTTCGGTGAAATGCCCGAGAGCTTAAAATAAGTTTTCTCGTTGCTCTTTCCTTCTCGGTCAAGGTCGGCAACTATCCTTTCATGTGTCATTGATGTACTATATATATAAATGGTCATCTCCCTATTAATTTTTGATATATACTATATATTAATGCAGATGAACCGGAAATTGATGTACGGTGACCGCCGCACTTCCGAGTACATTACGGGCCTCCAAAATTTCATCGTTGTGGCTAATGCAAACCGTGGTCACAATGGTTTTATGTGATGTCCGTGTGTTCACTGTCAGAACAAGAAAGACTACTCAAATACCAGAACCATTCACGCCCACCTGCTTCGATCCGGTTTCATGCCCAGCTATAATTGTTGGACCAAGCACGGAGAAAAGGGGTTGTGATGGAAGACAACGAAGAAGAAGAGGATGATGACAACTATCATAATATGTATCCTGAATATGATGATACTGCAACGGGGGTAGATAATAAAGATCAAGAGGCAGCAGATGGGCCCGCTGATGATGATCTTGGTCGGGCCATTACTGATGCAAAGGAAGAATGTGAAACTGAAAAAGAGAAGGAGAAGCTGGAGCAGATGTGAAAGGATCACAAAACATTGTTGTACCCAACTTGCGAAGATGGCCACAAAAAGCTAGGTACCACACTAGATTTGCTGCAATGGAAGGCAGAGAACGGTGTGACTGACAACGCATTTTCAAAGTTGTTGGTAAAAATGAAGAATCTTCTTCCAAGAAATAATGAGTTGCCCGACAGTACATACCAAGCAAAGAAGGTTGTCTGTCCTCTAGAATTAGACGTGCAGAAGATACATGCCTACATTAATGACTGCATCCTCTACCGCGGTGAGAAGTACGAGAATTTGGATGCATGCTCAGTATGCACTGCACTACGGTATAAGATCAGACGAGACGATCCTGGCGATATTGAGGGCGAGGCCCCTAGAAAGAAGGTTCCTGCCAAGGTTATGTGGTATGCTCCTATAATACCACAGTTAAAACGTCTCTTCAGAATTAAAGAGCATGCCAAGTTGTTGCGATGGCACATGGAAGACCGTAAGAAAGACGCGATGTTGAGACATCCCGCTGATGGGTCACAGTGGAGAAAAGTCGAGCGAGAGTACCCGGACTTCGCACGTGACGCAAGGAACTTAAGGTTTGGTCTAAGTACAGATGACATGAATCCTTTTGGTGAGCAGAACTGCAGTCACAGCACCTGGCCTGTGACTCTATGTATCTATAACCTTCCTCCTTGGTTATGTATGAAGAGGAAGTTCATTATAATGCCAGTGCTCATCCAAGGCCCAAGGCAACCCGGCAACGACATTGATGTGTACCTAAGGCCATTAGTTGAAGAACTTTTACAGCTGTGGGCCAAACCAGGTGTACGTATGTGGGATGAGCACAAAGGGGAGCCATTTGACCTACGAGCATTGCTTTCGTAACCATCAATGATTGGCCTCTCTTAGTAACATTTCAGGGCAGACAAACAAGGGATACAATGCATGCACACACTGTTTAGATAAGACTGAAAGTGTATATTTGGATAAATGTAAGAAGGTTGTGTACCTAGGGTATCGTCGATTTCTTCCGAACCTGCATCCAGTAAGAAAGAAAGGCAAGCATTTCAAACGTCTGGCAGAACCCCGGAGGAAGCCTGTCCTCCGTACCGGTGAGGACGTATTTGGTATGGTTAAGGACCTAGAAGTAATCTTTGGAAAAGGTCCTGGCAGTCTATCTGTTCCGAATGACGATGCCGAACACGCGCCCATGTGGAAGAAGCAATCTATATTTTGGGAACTACCCTATTGGAAAGTCTTAGAGGTCCGCTCTTCAATCTACGTGATGCATGTGACGAAGAATGTTTGCGTGAACCTTCTAGCCTTCCTAGGAGTGTATGGGAAGACAAAAGATACACCGGAAGCACGGCAGGACCAGCAACGTCTGAAAGACCCTGAAGAGCCTATGCATCCTGAGAACGAGAAGGGTAAACGATGCCACTTAACTCCTGCCATCTACGCTCTTACCAAAGCAGAGAAGGAAATCTTTTTTGAATGTCTGAGCAGTATCAAGGTCCCGTCTGGCTTCTCGTCGAATATAAAGGGAATAATAAATATGGCAGAGAAAAAATTCCAAAACCTGAAGTCTCATGACTGTCACGTGATTATGACACAATTTCTTCCGATTGCATTGAGGGGGCTTCTACCTAAAAATGTTCGAGTACCCATTGTGAAGCTATGTGCATTCCCCAATGCAATATCTCAGAAGGTAATCGATCCAGAAAGCCTACCAGGGTTACAGACAGATGTGGACCAATGTCTTGTCAGCTTTGAGTTGGTGTTCCCACCATCCTTCTTCAATATTATGACGCATCTCCTGGTTCACCTAGTAGAATAGATTGCCATTCTCAGTCCTGTATTTCTACATAATATGTTCCCCTTTGAGAGGTAAATGGGAGTCTTAAACAAATATGTTCATAACCGTGGTAGGCCAGAAGGAAGCATCTCCAAGGGCTATGTAACAGAGGAGGTCATTGAGTTCTGTGTTGATTTTATTCCTGACCTTAAGGCGATTGGTGTTCCAGAATCACGACATGAGGGGAGACTGCGTGGAAAAGGCACTCTAGGATGTAAAGCAATGATATGTAGGGACGGGCATTCTCTCAATCAAGCACACTACATAGTTTACAAAGATCTATCTTGGTTGCCCCGTATATCAATGAACACAAGAATTTAATACGCCTCAAACACCCGGGGCAGTCTGATGAATGGATTATAAGTGAACACATGGCGAGTTTTGGCGGCTGGCTGCAAAGACTTCTCACGAATAACACCACTGTTGGGGATCAGCTGTACTTGTTGGCCAGGACACCATCTTCGTCTGTATGTACTTTCCAAGGGTACGAGATAAATGGGAATACATTTTACACGATAGGCCAAGATAAAAAGAGCATCAACCAAAATAGTGGTGTCCGCTTCGATGCAGTAGAAGACAATGGGCAAAAGACCATGTATTATGGGTTCATAGAGGAGATATGGGAACTTGACTATGGACCTAATTTTAAGGTCCCCTTGTTTCGATGCAAATGGGTCAAGCTAATAGGAGGAGGGGTTGAGGTAGACAAGAAGTACGGAATGACAACAGTGGATCTAAAAAATCTTATAAAGGTAGACAAGAACTTAGATGAACCATTCGTCTTAGCCAATGATGTGGCTCAGGTTTTCTTTGTGAAGGACATGTCTACCAAACCGAAAAAAAAAGAAAAAATAAGCAAACAGATTCATCACACGATGAGCCAAAGCGTCACATAGTTCTTTAAGGGAAAAGAAACATCGTGGGAGTGGAGGACAAGACAGACATGTCAGAAGATTATAATAAGTTTGATGAAATTCCGCCCTTCAGAGTGAAGACTGACCCAACCATCATGTTAAACGGTGCTGATACTCCATGGTTACGGCCGACGCGATCATAAGATTGACTATATGTATTAATTGAGCCATTTTTGGCACACATATGTATCTCAACATGGAAATCAATGTCATATATCTTCTGTTAATAGTATATGTATTAAATGAGCCATTTTTCTTCCTACCATCTCTTCCCGCCATTTTTCTTCCCGCCAGTTCTTCCCTCCAGCCATTTCTCACTATATATATGTAGGGTTGGCCTCCATTGTCATTGCACATCTCTAGACTCATATCTGCAACCTCATCACTCTTTCCCATGGCTTCCACCGTAGCACTAACCCCCAGGGAGGCGGAGGCGCTTTGCGCCTCGAACTACCCCTGCCCGTCGGGCTACTGTGTCCCCGTCGGCTGGATGCTGAGCGCCGGAGGCGTGCCGGTTCCTCCTGTCACTCTAGGTGTGGCGTGCCGGATGGCCATCACGAACCACTACTACTTCGAGCTCACGCCGGAGCAGCGGAGGAATCCCAGATGGCATCCCGACTATTTCCCTACTTGGAAAGCCTTCTTCGTGGATCGGCGTGAGAGGACGCTCGCCAGGCACGAGGAGGACGGCCCACCTCCTCCGAACTTCAACGAGGCCATCCGTCGGCTATGGTGGCGCGGTCGGACTCTCCAGAGCGTCATGGCCTATGACACTGCCGCCGACTCTAACCCCCGTCTGCGCTACCCTCAAGTCCAACCCACGCGTACTCAGCCTTCAAGGTTCAATTACGGCGACCCGACGACGACAGCGATGACGGCGGCAACGAGTATGACGACTACAGTGGCGAGTATTACAGGTGTAGGCAGGAGCATGACTGAATCACTCCAACATTTCGAAACAAGTTCGGCCGATTGTTACTTAATCTGGCCATGTATCTTAATTTTCAGTTCTTTTATGTATCTTAATTTTCAGTCGCGCTTTATGTAACTTACTATTAGTTGCATTCTGTATTTTAATTCCAGTTCTATCTCCTTCACAAAATGACCTATCTCATTCGAGGTTTCTTGGCTTTCGGTTCAAAAGACAAATTCCTGCCGAATCGGCAGGAAGTGGGTCAGATATGAACTACAGGTACATGATACGATGCTCATGATTTTTTACAAAAATCATTTTTAGGTTCACAATATGCTATTTTATCAAAAATCCAATGCAAGTAGAGCGAATCTTGGCCTCGATCTAAGAATCTTCATGCCCATTGTTCGATAAAGTTTGACGATAGTTTAAAACAGGAATAAAAAATAAAAAAAGATCGAAACAGTGCGAAACCTTCGCGTGGTGTTATATTATGTGAAATAGTTAGAAGGAAAAATCTCAAACTTGGTATATTGATTATGTCTCAAAAAAACCTTCACAAAATGACCTATCTCATTCGAAGTTTCTTGGCTTTCGGGTCAAATGACCAATGTTATGGCTAGAATCAAGGCATAGTTTATGATAATATGGCCATATTGTGCATACATGTGCATCATGGCATGGCAAACAATTATGCAAGAGGAAGTTGTCCTTTTTATCGCACCAAAAAGGCATTTTCCATTTTCCGAGCATAAAAACGAACGGTTTTGTGAAGCAACCACCAAATGGCTAATTCAAAAAACCACCACCACATTTTATAAAAATACTATACCACCTTATATGGATAATGTACCAACAGGGAGATCTGAAACCTTTCCGTCCACCTCTGGTGAAAAAGACAAATTCCTGCTGAATCGGTAGGAAGTTGGTCAGATATGAACTACAGGTACATGATACGATGTTCATGATTTTTAAAAAAAATCATTTTTAGGTTCACAATATGCTATTTTATCAAAAATCCAATGCAAGTTGAGCGAGGCTTGGCCCCGAGCTAAGAATCTTCATGTCCGTTGTTCGACAAAGTTTGACGATAGTTTAAAACGGGATAAAAAAATAAAAAAAGATCGAAACAGTGCGAAACCTTCGCGTGGTGTTATATTATGTGACATAGTTAGAAGGAAAAATCTCAAACTTGGTATATTGATTATGTCTCAAAAAAACCTTCACAAAATGACCTATCTCATTCGAGGTTTCTTGGCTTTCGGGTCAAATGACCAATATTATGGCTAGAATCAAGGCATAGTTTGTGATAATATGGCCATATTGTGCATACATGTGCATCATGGAATGGCAAACAATGTTGCAAGAGAAAGTTTTCCTTTTTATCGCACCAAAAAGGCATTTTCCATTTTCCGAGCATAAAAACGGACGGTTTTGTCAAGCAACCACCAAATGTCTAATTCAAAAACCACCACCACATTTTACAAAAATACTAGACCCCCTTATATGGACAATGTACCAACAGGGGGATCTGAAACCTTTCCGTCCACCTCTGGTGAAAAAGACAAATTCCTACCGAATCGGTAGGAAGTGGGTCAGATATGAACTACAGGTACATGATACGATGCTCATGATTTTTTACAAAAATCATTTTTAGGTTCACAATATTTCTTATGTTCAAAGTTTTAGGGTTTGTCTATTTTATTTTTGTTTGAATTGAATAATCAAAATTTATATGTAAGTGTTTTAATCATTTTGAAAAAATTCATCTAAAGTAAATATAAAATGTTTTTACATGAATGGATAGATATTGTTTTTCTGAAAATTATGATGTATTATTCATATTTTTCTGAGTTGAAATAAAAAAGATATGAATTTTCTAAATTCTATCCTATTTTTTGAATTAAAAATGCCCCCACCCCTTTAATGCACGAAATAAATGTCCCCCTTTAACACCGGTTCTAGCCAGGAACCGGTGTTAAAGGGGGGTGCATCTATTTTGTTTTCGCGCTCGCACCCCCCCCCCCTTTAACACCGGTTCGTGGCTGGAACCGGTGTTAAAGGGGGGTACGGGCGCGAAACGAATTCCCCCCGCCCCGTTAACACCGGTTCCAGCCATGAACCGGTGTTAAAGGGGGGGTTATAACTCGTGCCTTCCTCTTCCTTCTCCCTCCCAGCCAGATCGAAAAGCGCGCACAGAGGAAATTAAGCAGAGGAGAGCCGTCGCCGTCCAGCCCACGTCGTCGCCACCCTCGTCGTCGCCATCCCACGGGAGCGCCGTCGCCCCACTCGCCGCGCGCGAGCTGTCGCCGTCCACGTACCCTCGCCGTCCAGCCCTCGCCGTCGCTGCCCTTGCCGTCGCCATCCCGCGGGAGCGCCGTCGCCCCCCTCGTCACGCGCGAGCCGTCGCCGTCCACACCGCCCTCGCCGTCGCCGTCGCTCTCGCCCACACCGCGGGATATAAGTAAGATTGTTCACAAGATATTTTTGGGACCAATTTGGAGAATAATGATGGATCTTATTTTGATGACAATGCTTACTATATTATTGATGTTACTCTTACTCCTATTAATGAGAATGTCAATTTGGAATAAATTGATAATGATATGAATAATTATATGCTTGAGGCAATTTCCTCTATTAAGGATGCATGCTTTATCCCTATTACTTATGATGATGGTCATGATCTAAAAATGTTGTTTGCTTACAAAATTCATATGCTTAGGAAGAGGATAAGTTTCAATGGTATTCATGTTTTGTGTTGTTCATTGTTTAATGTTTCAAAGTGTTATCATCCATGATTGATCCATGTGAACACCACTAAAAATAAAAAAATCTATCCGCCCCCTCCCCCCTCGATCTCGCGCCGAGCAGGTGTTGGTGGCGTAGTTGTAGTACTTCTTCTCGGAGGCCACGGCGTCTGACGCGTTCCAGGCTATGTATATTGTATTGTATGTGTATTGTATATGCAGTAGAACAAGTGGCATATGTGTATATATATTTGTATGTGTATGTATATATGCATATTGTATTGTATGTGTATTATATATGCATGTGTATATTTTGTGCCACGCCGACGACCACCGCCACCATTATGCCGTCGACCCTGACCTCCTCTGTCCTCGCTGAGCCTACACACACGTCGAGGGTGATTCTCCCATTTTAGGTAGCCCATCACGTCGTGCTGGTTCGAACGCACACCCCCACGCATCCCGGCCCCGCTCTCGCCCTAGCGTCGCCACCTCTCGTTGTCAATATAGCATTATAATAACCATGCTATGTTAATCAACTTTCATGAAAAGTTAATTAGAAGAAGTAAATGTACTCTCTCATATGAATCCGAGGTTTCTCTGAATTAGGGTTTGAAATGACCAAGCATGTATTAGGGTTACATTTCAATACTTTTAACATGTCATATCATCATCCTTGCTTGAGCATTTTAATAGATGTATTACTGATATTTGTGTGATAATATTATTGTTTTAGAAACTATGGATCCACTTAGTAGAAACTTTGAAGAAGAAGAAATAATGGAGAACATTATCCATGAGGACACCTCACAATATCTGAACTTGGAGGGACATGATGATAGCTCAAGTAGTCATGGAGAAGATGAAGACTCCGGTGAACGCAATTTAGTGATTACAAAGTCCGGCGAGGTATATGCATTGATTAAGCCTCTACTGACTTCCACCAACAATCTTCTTCTACATGTATTAATTAACACTTCTTTCTTCTTTTAGCCCTCTGGATCGACCAGCCAGGAACAATCTTCTTCTACAAAAAAGAGCAGGCGAGGCGCAAGCCATCGGTTGAAAGATCGTGCAAAGTTCACGATCGAAGCAGTCCGTGTTGATGGCAGGCCGATGGAGCCCAAGAAGGCCGTAGACAAATTTGTACGTCTGGCTGGAGTTCTTGTTAGGGACCAAATCCCAATCATAATTGAATATTGGAATAAGCCAAAGAAGGGCGACGGTACCTTTATCGATGAAAGATCCAAAAAAACGCTTTGAAATTCGTTGTTGGTAAATTTCACCCTTCCACCAGAGAAGGATGAAAACAAACTGGTTATAAAGGAAAAGGTCAAAGAGTGGACTCTAAAGAAGATGGCTGACGCTTTCTGCAACTGGAAGACAAAATTGAACAAATTTGTCAAAGCTCGCGAGACTCCAAATTTCGAAGACGCATATTATGCGAAGATAAGACATCACTGGACCGAATTTGTGGCATATAAAAAAGGTGATATAGCTAAAAAGAGGTCAGAAACCAATACACTAAATGCCCAGAAGAAGGAATATCACCAGAGGACGGGGTTAGGTGGCTACATATCTCAAAGGCCTAAGTGGGAGGAAGCTGAGAAGGCCCTGCGCGCTAGAGGGATCACACCCCAGACAGATGGGTGGGACCTACGTGCAAAGACTTGGTTCTACGAAATCGGGGCAAGGTTGGACCCAGAAACAGGATTGTGTATCTTCCCAACCCTCCTTGCCAAACCCGTCACTGAACTCATCACGGCATACGAGGAAACAGCCGCCAGGACCTTCCATCCCGACAGAGAGAATGACCAGCTCACACGCGTCATCGGTAAAAAAGAACACCCTGGACATGCACGAGGCATAGGGGGTATGACGTGGAAGGATGGGTTTGCCGAGTGGAGCGACTCTTAAAGATGGCGCGGCAGAAAAGAAAAAGAGCGTACAGAGCGAATGACACAAATAGAACATGCACTTGTGGCGCTGCAGGCGCAAGTGAATGCACAACAGAGCCATCAAGCTACCGACCCATATCAGCGGCACGAAGAGCCTGCATTGGAAGCTGCCGACGGCCCAGACTCTGCGCGGAAAAGCAGCGTGGCTTCCACGGAGAATGTGAAGCCCACGCTTGAAATGGCGGGTCCTTGATACCCCGTGGATGAGATCACGGAGAGCGAACATGCTGAGCTGCATGTGAGATTAATGGGCTTATCCATTAAGGTGGCTGTCGGCTATGCCTTACCTCCTGTAGCTGGTGGAACTTACCACTGCCGACCGATTCCAGATGGCTATGCTATTGTCGGGGTGGATGAGGTTGTGAAGGAATATGAGGAAGCATAGCTTGACCATGCTACATGTGAAGGGGAAACTCAACTCAAATTTGCAGTGAAAACAACCATTCTTTGGAAGAAGGAACACATCATGCTTCCAAATTGGAGGCCACTGGCACCCCCGCCGTCTCCATGGCCGTGATCTGAGCCGCTTCAGCCATCTCCTGCGCGACAGCCATCTCCGGCGCTTCAGCCATCTCCTGCACGGTGGCCATCTCCAGTGCGCCAGCCATCTCCTGCCCGTCAGCCATCTCCGGCGCTTCAGCCATCTCCTCAGCGGAAGCGAAAGAGCACTGCCACGAAGAGCATCACTAGCACTGCCACAAAGAAATCCGCAGGAAACCGTATGCCAAAGAGTTCAAAAAACTACGTCCCGCAGCCTTCCGCCAAGCCATTGCCGGTTTTACCGTGGAATCGCAGCGACGAGGAGACCAATAGGATCTCGGAAGAAGAGGTCAAGAAATTCTTTGCACCTAGACGGGCCGAGCCAATGGAGAAAATAGATCCGGCGGTGGTGGAGAAGTTTTACAAAAATCTTTTGAAACCTGAAACCCCACTTGTGCCGGACTACGAGCGCCATATTTTGAAGGGGATGCAAGGCGTCGTAGGGAGACTGAAAGTAGCAGTCGTGCGGCACCCCAGAAAACAGTTCCCATGCTCGGAGAGCAGGAAAACCAATCATGCGCCCCGCTCCAAGTGTTCGACACACGGGACGCTCCTCCCGTAAATGATTACGAGGCAGAGCTACAAAGAAAGGCCAATGAGATGGGGATGACTTACATTGCATACTTGAATATCATGGGAGACAACTTGCCCAAAGGCGATGCCAACCCCATACAGCCATGGAAGTATGGGAAGAATCTCGTCAAGAAAGAGGAGCTCAAGAATCTACCAACAAAGATGTTGCACAAGTGGTACCTTGATTTCTGCAAGACGAGAAATGAAGAATGGATCACGACGCATATAAGAGATCAGATTTTCTTGTGCGGAGACGACGAGATCGACTTCAACATTCAAGACTTGCATTTTCTATTCAATCAGAAGGAACTCGACAAAGCTGCCATCAGCCTTTATTGTGTGTAAGTACTATTTCTATAATTTCTATCTCATCTCATTCACTTCATTAATTGCATGTATATATATATGCTCACCATATATGTATATACTATTATGCAGGAAAAAGGTTATGGAATGCATGAAAGGAGGACCTTTTGACATTGGGTTCGTTGACCCAAATAGAGTTCATGAAGAAGTGGTAAGAACCAAACCCGGGCAAACAGAAGATTACTTGCTAAGGTCTTTACTGAGACAACAAATCAAAAGGGAAATACTATTGCCTTACAACTTCTAGTGAGTACTGTTACCCTCTCTTGTACACATTCTGTTTCGGCTTACTCGATGTTAAGTGTAACTGATGATGAGTTATGCGTGCGTAGGTTCCACTTTATTTTGCTAGTCATTCAACCTGACTCAGGAAAAGTCCTTGTCATGGACTCGTTACGAAAATAAAAAGAGCTATGGGCAGACTTTAGAGAGATGCTCCAGAGGTAATTTCAATCATATTATCGCACTAGATCGGCAACTTTCGTGACAACAAGTAATTAATTACTCCTTTATCCATTTTCTTTGCCGGACAGGGTTTGGAAAAGGTTCACGGACAGGGCCGTGGGTGAATGGTCAGAAGAACTAAAATTTGTAGACCAAAATGTAAGTAATACTAGCTAGTTAGGTCTGCGTATCTCTTTGATTCTACTTCCAATTTCATTATATCATGCTTTATTGATTATTATTTTGATCGAACTCTCTATTCTCGTAAAGTGCGCGCATCAGGGACACAACAATAACTTATGTGGGTAATATGTTAGTGAGTTTATTCGCAACACGATATGTGCGACGGGCCAAGCCGCACGAAAACAACTTAGAGTAAGTAAACAAAGTACACACCATTATTTTATTACCATCAATTGTGTTGAGTTTTATTCTTATATATATTGACCCCATTCTTCATATATATTCAGATCGAACGGACGTGGGACCAACTCCTACCATTTGACCGCATACGAGCCATTCAAGAGGAATTGGCGGGGTTCATACTTGATGAGATCGTCACGCCTGGCGGACAACTCTTTAGATATCCAAAAACTCTTTAGATGCTTGAACGTGTTTGTCTTGTACTTGATGCTTCAACGTTTACGGAGAATACCACACAATGGCGATGTTTGTGTATAATAATAGTTGCTTAATTATCCATGTACTCGTATGTACCGACGACGATGTATGTGTATATACCGCTCCCGATTGATTCCCCCCTCCCCTCCTCCCGTCCCCACCGCACCGCAGAAATACGCCCAGAATGGGGCGGCGGCAGAACTCTGTCGCGGCAGAGATTTAGGCCGTTTTCCAGCCGCAGCAGAGAACCTTTAACACCGGTTCGTGTTACGAACCGGTGTTAAAGGGGGGGCTGAGCGCTGTGGCAGCCCCACGTGCGCCACCCTGTAAGAACCGATGTTAAAGGGGGGCTCTAACACCGAACCCCCAACAGCGGTTCTGGAACCGCTGTTAGAGGCCTCTACGAACCGGTGTTAGAGGCCTCGTTTCCACTAGTGCTCGTATCTTATGGCATAAATATTAAGTTTTTATCTGGTCCAATGATATAATAAGTTCTGATTATTTGGCGAAATGTGGTAGCCGGAAGGAGTTGAAATAAATTTTAAAACAAAAAAAAATACATATCAGTTAACAACCTAAAAAATTGTTGAGATAATCGTTTAGTATGAATTAGCCCAATGATGCAAATATGGAAAATTTTGGACATACTAGTCTAGGCTTAACTCGTTCTTTTCCTACCACAATACCCCATGTAAAGAAGTTCAATGCAGTTGTGCTCACAAATATTGACTGCAGCTTGTAAGCTCCCACCAATAGGGTATTATGAACTGAAAAGCACTGAAGAGTAGAGTACAAAAATAAACTTTGCTTCTTACTTGTGCTCACGTACTATCCAACTAAATAGCAGTTCACACTGGCATTGCTAAGGATAGCTCATACTTTTGCCTCTAGCTAGTTCTGGCTAAATAGCAGTTGACACTGACATTGAAAACATGGGACAAAACACACATTAGTCAGTAGAGAAAATATTCTTAGGAGTGAAATGGAAAAGGAAAAAAAGGAAAGTAAAGAACAAAAACTTGTTCCATACCATACCTCTATAATCAAGCATGTGACTAAAAATACGATTTAGAGAGATCATATCAAATATCAACTTCGTAGTCAAGAAGACACATCAATCCAAATTCTCTTATAAATTCACAATCACACGACTTTTCTCTGTATATATTTTTTTTTATTTCACACGGATCAGAGGACCACAAGACATAAGTAAATATTTTACAGAGTTGCGGATTTGAACTGATTATTTTACAAGCATCTAGGCCATGTTCAGGAAAAACGAGAAGATTAACTACAATGTCTAAAGAAACGTAGATAACTTCCACCTTATAAGCGCCCGAGCAAATATACTTGATGAAATTCTTTAGTCCTTTGGTATGACGCCTATGAACATGGTTGTCCCAAAAAGCACTTCCGATGAGGAACTTCACCACACATCCCATGCCTAAGAGTAACAGAGGAGCGAAGCTAGATGTGGCATGCTATTTGAGTATACATAGAGATGCTCGACAACGAAAGCATAGGACGGGTATGGTGTATATCGGGCTGATGGATGTCTCACATCGGTCATGCTCCATTTTTTTGGGGACAAAGATTTGGATCTATTTCATGAGATCTAGTACAAATTACACCGAACATAATAAAAATTATATCAAGGTGTTTGGACCACCTAACGACCACTACTGCCGCCAGAGCAAGCCGTTGACGCGTCGTTGTCGCCGCTACCTTACCGGAGACGGTCTGACGTTAGTCAAGAAGTCTTTGTCCATGTGCCTCTAAGGACTAGCACCCCAGAGCTGAAATCGTCGTCATTGAACCCTTTGAATTGATCCAAAGCTTCAAACACAAAATCTATGACACATGTAGACTGGATGAGATTGACCACTCCATGGAAGTAGCGACTAGATGAATCCCCGCCCCCCTCAGCGTCACCGGTGAGATCGCCGCCGATGAGGAGGTAGGTATTCCTTATTCTTGTCCCGCACAACGCCGATGTAGCCATCGTAGCGTCTATGACAGTTGACCGAACTCTAACTTTAGGGACGCTTCTATAGCGGCGAGTGCAGGTCTGAGGTCCCCCACCCCCTCCCGTAGCTGGAGCGGCAAGCAGAGTAGGCAAGCACACTTTGATTTCCGATTGTAGACGGCGAAGAAGAGGGACAGATGGTGGTGGCGGGCTAGGGTTTCACAAGATAGTGTTGTTGATAGAGAAAAATTGCAGACAATTAGTTGGAGAATGTGGAAAACACGATATCTTATGGAAAAAATATGTCGAGAAGAATACCAAGTTGTAGACGAATCGAGTCCATTTTGTGATGAATAAGTTATAATTGTTTAGCTGTATGAGCTTCTGTTACACTATTTTGCAACTTGCTTTGCTGATCATGTTGAATTATCCGGTAATTAATTGTATGAACCATCGCTTTAGGATTCCCCTAACTGGATCGCTCAGTAGGCCATAGCCTTGCCACCATCTGCGGACCACCCGAGTTAGCCGGATGCTATATGGTGTTACCCGCAACACCAGTGCAATTGGCGTTTGACCATAGGGTAGCATGTTGATGCAGAGTCATTACATATTTTCTTTAGTTTTAAAATGGTTGATACATGTATTAACCCTATGTGACCCATGATGCAATCTTCCGTAAAACATTGGTTGTCAAGTAAAGTAACAAAGGCTATGATATTTGGCGACTATGATAAGTACTCCCTCCGTCCGCAAATAAGTGTACATCTACAAAATACTAGACAAATTAGTTCTCTCTCTTTTTTTACGAGGCTTTATCAATTAAAAAAAAAGAGAAGAATGAGGATTGGTGGATGATATGGAGGAGAAGAATGAAGATTGGAGGATGAGGTGGGGGAGTGATTACGAGGAGCTAATTGCATTTATTGAGTGCCTTGGTATTATAGATGTACACTCTTTTTTAGATAAATTTTGAGTGCTAGATGTACACTTATTTACGGACGGAGGGAGTACGAGTTTAATTTTCCACCCCTAGGTGACGTCGGTGGGATTATGGAGATGGCAACACTGATTTCGGCATTTGGGAAGAAGGGCATAAGCGATCTTAAGCATTTAGTAATTTCTTTCTTTAATAAAAACTGAGGCAGTCCTGAATAGTGTCTATCATAACAGTAGTGTTGTGAAGGCAATAACGAGACAGGAAAAAGGCCTTGATCTTCGGCCAACGTCTCCATGCATGACTCCAGCCCTAGCCACGGAGAGCCTTTGAACACCGGTTATTCTAGAACTCGCTTTTGTAGTAAGAGAATCCAAGTAGAATACGTAGGGATGTGTTGTCCGCTTCAGTTTATATATGTGCATGGATATCCACATATCGAATTAGTCACCGACTAGGACTGGGATAGCCTCAAGCTAGCTGTACTATTTATACATGTGTATCTATCCTGGCCCTGCAAGATAAGTCCAGGCACGAGAACTTCTCTGTATCTAGCTAGCTGCTCGTGCAAAATCGATCTAGCTGCTCGTGATCTCGCCGGCCGGGCCACAACAATCCTCTCCGATCGATCGATCTGAGAGAGAGGATGCAGATCCACGTGTGGATGGTATTTAGGCAATATACGAATCCCTGACCCTGGACGTGGAGGGGAGCGACACGGTGGAGAGCGTGATGGCCAAGATCCACCACCGGATCGGGCTGCCCATCAAGAAGCAGCGCCTCCTCATTACCTACAGAGGGCGGCCGAAGCAGCTTGTAGAGGAACGCACACTGGCCGCGGACTACGACATCGTCGACGGCTCCAGGTTGACTCTTTTGGTGCGCTTGGGGGGCGGCCCCGGCAAATGCCCGGGATGCGAGGCTTCTGCGGCCATGTGGCGGGAGCTGCAGCGGAAGCACGCCAAGGACGACAAGGAGGGATCCTCATCTACGGACGATCCAAACGTTTAAATCTTGGAGTGATTGATTTAGCCCGATTTTGAGATCAACTAGCGTCAGATTCGTATTTAGTCTATCTTGTACAACCAGTACTTTTATTTAGTTGTTGTTAAGTATTCAGAGTGAGTTGTTTGGCGTACCCTAATTTGATTCTCTCCAACAGGCTGCCTTTTATCTCTGCGCCATCGATTAATAGGCCACTCTTTTCCTTGTACTACTCCCAGACCACGCATGCATGCATGCCAAGGCAATGAGATACTCCATAGTTGTTATTTTGTACGATGATGTATTATTCACGCCTATATTTTATTATTTCTACTCCCTTTGTTTTAAAATATAAAATGTTTTAGTCTTTTTCTAAAACATACATATCTAGGCGCTTTTATGTATAGTTTCATCTATTTTGTTTGAACATATCTATTAAAAGACGTCTAGATAGATACGTTTTAGAAAAAGACTAAAATATCTAGTCACTTTGAGTGCACCTAACTCACTAGTACTCTAATCCAGCGGACATCACAGAACAGAGTAGTTTTCTTTTGGAAATGGGTGCATATATTAATGAAAACGTTTAATGTTTACACCCGCCCTCTGCATAACTAGGATGTACACAGTTACACAAACGACAGACCTAGAGGAAAAAAGTAGGCATGCATTACACAAAGCGGCTAAAGAAAAAAGTTCATAATTTAAGGCAGATCAATCCTCAAGTCACGTGGCCATCCATGTCGGGAGAAAATATCCCTCGCTGTATCCTCTAATCATGTGCATCCCTTTACAAATAAATCGCGAAACTCTATAAGTTGGAGAATAGTCCATAATCTAAGGCAGAACAGAGTAGATGAGAGTGTTAGGCTAGTCATAGTATGTAGTATAAAGAGTGATGTGATATACTATGTTACTACTCCATTTACATGGTCTCTCCATCACGGAAACTTTTTTAAAACACCCCCGTTGAAATCTACTACATGCACTGGCCCCAAAGGTACTTTTGTCTTTTGGTCTAACTTCTCCTAAGCAAGTGTACTCAGTGAAATCTTAGGAGAGTCTCAATCATTCTGGGTAACAAATTTTTCGTTGTACTAACACTTTTTTTTCGAAAAGGGGGCAAAAGCTTTGCCCCAATCGATTAATTAAGAAGGAGTTTTACAGGAAGAAGTTTCGAGCCTACTAACAAAATACAAATACTCTCGCGGCATGAATTCACCCAACCGCTTTGCACCCGCACACACCCACAAGCGGGCTTCGCGCTTAATCCTATCTAGCACTATAAGCGGTGGCGCAAGCTTTTTGCGGAAGACCCTGTCATTCCGCTCATTCCAAATCTCCCAAGTGACGAGTAGGGTGAGGGACGCCATAGCTTTGTGGTTCGGGATCTGACCCTCCGTCATCATCTCCCACCAATTCTTTGTGGAGAGGCCCATCCATTGCGTTTGGTCTAATTCAGGAATGCCAATCCAATCTTTGATGGATGCCCAGACTCGTTTAGTGAACCGGCATTCCACGAAAAGATGGTCAATCGTCTCCGTTGTTTGCTTACAAAGCGGACAAGCACCGCAGTTTTGCCATCCCCTCTTGGCCAAACGATCCGCGGTCCAAATCCTATTTTGGGTAAGAAGCCAAGCAAAGAACTTCACCTTCGGCGGTGCCCAAGCCTTCCAAACTAGTTTGTGCATGCTGGAGGCGGTGGAACCCAAGAATTGCACCTCGTAGGCCGACTTGGCCGTATATTCACCATTATCCGTAAGCTTCCAAAGAATGTCGTCCTCAGCATCCTCGTATAGTTGCACCTCTTGAAGTAGAGACCAAAGTTCAGCGCATTGTGCTAGGTGTTCGATAGAGAAGTCATTTCCCAATTTTATGTTACGCACCCATGCGTTATCGTGCATGGCTTGGTGCACCTTCCACTTCTTTCTCGTGGAGATACCGAAGATGAGGGGCGCAATGTCCATAGGCTTCCTCCCAAGCAGCCATGGTGCATGCCAAAAAGGAGTTTTATGGCCATTACCAATGGTGATGGTCGTGGCGGCATAGAATATGGACATATCCTTGTCGGAGCAAGGGTTGCCGGACCCAATCCAAATTTTATCGGGATTCTTCCATTCAAGCCAAGGCCATCTCAAGCGAAGCGCCACCGCAAATTTGTCCAAGTTTTTAATCCCAAGCCCACCGAGCCTCTTTGGCCTACAAACAGTCTCCCAATTGACCTTGCACTTAGCCCCGGTGGTCTTGTCTTTAGCCTCCCAAAGGAAGGCCCTTTCAATTTTGTTGATGGACTTCAGAGTTTCGGGAGGGACAACATGGAGCTCGTCAAGTTTTACTAACATGGATTTTGATTGTAGGGAACATCCCAATACCTCTCATGCCTATGAGTAACCCAGAAAGCGAAGCAACTAAAACAAGGTGTGACATGGTACTCCATATTTAGGTGGGAAGGATGCATGAGAGAAAACGGGAAGAGGAAGTATATAGTATATATGGAATTAAGGATGTGTGTGTGGCGCAAGTAGGTAAGTGAGTGATAATAGTGAAGATTTAGTGCACATGGACATTAGTGAATCGGTGTTGCATATTTAACAGGTTCAGAGTGAAGATTTAGTGCACATGGACATTAGTGATCCTAGTCTTTTCAAAAAATCAGAAATTATAACATTTGTGAAAAAAATTCGGGACGTAGCCAATGATTTATCCCATAAAAGTGCAAATTACCAATTTCAAATACTTTGTATTAAATCTCAAAAAAATACTTTGTATTATGGGCTACACCAAAATGACAAAAGTGTGGATCTAAATCTACAAATTTTATCAGATTTTCTCATTTTTGTAGCCCACAATATAAAGAATTATGGGTTGCAATTTTACATGCTTGTAGATACCACATTGATTATGGCCAGAATTTATTTTCAGTTCTTTTGAAACTTGTAAGTGTGATTTTAGATTTTTTTCAAACGAAGGAAGCAATGGAGCTCGGGAGACAAAGACACTTCCGGACAGGTTCACGAGATGTTTGTGCATATTAGTTTTTGTGTTTGTGATACCCTAGCCTTCTAAAGACTTGGTAGGGAAAATATTTACTGTAGACTTTTTTTTTTGAGCTTCACACACCTCTGATAAGTAGCTACGAGTACTCAGGATACCAAGATGAGTATTACAAAAGCTAAATGTTTATTCTATCCAAGACTTGTGCATAATATGCTATGCACTAAATTACCATATATAACTTTGATCGAACACTAAACCTCTGTGTGCCCTTTTATTGATAAATTAAAAGTGCACTTTTACATAATATGTCTTCCATGGTGGCCATGAATTATGAGATGCCTTTTTTTGCTCTGATTCTGAGATGGAATCATCTTCTTCCTGTTGATTGTTGTACTCCCCTCCCCCCATCTCAAGTATGAATCGATGCAATTGCAGGCAGTGAGGATGTCGGATCAGGTACAACATGGGTTACCCCATCGTCAGAATCCGCATCACCAACCAGGCACCAAAACTTAACTGCAATTGTCGATGTGGCATCTCTCCCTTTGTTCCTCTCGGTCATCAGCCATTGTTGTCGCCATTTCCCCTTCCTTCTTTATTTCCTGCCCGCGTCAGCATTTCTGCACCAATTTTGACATAACGTGCTTGAAATGCAGTAGGATCAACTACGTTGTGAAATTCGTAACAAGAAGAATCGGGGATCCCTGAGAAAGATCACGTACTTTTAGTCCATTGGGATCGGTGTGGATGCAATGATGGCATATGTCGAGGATGGTACATGCATGGGAGCAGCAAAGGGAGCGCCATTACCGACGACAACACCGCCTATCTAGTCAGGGGTTTTGCAGAGAACACCAACATTAGGGTAATTATGTGCACAGAACAAATTACTAGGAATCAAGACCCGTGATAACCAACTAATGCATTGGGCCCACACTTAGTACGGCATAGTTGCCCTCGTTGGCGATCACGGTCGAACCGGTTCCACCTATAGGGTTGAAAATGGAATGGAAACCGAGGGAAACATGTGTTGTAGTTTTCATTTCCACTTGTCTCTTCGGAATCGGAAACGAAACCGAAAACTCTAGAAATGAATACAAAATCAAAAATCACCGGAGACGTTACAGAGTAGATACAGGACGAATATGATATGAAAACAGAAATTTGTTGGAACATAATAGTTTCATAATACCTTTGTAGGAACATAATAGTGGCATAATAGCCTGATCAGTACAACAAAAGAAACATATAGAATGTAGACAATAAGATAAGGAATAGTTCACAAATTCAATAAGTGACAATTTGTAAAATTGTAAGACACCCACTTGATTATTTAGTGGTTTGGCCTCGTTGCATGTGTGACAAGGTGCCAGTTGTGTTAGAGTATTAGCCATATATGGTTTTTATGGTAGTTTAAATAGAGTTAGTATCTATTTACGTACAATCCTAATTTGATTTGTACTCCAAGACGATCCTTTGTATGTCTATATATACTCGCTCATGAGGCTCAATAATACATTCATCATATTCTGCCAAACTCATATTATTTCAAGTTGCATATATTCCATGGCCTGCCACCACGAGCGAGAAAAACACCAATTCAAAGTACTATTTCATGTACAGGTTTGGCCAAGTTATATTTCTGAAAGTTTCCATATTCATTTTTACGGCCCTTGTTTCCTTTTCCATATAAAATATTCTGTTTTTAGCTTTCTATTTTCCTTCTCTTCGGAAATGAATGAAAATTTTCTGTTCCGTTTTCAACCCTAGTTCCACTGATACGAGGGAGGCTTCCACCATCTTTTTTTTGAGAATGGCTTCCACCATCTTGAACACATGAAATCGTTGCCTTGGAGCCAAGGTAGTCGTTGTGCTCCTTGAAAATATGTGATGGAGCATGGGTATTTCTAATCCTGATATTTTTTGAAAAATCGAAAAAGTATTAAATGAAGTCAAAAAAATAATGAAATGTATTTGTACGTAGAGAAAGCACATATATATGTGCGTGATTCTTTTGCGTACCAAAACTCAAAACTATGTGCTTAGACAAAAAAGAAAAAAAATAGAAGGAACAACCAAGTTACATAATTTTCTGTAACTTAATGCCTGGATATATATACTATGTTAATGAATGATATTATAGTACAGTAGTATTCAGAAGTACCCATGTACTAAAAAATCGTATTAACTTTTTCATGTTTTTGGCTTTTTTGTCATCCAACAGTGCATCGGCCTTAGCACTAAAGTGGCAAGCCGGACCTGCATAATGTCCCGCTAAAGCAAAATATAATCATAAAGAGGTAGCAGGAGGCAGCAGAATTAGAAAAAGGATCAGTGAAAAATCAGTGCGGTAAACCTGCCCCGCTTGCCACCCTACTTGGCACAAACGCTTCTGCTTTCCAAAATTAATTAGAGAAAAATTAGTGAAAAGACTGTAGCTTCCTTTGCAGTAAGACTACATGGATGGATCAAGACCAGAAGCATGCAGCTACCCGTTCAAAAAGAAAAGAAGCATGCAGCTAGAGCTAGGTACGACAACTAGCACTAGTGCCAAGCTGAAATCTTGCGGCAGTAAACTTTACCTTATGAGCAGTCGTCAATGCGCGGGTCAAATCTATATCTCTCTCTCAAAACAGACGCTGGTCTGCGGTGCCTTTGCTGCTCAATTGCACCACTTTTTCGTGCTATATTATCCTAATAAAGCGGTTACCGTTCTCGTGCTACGTCGGCGCGCGCGTTCGTGACGCAACACAGAAGAAACTGCATGCATCAGATAGTACACGAGCAGGGCAGCAGCATTCAGCTCATCAGGTACACTGCATGCGCTCACTCAATGTATAGTACTCATTCTCGACGCTCATTCTCCTTCCTTGGGTGACTCATTCTCGACGCTCTGGTGGAGCATGATGATGATAGATGAATGGGAGGAGAAAAAGGAGGTTCGGGAGGCTTACAACCTTGTTAATTCTTGAACTCGATCGACGACGATGGAATTCCGGCAAGATAAGAATAAAGCTAGCTAGCTCTTGGTGGTGGTCTAGAAGAAGAATCGGGAGCTATAGCTCCTCCAGAAACACCATGAACTTTTGGTCCATTGGGGTCGATGTTGATGCAGAGGCAACATTTGTTGAGGATCTGACACATATGTGGTAAGGCCGTGATGCAGGGAAGGAAATCCACACACGCGTCTACCTTCAGAACCTTGCACCACTGTTTTCGTCTTTCCCATCCCGGCTTGAGGCATGCACCGCAGATCGGGACAGTAGGACTCCGGAACTCCGCCTCTCATGAACCTGTACGGGTGAGGGGCGATCAGGTTTTTGGTGAGCGCTCAGAAGCGACTACTGGCAACCACGACGTCGTCCGACGACGATTTTCCGAACGACGACTTTTTCCCGGACGTCAGCGACCTCTTCGGCAACCTCAACATGGGCGACAACGCTGCTGCAGCCGCTGCGGTTGCTATTCAGCCTACATCGTATATGATCTCAATCTCTCTTTTTCAGATTATGCTAGAGTTCTTTGTTCTAGCGTTTGGTGTAGATGTGATAGGTTTATCTCCTATAGATGTAATCTGTTCATCTACTTTATTGATCTGTATAATTGGTTTTAGTACCGTTTGTATGATCATGATTTATCAGTTTATTATTTGGATTAAATCATATAGATTATTGCTTATATTTCCAATAATCCGAAAACCTGATTATAGACAACTGAATTCCACTGGTGTAGCCGCGGCTACTAGGCCGCCTCCTTTTGATGGCATGCACTATAAGAGATGGCGCAAGAGAGCAGTTCTCTGATTTGAAAACATAAACTGCTATAGCGCCACTCTTGGCAAGCCTGAAGGAGATCTTTCTGCTGAGCAGAAAGCGACCCTTTAATAAAGCCGATACCATGTTTATGGCGGCTTTGTTCAATATTCTTGGAGACAACATTGTTGACCCGGATATGTAATTTGATAATGGCAAGGACGCGTGGAAAGCGCTCGAGGCCAAGTTTAGGGTCTCGGACGCTGGCACTGAGTTGTATGTCATGGAGCAATTCTATGACTATAATATGGTTGATGAGCGCTTCGTCATTGAGCAAGATCACGAGATACAATCACTTGCAAAAAAACTTGAGCAGTTTAAGTGTACCTTACCGGACAAGTTTGTGGCCGGTGGCATTATTGCCAAGCTTCCTTCCTCGTGGAGGAACTTTGGTACTTCTCTGAAACATAAGAGGCAGGAGTTTTCCGTTACGGATCTCATTGGGTCTCTTCATGTGAAAGAGAAGGCGAGAGCAAAGGACAAAACTGCTCGAGGATTTGAGGGAGGTTCTACTGCAAATTTGGTGCAGTGGAAAAACTTCCAATCCCACAAGTTCAAGAATAAGAACAAAACTGAAGAAAATGGGAAGTTTGATGGCAAGAACAAGGCACGCACTCAACCAACTTTAAAAAGAAAAATGATAAGAGGAAAGGCTTTTGCCACACTAGTGGTGATCCTGATCATTGGGCTCCTAGCTGCCCTAATCGCTTTGACAAGCGTCAACATGGGAACAGCGGCAAGGCCGCTAATGTTGTTATTAGCGATACTGAGATGAAGAATATTGGGTACGGTATTTTATCTACTATCCTTTCAGTATGTCATTCTCCTGATTGGTGGATATACACGGGTACTAATGCACATGTATGTTCTGATCAATGTTAAGGAAATCGGTAATCGTTAGCTGCTCGGTTGGCTTAAGAGTAGCGATTAATTGGAATTCGGATGATTAACTGATTTAATCGGTCAGCTATTAGTCGGTGCAGCCTAAAAAAATTAGCACCTAAAACACGTATGAATCCTCAGCCTTAAGGTCCCGGATGAGATCCTCAAGGCGCTCGAGCTCTTGTATCTGAGGTTTGGTCAACAACTACGAGGAACTGGTCAACAACAACAAGGAACTAGTTGGTGATGGCTGAAATCAAGCTCCCGGAGGCAGGGATCGAACGGGAGCTTCGCAAAACCTACTTCATTGGGACGGGCTAGCGGATGGATGGGCGATATGTGTTGATAATTTTGCAACTTTTTTGACCAAGTGTAGTGGTTAATCGGGAACATACCTTGTAATCGGAGTGTCAGACCTATTAATCGGGCGAAACGATTAACACAAAGGATTAGTGGTAATCGATACGGTCAGGTCCCTATTAGCGATTAATCGGCCTATTAATCGCTGATTCGGCCTATTTTTTGAACAGTGGTTCTGATATTTCCATGTTTTCCTCTTATCAGGTCTCAAGGACTTTTTCCGTGCTGATGGGAAACGGCTCACGTACTTCTGTTCATGGTGTTGGTACGGTAAATCTGAAGTTTACTTCAGGAAAGACCGTACAGCTGAAGAATGTGCAACACGTTTCCTCCATCAATAAGAATCTCGTCAACGGATCGCTTTTATGTCGAGTTGGTTTTAAGTTGGTTTTTGAGTACAATAAAGTTGTAATTTCCAAGTATGTACAATTTCTTTGAAAGGGTTATGAGTACGGAGGTCTGTTCCGCTTGTCTTTGTCAGACTCATGTACTGAAGTTATTAATCATGTTTGCAATGATAACGAGTCCATTGTTTGGCATTCACGACTCTGTCATATTAACTTTGGTTGCATGACGCGGCTAGCCAATATGAATTTACTTCCGAAATTTATAACTATCAAAGGCTTTAAGTGCCAAGTTTGTGTGCAAGAAAAGCAACCCCGCAAGTCTCATACGGCTCCAGAACCGAGAAACTTAGCACCACTAGAACTTATACATTCAGATCTTTGTGAGATGAATGGTGTGGTGACAAAAGGTGGAAAAAGATACTTTATGACGTGGATTGATGACTCCACTAGATACTGCTATGTTTATCTTCTGAAATCTAAAGATGAAGCTTTGAACTACTTCAAAATCTATAAAGCTGAGGCAAAAAACCAACTTGATCTTAAAATCAAGCGGCTAAGGTCGGATCGTGTTGGAGAGTACTTTTCAAACGAATTAGATTTATTCTGTATGGAACATGGTATTATACATGAGAGGACGCCTCCCTACTCACCTCAGTCAAATGGGGTGGCCGAAAGGAAGAACCGCACTCTAACTGATTTGGTTAACGCCATGTTAGATACATCGGGTCTTTCCAAGGAATGGTGGGGGGAGGCGCTAATAACTGTGTGTCATGTCCTAAACCGTGTTCCTGCAAAGGATAAAACCATGACTCCATTTGAGGAATGAGAAAACAAAAGGCTTAAACTCTCTTACTTACGAACTTGGGGTTGTTTGGCGAAAGTCAATATTCCAATACCCAAGAAGCGAAAGCTTAGACCAAAACCGTTGATTGTGTTTTTCTGGGATATGCTTTTCATAGCATTGGCTATAGATTTTTGATAGTAAATCTGAGGTATCCGACATGCATGTTGGTACAATTATGGAGTCGAATGATACGACTTTCTTTGAGAACATCTTTCCTATGAAAGGTATGTTTATCTCATCAAATCAGGAGATGACTAGTTCATCTAGTCAGGAATCTTCTATATCTAAATAGGAGTCCCCTACTATCGTATTTTCCTGATTTTGGGTGCAGCCACGTCACCGCTTATTTCCTCCCCGTGCTCCGCTTTATTCCTCGCTTCGTCCCTTCCGCGTATCTTTTTTTAGTGGAACAACGTGGGCTGAAAATTTATTCCGAGCTCGTGGACTCTTCGTTGTTTCTGGAAAAAAAATAAACAAACGCCGTTCTATCCTGATCATGGCTAATCGTGGTCATGAAAAAAAAATTATCCCACGTTCTTCTATTTTCGTAATCATGATGGTCTAATGTAATTTGGCACCCGGAAATCTCCCCTCAATTAATTAGTTATGGAGTACATTGTTATTTCCTGTACTGCAATCTTCCGTCAAAGACAACAGCTACAAACTAGAACTAGAGTACATGCTTTCTTTTCAATTTGCCAGTGTACGGTTGCAACTATGAATAGCTCTTGAAAATCCTGAAATTCCTACGAGACAGAGCGGTAGGCATTCAGTAGTCTCACGCGATCGTGGACGACCAGGTAGTCTTTTTACCGGGCGTGCACATCCCTTTAGTGTAATCTTTACCCACTCTTTTTCTGTTCCCTTTAGTGTAATCATATATAGGCTGGAAATTCCTCTTAATTATTTTTCCAAAGTCATGTTTTAGATCAATTTGATAATTTATGGATTTTCTGCTTTAGCTTGAACACGTAGCCATCAAATATTTGGACTGAATAATTTAACTATGCTGCTATGGTTCATCTAGATCCGTGCAACTGGTTATGTTGAGAGAAGCTTTCATCAATACTTTTGTTATTTCTTAACCCGTCCTTTGTGCACATTCTTTTCTAAAGTCAATTGACAAGTTATTTGACAGGCATTGAAGCAGACCGGTGATCTAACTTTGTACTACTCTATTTTAAGCTGGCATTATTTTCGGAAATCTGATGCATACAACCACGAAACCATGTTTCGGTGATAAATGTACCAAACACACTACCATGTATTCTATGTCTGTAGTTTTATTCTTTTTTTTTTGAATTCGTCTGTAGTTTTATTCATGCAAAACTATGGTTATAATCTTCCGAAGTGCTCACATGGTCTGCAATCATGGTGTATTTTTTGTTTGGAATGTACAACTACCTTTGCCTGTAAAATCTTCAGAAGGTTATGGCCGTCTGTTGTATATAGAATTATATCCTAAGTACCACTATGCGAAAAAAATATGCATATTAAATTGATTTGTATGTCTGCAATTTTGTTATCCCATAAAGTTTATTTTCAATCTTTCCTTCCTCTTTTGTTGTACAAGTGCGCGCAAACATGGAGTATTTTTTGGGTCTGCTTCTATCTTTGTGAAATATATCATGTTTAGTTAAACAGATGCAATACTAAATATGTACGTTTAAAGTTTGCCAAAGTTTCTACAAGTTGTTGTTGCTTGCATGGGTAAGAAATTATGTTCCTCTCAAGGTTAACTTATGAAGATGGTCCATGAAACATACACGTGAGATGCTTCATAACAGGAACATCGCTTTGGACAATCACAATGTTGATTACTAATGGAATTTCATTCGTCGTTGTCGAGTTCACATGAACATATGACCCCCTTCATTTCAGATGTCAGCAAGTGGACAATGAAGTTCATGTTGTCACCCTCAATTATATTTTTGTAACTGGCAAGTTTCTTTCTTATACATTTGCAATTGTGGTTCGTAAGGCTTACAAACATCCTAAGTAGTCAAATTACTTTTTCATGCTTATCTTTTATGTATCCTCTAAGTGTTCACATGATTTTTATGTATTTCACATGCTAATATCCCGCAGCAACGCGCGGGGTACCATCTAGTTTACTATAATTCCTGAACCCACTATGCTGATAGAACACCATGATGATCCTGTGGAGGATGACAATAAAGCTCCAAAAAGGAGCAAGAAACAAAGGACTGCAAAGTCATTTGGTGATGATTTCATTGTGTACCTTATGGATGATACTCCCACTTCTATTTCAGAAGCCTATGCATCTCTAGATGCTGACTACTGCAAGGAAGTTGTCCGAAGCGAGATGGACTCCATCTTAGCTAATAGTACTTGGGAAGTTACTGATCGTCCTTATGGATGCAAACCTGTAGGATGTAAGTGGGTGTTCAAAAAAAAGCTTAGACCTGATGGTACAATTGAAAAGTACAAGGCACGTCTTGTGGCCAAGGGTTATACCCAAAAAGAAGGTGAAGACTTCTTCGATACCTACTCACCCGTAGCCAGATTGACCACTATTCGCTACTATCCTTGGCCGCCTCACATGGTCTTCTCGTTCATCAAATGGACGTTAAGACATCTTTTTTAAATGGAGAGCTAGATGAGGAAATTTATATGGAGCATCATGACAGATTTGTAGTAGATGGTCAAGAAGGAAAGATGTGTAAGTTAGTGAAGTCTTTGTATGGTCTTAAGCAAGCTCCCAAGCAGTGGCACGGGAAGTTTGAAAGAACTTTAACTGCTAGAGGCTTTGTTGTAAACGAAGCAGATAATTGTGTGTACTATCGCCATGGTGGGGGCGAGGGAGTTATTATGTGTCTCTATGTCGATGAAATATTGATATTCGGGACCAACTTCACTGTTATCGAGGAGGTCAAAGAGTTCCTATCTCGCTGCTTTGAGATGAAGGACTTGGGAGTGGCTGATGTAGTATTAAACATCAAGCTACTAAAGGATGACAATGGTGGGATTACACTGCTTCAGTCTCACTATGTGGAAAAGATATTAAGTCGCTTCAGGTATAGAGACTACAAGTTTTCTCCAACGCCTTATGATCCGAGTGTGCTACTTCGAAAGAATCGAAGGACTGCTAAAGATCAATTGAGATATTCTCAAATTATTGGCTCGCCCATGTATTTAGCCAGCGCTACTAGACCTGACATCTCCTTTGCTGTAAGCAAACTGAGTCGATTTGTGTCAAATCCTGGAGATAATCATTGGCATGCTCTTGAAAGAGTTTTGCGCTATGTAACATACCACCCTCTTGTGTAATATAAATAAAGACATGTTTGAGAATTGCATTCATGCATTATAATTGCACTTTGACTTAATCATATAAGAACAAACAAAACCCTAATTTCTTTCCCTCTCAAAACCATTCAAATGGTTTTCATATTTTGAAAACTATCAAAAGAATGGAACCTAAAATGAATAAAAGGGGCTCCCACATTATCTTATTATGTTTAGACAAACTCTAGTACTTTGGAAATATTCAAAACAGAGTTTGAATTGAAAATACAAAAGGAAATCAGAAAAACAGAAATAGAAAATGTTTTCTGGAAATAAAAACAAGTTTCTAACCTATCTGGGCCGAGCCCACCTCTCCTTCCCTCTCTCCCTACCGCTTGCACGCAGCAGCCAGCGCAACCCCCGGCCCAGCAGCAGCCCCGCGCGGCCCACCTCTGGCCTGATACCCCTTCGGCCTCCTTTCCTTCTTCGTCTCCATCGACGACGACGAGCAAGCAGCTCCGTGTCGCCGCCGTCGCCGTCCGCCACCGGAGATTGCATCAAGTTCAACGCCGCCTCCCCCGGAACTCTATAAGTGCTCGACACCGCCATTGGACGAACCCTAGGCTCCACTTCCCCCTCTCTCCCTCGCTGCAACGCCATGGCCAAACCCTAGCTCGTCGGCAACCTCTCGCCGTTGCCGTCTCCGGCCACCCTAGCCTTAGCCGACGTCACCACTGGAATCGCCGTGCTCGACTCCTTCCCCCTAGCTACTTTTCCCCCTCGCGCGTGACCCCAATCGACTGGATCGAGAGCTCCGGCCGCCGTCGGTCTCCGTCGACCCCCGCCGTTCCCGAGCTCGCCCGGCCTCGCCACCACCTCTGCCGTGTTCCTGGTGAGCTACTGATCCTCGCGGTGACCTCCGTTCTCTCCCTCTCCCTCTGTATCTTTCTCCCCGTGTGTGCCCGATGCCGCCGCCGCTTGCCATCGTCGCGCCGTCATCTCCGGTGACCATTTCCAGGCGACGCCACCACCAATCGACTCCCCGTCGTTGCCTCTTTCCAACGCCCCCAAACACAGCCTCTCGCACGTGCTCAATATCCGGTTCCATTATCGATCTGCAAGCAGCATGACATCATCATGATGTCATTAAGCCTTTTTCTTTTTCTTTAATAATTTCAGAAAATCTTTTCTGTAAATAAGAAATATGTGACAGGTGGGCCCTGTCTATCAGGGTTTTAATATTTTCTGTAAATGTTTTCTGAAATGATTAAATCTATGACATATGGGCCCAACTTGGAAATTAATTTAATTATTCCAAAAATGATTTAAAATGAATTAAAATTGGAGAAATTCATAACTAATTCATTTTAAATCAGAAAAATACAAATAATATACCAAAATGATCAGAAAAATAAAACCTATCTAACTAAGCTATAATCATACATTGTTAACCAACTTTGATGGCAAGTTTAATTATAAGAACCAATTGAACCCCACAAGTGATTCCGATGATCCCCCTGTTCTTGGGTTTGGACCTCTCGGACCCCTTTTAAAGTGACCAAGCATGTCCTAGGGTTCATTACAACACTACTTAACTTGTCATATCATCCATATTGTATGAGAATTGCACATGCCATGTGTTGAATGTTTTTCTTTTCCGGTGATTGGTTCTTGCGAATAGGAACCGAACCCGAGGCTGAAGTCAATGCCACTGAAGAGCAGTACCAGTCCAACAACGAACAAGGCAAGAGAAGCCCCACTCATAAATATGAATCCTATGTTTACAAATTATTTCACGCCATATGCATTCGGTTCAACAGTCTTTTATCAGTAGATAGAGTAATCCTATCTGATGCATGTTTCCCTTTGGTGAACTATATTACCTGATCCACTGCTCCTAGCATAACTAGGGTTTGGCTTATGAGCATCGCTAGTGCCACAGTTCAGTCAAGCTTAGCCATGCTTAGTGGTCTGATGCTGATCGTTCAGGTGATGCATCAGAGATGCGAATGAATCTAGTATGGTAGGATGTGATGATGTGATCATATATGGATAATGAACATGCTAAGGCTTGTATGGAAGGCCACGGGGGTTGTGGTTTTTACAGTTCCATACTTGCCACCCTTTGGACCTGATGTTCTTGCCTCTTGAACCAAGACGAGTGTACAACCCCACGGGGGCCTGGAAACCCCCTCGACCAACTAACTTGCCTAGTAGATTCCATGAGTCTCATAGTTCGGGCTTTCCATTCGACATACGCATCTTGGTTGTTCTTGAATGGAGGTGAAAGAGGTGCATTCATAACAGGTAGGTAAGCATGGCCGGGAACAAGAGATGCCCGACATCCGTAATCTTGAACCCTGCGCACATCATTAGGGACCGGCTTCGGGACTTGACCCGTTACGGCGACATCTCCCTAGTGTGTGACTCATGGTCTCGGCGAAAGAAAGGTAAAGGTCGTGGTCAACCACTCTCTGCCGTCCTTCCAAGAAAGAGGGCTAATAATTTGGTATTAAGAATCGGTTGGTACGTGTGGGTAAAGTTGTGCACCCCTGCAGGGTATTAATATTTTCTAAAAGCCGTGTCCACGGTTATGGACGACTTGGGAACGGATTCTGTGATCATAGAAAACTATAACCGAATGATAAAACTTGGCCAAATAAAGTGAGATCCGGAATATTTCCTCGGGGTTGTTGAGGGGGTAGTCCGGGAAGAGAGGTTCAGTTGATGATGGTTCTTGGTGGATATGAAAGATGACTTTGAAGAGCTATAGTTGTAGTCTTCTTATCCCCTTTGAAAATGATTTGACTAGACGAGCTTCTTCTCCTTCTTGTTTTGAGAACAAAAGATAGCTTTATGCAAAACATCTCCCCTAGCCATAAGACTTGCGGAGTACACCCTGTACTCAGCCTTGCCTCATTGATGTTTTTCTACAGATGAAGATACTCCAACTGAAGGTGGTTTCTACGTGGAAGTCGACGAGTAGTCGAGGTTCCCGAGCAGCAGCCTAGGATCTATGGAAGGGTCGCTACTTCTGTTTATGGCCTCTTAGGACCTTTGCTAAGTTTGTTGTTTAGAACAACTTGTTTTCTTCCGTTGCTTGATGTAATGCTAGTTCTATGACCCCTGGCTTGTATGACTGGTTTGTAACTCTGATAAGAGTTTACCTTATTAATGTATGGTTTGTATGTTCTGTAATGTTACTGATCTTTCCCTGCGCGCTTCGGAATTTAGGTTATACTTATGTCAGATGAATATTTGGTATTCGTATAGCCCTGATCCCGGGTCGTGACACGCTATTTGAAAGGCACTGCGAGTTATGGTATTCACTATACTGGGTATCCACGGGTACTTGAGGGTTATAGTGATTCAAACTGGATATCTGATGCTGATGAGATTAAGGCCACAAGTGGTTATTTCTTTACACTTGGTGGTGGTGCAGTTGTTGGAATTATGCCCTAGAGGCAATAATAAAGATGTTATTATTATAATTCTTGTTCATGATAATGTTTATATTCCATGCTAGAATTGTATTAAGCGAAAACTTTAATACTTGTGTGGCTTGTGAACAACACCGTGTCCCTAGTACGCCTCTAAGGACTAGATCATTGATTAATGATGGTTAAGGTTTCCTAACCATGAACATGAGTTGTCAATTAATAATGAGATCATATCATTGGGAGAATGATATGGTGGACAGACCCAAACTAAGCGAAGCAATTAGATCGTGTCATCGTGTTCGTCTTTGCGAAGCTTTTCTTATGTCAAATATTGTATTCCTTAGACCATGAGGTAATACAACTCCCTGGTATCGGAAGAAAGCTTTGAGGTCATCAAACGTCATCCTATGAGAGGGTGATCATAAAGGTGTCTCTCAGGTGATCGGAAAGTATCTGTTGGGTTGTATGTACCGATCTGGGATTTGTCCCTCCCAAGTCGGAGAGATATACTTCGGGCCCACTCGGTAATCGATATCAACACCGCTTGCAAGCATGTGGTTAAGGAGTTAATGAAGGGAATATGCCCTGAGAGGTAATAATAAAGTGTTTATTATGTGTATTCCAAGTATATGATAGATGTTTATTTTGCATGCTATAATTGTATTAATACGGAAACGTTAATACATGTGTGTTTAATAAACAAACAGAAAGTTCCTAGTTATGCCTCTCTCATAAACTAGCTCGTTGATTAACAAGATGATCAAGGTTTCCTGATCATGGACATTGGATGTTGTTAATAACGGGATCACAACATTAGTGTAATGGTGTGATGAACATTCATCCAAAGTATAGCATTACGATCAAATTCATTGAGTTTATATTGCTATAACAACTTACGAAGTGATCCTAATCCTTAGACCATGAGATCATGTCAATCACTAACACGGAAGAGTTTCTTGATAACATCAAACGCGTCACACCGTAACAGGGTGATTATAAAGATGGATTCGAACTAATAAAGTGTTATGTTGAGGCTCATGGATCGAGAGTGGAATTTGTTCATCCCGATGACGGATAGATATACTGGGCCCTCTCGGTGATATCACATTGATTAGCTTGCAAGCAAGTGATTTGATCACTAGAATGTTATATCACAGAACGAGAAAAGAGTGCATGTCGTGTGAGATCAAACTAGGTATGGAGATACCGATGATCGAATCTGGGACATGTAATATATCGTGAAACAAAGGGATTAAGATACTAGCGTAAAGGTTACGGCGATCACAAGAAAGTCATCGTTGAATGTGTGGGAGTCGATATGGGTCTCGGATCCCTCTTACGATTATTGATCCGAGAGGGTCTCGATCATGTCCGCATTATTCACGAACCGTAGGGTGACACACTTAAGAGACACCGACATCCAATTGGAGCAAATGTTTCATGCCGAAAGAATGAACAAGCGCAGGAATTTATTTCACTAGATACCGAAACAGGTTTTCGGGTGAAATTGCATAAAGTGGTTATGCATGTGAAATAGAATTCTAGCAAGGGGTTATTTGTGAATGTTTGTCACTAAAGTAATTGACAAAATTCTGAATAAAATAAAAGAGTTTTATTTAATGAGAGTTTGCATTAAATTTGGTGGAAATTTAATGGGAATTTGAGTGGACTTTTGAGTGGAGGGAATTTAAAGGAGATTTGTGAGTGGAGTGTGCACCCACATGAAGAGGGGAGGGCAAGGGGGCAGCCCCATGCGCCGGCCACCCCTTGGGGTTCCCCCCTCCTCCTATAAAAGGAGCCCCCCTCCTCACTTGTCTCTGACACCTCCTCGTGAAGGATCTCTCTCCCCCTCTAGAATTTATTCCCCATGGTCTCGGACTAGCGTGATACATGTTCCCGGTGGCTATTCGGCAAGAAAGAATTGTGCTTCCGCTGCATCGCTGGAGCGAGGAGGCGGAGGTTGCTTGGTGCGTCGAACGTGTGTGCGAGCACGGATGCGCTGCTGATTTGCGGCGCTAGGACTTCCTCTCGATCTTGAGATCGGCAAGAGATCGTCTACATCAACCACAAGTTGAACTCGTTAAGCTTTGTTGGTCTTCAAGGGTATGTTCTCTACGGATATACATCCGCCCGTTGTTTGTATCTAGTAGATAGATCTTGGTATATAGTTCACATCGTAGGAAAATTTTTGTTTTCTATGCTGCGAACCCAACAGTGGTATCAGAACCGGATCTATGCGTAGATACTTTACACGGGTAGTACACATATGAGTATGTGGGCGATGATGATCATGTTGTTGCTCCTTTGTTGTAATTTTGGATATTGGTGGCATAGTGGGATGAAGCGGCCCGGACAAACTTTACATGTCCTCGCACATGAGACCTGTTCCACGCTTGACATGCAACTAGTTTGCATAAGTGGCTAGCGGGTGTCTGTCTCTCCTACTATAGTCAATATCTATTTTGCAAGCGAGTTGTCAACAATTTGATTATCCTCGTTGTGGTTCATGTTCGTAGGTAAGAACGGTTCTATCTCGAAAGCCCTAAGCCACGTAAAACTTGCAATGGATAAATTAGAGGCGTCTAGTTTAGATTGTTGCTGGGCTAGTGTTATGATATGGTAGTGTTGTAAGTAGAAGTATGAGATGATACTCTTACAACACACATAGCGTGTAAAATCCATAGACCTTGGATTTACACATATAGGTATGATAGTGATCATACCACGATACACATGATAGAGATCATCTGCGGGAACCATATAATTTTACTAATAAACATATGATGTTTGATAGCATCTTATATTGCTTGTTTAGCGCTTTGTTAGCATAATAAGATGATCCCTCATTTAAATATCAAGATAAGAATGTGTTCTTCCTTTAGTATGCACCTATTATGTTTTCGTCGCTCCAAGACATCACGTGATGATCGGGTGTTCTTGGATCCACGACCATATTTCGGGTGTAAAACAGTTACACACGCGAATACTAAGGTTCTAACTTGGCGAGCCTAGCATGTACAGACATGGCCTCGGAACACGGACCGAAAGGTTAAGCATGAGTCATATAGTTGATATGATGCTCATTTGATGCTCGCCTTTGAAGCTATACCGACTCACGTGATGATCGGACTTGGTGTAGTGGATTTGGTTCATGTAATCACCAAAAAGGCACGAGGGATGTCGATTTTGAGTGGGAGTTAATTCGTAATATAGATTAGTTGAACTCAATCTATCATACACTTAGTCTAAACTTTACAAATTCTGTTGTAGATGGCACCACCTGCTTTTAATTTCAATGTGTTCATGGAGAAAGAGAAACTAGCAACGAACGGTAGCAACTTTACCGAATGGGCCATGAATTTGAGGATTCTCCTCTCTTCTGCACAAAAGCAATATGTGCTAGAAGCGTCGTTAGGCCCTCCACCTTTAGATGATGTCCCTGACGAGGAGAAGAATGTCTATCAGACTCGTCAGGAGGACCACAACGGCATATTGTATGGGCTAGAGCCGGAACTTCGAAAGCGTTTCGAAAACGGCAATGCATTTGATACAATGGGTGAGTTGAAAATGATTTTCGACACACATGCTGCTGTAGAGAGCTACAACGCTTCAGAAAAGTTCTTTAGCTGCATGATGGAAGAGCATAGCTCCGTTAGTGAGCATGTACTCAAGATGTCGGGTTACGCCGATAAGCTTGTGTCCTTGGGAATATCGATTCCCATTGACTTAGGCATCCATCGTGTTCTGCAGTCTCTGCCACCTAGCTATAAGAGCTTCGTGATGAACTATAATATGCAAGGCATGAAGAAGTCTCTCCCCGAGCTTTTGTCAATGCTTAAAACTGCAGAAGTGGAGATCAAAAAGTAACATCAAGTGTTGATGATCAATAGGAACACTGGTTTCAAGAAAGACAAGAAGGGAAAACGGAAGGGATGTAAGGGAGGCAAGCCTGTTGCCGCGCCTGAAAAGAAACCCCGAGTTGGACCTAAGTCTGATTCCGAGTGCTACTATTGTAAGGGGACTGGCCACTAGAAGCGCAACTGCCCCAAGTATCTGGCAGACAAGAAGGCCGGCAAGGCAAACAAGGGTATATATGATATACATGTTATTGATGTGTACTTGACTAGTGCTCGCAGTAGCACCTGGGTATTTGATACCGGTTCAGTTGCTAATATTTGTAACTCGAATCAGGGGTTGCGGAACAAGCGACCGCTAGAAAGGGGTGAGGTCAAGATGCGTGTCGGCAATGGATCAAGCGTTGATGTGATTGCCGTCGGAACGCTGCCTCTCCACTTGCCGTCGGGATTAGTTATAAACTTGAATAAATATTATCTGGTGCCTGCACTGAGCATGAACATTGTATCTGGATCGTGTTTGATGCGAAGTGGTTATTCATTTAAATCCGAGAACAATGGTTGTTCCATTTATATGAATGAAATCTTTTATGGTCATGCACCGATGATGAATGGTTTATTTCTATTAGATCTCGATGATAATGTTACACATATTCATAATGTTGATGCTAAAAGGATTAAACTTAATGATGATATATCCGCATATATGTGGCACTGCCGTCTAGGTCATATTGGCGTTAAACGCATGAAGAAGCTCCATTCGGATGGACTTTTGGAATCACTTGATTATGAATCATTTGATACATGTGAGCCATGCCTTATGGGCAAGATGACTAAAACGCCGTTTTCCGGTTCAATGGAACGGGCGACAGATTTATTGGAAATCATACATTCTGATGTATGTGGTGTAGGGGTTCGTAGCATGGAAAAAAAAATTCTATCGCATACAACCAAACAAGCCAAGATCTATCTACTAGATTGTAGCAACGAGTCGATGTAATGACTTACCCTCGAAGATTCCAAAGTGTTTAACGAGAGCAGATTCTCGTGGGTGATGTAGTCGTACTCTTTCCGATCTCAAGATCGCGTAGACGATCCTTCCAGCGCTGCGTTCCGGCGCTTCATGATCGGTCACACGTTCGATTTTCGAAGACCTTCCTCTCCCTTGTTCCAAAGCAGCGGAGGTTGTAGCACTCTCCTCGTGATTCCGGCGGCCTGGCGTGGTACCGGAAGTAGAGGGGAAATCCCGCAGGGCTTCGCCTTAAGCCGGAGCGAGTATGGTGGAGTATGAGAGAGGTCTATTAGTGGTCTAGGGATTAGACACACCAATTAGAAGGCTCTAAACCGCAGGCTAAAGCAATTAGAAGCTCTAAACCAAAACGGCTCTAAACCGGAGATTAGAGGATAGGAACTTGTGTGTAGAGGAGGCCCCTCCTTTTATAGGTGGAGGGGCTGGCGCGCCAGGGGAGGAGAGGGGAGTCCCTCCCCAACTCGGCCTAGGCTGGCCGCCGGCTTGGAGGAGAGGGACTCCTCCTCCAAGTTGGTTTCAACCTCCTCTTGCTTGTTTCCCACAGTTTCCTGTTTTAGCCGTTTGACTTTCAAACTGGCAATTTGACTTTTCAGTTTTGGAACAACAAGACACTTAGTACATGATGCAATCATTCAATGACACATTCATGTACCCTCTCCCCCGGAGTGTCGGACAATCCGGAACCTTCTAGAACATTCCCGATGAAAACACCGGAATCATTCCCGAACTCCGAAACGGGACTTTCTTCGTGATATCCCGGATCCCATCCGAGACTCCGAACAACATTCGGTCTCTTTCTCATCATACCATAACTACTCAAAACAACGTCGAATCCTTAAGTGTGTCTCCCTACGGTTCGTGAATTATGCGGACATGATCGAGACACTTCTCCGAACAATAACCAATAGAGGAATCTGGAAATTCATATGGCTCCCACATATTTCTATGATTACTTTGCGATCGAATGAACCACTTACATACGATACCAATTTCCCTTTGTCTCACGATAGTTTACTTATCCGAGGTTATGATCGTCGGTAATTCTGCATACCTAGTTCAACCTCGTTACCGATAAGTACTCTTTTCTCGTTCCCGTGATATGTGATCCCTTGTGACCCAGTCACATGCTTGCAAGCTAATTGGATGACATTCCACCGAGAGGGCCCAGAGTATATCTATCTGTCATATGGATGGACAAATCCCAATCTTGATCCATGTGTTTCAACCAATACTTTCCGAACACTCAATGCCACCTTTATAGCCACCCAGTTACGGTGTGGTGTTTGATGTCATCAAAGCATCCATCCGGTAAAGGTGATATGCATGATCTCATGGTTGAAGGAATTAGGTTACTATGTATCAGAAAGCATATAGCAATTGAACTATTTAAATGACTTGATCTTTATGCTACGCTTATCTATAGGAGTATGTCCATCACATCATTCTCCTAATGATATGATCCTATTGTTAATAACATCTATCTATGTTCATGATCAGGAAACCATGATCATATATTAACCAACAAGCTAGTTTAACAAGAGGCTTTACTAGGGACTCTTATTTTAGTTTACAAATCACACAAGTATTAATGTTTCCGGTTAATACAATTATAGCATGGTATGTAAACATTTATCATAAGTGTGAAGATATGATAATAACCACTTTATTATTGCCTCTTGGGCATATCTCCAACAGTCTCCCACTTGCACTAGAGTCAATAATATAGTTTCAAACCTTTGTGTATTCAACACCTATGGCTTTCCGGTGTTGTATGTACACGATTGCTAGTGGTCAACTGATCTCCGGATCTGACACTTCGTGTCCGTGTGTAATTGCATGTCTTTGCGTCTCTACGCATCACTCATTCTCTAATGAGATGGCTTTGTATAAATTTGGTCTTTCGGTGTGACCTTTAGTTCTTTGGGGTTAAAACATGTTGATAATATTGTCGCACAATATATCTTCATAGTATTATACCTCTGTGAACTACACCTAGTTTGATAACAAACTACTTGACACAAATGCCCTCTTTTTCTGCTATAATAGCAGTCATATACTTAGCCTTTTGTTGTAGTATCTGTCACAATGTCTTAACTTTGGAAATCATCCAAATCCATTATGGAACTCACTTTCCATTATATTGTGCCACCCTTAGTTTAGATTGAGATAAACTTAATTTATACTTTGTGACAAAACTAGTATCAATGTAGTACTTTTACAATGAACTAACCATCTATTTGTCACTTCTACAAATATTATACTCTTAGTTCTTCCAAAAGATCATAAGAATATCCTTACTATTGTCCAATGATCATCTTACGAATCATTCTGGTATATGCTCACAACATTTAGAGCATAGGACATATCTGGATTTGTACATATCACAGTATGATTGATATAAATACTCTTTGTGATTTCATACATCAAGTATCAATCTATACTTGATTATTTGTTTCACTTTACTAAATGTCTATACACTTGAATATATCATCAACATTTGAACTCTTTCAATCCTTTCTGTGCGACAAGAACCTTTCTTGTAGTTTCTATATTGAACTCATTCAATATCTCGTCTATGTAATTCTGGCACAACCATATTAGCGTCTATTGATGCCAAATATTTGGGTTTTTCCTAAGTCTTTCATCGGGATGAAATTCTTAATATGTGTTAATAAAAGATACATTATTTCCAATCAACAATATGTATTCCACATAATGTATTAGAAACATGTCTTAGCGCTCCCACTTAATTTCTTGCAAATGCAAGCATCTCCATCGTCTCTGATGAACTTTTAAACTCCTTTAATAGTTTCATCACAATGAAGATTCCAACTCCGCGATGCTCACTTTAACCATTGAAGTTTGCATATGCTTTTAGCATCCTTTTGAATTAACAAAACCCTATGGACCATGTTATGCACATGTCCTAGGTAACGATTCTATTAGAAGAACTTGTTTTGTTTATTCAACTACCATATAACAAATTATATGTAGTGGTTGCTACATTAATCCGTCTAGACTAAATATCACTATGAAAGATCAAATCTTGTCATAGTCAACCTTTGAACATTTTGTGAACTCTTTCCTAACATGTCGACTATTTCATAGATGTAAAACATCCATGTCTATTTCTTTATAGATCCAGACACAACTGTAAGGTCTTACACCTTTCTCGAGGGTCCTTCAAGTTCAAAACTTTATTTCTCGTGTATGGAACTATCACGGATTCTATGGCTTCAAGCCATTTGACGGAGTCAGGGCCCATCATCGCTTCTTTGCATGTAGTCGGTTCATTATTCTAAAATAATGATTCAACCCTCAAATCTTGGTATTTGATTGTTTACCCGATCTACTTGTTTCAATAGGAACTTAGATCTCCGCGACCACAACCTTTGAGGTACGTGAGCCATGAGCTTTGTTGCTACCTCCGGAACACTTTTCGGCGCTGCGCAACTCTGCACATATAGCTAAGGTTCTTTTAACCTTATCAAAGTTATATTGTCCTCCCACTTAACTTTTCATGAAAATTCCTTCCAAAAGAAACTTGACGTTCTAAGCGACAAACACTTTTGTCTCTGGTGTTATGGAGGAATACTTAACAGTTATTCAAAATAACATACAAAGACAGGTTCATCCGACTTTGGTTGCAAACATCTTTCTTATGCAAAGCATACCAATGTTTAAGAAAGGACAACTTGGGTTTTATCCCAAACCATAACTTTATATGGTGTCATTTCAACGGATTATGATGGAGCTCTTTTCAGTGGAAAAACGGTAATCTCTAAAGCTTTTAATCTTTAAAATACAATGGCAGTTTTATGAATTATACCTTTGATCTTACCATGTCAAACAAGGTTTAATTACATATCTCGAATGCTCCATACCCTTATGGTGTTTCGGGAAATGCAAATCCACGGAACGATTCCTTAAATCTTAGGTATTATGCTAAACTCTGTAACTCAAATATCTTCCTTTATGATCTTTATCATAAACTGTTTATATTTTTGTTACAATGATTTTGCACTTCATCTTGAAAGTCTTTGAACTTTTCAAATATTTCACACTTCATCCTTATTATGTAAATATTCATATATTCACTCAAATTTTTGGAGAAAGCATATGAAGTTGAAATCCATCGCTCTTGACTACACATAATGGACTTCGTACAACAATATGCACAAGTTCCAATAAGCTAGTCATTCGTTCCCTTTTGGCCTATGAACGAAGTTTTAATTATCTCTAGGAAAGTTTCACAAGCGTCATTTGACCAAAATCAAAAGACTCCAAAATTCCATCCACATGGAGTTTCTTCATGTTTTCTTTCCAATATAATTTAAACAGCGATATCACTTCCTAAGTGATCTTTTAATCAATTTGTCTTTCGACATTTTTAGCACTAGTTTTATGGATGTGATTTTTCCAACGAGATTTGTGAATCATCCATCTTTTATGGATTATGGAAATTTATTTGAACAACCCTTTTGTTCTCATAATACCTGATAAAACAAATCTTGAAGGCAAGCTTTGATGTTTAACGAGCAACACAATAACCCTTTATTTGTTCTCGATGAACATCATCACATATTCTTTTGCTAGTTACTTAGGCCATTATAGTTCATGAATTGTGTTGTTTCGTATGACGATTCACACCAACAAATTCAGTATCAAATACTTGAGAACCACATTGTTTAATAAGCAAAGAATATAGCCATAACATGTATATCATCTATATACTTAAACTGAACAATTCTAGTCTTTTCTTTTCTGCCATATATTTATGAGATTTTCTTTCAGTATTTCCTTTTTCTGTTTGAAAGAATCTATCAACATCAATAGTGGAGTCATACATATGACACATAGTCCAAAGCGTGTATAGTTAAATACCAATGTCTTTGGACTTGCACTTTGAAGTAGATCACCATTATCAAATGTTCGGTGTTCTTTCAAATTCCTTTCATTAGTAATCTCTTGGTGTAGTAAACATTTTACCTACATCAAATATTCACCCTTATCATGGAATTATCCATGATCAAGCTACTTTTAGCTTATAACGGTGAAACATGAGTATAATGTTGCTCTCCAAATCCTTTTGGACGATTAGGACATCTAGTGTCTCCAACCTTTTGCAATTTCTCATCAAATATGAGAACATGACTTTTGCCATATTATACTCTATCATGTTGTAACCAATACTTCGTTTCAGATATCACAATATCTTTCACACATCATGGTTTCTGAAACAACTCTTTCAGATCCTAGATAACCTTGATATTAAGAGAATCCTTTGAATATCAAGAATCATGGAGACAAACATGATACTTATATACTAACACTTGGAATTGTTACTCTTGATTTAATACTAATTATTAAAATTCATGGAGTAACCGGAACTTACTGAAAGTTTGCAATAGGACTTTTAAACTTTAGATTAACACTTCAAAACAATACGATACCAGTTCGTAAAGTAACTAACCAGAATTCTATAGTTCTATCATCTCAATTATAACTAAGCGTAAGGTGGTAAACGGATGCCAATGACTACAACAACTATGCAAATTCACTTTGATTTAGTTTATGATAAATTGAGTTCTAATTAATAATTAAATTAATCTAGGTGAACTCCCACTCAAAACAATATCCCTCACATTATTTTAGTAATCACATGAACCAAATCCACCACATCAAAACCGATCATCACGAGAGTTGATATAGCTTCAATGGCGAACAATCAACATGTTCATCATATCTACTATATGACTCATGCTCTACCTTTCGGTAATCCGTGTTCCTGAGGCCATGTCTGTACATGCTAGGCTCGTCAAGATCAAACCTTAGTTTCCGCATGAGCAAATCTGGCTTTCTCACATTGTATACACTTGTAGAATCTAACACACCCGATCATCACGTGGTGCTTCGAAACAACAAGCTTTAGCAACGGTGCTAACTAAGGGTGAACACTTTATGACTTGAAATTCATGTGGATGAGGGATCATCTTATAATGCTACCATCGTCTACTAAGCAATACAAGATGCATAAAGGATTAACATCACATGCAATTCATAATATGTGATATGATATGGCCTTTCTTCTTTTTGCTTCCGATCTCCATCTTCTAGCACGAACATGATCTCCATCATTACCGACATTGCATCAAGGTCAATGATGCTTCTCCATGGTTGTCGTCCACCGGCTTCAACTATTACAACTACTTTGAATAGACACACGGGTCTTAACAGAATTTAAAGACAACCATATGGCTCCTGCCGGTTGCCAACTTACAATAAGGAACATTGCATACATCATATATAATCACAATCATGGCCATATCACATCACAGCACACCCCTGCAAAACAAAGTTAGACGCTTCTAATTTTCTTTGCATGTTTTACGTGGTTTGGGGCTTTCAATAAGTGTCGTTCTAACTTACGAACAAGAACCACAACATTGATACTAGTATTGTCAATCACCCGTTGTAAATTGGATCTTAACTATGCTAGGAGAAACAGGCACCCGCAAAGCCACTTATGCAATACAAGTTGCATGTCAAGCGTGGAGCAAGTCTCATGAACGATGTCATGTAAGGTTAGCCCGGGCCGCTTCATCCCAACATACCGCAAGATGCAAAGTACACAAGAAGCAATCGACAATAAAAGCATCAACGCCCACAATGACCATTGTGTTCTACTCGTGCAACAGATCTACATATAGACACGGCTCTGATACCACTGTAGGGGTTCGTAGCATGGAAAACAAAAAATTTCTATCGCATACAACCAAACAAGCCAAGATCTATCTACTAGATTGTAGCAACGAGTCGATGTAATGACTTACCCTCGAAGATTCCAAAGTGTTTAACGAGAGCAGATTCTCGTGGGTGATGTAGTCGATTCTTTTCCGATCTCAAGATCGTAGACGATCCTTCCAGCGTTGCTCGTAGCGCTTCCATGATCGGTCACACACGTTCGATTGACGAAGACCTTCCTCTCCTTGTTCCAAAGAAAATGGAGGTTGTAGCACTGTCCTCGTGATTCCGGCAGCACAATGGCGTGGTACCGGAAGTAGAGGGGAAATCCCGCAGGGCTTCGCCTTAAGCCGGAGCGAGTATGGTGGAGTATGAGAGAGGGATATTAGTGGTCTAGGGATTAGACACACCAATTAGAAGGCTCTAAACCGCAGGCTAAAGCAATTAGAATCTCTAAACCAAAACGGCTCTAAACCGGAGATTAGAGGATAGGAACTTGTGTGTAGAGGAGGAGGCCCTGCCCCTCCTTTTATAGGTGGAGGGGCTAGCGCTGAGGGAGGGAGTCCCTCCCAACTCGCCTAGGCTGGCCGCGGCTTGGAGGAGAGGGACTCCTCCTCCAAGTTGGTTTCAACCTCCTCTTGCTTGTTTCCCACAGTTTCTGCTTTCCACAGCTTCGCTTTTAGCCGTTTGACTTTCAAACTGGCAATTTGACTTTTCAGTTTTGGAACAGCAAGAACACTTAGTACATGATGCAATCATTCAATGACACATTCATGTACCCTCCCCCCGTAGTGCCGGACAATCCGGAACCTTCTAGAACATTCCCGATGAAAACACCGGAATCATTCCCGAACTCCGAAACGGGACTTTCCTTATATGAATCTTATTCTCCGGACCATTCCGGATCACCTCGTGATATACCGGATCCCATCCGAGACTCCGAACAACATTCGGTCTCTTTCTCATCATACCATAACTACTCAAAACAACGTCGAATCCTTAAGTGTGTCTTCCTACGGTTCGTGAATTATGCGGACATGATCGAGACACTTCTCCGAATAAAACCAATAGAGGAATCTGGAAATTCATATGGCTCCCACATATTTCTACGATTACTTTGCGATCGAATGAACCACTTACATACGATACCAATTTCCCTTTGTCTCACGATAGTTTACTTATCCGAGGTTATGATCGTCGGTATCTCTACATACCTAGTTCAACCTCGTTACCGATAAGTACTCTTTTCTCGTTCCCGTGATATGTGATCCCTTGTGACCCAGTCACATGCTTGCAAGCTAATTGGATGACATTCCACCGAGAGGGCCCAGAGTATATCTATCCTTCATATGGATGGACAAATCCTACTCTTGATCCATGTGTTTCAACCAATACTTTCCGAACACTCAATGCCACCTTTATAGCCACCCAGTTACGGTGTGGTGTTTGATGTCATCAAAGCATCCATCCGGTAAAGGTGATATGCATGATCTCATGGTCTAAGGAATTAGGTTACTATGTATCAGAAAGCATATAGCAATTGAACTATTTAAATGACTTGATCTTTATGCTACGCTTATCTATAGGAGTATGTCCATCACATCATTCTCCTAATGATATGATCCTGTTGTTAATAACATCTCTCTATGTTCATGATCAGGAAACCATGATCATATATTAACCAACAAGCTAGTTTAACAAGAGGCTTTTCTAGGGACTCTTATTTTAGTTTACAAATCACACAAGTATTAATGTTTCCGGTTAATACAATTATAGCATGGTATGTAAACATTTATCATAAGTGTGAAGATATGATAATAACCACTTTATTATTGCCTCTTGGGCATATCTCCAACATGTGGTCCAATGAGTGTGTCAGCGCGAGGTGGATATCATTATTTTGTTACTTTCACGGATGATTTGAGTAGATACGGTTATATCTACTTGATGAAACACAAGTCTGAAACCTTTGAAAAGTTCAAGGAATTTCAGAATGAAGTGGAAAATCATCGTAATAGAAAGATCAAATTTCTACGGTCCGACCGTGGAGGTGAGTATCTAAGTTACGCGTTTAGCACTCACATGAAAGAGTGTGGAATTGTTTCACAACTCACACCTGCCGGAACACCACAGCGAAATGGTGTGTCGGAACGTCGTAATCATACTTTATTAGACATGGTTCGATCTATGATGTCTCTGACGGACTTGCCGTTGTCATTTTGGGGTTATGCACTAGAAACTGCTGCATTCACTTTAAATCGGGCACCATCTAAATCCGTTGAAAAGACACCGTATGAATTGTGGTTTGGAAACAAACCTAAGCTGTCATTTCTTAAAGTTTGGGGATGCGATGTTTATGTGAAGAAACTTCAACCGGATAAACTCGAACCCAAAGCGGAAAAATGCGTCTTCATAGGATACCCTAAAGAAACTATTGGGTATTCCTTCTATCACAGATCCGAGGGCAAGGTTTTTGTTGCCAAGAATGGATCCTTTCTAGAGAAAGAGTTTCTCGCGAAAGGTGTGAGTAGTTGGAAGGTAGAACTCGAAGAGGTTGTGGAACCTTCTCTTCAAAGTATGGCGAGTAGCGCAGCGTCGGAAGTTGTTCCGGAGTTGGCTCCACCTATTGAAGAGGGAACTAATGATAATGATCATGAAACTCTGAAAGAGAGTACTACCGAACCTCGCAGGTCAAACAGGACGCGTGCAGCTCCCGAGCTGTACGGAAATCCTATCATGAATTTCATGGTTGATGAAAATGATGACCCTGCGACGTATGAAGAAGTGATGATGAGCCCGGATTCCAACAAATGGTTAGAAGCCATGAAATCCGAGATGGAATCCATGTATGAAAATCAAGTTTGGAACTTGGTGGAATTACCTCACGACCGAAAGGCCGTGGAGAACAAATGGATTTTCAAAAGGAAAACTGTCTTGATGGTAATGTGACCGTCTATAAAGCTCGACTTGTCGCAAAGGGGTTTCGACAAATTCAAGGAGTTGACTACGATGAGACTTTCTCTCGTAGCGATGCTAAAGTCGTTAGGATTATGTTAGCAATTGCTGCATTTCGATTATGAGATATGGCGATGGATGTCAAAACCGCTTTCTCAATGGTAATATTGAAGAAGAGTTGTATATGATACAACCAAAGGGTTTTGTCGATCCTAAGGATGCTAACAAGGTGTGCAAGCTTCAGCGATCCATCTATGGATTGAAGCAAGCATCACAAGTTGGAATCTCCGCTTTGATGAGGTAATCAAAGAGTTTGGATTTGTCCAAACTTATGGAGAAGCTTGTATTTACAAGAAAGTGAGTGGGAGCAATGTGGCATTTCGATATTATATGGATGACATATTATTGATCGAAATGATATAGATCTTTTAAACAGTGTTAAAAGTTATCTAAACAAAGAATTTTCAATGAAGGACCTAGGTGAGCGTCATACATATTAGGCATAAAGATCTATAGAGATAGATCTAGGCGCCTAATAGGGCTATCGCAAAGTACATACCTTGATAAGATTTTAAAGAAGTTTAAAATGGACGGAAGTAAGAAGGGTTCTTACCTATGTTGCAAGGCAAGACATTGAGTAAGACTCAAAGTCCGCTTCAAGGAAGAAAGAGAGATAATGGACAAAGTCCCTATGCTTCACCATAGGCTCTATAATGTACGCCATGCTATGTACAAGACCGGATGTGGCACATGCTATTAGTTTGACTAGTAGGTACCAATCGGATCCAGGTTCGAACACGGATAGCGGTCAAGAATATCCTTAAGTACTTACGAAGAACTAAGGATATGTTTCTTGTATACTGGAGGTGAAGAAGAGCTCGTCGCTAAGTGTTACGTCGACGCTTAGCTTTGACACGATCCGGATGACTCTAAGTCTCAATCCGGATACGTATTTCTCATGAATGGCGGAGGTTAGTTGGAGGAGATCCAAACAACTTTGTGGTAGCGGATCAACAACGGAGGTCGAATATGTTCTTTGCTTGAGCGGCTCAGAAGCGCTTTGATGAAGGAGTTCATATCCGAACTAGGAGTGGTGGCAAACGCGTTGGACCCAATGGTGATCTATTGTGACAACAATGGTGCCATTGCCAATGCCAAAGAGCCAAGGTCTCACAAGCATTCCAAGCATATTAAGCGCGGTTTCACTCCATCCATGAGCATGTCAAGGATGGAGATATAAAGATTTGTAAAGTACATACGGATCTCAATGTAGTAGATCCGTGACTAAAACTCTCCTCGAGCAAAACATGATCAACACCAGAACTCAATGGGTGTTAGATTTATCACTATGTAACTATATTATTGTCTCTAGTGCAAGTGGGAGATCAAGGAATATGCCCGAGAGGCAATAATAAAGTGTTTATTATGTGTATTCCAAGTATATGATAGATGTTTATTTTGCATGCTATAATTGTATTAATACGAAACGTTAATACATGTGTGTTTAATAAACAAATGAAAGTTCCTAGTTATGCCTCTCTCATAAACTAGCTCGTTGATTAACAAGATGATCAAGGTTTCGATCATGGACATTGGATGTTGTTAATAACGGATCACAACATTAGTGTAATGGTGTGATGAACATTCATCCAAGTATAGCATTACGATCGAAGTCATTGAGTTTATATTGCTATAACAACTTACGAAGTGATCCTAATCCTTAGACCATGAGATCATGTCAATCACTAACACCTAAGAGTTTCTTGATAACATCAAACGTCACACCGTAACAGGTGATTATAAAGATGGATTCGTAACTAATAAAGTGTTATGTTGAGGCTCATGGATCGAGAGTGGAATTTGTTCATCCCGATGACGGATAGATATACTACAGGCCTCTCGGTGATATCACATTGATTAGCTTGCAAGCAAGTGATTTGATCACTAGAATGTTATATCACAGAACGAGAAAAGAGTGCATGTCGAATCGAGATCAAACTAGGTATGGAGATACCGATGATCGAATCTCGGACATGTAATATATCGTGAAACAAAGGGATTAAGATACTAGCGTAAAAGGTTACGACGATCATAAGAAAGTCATCGTTGAATGTGGGAGTCGGTATGGGTCTCCAGATCCCGCTTCGATTATTGATCCAAGAGGGTCTCGATCATGTCCGCATTATTCACGAACCGTAGGGTGACACACTTAAGAGACACCGACATCCAATTGGAGCAAATGTTTCATGCCGAAAGAATGAACAAGCGCAGGAATTTATTTCACTAGATACCGAAACAGGTTTTCGGGTGAAATTGCATAAAGTGGTTATGCATGTGAAATAGAATTCTAGCAAGGGGTTATTTGTGAATGTTTGTCATTAAAGTAATTGACAAAATTCTGAATAAAATAAAAGAGTTTTATTTAATGAGAGTTTGCATTAAATTTGGTGGAAATTTAATGGGAATTTGAGTGGACTTTTGAGTGGAGGGAATTTAAAGGAGATTTGTGAGTGGAGTGTCCCACCACATGAAGAGGGGAGGGCAAGGGGGCAGCCCCATGCGCCGGCCACCCCCTTGGGGTTCCCCCCTCCTCCTATAAAAGGAGCCCCCCTCCTCACTTGTCTCTCACACCTCCTCGTGAAGGATCTCTCTCCCCCTCTAGAATTTATTCCCCATGGTCTCGGACTAGCGAGATACATCTTCCCGGTGGCTATTCGGCAAGAAAGAGTTGTGCTTACTCTGCATCGCTGGAGCGAGGAGGCGGAGGTTGCTCGGTGCCTCGAACGTGTGTGCGAGCACGGATGCGCTGCTGATTTGCGGCGCTAGGACTTCCTCTCGATCTTGAGATCGGCAAGATATCGTCTACATCAACCACGAGTTGAACTCGTTAAGCTTTGTCGGTCTTCAAGGGTATGTTCTCTACGGATATACATCCGCCCGTTGTTTGTATCTAGTAGATAGATCTTGGTATATAGTTCACATCGTAGGAATTTTTTTTTCTATGCTGTGAACCCAACAGTTAATCACAAAGTGATATCGGATTACGGAACGAGTAAAGTACTTGCTGTGAACGAGATTGAACTAGGTATGACGGAACCGATGATCAAATCTCGGGCAAGTAAAATATCGTGAGACGAAGGGAATATATATGGGATTGATTGAATCCTGGCATCGTGGTTCATCCGATATGATCATCGATGAATGTGTGGGAGTCAATATGGGTTTCCAGACCCCGCTGTTGATTATTGATAGAAGATCATGTCTGCATATTCTCGAACCCGCAGGGTCACACACTTAACGTTTCTCGACGCTAGGATAGATTGGATAATTGGTTTATGAGTTTTTGTTCGGAGTCTCGTATGGGATCCGGGACATCACGAGAGGTTCCGGAGTGGTCCGGAGAATAAGATTCATATAAGGCAGTGCAGTTTTTGGAGTTCGGAATTGTTCCGGGTTAATCGGTATTGTACCGGAAGCTTCTAGAACCTTCCGGAAGGGGACCAACATGGCCCCACCTTCCGGGAGGGGGGCATGGGCCTATGAGGGAGTGACCTGGCCGCATTGGGCCAGGGGCACAAGGCCCCATAGGGCCCAGCCGACCAAAGAGGGTTTAAACCCTGGATAGAGCTTCTAGAAGGCGGGTTTCCTTGCCCCCCACTCTTCCTCCTCAGGGGCCGCCGGTTTGGGCTTGCGGGAGGGGCTAGGGCTGCGCCCTACCCCTCTATATAAAGAGGGCTGGGGGCGCACCACCCCCCACACCTTCCCCTCCAACCCTAGCCGCCCTGCTGCCCTTCCTCTCTCCCTCCCGACTGTTTGTAGGCGAAGCCCTGCTGCAGAAATTCTCCACCATATACACCACGCCGTCGTGTTGTAGATCCAATCCGTCTCTCCACCATACTTGCTGGTCCAAGGAAGGAGGAGACGTCGAGGTTCTGCACGTGTGCATGTCACGGAGGCACCGCCACTTGTGGTGCTAGATTGGATCGGGTCGCGAGGAGGAGAAGCGAGTACGACTACATCACCCACGTTCCGACGAACGTTCCACTGTGCGAATCTTCAAGGGTATGAAGATCTAATCCAATTTCTCTCGTTGTTTGCATCTCCTAGATTAGATCTTGGCTTTCCCTCTGTTCGCATCCGTAGAAAATTTTGATTTACTATGCCGCGAAACCCTTCAGTGGTATTAGAGCTAGATCTATGCGTAGATGTGTTTCACGAGTAGAACGCAACATGGTTGTTGCGGGCGTTGATGTTTTCTGCAAGCCTCTTGTTTGTGTTCTTCTTACGAAACGGGATAGTGAGATTGAAGCGGTCCAGGCCAACCTTACGCGACGTCGTTCGCGAGACCGGCTCCGCACTTGACGTGTGGCTTGTTCCACACATGCGGCTGGTGGATGTCAGTTTCTCTCACTATAGTTTTCATGGGATTAACACCGGAGTTCGGCAACCATAATATCACCATTGTGGCTTTCCGTAGGTAAGAATCGTTCTTAGCATCTACTCCCATAAGCCACGTAAAACATGCAACAACAAAGTAGAGGCGTCTAACTTGTTTTTGCAGGGAGTGTTTTCTGTGATATGGTATGGCCCAAGATGTGATGTGTATAATGTATGCGATGATCATGTTTTGTAATGTTTCACGACTTGCATGTCGATGAGTACACAACCAGCAGGAGCCATATGGTTGTCTTTATAATTGTGTATGACCTGTGTGTCAACTTCTTATGCGCCATGTAGTAGTTTCACTTTATCGCTAAGTAGTTAGCAATAGTTGTAGTTGCTATTCGTGGTGGAGGCAATCATGGTGGAGTGATGGAGATCATGCCGGAACGCACAAGATGGAGATCATTGAGCGAAGATTGGCTATACCATGTCACATAAAGTTATATGCATGTGATGTTTATAATTTTATGTATCTTATTATGCTTAGATCGCGACGGTAGCATTATAAGATGATTCCTCAATGAAAGATAAAGATAAAAACTGTGTTCTCCCCAAGTATGCACTGTTGCGAAAGTTCGTCGTGTCCAAGCATCACGTGATGATCGGGTGTTATAGACTCTATGCTCACATACAACGGGTGCAAGCCAGTTTTGCACACGCGAAAATACTTGGGTCTAACTTGACGAGCCTAGCATGTACAGACATGGCCTCGGAACACATGAACCGAAAGGTTAAGCATGAGTCATATGAATGATATGATCGACACTTCGTTGTCCACCATTGAAACCACATCTCTTCTCGTGAAGATCGGATTAGGTGTGGTAAATTTGGATCGTGTTCACTAAACAACTTGAGGGATGTTGAATTTAGTGGGAGTTCATCTAGTAATTTGATTAAAATTTGAACTAGTTATCATGAACATAGTCTAATTTGTACTTGCAATATTGTAGATCAAATGGCTAAGTCCAACTTCAACTTCAACGTTTTCGCTGAGAAGGAAAAGCTTAGAAACAATGGGTCTAACTTCACCAATTGGTTCCGCAATCTAAGAATCATTCTCTCTGGCGGTCAAAAGGACTATGTCCTTGGGAAAGCGTTAGGTGACCCCCTTGATGAAACCGCGACGAATGATGAGAAAGCTGTCTATCAGTCGCGCAAAGATGATTATGGTGTGATTAAGAGCACCATGTTGTTTGCTATGGAACCGGAACTTCAAAATCGTTTTGAAGACTATCCCGGGCCCTTTGAGATTCTCGAAGAGCTGAAACCCATGTTTCAGACTTAGGCCCGTTCTGAGAGATATGAGATCTCTGAGAAGTTCTTTAACTGCAAGATGGAGGAAGGGAGTTCCGTTAGTGAGCACGCCATTAAGATGACGGGCTACACTCAACGCCTTGAGCAACTGGAATGCACGATTCCAGAGGAGCTCAAGATTGACAGGGTTCTGCAATCACTCCCTCCCAGCTACAAAGTTTTGTAGTGACTCATAATCAGATTGGTTCCACTGATACGATCACCGAGCTCTTAGCAAAGCTGAAGGCCGCGGAAGTGGACATCAAAAAGGATAATCATGTGTTGATGGTCAACAATCCCACCTTCAAGAAAGCTAAGGGAGCAAAGAAGCCCTTCAAGAAAGGCGGCGGCAAGCGCGTTGCCCCTGCCTAGAAGAAGCTCAGATCTGGTCCTAAGTCGGACACTGAGTGCTTCTATTGCAAGGACAAGGGTCACTGGAAGCGCAACTGTCCAAAGTACTTAGCGGACAAGAAGGCTGGCACCATCAAAGGTATATTTGATATACATGTTATTGATGTTTTCCTTACTAGCCCTCGTTGTAGTGCCTGGGTATTTGATACCGGTTCAGTTGCTAATATTTGTAACTCGAAACAGGAGCTACGGAATAGACGCGGCTTTTAGGGATGAGGTGACGATGCGCGTTGGCAACGGATCAAGAGTTGATGTGATGGCCGTCGGCACGCTCTCCTTAGTTTTACCTTCGGGATTAGTTTTAAACCTCAATAAATGTTATTATGTGTCTGCGTTGAGCATGAACATTATTTCTGGATCTTGTTTATTGCAAGACGGTTATTCATTTAAATCGGAGAATAATGGTTGTTCTATCTATATGAGTAACATCTTTTATGGTCATGCACCTATTGTGAATGGTTTATTTCTTCTAAATCTCGAAAAGGATGAAACACACATCCATAACATTGAGACTAAGAGATGCAAAGTAGATAGTGATAATACTACTTATTTGTAATCGCTGCTCAGGTCATATTGGTGTAAAGCGCATGAAGAAACTCCATTCGATGGACTTTTGGAGTCTCTTGATTTTGAATCATTTGACACATGCGAACCATGCCTCATGGGCAAGATGATCAAAACCCCGTTCTCCGGTATGATGGAGCGAGCAACGGACTTGTTGGAAATCATACATACCGATGTATGCGGACCGATGAGTGTTTCGACGCGCGGTGGATATCGCTATTTTCTCACTTTTACTGATGACTTAAGTAGATATGGGTATATCTATTTAATGAAACATAAATCTGAAACGTTTGAAAAGTTCAAAGAATTTCATAATGAAGTGGAGAACCATCGTAACAGAAATATTAAGTTTCTACGATCCGATCGTGGAGGTGAATATTTGAGTTATGATTTTCTCACGCATCTTAAAGCAAGTGGAATCGTTTCACAACTCACGCCACCAGGAACACCACAACGCAATGGTGTGTCTGAATGCCGGAATCGAACCCTATTAGATATGGTCCGATCGATGATGTCTCTTACTGATTTGCCATTATCATTTTGGGGTTATGCATTAGAAACCGCTGCATTCACTTTAAATAGGGCACCATGTAAATCCGCTGAGACGACACCGTATGAACTGTGGTTTGGTGCTAAACCTAAGTTGTCGTTTCTTAAAGTTTGGGGATACGAAGCTTACGTCAAGAAATTGATGCCGGATAAGCTCGAACCCAAAGCGGAGAAATGAGTCTTCATAGGATACCCTAAGGAAACTATTGGGTATACCTTCTATCACAGAACCGAAGGAAAAGCATTTGTCGCAAAGAACGGTTCCTTTCTTGAGAAGGAGTTTCTCTCGAAAGAAGTGAGTGGGAGGAAAGTAGAGCTAGACGAGGTTATTGAACCTTCCCTTGAATTGGAGAGTAGCGCAGCACCTGAAATTGTTCCAAAGGTCCGCACCAACAATAGAGGAAGCTAATGACAAGGATCATGAAGCTTGGACGATGTCTCATCGAACGTCGCAGGTCGACAAGGTCGCGTGCCTCCCGAGTGGTACGGCAACCTGTCTTGCCTTGTTAGTAGAAGACAGTGAACCTACGAACTATGAGGAAGCGATGATGAGCCCAGACTCTGAGAAATGGCTGGAAGCCATGAAATACGAATTGGGATCCATGAACGAAAACCAAGTATGGACTTTGGTGGACCCTACTAGCGACCGAAAGGCCGTTGAGTGCAAATGGATCTTCAAGAAGAAAACGGACGCAGATGGTAATGTTACCGTCTATAAAGCATGTCTTGTCGCGAAAGGTTTTTGACAAGTTCAAGGTGTTGACTATGATGAGACTTTCTCTCCCGTAGCGATGTTTAAGTCCATTTGGATTTTATTAGCAATTGCTGCGTTTCATGATTATGAAATATGGCAGATGGATGTCAAGACTGCTTTCCTCAATGGCAACATTGATGAAGAGTTGTATATGATGCAACCCGAAGGTTTTGTCGATCCTAAGGATGCTGATAAAGTATGCAAACTTCGTTGCTCCATTTATGGATAAGCAAGCATCTCGGAGTTGGAACCTTCGTTTTGATCAAGTGATCAAGAGCTTTGGATTTGTTCCAAATTGCTACGAAGCTTGCATCTACAACAAAGTGAGTGGGAGCTCGGTGATGTTTCTGGTACTATATGTGGATGACATATTGATTATTGGAAATGACATCAACATGCTTAACGATGTGAAGAGTTATTTGAACAAGTGTTTTTCAATGAAAGACCTAGGTGAAGCTGCTTATATATTGGGCATCAAAATCTATAGAGATAGACAAAGACGCCTGATAGCTTTAAGCCAGAGTACATACCTAGACAAAGTTCTGAAAAGGTTCAGAATGGATAAAGCAAAGAAAGGTTCAGTGCCTATGTTGTCAGGTAAGATATTGAGCAAGGCTCAGTGTCCAGCTACGGTAAATGATAGGGAAGCTATGAGCAAAGTGCCTTATGCCTCGGCCATAGGTTCCATCATGTATGCCATGTTGTGTACTAGACCGGATGTGTCCAATGCTCTTAGTTTGACGAGCAGATATCAAAGTGATCCAGGAGTGGAACACTGGACAGCCGTGAAGAACATCCTAAAGTACCTAAATAGAACTAGAGAAATGTTCTTAGTCTATGGGGGTGATGAACATCTTATCGTAAAAGGTTACGTCGATGCTAGTTTTGACACCGACAAGGATGATTCTAAATATCAGACAGGATACGTGTATCTTTTGAATGGAGGAGCTGTGAGCTGGAGAAGCTGCAAGCAAAGCGTGATCGCGGGATCTACAGTAGAAGCGGAATACATGGCTGCTGCAGAAGCGTCAAGTGAAGGAGTTTGGATCAGGAACTTCATCACTGAGCTTGGCGTGGTTCCAAGTGCATTGAACCCACTGGAGATATTGTGTGACAACACTGGCGCCATAGCACTCTCTAAGGAACCAAGATATCATCCAAAGACCAAGCATATCAACCGCAAGTTTCATATAATCTGAGATTATATATCAGATGGAGATCTGAAGATTAGCAAAGTACATACATGTCTGAATGTCGCGGATCCATTGACTAAACATCTTCCACGTGTAAAACATGATCAGCACCTCAGTGCCATGGGTGTGAGATTGTTGCCAAATGTAAACTAGATTATTGACTCTAGTGCAAGTGGGAGACTGTTGGAATTATGCCCTAGAGGCAATAATAAAGATGTTATTATTATAATTCTTGTTCATGATAATGTTTATATTCCATGCTAGAATTGTATTAAGCGGAAACTTTAATACTTGTGTGGTTTGTGAACAACACCGTGTCCCTAGTACGCCTCTAAGGACTAGCTCATTGATTAATGATGGTTAAGGTTCCCTAACCATGGACATGAGTTGTCAATTAATAATGAGATCATATCATTGGGAGAATGATATGGTGGACAGACCCAAACTAAGCGAAGAAATTAGATCGTGTCATCGTGTTCGTCTTTGCGAAGCTTTTCTTATGTCAAATATCGTATTCCTTAGACCATGAGATAATACAACTCCCTGGTATCGGAAGAAAGCTTTGAGGTCATCAAACGTCATCCTATGAGAGGGTGATCATAAAGGTGTCTCTCAGGTGATCGGAAAGTATCTGTTGGGTTGTATGTATCGAGATGGATTTGTCCTCCCAAGTCGGAGAGATATACTTCGGGCCCACTCAGTAATCGATATCAACACCGCTTGCAAGCATGTGGTTAAGGAGTCAATCACAAAGTGATATCGGATTACAGAACGAGTAAAGTACTTGCTGTGAACGAGATTGAACTAGGTATGACAGTATCGACGATCAAATCTCGGGCAAGTAAAATATCGCGAGACGAAGGGAATATATATATGGGATTGATTGAATCCTGGCATCGTGGTTCATACGATATGATCATCAATGAATGTGTGGGAGTCAATATGGGTTTCTGCACTTACCGTTGATTATTGATAGAAGATCATGTCTGCATATTCTCGAACCCGCAGGGTCACACACTTAACGTGTCTCGACGCTAGGATAGATTGGATAATTGGTTTATGAGTTTTTGTTCGGAATCTCGGATGGGATCCGGGACATCACGAGAGGTTCCGGAGTGGTCCGGAGAATAAGATTCATATAAGGCTGTGAAGTTTTTGGAGTTCGGAATTGTTTCGGGTTAATCAGTATTGTACCGGAAGCTTCTAGAACCTTCCGGAAGGGGACCAACGTGGCCCCACCTTCCGGGAGGGGGGCATGGGCCTATGAGGGAGTTCCCTGGCCGCATTGGGCCAGGGGCACAAGGCCCCATAGGGCCCAGCCGGCCAAAGAGGGTTTAAACCCTGGATAAAGCTTCTAGAAGGGGGGGGTTCCTTGCCCCCCACTCTTCCTCCTCTGGGGCCGCCGGTTTGGGCTTGGGGGAGGGGCTAGGGCTGCGCCCCACCCCTCTATATAAAGAGGGCTGGGGGCGCACCACCCCCACACCTTCCCCTCCAACCCTAGCCGCCCTGCTGCCCTTCCTCTCTCCCTCCCGACTGTTTGTAGGCGAAGCCCTGCTGCAGAAATTCTCCACCATATACACCACGCCGTCGTGTTGTAGATCCAATCCGTCTTTCCACCATACTTTCTGGTCCAAGGAAGGAGGAGACGTCGAGGTGCTGCACGTGTGCATCTCACGGAGGCACCGCCACTTGTGGTGCCAGATCGGATCGGATCGCGAGGAGGAGAAGCGAGTACGACTACATCACCCACGTTTCGACGAACATTCCGCTGTGCGTATCTTCAAGGGTATGAAGATCTAATCCAATCTCTCTCGTTGTTTGCATCTCCTAGATTAGATCTTGGCTTTCCTCTGTTCGCATCCGTAGAAAATTTTGATTTACTATGCCGCGAAACCCTTCAGCAGTTTCCTGGAAGTCTTGCAAGCAGACTAGCTTAACAAGGTCAACTATGGAAGCAGAACTCACAGCATTAGACACAACCAGTGTTGAAGCAGAGTGGCTTCGTGAGCTCTTGATGGACTTACCTGTGGTTGAAAAACCAATACCTGCCATCCCGATGAACTGTGATAATCAAACTGTGATCGTCAAAGTAAACAGTTCTATGAAGTCATCAAGGCATGTGAAGAGGAGATTGAAATCTGTCAGAAAACTGAGAAACTCTAGAGTTATTGCGTTGGATTATATCCAAACATCTAAAAATCTGGCAGATCCTTTCACAAAGGGATTATCACGTAATGTGATAGATAATGCATCGAGGGAGATGGGTTTGAGACTCACGCTATGAGTTGATCCCAGTGGCAAACCACTTTATGTGATCGGAGGTCCCATAAATTAGAGATGGGAGACAAGCTGTTGGTCAGCTGAGAGGAGAGTATTCCCATATTATATTTACATCTCCATAAAGATGCAGTACTCTCTTAATCTGCATGGCAGGTTGATATTTATCTTTATGTGTTCCAAGTGGCTTTTATAAGCGGAGATGTTGTCCTGCAGAACATCTCTTGAGGAACACACATATATGAGTCTGACTATTAGACGTCGCATTCAATGAGAGTTGGGTGCTCTCTAACAAACTCATGAAAGCCCTGGAGTATGACACATAAGCTCCAAACCGCGGGGAACCCGACGATAGCTCTGTACCGGTCTAGATTTTGTGTGAAACTAGCACGTGGAAAACTTGTAGTTCAAGGAATAGTCCACTATTCAAGTTGCTTGCTAGTGTAACATGAAGTTTAACGTGGAAGTTCAACTTAACTGTCTCCACTACACAACGGTATATAAAACAATGTTGCGGAAGAAAAGTGATGTGATGTGCCAATGAGACTTTATGGGGGATTGTTGAAATTTGGTGAGTTTTGAGCTGTTGGCCCATTAGATAAATTCTGAAATTCTCTTTGGCCCACTTGTATATGGCAGCATATGGCTGTGCTAGTGGTGCTAAAGTTTAGTCCCACATTGCTAGTGGAAGGGGAGTTGGACCACCTTATATAGTAGAGTGTTGCACCACTCACTAAAGTGTGACAAGGAGAGAAGCCCTCGGGCACTCCTCCTCCGACGCCGCCCGCCTCACCACGCCACACCTCGTCACGACGCACGCGCGTCGCATTTTGCGGGAATATCGCCGGGCCAAGCTTTATTTTGCTGTATGGGAAAATTAATTATGAGTCATTAACGGACGCGTTAATTATAGCCGTTTCTAATCTTTATGGACGTGGGCTGTTACCGACTCGGACGTGGGCTGTGCCCACGATCTTCCTAACCTGCACTATATAAGCGTCTGCGTTAAACCTAATCGGTGTATCAATCCACACATGCGCCTACCTCCAGAACCTTGCGCCGCCTCTTTCGTCTTTCCTATCCCGGCTTGCGGCGTGTATCGCAGATCGGGACAGTAGGACTCCGGAACCCCACCTCTCGTGAACCTGTACGGGTGAGAGGCAATCAGGTTTTTGGGGAGCGCTCAAGCGTGACTACTGGCAACCACGACGTCGTCCGACGACTTCTTCCCGGACGTCAGCGGCCTCTTCGGCAACCTCAACATGGGCGACAACGCTGCTGCAACCGCTGCGGCTGCTATTCAGTCTATATCGTATGTGATCTCAATCTCTCTCTTTCGGATTATGCTAGAGTTTTTTGTTCTAGCGTTTGGTATAGATGTGATAGGTTTATCTTTTATAGATGTAATATGTTCATCTACTTTATTGATCTGCATAATTATTTATCAATTTATTATTCAAATTAAATTATATGGATTATTGCTTATATTTCCAAACAAGAAAAGCCGTTACCTCCTGGCCGGCCGAGGTGGTGTTAGTGCTACCCTTACAGCATCGATCTTGTCCTCCGTGGTTCTTTGTCGCTTCTCCTCCACCGCGCGCAGAGAGCGAGGGTTTAGGCCTTTTTGCCGATCGAGTGCTTTTGACCGTTGGCAAAAACCATGTTTCATATGTTGTAGACTGTAGTGCTTCTCGCTCGCTCTCTGACCGACCTGCTGGATGCAAGTTTCTCGTGGCAAATAATAAAATCAAAGGAGCAAATACTCCCTCCCCTCCGGTCCATATATGCGCGCGCGCGTCAAATCTGTGTCACCACACATGCAGACACGCTACCTCTGCAGCTCATGATGTCAGTGCTGCGCGTCAAAGTTGTTTCCGTTCTGGTCATATATATATATATGGCCAGCTATAACATGACATATGCCCGTACTAGCTACATGACATAAATTGCAACAGGCGGGGACGAGGCAATCGTACGTTGAGGACCAGACTACTCAAGGCAACATGCATGCATGAGAAAGTGACACGCGAAATTTTTTGTACGCTGTGGCACGGCAAAGTTCAATCCATCACCCTAGTCAGTCAAGTTTGTCTCTATGTAGCTGACGTGGAGAGAGGGTACATGAAGCCTGCTGTATATAACCACGGACCCCCTTTGCTTATAACAAGCCACACCTTTCCTCTCCAGCTCCACCAGCACAGAGTAGCCTACCCGATCAACGAGAGCAGTACACGACCAAGCGAGCAACCGGCGGGGGGCATGGCGACGTTCAAGACGGTGGCGACTTACCAGCTTCTGCTCCTGTGCATGGCGTTCGCGATCGGGAGCTTCCACCGCGGGAGCAACAGCCTCTACCCCCTCTTCCTCGCCATCGTCGCGCCCGCCGCCGTCTTCCTCATCCTGGTATTGATGCTGGCCCGCCGCGCGGTGGCCGCCTCCCTCCAACCCGGCGCTGACGCCGTCGCCAGGGCGGCCGCCGAGGGCATCGGGATCGCCTCCATCGCCGCGCGGTGGAAGAGGGCGTCGCTGCGCGGGATGCTCCTCCTGGCCGTCGGGCTCTCCGCCGCCGCCTTCTTCCTTGCCGCCGTCATCTTCGAGGACGGGAACGGGATGTCCGCTGCCGCACGCTGGGCGTTGGTGGCGGGGGTGATGCTCTTCATGGCGCCCGTGCATGGCTTCTTCGCGTGGGCGGCCGTGCAGTGTGCCACGACTAGGCCATCCGCCAGCTAGGTGCGTGTTGTGTGTGTGTCGTCCCTAGCTAGCTAGCTAGGTGGTGGTGGTGAGCTAGCCAGCCGGCGGCGGTGTCCCGGCCGGTAGTGTGTTTGTGGTCGTACTAGTAGGGAGTGTGCTAATTATTCTTCAAATCGTCAAGCAATCAGATGTAACTTTAGGGAGCGTGTATGTGTGCATGTCGTGCATGGTTGATGCTGTTCTCCGTTGTGACAACAATGCTTGCTTTGTTCGCTGTATGCGTCTGCTCTCTCTCTCTCTCTCTCTCTCTCTCTCTCTCTCTCTCTCTCTCTCCCTCCCTCTCTCTCTCTCTCTCTTCGTCAGCTAACTTCTCATGTTTTTTGGTGGAGCATTATTGCTGGATCAATGGCGGCTTCCTTCCCGTAATGTTCTGCAAAGCCTCCCTGGGTGACTACTACTGGAGTACTACAGTACCGTAATGTTCTGGGTCAATGGCGGGTTCCTTCCTCTGCTGCATGCTGCGTTGGAGCTGCAAGGTGAGAAGGAGCCAGACTTGTGAATTGAATTGATAAGATGTGCGGACGTTAGAAGCAGTGATGAATCGCATGGCGTACCGTAGGCTTCATAGAATAGCTAGTGTCTTTTCTTTGCGTGCCTGTAACCAATTCATTTTGTCACTTTAGCACAGTGGCCCTCGCAAATGCGAGGGCATCATCTTTAGCATAAACATGATAGTTTTTCTCATATAAATGCAAACATTTCTTTTATTACCTTCTTCATTACAAAAATTCATATTTTGATTCGTATTAAATTTAACATATGCAAGCATGTAATGTACTCCACATGCCTAAAACATAAGTCATATATATTATAAGCAATGTAATTTGTATGTAATATTTAATTATAAAATTCATAAGCAACTTGAAACAATTATTCTCTACTCCATATTCCATTTGAAAGATTCTTCCAATGGTATAATTTTTGTGTCCTAAAAATGAAAGGATTCCTTAGAAATCCGAATGGAGTTAGTATTTCATATTAATACAACATATCAAATTGCTTGTCAATTTGAATATTGGTTGTGACCACAAAGCTCCACTATAAGTGCGAACTAACAATTCTTTGACATCTACAATTTTTTGATAATGTGATATTAATAATGAACTTGTGGGTAAAATATATTCATATTATTGTTATCTACCTCATATAATCTCAAAGTAAATGACTCATCATGTGTTTACTTTTACACTAATGTATTTCTACCTCATCATAGCTTTGGATCAATATCTGATGATCCTCTACTCCCTATGCCCAAACTATGGAGCATAATTGATGTTGTATTGACTTTGGTTACTCTTTTTTTGTTTCAGTACATAAGTTAAGCACTTCATGTATTAACATGACTGAATTGCATGAATCCAATTATTTTGTAGTTCATATTAATGTAGGATAGTTTGTTGCATCATATTTGTTTTATCTCTGTTCCTGATGCTTGGTACTTTGAATATCAGTTATATCTATAAATATTCAGTTTAAGAGCTATTTATTTTCTTGAACATCTAATGAATGACTTAGTACTTGTGTTTTTAGAAAAATAATGACACTATGATATATAAAAGGTAGTTCAAAGAAATAAAATCTATGCATATGTTTTTATATACCTCATAATATTTGAAATTGTTTTGCATCTGAAAGTGCATAGACTTGATTTTACAAATGTCCAAATGAATTTTATTGATAAGATCAAGTTATTATTATTTATATATAGACTATGTTAAATAAAACTCTAATTGGAAATACCAAACAAAATACTTAGGGTTTGTCTTGTTTAAAATTGCCTTCTATTTTCTTACATCAATAATTTGACATGTCATATTTATCATCCTGCATTTAGATTAATTTCCAACAATCCTTCCATCCTAGGGAGGAGCTTCTCTATGGCCAGAGATTTCCTGTAATTTTCCCTCTGGTATTCCATAGAAAAAAATCACATGAAAAAGCTTATACTATCTAAGTATTGTCTAGTGATGAAATATGCATAAAGTGGATTCCGGTACGTCTAAGTGAGTTTTATGAATGAGGTGTGATTATTTATTATTTTATATATTTTTGATTTGTTAATTATTTTTATACCAAAACCAAAAGTACCAAAAAACTCATAACCATCATTGTCTACCAGGGAGGAGATTTTCCATGGCTAGAGATTTCCTATAATTTCCCCCTAGTGTTCCATAGAAAAATCACATGAAAAATCTTATACTCTCTAAGTATTGTGTAGTGTCCAAAATCTACGCTAAGTGGATTCCACGTATGTCTAAGTGAGTTTTATGATTGAAGTGCGATTTTTTTTATTTTTCTATTTTGTTTATTATTTTTGAACCAAAACCGAAAATACCAAACAACTTACATATGTTTGTGTACTTCTAATTACCTTGTAATTTTCTATATCAATAATGTCATTCTTTCTTAGGCCAAATTTGGATTGCTATAAACCATCCTCGCCTCGAAGGGATCAATCATTCTAGGACCATATATTATGTGTCCCTGCCCCCTCTAAGTGTTGGAATTATGCCCTAGAGGCAATAATAAAGATGTTATTATTATAATTCTTGTTCATGATAAAGTTTATATTCCATGCTAGAATTGTATTAAGCGAAAACTTTGATACTTGTGTGGTTTATGAACAACACCGTGTCCCTAGTACGCCTCTATGGACTAGATCATTGATTGATGATGGTTAAGGTTTCCTAACCATAGACATGAGTTGTCGATTAATAATGAGATCATGTCATTAGGAGAATGATATGATGGACATACCGAAATCAAGCAGAGCAATTAGATCGTGTCATCGTGTTCATCTTTGCGAAGCTTTTTCTTATGTCAAATATTGTATTCCTTAGACCATGAGATAATGCAACTCCCTGGTATCGAAAGAAATCTTTGAGGTCATCAAACGTCATCCTATGAGAGGGTGATCATAAAGGTGTCTCTTAGGTGATCGGAAAGTACTTGTTGGGTTGTATGTATCGAGATGGGATTTGTCCCTCCCGAGTCGGAGAGATATACTTCGAGCCCACTCGGTAATCGATATCAACACCGCTTGCAAGCACGTGGTTAAAGGGTTAATCACAAAGTGATATCGGATTACGGAACGAGTAAAGTACTTGCTGTGAACGAGATTGAACTAGGTATACCGATACCAATGATCGAATCTCGGGCAAGTAAAATATCGCGTGACGAAGGGAATATATATATGGGATTAATTAAATCCTGGCATCGTGGTTCATCCGATATGATCATCGATGAATATGTGGGAGTCAATATGGGTTTCCAGATCCCGCTGTTGATTATTGATAGAAGATCATGTCTGCATATTCTCGAACCCGTAGGATCAAACACTTAACGTGTCTCGACTCTAGGATAGAATAGATAATTGGTTTATGAGTTTTTGTTCGGAGTCTCGGATGAGATCCAGGACATCACGAGAGGTTCCGGAATGGCCTAGAGAATAAGATTCATATAGAGGAAAGCAGTTTTTGGATTTCAGAATTGTTTCAGAATGTTCGGTATTGTACCGGAAACACTACAAGAAATGTGTCAAACTATGACGTTTTGGTAGTGACCCTGAATAAAATCGTCATAAATTTATGACGATTCTACACTAGATGGTCGTAAGCTATTTGGGAGGGCCAAATCCTTATTAAACTATGACGATTTCGTGAAAAACGTCGTAATTTCTATGGACAAAATCGTCATAATTTCTAGACAGGTTGAGATATTAGAGAAGGTCAATATCAGCCGTAGGATGTAAACATAATGAACGGATGGATGGTGAAGTATGGAAACTTGTTGTGTGGATCGATGACCTGGCATCCAACGACGCATATAATCATCTAGGTCAGGCCGCATCCAACCCCACCTACCCCCCATCGCGTAGAACCCTTCCTCAGTTCCTCCTCTCCTCAGATCCACCCGCGGGCGCCGCCTCCATCCTGATACCATCTCCTCCTTCCTGGCACCACGTCGCCGGCCACCCCAAACCACCGGCACCCCTCCGCACCACCACTGCCCCCTCACCCTCGACCCCCATATCTGCTCACGGGATTTCTCCTATACGCCTAACCTGATCCAGATCGAGGGAGCACCTGCGCTGTCCTGCCTCTCCTCGCTGGTGGCCAGACATCGACATGGAAAGTGTAGGGAAGGGCGCCGACTGGGGAAGTCTTCAGCGGCGACGAGACCGCCCCCTTCTTCGGCTTCCTCGCCCGCCTCGCCTTCTCATGTAAGCACCCCCAGCCCAGATCTCCCCACCCCACCCCCAGATCCTCCATCGATCCTCTCACGACCATGACCCTCGTGCGTGCGTGCGCAGCGAGCATGGGCGCGGCGACGGCACGCCAAGAGCGGCGTGGGCGTGGCGTCGATGGGGTCATGCGCCGAGCTGGTCATGAAGTCCATCGTGCTGTCGTCATGGCGGAGTGCTCGGGATCTACGGCCTCATCATCGCCGTCATCATCTCCACCGGGATCAACCCCAAGGCCAAGCCCTACTTCCTCTTCGACGGATACGCGCACCTCTCCTCCGGGCTCGCATGCGGCCTTGCGGGACTCGCAATGCATGGCATCGGCATCGCTGACGCCGGGTCGTATAACGACATCCCCCTTCCGCTGCCTGTGCCGACTTTACTTTTTTTGTACTGAGTGCTATTTGTAGATGGTGGTCACTGCGAATGCAGAACTGAATGGTAGTTGGTGGACTATAGTATAGATCCTAATGAGGGTGAGTTACAGCAAGGGTTGAAGCTTCTTGGCATGCTTGATGAGTGTTTACAGAATAAATCATTCTGTCTCACATGTTAAACCACACTTATTAACTTAAGGCATCATGCTACTTGGGGCATGATGATTCTGAATTTTGAATAAAATACACCTGAAGCCATCAGATTCGAATTTAGCCTACACTACGAGTTGCGATAGTAGGTACTGCATTTATGGTTTGTGCTGGCGGAACTACACTCAGACCAGCTGGCATTACCTGTTGCTCGACTTATTAACTTAAGAAACTTTAACAAAGACTAAGGCGAAGAAGGGGCCAGCCCGGGGCATAGCAATTTTCTAGTTCTAGGTCAGCCCCTGTTTCATACAGAGTGGGAATTGCTTCGTCTTGTGGCATCCATCAAACCTGCAGTTCTGATTAATTGGTGCTTTTGGAATATCTCTTAAGACAGGTGACCCGAGATTTCATAACCCTAGTCCTTTAGGGGTCCTTCGAGATATGCCCCTTTAATCGCCTAAAATGATTTTTTACTACTAGTTTCTTATCAAATACTCGTGGCTTCTTCTATTTGTACACAATGGCCATATATGCTTGACTACCATGACACGATCTCGGTTAGGCGATTCGACTATCACATCGCTTGCTTTGCGTAAATGCTTGCTTTTCGTTTAACTTGATTCTCCTTTGTATACCCTATAATGAATTCAATGAGTGTTGGGATGTGAATTTTCTATTACTCTTTTTGGTACTGCAGCTTTGTTGTATGCCAAGTATAATCCTAGAGAGGTTGAATCGACAATATGATTGTAGTAACTAGCTCGCTTTTATTTATTTTCATGGCGATGTATCTTGGATGTTATCTAGTGATCTATTCGGTCTTGTCTCGCTAGTTAGTCCCGTATTAGATCTGATTCCTAATGAGAGTTCATGGTATAATCTAGCTTTAATTTGTCCATATATCTCCTAAATTCTTTTTTCTTTGACCTGATCATAAACCATGACATTCTGCTTGACCCACTGAAGACTTCCCCGGTCTCTACTCAATACTGTAGGGATGAGGTGGTCTTTTCCATAATTGGTCCATCTGTTCTACTATTGTAGTACTATCTATCGAGGAAATGCTTTCACTAATGCATATTATGATATAGATTGTTGAGTCCTTGTTGATTGGTATGAATGGATGCTAGGGAATGTGCATTGTACAAAGATATATGCTGATTATGTTTACCTATTCAGGCCTTTCCTATCTTCATTTTAATCATTACAACCTCTGGCATAGTAATACAAACACACACACACAGTTTGTTCGCTGACATGAATGGATGCTAGGGAATGCGCATTGTACAAAGATAGATGATGGTTATGTTTTCAGGCTTTTCCTATTCATTTTAACCATTACAACCTCTTATAAGCCAGTTTTCCTATAAAAATGCAGATTAAGCCTCTGTCATCTTAGGCTGGCCGTTTTACTCAAATACTCTCTATAGGCATTGGAGGATCATCTTTGGGGCCTCAGTTTGTTTCTGAGGCACTTGCACCTGATAACCCCCCACTGAAGGTATTGTCCCAAGTTGTCTAATCTGTGCAATGTGGTTTTGTTATCCATCTCGGTGCTGATTATGCTGTGATGTGTTCTGTGACCAGCCGCCACCAAGCATCGCCGATTTGTCATTGCTTGTGGGAGGCTCCTTTGCCACCGAAACACGATGTTCCTATGCCTTGGGAGGAGTGTCAGTGCGTGGTCGAACTAGCAAATCTCAATTGGTTCTTCCTTTGTTGCCTAGTCGAGTTAGCGCCTCATCGAGGGCATTAGTTGGTTTGAAGGAAATTAAAGATCGAAGTTTAAATCGCTTAGTCGTGCTTATGAGAGAATTAATTTTTCAAAGATGATAACTGCTTACATGAAGTGTTATTCCGAATCTAGCTAGTTTCTGATTCGACGAGGGACAATTTGGTATTCAAGTGTTTGGGCATAGTATATATATACTTACAGTGCTTAGGAAGCGATTACATTAGTTAAACGCTTTTCTCTGTTTGAACATATTTCTAACAAAATTAAGTTTGAGCTAAATGTGATGTGTGAACCTAGTGACAAGAAACTTAAGTTCCATTCTAGTCGTTTGAAAAAAGGTTACTTTCAGATACAAACCTTATTTAGGCTTGTAGCCATCAAAGACAACTATCAATTTCACTTATTCTTTCTCATGTTGTAGCTTGAAGACGGAACATAGTCATGCTTCAAGCCATTGGCTTGAAGACCTTGAAGATGTGCAACTATTACACTGATATTATTTTTGTTAATGTTTACATGCATCGTGGCATAGTAATAAAATAGTGGCTCATAATTCATATAGGTGGCGTCAAGGCCTTATTTGACTTTGGCTTTGCTTTTGTATATGCTTATATGAGATATAATATGAGACATAGGATATAGATTTAACTAGATGGGAGTTTCTGCAATAGCTAGTTTGCAATTTCTGTAGTTTACTCCATATTATACATATAGAACTCTTTCAGGTGATTCTACTTGACATTCCCTCAATATTCATATAAATTATGGAGGGTTTTTCCGATGAATTACTATGCTTTGATTTCTGTTGATTCCAATAACAGTGACGGGCTGGCTGACCATCCCAACGAGGCTCTGTAGTGTGTACTACTGTCTAGTTTCTACTGTATTAGGATGTGTAACAATCCTAGTCTAATATTCTAAACTTTCTAGTTATTTTGTAAACCCATTCTTCAGGCTTCAGTCTTTGTACTGTGTACTGATGCATGTTAATGTATTGCCCTTCCTCAATTTGTAGCTAGTTTCTCATGTGCCCTTTATTTGCTACTTTGTAGTGTGTACACAGATGTTTTTATTTGCAAGTATAACGTTTTTATTTTGTTGGGACTGTTGCAGATAACCTATTGTTTACAGGAGCTGCGGGCTGATCTGAAAGCATGCATAAGTTTGAGAGGATCAAATTGTAGCTAGTTTTTACACTTGCTCAGAGCTTTAGTTGTTGATTTGTAGGTACCAGGTCATCGAAGATTTGATTTCTAAACTAGTTGTATTTTGAATGAGTGGAGTTTCATGTGTTCCATCTATTCTGACCAGAATATTGTAATAAACTCATCTTTGCTTTGATGTGTATTTTCTACTTATTGGTACATTTTTGCTAATAATCTGGTGTGATTTGTTATTAATGTGACCCCCTGTCCAAAATAATCTTATTACTGGGACCCACTATCTATCAGTTCTGACAATTTGGACCCGCATTTTCAAAACGAATCAGTCCAAAATAAAATGGATAGTACAATGGCTATTCTTGGTGTGACCAGCCCAAAATAAGAAGGCCCAAAGTAAGAATCATCCATATAAAAGACCAATGCAAAGAAAAACAATCCGAATAGTTAAATTTGAGCCCATGTGGAACCTAGAAATGGGCTGGGCTGATTTTGATTTAAGACGATTTAATTTCGTCACAATTTTGCCACGTAGGATCGGCCACGTAGGATCTGACTTGGCCAGGCTAGATGGCCCATGACGATATTGGATCGTCATAGACGTTATGACGATCTAATATCGTCATAGACGATTATGACGATTTTACCAAAAACGTCGTTATAGTTCATTTGCGACGCCCAGCTTTCGACGATCTCAAAATCGTCATAGAATCGTCATAAATGGACTACTATGACGATTTTGTGACGAAAATGGAGGGTCATATATAGCCAGATTTCTTGTAGTGAAAGTTCTAGAAGCTTCCAGAGTGGGACCAATGTGGCCCCACTTGTCGGAGGGGTACGTGGGACCATGAGGGAGTGCCCTGGCCACATTGGGCCAGGGGCACAAGGCCCCATAGGCCCAGCCGGCCAAAACCCTAGGGGAAACCCTAGGGGACCTTCTAGAAGGGGGGGAAGACTTGCCCCCCACTCCAACCCTTGGGGCCGCCACCCTAGGGCTTGGAGGAGGGGCCAAGGGGGCCAGCTAGCCCTCTATATAAAGAGGGAAGGGGCGCACCCTCCTCCCCCACTCCTCCAACCCTAGCCGCCTACCTGCTGTCCTCCAGATCTCTCTCTCTCTCTCTCTCTCTCTCTCTCTCTCTCTCTCTCTCTCCCGACTGCGCGTAGGCGAAGCCCTGCCGCAGAAACTCTCTACCATTGCACCACGCCGTCGTGCTGTAGATCCAATCTATCTCTCCACCCCACTTGCTGGATCAAGGAAGGAGGAGACGTCGCGGTGCCGTACGTGTGCATCTCACGGAGGCGTCACCACTTACGGCGTTGGATCGGATCGGATCGCGAGGAGGAGAAGGCTAGTTCGACTACATCACCCATGTTTTGTTGAACGTTTCCGCTGTGCGATTTCTTCAAGGGTATGAAGATATCATCTATCCCTCTCGTTGATTGCATCTCCTAGATTAGATCTTGGCTTTCCCGTTCGCATCCGTAGAATTGTTTTGATTTACTATGTTGCGAAACCCTTCAGTGGTATCAGAGCTAGATCTATGCGTAGATGTGTTTCACGAGTAGAACGCAATATGCTTGTTGCGGGCGTTGATGTTTTCTGTTGCAAGCCTCTTGTTGTGTACTTCTTATGACGCGGGATAGTGAGATCGAAGCGGTCCAGGCCAACTTTACGCGACCTCGTTCGCGAGACAGGCTCCGCACTTGACGCGAGGCTTGTTCCACACATGCGGCTGGTGGATGCCAATTTCTCTCACTATAGTTGTCATGGGATTTACACCGGATGTTGGCAACCATAATATCACCGTTGTGGCTTTTCGTAGGTAAGAATCGTTCTTAGCCTGTTACTCCCATAAGCCACGTAAAACATGCAACAACAAAGTAGAGGCGTCTAACTTGTTTTTGCAGGGAGTGTTTCTGTGATATGGTATGGTCCAAGATATGATGTGTATGTTGTATGCAATGATCATGTTTTGTAATATTTCACGACTTGCATGTCGATGAGTACACAACCGGCAGGAGCCATATGGGTGTCTTTATAATTGTGTATGACTTGTGTGTCAACTTCTTATACGCCATGTAATAGCTTTACTTTATCGCTAAGTAGTTAGCAATAGTTGTAGTTGCTATTCGTGGTGGAGGCAATCATGGTGGAGTGATGGAGATCATGCTGGCACGCACAAGATGGAGATCATTGCGCGGAGATTGGCTATACCATGTCACATAAAATTATATGCATATGATGTTTATCCTTTTATGTATCTTATTATGCTTAGATCGCGACGGTAGCATTATAAGATGATTCCTCACTTAAAGATCAAGATAAAATTGTGTTCTCCCCATGTATGCACCGTTGTGAAATTTCGTCGTGTTCAAGCACCACGTGATGATCGGGTGCTATAAACTCTACGTTTATATACAACGGGTGCAAGCCAGTTTTGCACACGCGGAAATACTTGGGTTTGACTTGACGAGCCTAGAATGTACAGACATGGCCTCGGAACACACGAACCGAAAGGTTAAGCATGAGTCATATGAATGATATGATCGACACTTTGTTGTCCACCATTGAAACCACATCTCTTCTCATGAAGATCGGATTAGGTGTGGTGAATTTGGATCATGTTCACTAAACAACTTGAGGGATGTTGAATTTAGTGGGAGTTCATCTAGTAATTTGATTAAGTTGAACTAGTTATCATGAACATAGTCTAAATTGTACTTGCAAATTTTGTAGATCAAATGGCTAAGTCCAACTTTAACTTCAACGTTTTTACTGAGAAAGAAAAGCTTAAGAAAAATGGGTCTAACTTCACCAACTGGTTCTGCAATCTGAGAATCATTCTCGCTGGCGGACAAAAGGACTATGTCCTTGAGAAAGCGCTAGGTGACGCCCCTGCTATAGATGCGCCGGCTGATGAAAAAGATGTTTATCAGTCGCACAAAGATGATTATGGTGTGATTAAGAGCACCATGTTGTTTGCTATGGAATCGGAACTTCAAAATTGTTTTGAGGAGTTCGTCGGGCCCTTTGAGATTCTTGAGGAACTGAAAACCATGTTTCAGACTCAGAACCGTTCTGAGAGATATGAGATCTCTAAGAAATTCTTTAACTGCAAGATGGAGGAAGGGAGTTCCATTAGTGAGCACGCCATTAAGATGTCGGGCTACACTCAACGTCTTGAGCAACTGGACTGCAAGATTCCAGAAGAGCTCAAGATTGACAGAGTTCTGCAATCACTCCCTCCTAAATACAAAGGTTTTGTAGTTACTCACAATCAGATTGGTTCCACTGATACGATCACTGAGCTCTTCACTAAGCTGAAAGCTGCGGAGGTGGATATCAAGAAAGATAATCATGTGTTGATGGTCAACAAGCCCCCTAGCTTTAAGAAAGGTAAGGGTGCAAAGAAGCCCTTCAAGAAAGGCGTGACAGCTGCGTTGCCCTATCGAGAAGAAGCTCAAGTCTGGACCTAAGCTGGACACTAAGTGCTTCTATTGCAAGGACAAGGATCACTGGAAGCGCAACTATCCGAAGTACTTAGCGGACAAGAAGGCTGGCACCATTAAAGGTATATTTGATATACATGTTATTGATGTTTACCTTACTAGCGCTCGTTGTAGTGCCTGGGTATTTGATACCGGTTCAGTTGCTAATATTTGTAACTCGAAACAGGAGCTACGGAATAGACAGAGGCTAGCAAGGGATGAGGTGACGATGCGCGTTGGCAATGGATCAAGAGTTCATGTGATGGCCGTCGGCACGTTCTCCTTAGTTTTACCTTCGGGATTAGTTTTAAACCTTAATAAATGTTATTATGTGCCTGCGTTGAGCATGAACATTATATCTGGATTGTGTTTATTGCAAGACAATTATTCATTTAAATCGGAGAATAATGGTTGTTCTATTTATATGAATAACATCTTTTATGGTCATACACCTGCTGTGAATGGTTTATTTCTTCTGAATCTCGAAAGCAATGAAACACACATCCATAACATTGAGGCTAAGATATGCAAAGTAGATAGTGATAATTCAACTTATTTGTGGCACTGCCGTCTAGGTCATATTGGTGTAAAACGCATGAAGAAACTCCATTCTTATGGACTTTTGGAGTCTCTTGATTTTGAATCATTTGACACATGCGAGCCGTGCCTCATGGGCAAGATGATCAAAACCCCGTTCTCCGGAATGATGGAGCGAGCAACGGACTTGTTGGAAATCATACATACCGATGTATGCGGACCAATGAGTGTTTCGACGCGCGGTGGATATCGCTATTTTCTCACTTTTACTGATGACTTAAGTAGATATGGGTATATCTATTTAATGAAACATAAATCTGAAACGTTTGAAAAGTTCAAAGAATTTCAGAACAAAGTGGAAAACCATCGTAACAGGAAAATTAAATTTCTACGATCCGATCGTGGAGATGAATATTTGAGTTATGATTTTATCACGCATCTTAAAGCAAGCGGAATCGTTTCGCAACTCACGCCACCCGGAACACCACAGCGCAATGGCGTGTCTGAACGCCGGAATCGAACTCTATTAGATATGATGCGATCAATGATGTCTCTTACAGATTTGCCGTTATCATTTTGGGGTTATGCATTAGAAACCGCTGCATTCACTTTAAATAGGGCACCATCTAAATCCGTTGAGACGACACTGTATGAACTATGGTTTGGTGCTAAACCTAAGTTGTTGTTTCTTAAAGTTTGGGGATGCGAAGCTTACGTCAAGGAGTTGATGCCGAACAAGCTCGAACCCAAAGAGGAGAAATGCGTCTTCATAGGATACCCTAAGGAAACGATTGGGTATACCTTCTATCACAGATCCGAAGGCAAAGTGTTTGTTGCAAATAATGGATCCTTTCTTGAGAAGGAGTTTCTCTCAAAAGAAGTGAGTGGGAGGAAGGTAGAGCTAGACGAGGTTATTGAACCTTCTCTCGAGTTGGAGAGTAGCGCAGCACCTGAAATTGTTTCAGTGCCGCCTGCACCAACAAGAGAGGAAGCTAATGATGAGTATCATGAAACTTCGGACGATGCTAATACTGAGCGTCGCAGGTCGACAAGGTCACGTGCCACTCTTGAGTGGTACGACAACCCTGTCTTATGTAACACCCCGGTTCTGAAAAGACTGTGGCCTCTATGTGACATGCCAATCCCTGGATCGGTTCATTGGCCCACAATAGAGTAAGATAGATAACATAGCAAAATGTCCGTGTATCATAAATAACGAAGATCCAGAGTACCATTATTACAATAAAAGCTTAGCACAAAACTAGCTCAAATTGTTCAGGTAGCAACATAAATAAGTAAATCCTCCATTCTTCAAATTGCCCACAAGTGAACAAGTGCCGAGTGGAGTACCGTGGCCTATATCGATTACTCAGAATCGGAATAACCTGCAATATGAAACGTAGCAGCCCCGAAGGGTCAATACATGGAATGTATGGCAAGTAGAGCTAGTAAAGGAGACAATAGTACTAACATCTACATGCATATTTGGCAAGTGGAGCTGTGTCTGGCTTGCATTTGCAAATACATTTGTCCTACTTTCACAAACAGTTTTTGGTTTTCTTTGAAAAGATCCCAATTAAGTTAACCCAACAGTATTAAAACAATTATGAAATTAGAATGAGCGAGAAACATGTCATGGAATCAATATCAAGCAACTCAGTTGTCCATAACCGGGGACACGGCTAATCGATTAGATTATACACCCTGCAGAGGTTTGTACACTTTACCCATGTGACTTGGCCAGCCTAGCTCGTACCATCACTCTCATTTTGGGTGATGATAGGTAGAAGACCAAGAAGAGACTGTTCGGAAAGTAGCTCCTCAATCCTGACGCGCACCGGTCCAACCTACCAAAATTCTACATCTCTGGATACGCGGGTTCGAGTTACCACAACCTACTAAGTCCAACCAACCGCCCATTCCATTATTGGCACATGGTTGTACACGTAAGCTACACAATAAAGAAGCCAATCAATTTCTCTCGATACCTGGGTGCCTTTCCACAATAAACCACCAAAAATTATTAATCCCATCACACCCAGGAGATTCATTGATTAAGTTATTTTAGTTTTCACAAACCAATACTTTCAGAAACAAGTCTCAATGATGTAACCCAGCCCTCGTTCATAGCATGGCTAATCACATCTACCAACGGTGGTTCATCTACAAGGAGGGTCCTACCACATAATAGGACATAGCATAGAGATAGTATCATCTTACACATGCATCTTCAAAATACACGACAATGCATTGAAAATAGTAGGACGATATCATGAACAAAGTAGCATCTACTTACCTTGGTTGTAGCGGTCGAAAGAACAATCCACACACGAGCAAGCGTTGCACTCGTCACAATCTACACGATACAATTGCATTCATAAACAAACAATTCCACAAGCATATGCAACAAAGATGATGCATGAAGGTATGCAAGGCAAGTGAATTGGTGCTACAGCTGCACCACATAATCCTAATCCATAATACTACTAATTGCATGCATGGAAAATAGTTTTAGCGCTAGAAAAACTATTACGCAAAAAGTAATACTCGAAACTAGAGCTAGAACTTAAATAATTCACTACCGGTAGTATACTGTTTGTAAAATCTTGGGAAAAATCTACAGTATGGGCATCGCTGATTAGAAACATTACCAACTGGAATTACTCAAAAAGGAATTATAAAACTCCCCGAGTAATTAAAATACTGCAGAAAGCCACTAGACAGTTTCTGCAGAAGATTTTACTGTAAGCCTATCTTTTTAATTCAGGATGAGATTCCCCTCGTTCCACTGAATCCAGGGACATATCATACGCGATTTTTGGAGCTACGGATCTTTTTCTACGAATTTATTACTCCGAAAAGGCCACTAACTAGTTTGATTAAACTGTACTAAACCTTGCTGCAAAAGCCTGAACCAAAGGTACAGCGAGATTCTACACGACTCACTGAACCTGCACATATTTTATTTGCAATTTTTGGCTAAGCGGTTTAATTTCTACGCAATTTACAAGTTTCTACCGAAATCTGTCAACTAAAAGGATTAACGAAATTAACAGTCAATCGTTCATTGACTGGTCAACACGTCTGCTGACTGGGCGCTGACTGGGCGTCTGACTAGTCAACGCCTGAGTCTGACCGGTCAACGAACGATCTAAGCCGCCGATCTGAGATCTGACGGTGGCTGCAGTCTTACCGGAAACAAACGGCGAAACGGACGGCGGCGAGTTCCGGACGGCGGCGGCGATCGGTTCCGGCGTCGGGGTTTTTCCTGCACCGATGTAAACTGTCAGCGCACGGTTCAAGTGGTCATCATCACGTCGACGACGCGCGCGGCGACGATGGCGGCACGCGTGTATGCGTGCGTGTGTGGGTAGACGCGCAACAGCGGCAAGCGCTGCAGCGCAACAGCGTGGCAACAGCCTTCAGCGGCAGCGGCGGGATGGCACGGGCGATGGAGGGAGGCTTAGCGGCGGTGGCGTCTTGTGGGTCTTCATGGGGCGATGGCGCGGCGGTGCAGTGGCAGCGGCGGAAGGGCGAGGCGCGGTGCGAACCTTGGCGGCGGGGTGGTGGCGGCCGCGGGCGAGGCGGCGATCATGGGCTGGATCGAGGCAGGTGGCGGCGGCCTCGGGAGTCGCGCGGGCAGGGGCGGTTGTGGCGGCGGCCAGGTGGGGTCCGCCTTTAAGTGGCCCTCTCGCGCGGAAATCAAAACTGAAACGGTTCGGAGTTAGACACGGACTCGGAAATCAGTCCGGAATTTCGGACCGTTTTCCGGCGATTCACTAAAACGGCCGCAACTTCTCCGTACGAGCTCCGAATCGAGCGATTCTTGCTCCTACGGGTTCGTATCGTCGAGGGGAACAATCTAGGCCCAAGGTTTGAGTGAAAACACTAGGCTACAAGGGTGGCAACACTAGATCCTCTAAAGCCTCCCGCAGGAGCCTCGTAGCAAAATAGAATAGGATTTTGGAAATAGCGTTTCGCCGAACCTTTTCACTCGATGGTTTTGCATGAAAAAGCATGAAGCAATGACATGAATGATATGTTGGAGATATGCCCTAGAGGCAATAATAAATGTAGTTATTATTATATCTTTGTGTTTATGATAAATGTTTACATTCATGCTATAATAGTATTAACAAGGAAACATTGATACTTGTGTGATTTGTAAACTTAATTTGAAAGTCCCTAGTATAGCCTCTATACTTCACTAGCTTGTTGGTTGATTGAATGATTGTGGTTTCCCTATCATGAACATTGAGATGTTATCAACAACAAGATCATATCGTTAGGAGAATGATATGGTGGACATACTCCTATTGATAAGCGTAGCATAAAGATCAAGTCATTTCAATAGTTCAATTGCTATATGCTTTCTGATACATAGTAACCTAATTCATTCGACCATGAGATCATGCATATCACCTTTACCAGATGGATGCTTTGATGACATCAAACACCACACCGTAACTGGGTGGCTATAAAGGTGGCATTGAGTGTTCGGAAAGTATTGGTTGAAACACATGGATCAAGAGTGGGATTTGTCCATCCATATGACGGATAGATATACTCTGGGCCCTCTCGGTGGAATGTCATCCAATTAGCTTGCAAGCATGTGACTGGGTCACAAGGGATCACATATCACGGGAACGAGAAAAGAGTACTTATCGGTAACGAGGTTGAACTAGGTATGCAGAGATACCGACGATCATAACCTCGGATAAGTAAACTATCGTGAGACAAAGGGAAATTGGTATCGTATGTAAGTGGTTCATTCGATCGCAAAGTAATCGTAGAAATATGTGGGAGCCATATGAATTTCCAGATTCCTCTATTGGTTATTGTTCGGAGAAGTGTCTCGATCATGTCCGCATAATTCACGAACCGTAGGGAGACACACTTAAGGATTCGACGTTGTTTTGAGTAGTTATGGTATTATGAGAAAGAGACCGAATGTTGTTCGGAGTCTCAGATGGGATCCGGGATATCACGAGGTGATCCGGAATGGTCCGGAGAATAAGATTCATATAAGGAAAGTCCCGTTTCGGAGTTCGGGAATGATTCCGGTGTTTTCATCGGGAATGTTCTAGAAGGGTCCGGATTGTCCGGCACTCCGGGGGGAGGGTACATGAATGTTTCATTGGATGATTGCATCATGTACTAAGTGTTCTTGCTGTTCCAAAAACATGAAAGTCAAATTGCCAGTTTGAAAGTCAAACGGCTAAAACAGGAAACTGTGGAAAACAGGAAACTGTGGGAAACAAGCAAGAGGAGTTTGAAACCAACTTGGAGGAGGAGTTTCTCTCCTCCAAGTCGGATCCCAAGCCCCAGGCCGAGTTGTGGAGGGACTCCCTCCCTCCCTGGCGCGCCTAGCCCCTCCACCTATAAAAGGAGGGGCAGGGCTCCTCCTTGAGACACACAAGTTTCTACCTCTAATCTCAGGTTTAGAGCCGTTTGGTTTAGAGCTTCTAATTGATTTAGCCTGCGGTTTAGAGCCTTCTAATTGGTGTGTCTAATCTCTAGACCACTAATAGCCCTCTCTCATAATCCACCATACTCGCTCCGGCTATGAAGCCTCTGGATTTCCCTCTACTCCGGTACCACGCCGTTGTCTTCTTTGGAATCGCGAGGAGTGCTACAACCTCCGCCTGCTTGGAACAAGGAGAGGAAGGTCTTCGTCGAAAATACCGAACGTGTGACCGATCATGGAAGCGCTGCGGAACGCCGGAAGGATCGTCCACACAATCTTGAGATCGGAAAGAGTACGACTACATCACCCACGAGAATCCGCTCTCGTTAAACACTTTGGAATATTCGAGGGTAAGTTATTCCATCGACTCGTTGCTACAATCTAGTAGATAGATCTTGGATTGTTTGTTTGTATGCGATAGAAAATTTTTGTTTTCCATGCTACGAACCCCTACAGTGGTATCAGAGCCGTGTCTATATGTAGATCTGTTGCACGAGTAGAACACAATGGTCATTATGGGCGTTGATGCTTTTATTGTCGATTGCTTTTTGTGTACTTTGCATCTTGCGGTATGTTGGGATGAAGCGGCCCGGGCTAACCTTACATGACATCGTTCATGAGACTTGCTCCACGCTTAACATGCAACTTGTATTGCATAAGTGGCTTTATGGTGCTTTCTCCTAGCATAGTTAAGATCCAATTTACAACGGGTAATCAACAATGCTAGTATCAATGTTGTGGTTCTTGTTCGTAAGTTAGAACGACACTTATTGAAAGCCCCAAAACCACGTAAAATATGCAAAGAAATTAGAAGCGTCTAAATTTGTTTTGAAGGGGTGTGCAGTGATGTGATATGGCCATGATTGTGATTATATTTGATGTATGCAATGTTCCTTATTGTAAGTTGGCAACCGGCAGGAGCCATATGGTTGTCTTTAATTTATGTTAAGACCCGCGTGTCTATTCAAAGTAGTTGTAATAGTTGAAGCCGGTGGACGACAACCATGGTGAAGCGTCATTGACCTTGATGCAATGCCGGTGATGATGGAGATCATGTTCGTGCTTGAAGATGGAGATCGGAAGCACAAAGAAGAAAGGCCATATCATATCACATATTATGAATTGCATGTGATGTTAATCCTTTATGCATCTTGTATTGCTTAGTAGACGGTAGCATTATAAGATGATCCCTCATGCACATGAATTTCAAATCATAAAGTGTTCACCCTTAGTTAGCACCGTTGCTAAAGCTTGTTGTTTCGAAGCACCACGTGATGATCGGGTGTGTTAGATTCTGCAAGTGTATACAACGTGAGCAAGCCAGATTTGCTCATGCAGAAACTAAGGTTTGATCTTGACGAGCCTAGCATGTACAGACATGGTCTCGGAACACGGATTACCGAAAGGTAAAGCATGAATCGTATAGTAGATATGATGAACATGACGATTGTTCGCCATTGAAACTATATCAACTCTCGTGATGATCGGTGTTGATGTAGTGGATTTGGTTCGTGTGATCACTAAAACAATGTGAGGGATGTTGTTTTGAGTGGGAGTTCACCTAGTTTAAATTTCATTAATTAATTTGAACTCAATTTGTCATAAACTTAGTCTAAACTATTGCAAATATGTTGTAGATCAATGGCAGCCCCTACCATCAATTTTAATGCGCTCCTAGAGAAAGAAAAGTTGAAAAACAATGGAAGCAACCCGGATTGGTTCCGCAATTTGAGGATTGTCCTCACAGTTGGTAATTTGACCTATGTGCTGGATGCACCGCTGGGTGACCCACCTGCAGCTGATGCTTCCGATGAAGTAAAGAATGTTTACCTCGCTCGGAAGAATCAGTACTCCATAGTTCAGTGTGCTATCTTGTATGGTTTAGAATCGAAGCTTCAGAAAAGGTTTGAAGAGTCAGACCCATATGATATTGTCGAGGATCTCAAATTGATTTTTGAGACTCATGCGGCAATTGAAAGCTATGAGGCTTCTGAAAAGTTCTTTAACTGCAAGATGGAAGAGGGCAGCTCAAGGTGAGCATGTGCTTAAGATGTCCGGCACGCAAACAAACTTCAAAGCTTGGGTATAGTGATTCCTAATGCTTTGGGGATTTACCGCGTCCTCCGATCACGCCACCAAGTTACAGAACTTTGTGATGAACTACAACATGCGAACATGAACAAAGAGTTGCGAACTGTTTGCTATGTTAAAGTCTGCGAAGTGGAGATCAAGAAAGAGCACCAAGTGTTGATGGTCAATAAGACCACCAAACTCAAGAAAGGCAAGTCTAAGCAAAGGGACACTTCAAGAAGGGTGGTAAGAAAGTTACCACGCCGTGAAGAAGACCAAGGCTTGACCCAAGCACGAAACCGAGTGCTTTCGCAAGGGAGAAGGTCATCGAAGCGGAATTGCCCAAAGTACTTGGCGGATCTCAAGAACGGCAACATCAAGAAGAAAGGTATATCCGATATACATGTTATTGATGTGTATCTCACTAGTACTGTAGTAGTGCTGGGTATTTGATCTGGTTGTTGCTCATATTTGTAACTCGAAACAGTCTTTGCAGAATAAACGGAAGCTAGCGAAGAACGAGGTGACGATGCGGCGTGGGAAACGGATCAAAGGTTGATGTGATCGCGGTCGGCACGCTACCTCTTCATCTACCATCGGGATTAGTTTTATACTTAAATAATTGTTATTTGGTGCCTGCGTTGAGCATGAACATTATATCGGGATCTTGTTTATTGCGAGACGGTTACTTGTTTAAGTCAGAGAATAATGGTTGTTCGATTTATATGAGTAATATGTTTTATGCACATGCACCTTTGATAGATGGTCTATTCTTATTGAATCTCGATAGTGGAAATACACATATCAACAACATTGAGGCTAAACGTTTGAAATCAAGCGATAACTCGACCTATATGTGGCACTGTCGTCTTGGTCACATTGGAGTGAAACGTATGAAGAAACTCCATTCCGATGGACTTCTTGAAACACTTGATTTTGAATCACTTGAAAGATGCGAACCATGTCTGATGGGTAAAATGACTAAGACTCCATTTTCTGGTATGATGGAGCGAGCTACGGACTTATTGGAAATCATACATACCGATGTGTGTGGCCCAATGAGTGTAGCATCGCGCGGTGGTTATCGTTATGTTCTTACCTTCACGGATGACTTGAGTAGATATGGGTATATCTATTTTATGAAACATAAGTCCGAGACTTTTGAGAAGTTTAAGGAGTTTCAAAGTGAGGTAGAGAATCAACGTAACAAGAAGATTAAATTTCTACGTTCTGATCGTGGAGGTGAATATCTTAGTTACGAGTTTGGCGAGCATTTGAAGAAATGCGGAATACTTTCACAGTTGACACCGCCGGGAACACCACAGCGTAATGGTGTGTCCGAACGTCGTAATCGAACTCTCTTAGATATGGTTCGTTCTATGATGTCACTTACAGATTTACCGCTATCATTTTGGGGTTATGCATTAGAAACAGCCGCATTCACTTTAAATAGGGCACCGTCTAAATCCGTTGAAACGACACCGTATGAATTATGGTTTGGAAAGAAACCTAGATTGTCGTTCCTTAAAGTTTGGGGTTGCGAAGCCTATGTAAAGAAGTTACAGCCGGACAAGCTTGAACCCAAAGCGGAAAATGCGTCTTCATAGGATACCCAAAGGAAACTATTGGGTATACCTTCTATCATAGATCCGAAGGCAAAATCTTCGTTGCCAAGAATGGATCCTTTCTAGAGAAGGAATTTCTCTCGAAAGAAGTGACTGGAAGGAAAGTAGAACTCGACGAGGTTGTCGAACCTTCTCTCGAAATTGCGAGTAGCGCAGCACCGGAAGAAGTTCCTGTGGTGCCTGCACCAATTAGAGAGGAAGCTAATGATGATGATCATGAAACTTCGGTTGAAGTTGCTGCAGAGCCTCGGAGGTCAACGAGAACTCGTACCACTCCAGATTGGTATGATCCCGTTATGAGTGTCATGTTGGTGGACAACACCGATGACCCCGAGACATATGAGGAAGCGATGATGAGCCCAGATTCCAATAAATGGCAAGAAGCCATGAAATCCGAGATTGGATCCATGTACGAAAACCAAGTATGGACTTTGGTGGACTTACCGGATGGCCGGAAGGCTGTCGAGAACAAATGGATTTTCAAGAAGAAAACAGATGCTGATGGTAATGTTACTGCCTATAAAGCTCGACTTGTCGCAAAAGGGTTTCGACAAATTCAAGGAGTTGACTACGATGAGACATTCTCACCAGTAGCGAAGCTAAAGTCTGTGAGGATTATGTTAGCAATCGCTGCATATTATGATTATGAGCTTTGGCAGATGGATGTCAAAACAGCATTCCTCAATGGAGATATTGATGAAGAGTTGTATATGATGCAACCCAAAGGTTTTGTCGATCCTAAAGATGCTAACAAGGTATGCAAACTTCAACAGTCCATCTATGGATTGAAGCAAGCATCCCGAAGTTGGAATCAACGTTTTGATAAGGTGATCAAAAGTTTTGGTTTTATACAAACTTATGGAGAAGCTTGTATTTACAAGAAAGTGAGTGGGAGCTCTGTAGCATTCTTAATACTGTATGTGGATGACATATTGTTGATTGGGAATGATGTAGACCTTCTTAATAGTGTCAAGGAATATTTGAATAATAGTTTTTCAATGAAGGATCTTGGCGAAGCAGCTTACATATTAGGCATAAAGATTTATAGAGATAGATCAAAACGCCAAATATCATTGTCACAGAGTACATATTTGGACAAAGTTCTAAAGAGGTTTGGAATGGAAGAAAGCAAGAAAGGGTTCTTGCCCATGTTTCCCAATACGACCTTGAGTAAAACTCAAAGTCCGACATCAGCAGAAGATAGAGAAAGGATGAGTAAGACTCCCTATGCCTCAGCCATAGGATCTCTAATGTATGCCATGCTATGTACTAGACCCGACATTGCATATGCTGTTAGTTTAACTAGCAGATATCAAAGTGATCCAGGAGTGGATCATTTGACAATGTCAAAACATCCGTAAGTACTTGAGAAGAACTAAGGATATGGTTCTTTCTTATGGAGGTGATGAACAGCTCGTTGTTAATGGTTACACCGATGCTAGTTGGAACACCGATCCGGATGGTTCTAAATCACAATCTGGATACGTATTTATTTTGCATGGTGCAGCGATTAGGAGGAGTGCAAAGCAAAGCGTTGTGGCGAGATCTTCAACGGAATCGGAATACATGGCTGCTTCGGAGGCTTCACAAGAAGCGATATGGATGAAAGAGTTCATTACAGAGCTGGGTGTGGTTCCTAGTGCTGGACCCAATGTCTATCTATTGTGATAACATGGGCGCCATAGCCAATGCGCAAGAACCAAGGTCACACAAGAAGTCAAGCATATCAAGCTGCGTTTTCACGCTATTCGAGAACATATCCAGGATGGGGATATAAAGATTTGCAAAGTACACACGATCTGAATGTGGCGGATCCGTTGACTAAACCTCTCCGAGGGAAAACATGACCAACACCAAACTGCCATGGGTGTTCGGTATATTACCATGTAATCTAGATTAGATGACTCTAGTGCAAGTGGGAGACTGTTGGAGATATGCCCTAGAGGCAATAATAAATGTAGTTATTATTATATCTTTGTGTTTATGATAAATGTTTACATTCATGCTATAATAGTATTAACAAGGAAACATTGATACTTGTGTGATTTGTAAACTTAATTTGAAAGTCCCTAGTATAGCCTCTATACTTCACTAGCTTGTTGGTTGATTGAATGATTATGGTTTCCCTATCATGAACATTGAGATGTTATCAACAACAAGATCATATCGTTAGGAGAATGATATGGTGGACATACTCCTATTGATAAGCGTAGCATAAAGATCAAGTCATTTCAATAGTTCAATTGCTATATGCTTTCTGATACATAGTAACCTAATTCCTTCGACCATGAGATCATGCATATCACCTTTACCAGATGGATGCTTTGATGACATCAAACACCACACCGTGACTGGGTGGCTATTAAGGTTGCATTGAGTGTTCGGAAAGTATTGGTTGAAACACATGGATCAAGAGTGGGATTTGTCCATCCATATGACGGATAGATATACTCTGGGCCCTCTCGGTGGAATGTCATCCAATTAGCTTGCAAGCATGTGACTGGGTCACAAGGGATCACATATCACGGGAACGAGAAAAGAGTACTTATCGGTAATGAGGTTGAACTAGGTATGCAGAGATACCGACGATCATAACCTCGGATAAGTAAACTATCGTGAGACAAAGGGAAATTGGTATCGTATGTAAGTGGTTCATTCGATCGCAAAGTAATCGTAGAAATATGTGGGAGCCATATGAATTTCCAGATTCCTCTATTGGTTATTGTTCGGAGAAGTGTCTCGATCATGTCCGCATAATTCACGAACCGTAGGGAGACACACTTAAGGATTCGACGTTGTTTTGAGTAGTTATGGTATTATGAGAAAGAGACCGAATGTTGTTGAGTCTCGGATGGGATCCGGGATATCACGAGGTGATCCGGAATGGTCCAAGAATAAGATTCATATAAGGAAAGTCCGTTTGAGTTCGGGAATGATTCCGTGTTTTCATCGGGAATGTTCTAGAAGGGTCCGGATTGTCCCAAGACCGGGGAGGTACATGAATGTTTCATTGGATGATTGCATCATGTACTAAGTGTTCTTGATGTTCCAAAAACATGAAAGTCAAATTGCCAATTTGAAAGTCAAACGGCTAAAACAGGAAACTGTGGAAAACAGACTGGGAACAGAGAAACTGTGGGAAACAAGCAAGAGGAGTTTGAAACCAACTTGGAGGAGGAGTTTCTCTCCTCCAAGTCGGCCTCAAGCCCAGGCCGAGTTGGGGAGGGACTCCTCCCTCCTGGCGCGCCTAGCCCCTCCACCTATAAAAGGAGGCGGGGCTCCTCCTTGAGACACACAAGTTTCTACCTCTAATCTCGGTTTAGAGCCGTTTGGTTTAGAGCTTCTAATTGCTTTAGCCTGCGGTTTAGAGCCTTCTAATTGGTGTGTCTAATCTCTAGACCACTAATATCCTCTCTCATAATCCACCATACTCGGCTTCGGCGAAGCCTGGGATTTCCCTCTACTTCCGGTACCACGCCGTTGTGCTGCCGGAATCGCGAGGAGAGTGCTACAACCTCCGCTGCCTGCTGGAACAAGGGAGAGGAAGGTCTTCGTCGAGTACCGAACGTGTGACCGACTGCGGAAGCGCTGCCGGAATGCAGCGCCGGAAGGATCGTCCACACGATCTTGAGATCGGAAAGAGTACGACTACATCACCCACGAGAATCCGCTCTCGTTAAACACTTTGGAATCTTCGAGGGTAAGTTATTCCATCGTCTCGTTGCTACAATCTAGTAGATAGATCTTGGCTTGTTTGTTTGTATGCGATAGAAATTTTTTGTTTTCCATGCTACGAACCCCTACATGATATGCAAGACCAAATATAAAATTTGGGATGTGACATCTTAACTGTCTTGTTGGTAGACAACAGTGAACCTGCGAACTATGAGGAAGCAATGATGAGCCCAGACTCTGAGAAATGGCTAGAGGCCATGAAATCCGAATTGGGATCCATGAGCGAAAACCAAGTATGGACTTTGGTGGACCCTCCTAGCGACCGAAAGGCCATTGAGTGCAAATGGATTTTCAAGAAGAAAACGCTGTCTATAAAGCTCGACCTGTCGCGAAAGGTTTTCGACAAGTTCAAGATGTTGACTACGATGAGACTTTCTCTCCCGTAGCGATGTTCAAGTCCATTCGGATTTTATTAGCAATTGATGCGTTTCATGATTATGAAATATGACAGATGGATGTCAAGACTACGTTCCTCAATGGCAACATTGATGAAGAGTTGTATATGATGCAGCCCGAAGGTTTTGTCGATCCTAAGGATGCTGATAAGGTGTGCAAACTTCAGCGTTCCATTTATGGACTGAAGCAAGCATCTCGGAGTTGGAACCTTCGTTTTGATCAAGTGATCAAGAGCTTTGGATTTGTTCCAAATTGCTATGAAGCTTGTATCTACAAGAAAGTGAGTGGGAGCTCAGTGATATTTTTAGTACTATATGTGGATGACATATTGATTATTGAAAATGACATTGATATGCTTAACGATGTGAAGAGATATTTGAACAAATGTTTTTCAATGAAAGACCTAGGAGAAGCTGCTTATATATTAGGCATCAATATCTATAGAGATAGACAAAGATGCCTAATAGCTTTAAGCCAAAGTACATACCTAGACAAAGTTCTGAAGAGGTTCAGAATGGATAAGGCAAAGAAAGGTTCAGTGCATGTTGTTAGGTAAGATATTGAGCAAGGCTCAGTGTCCGGCTACGGTAAACGATAGAGAAACTATGAGCGAAGTGCCATATGCCTCGGCCATAGGTTCTATCATGTATGCCATGCTATGTACTAGACCAGATGTGTCCAATGCTCTTAGTTTGAAGAGCAGATACCAAAGTGATCCAGGAGTGGGACACTTGACAGCCGTAAAGAACATCCTAAAGTATTTAAATAGGACTAAAGAAATGTTCTTGGTCTATGGAGGTGATGAGCAGCTCGTCGTAAAAGGTTACGTCGACGCTAGTTTCGACACCGACAAGGATGATTCTAAATCTCAGACAGGATACGTTTATATTTTGAATGGAGGAGCTGTGAGCTGGAGAAGCTGCAAGCAAAGCGTGATCACGGAATCTACAGTAGAAGCGGAATACATGGTTGCTGCAGAAGCGTCAAGTGAAGGAGTTTGGATCAGGAACTTCATCACTGAGCTTGGTGTGGTTCCAAGTGCCTTCGACCCACTGGAGATATTGTGTGACAATACTGGCACCATAGCACTGGCTAAGGAACAAAGATATCATCCAAAGACCAAGCACATCAACCGCAAGTTTCATATAATTCGAGATTATATATCAGATGGAGATCTTAAGATTAGCAAAGTACATACGGATCTGAATGCTGCAGATCCGTTGACTAAACCTCTTCCACGAGAAAAACATGATCAACACCGTAGTGCCATGGGTGTTAGATTGTTGCCAGATGTAAACTAAATTATTGACTCTAGTGCAAGTGGGAGACTGTTGGAATTATGCCCTAGAGGCAATAATAAAGATGTTATTATTATAATTCTTGTTCATGATAAAGTTTATATTCCATGCTAGAATTGTATTAAGCGGAAACTTTGATACTTGTGTGGTTTATGAACAACACCGTGTCCCTAGTACGCCTCTATGGACTAGTTCATTGATTGATGATGGTTAAGGTTTCCTAACCATAGACATGAGTTGTCGATTAATAATGAGATCATGTCATTAGGAGAATGATATGATGGATAGACCCAAATCAAGCAGAGCAATTAGATCGTGTCATCGTGTTCATCTTTGCGAAGCTTTTTCTTATGTCAAATATTGTATTCCTTAGACCATGAGATAATGCAACTCCCTGGTATCGGAAGAAAGCTTTGAGGTCATCAAACGTCATCCTATGAGAGGGTGATCATAAAGGTGTCTCTCAGGTGATCGGAAAATACCTGTTGGGTTGTATGTATCGAGATGGGATTTGTCCCTCCCGAGTCGGAGAGATATACTTCAGGCCCACTCGGTAATCGATATCAACACCTCTTGCAAGCAGGTGGTTAAAGGGTTAATCACAAAGTGATATCGGATTACGGAACGAGTAAAGTACTTGCTGTGAATGAGATTGAACTAGGTATGCCGATACCAACGATCGAATCTCGGGCAAGTAAAATATTGCGTGATGAAGGGAATATATATGGGATTAATTAAATCCTGGCATCGTGGTTCATCCGATATGATCATCGATGAATATGTGGGAGTCAATATGGGTTTCCAGATCCCGTTGTTGATTATTGATAGAAGATCATGTCTACATATTCTCGAACCCGTAGGGTCACACACTTAACATGTCTCGACTCTAGGATAGAATAGATAATTGGTTTATGAGTTTTTGTTCGGAGTCTCGGATGAGATCCAGGACATCACGAGAGGTTCCGGAATGGCCCGGAGAGTAAGATTCATATAAAGGAAAGCAGTTTTTGGATTTCGAAATTGTTTCGGAATGTTCGGTATTGTACCGGAAGGTTCTAGAAGCTTCCAGAGTGGGACCAACGTGGCCCCACTTGTCGGAGGGGTACATGGGACCATGAGGGAGTGTCCTGGCCGCATTGGGCCCGGGGCACAAGGCCCCATAGGCCCAGCCGGCCAAAACCCTAGGGGAAACCCTAGGGGACCTTCTAGAAGGGGGGAAGACTTGCCTCCCACTCCAACCCTTGGGGCCACCGCCCTAGGGCTTGGAGGAGGGGCCAAGGGGGCCGGCCAGCCCTCTATATAAAGAGGGCAGGGGCGCACCCTCCTCCCCCCACTCCTCCAACCCTAGCCGCCTACCTGTTGCCCTCCAGATCTATCTCTCTCTCTCTCTCTCTCTCTCTCTCTCTCTCTCTCTCTCTCTCTCTCTCTCTCTCTCTCTCTCTCTCTCTCTCTCCCGACTGCGCGTAGACGAAGCCCTGCCGCAAAACTCTCCACCATTGCACCACGCCGTCGTGCTGTAGATGCAATCTATCTCTCCACCCCACTTGCTGGACTGAGGAAGGAGGAGACGTCGCGGTGCCGTACGTGTGCATCTCTCGGAGGCGTCGCCACTTGCGGCGTTGGATCGGATCAGATCGCGAGGAGGAGAAGGCTAGTTCGACTACATCACCCACGTTCTGTTAAACGTTTCCGCTATGCGATTTCTTAAAGGGTATGAAGATCTCATCTATCCCTCTCATTGATTGCATATTCTAGATTAGATCTTGGCTTTCCCATTCACATCCGTAGAATTTTTTTGATTTACTATGCTGCGAAACCCTTCACTAAGTACTCTATCCGAAATACCCCCTCTAAGTACTCTATCCGAAATATTAAGAAAGTATATTAATTGTAAGGCTAGCTACTAACTAATGCTCAAAACATATGCATGTTTTCTAAATATTTTTCTCAAATAAAAGGGGTTTTCCGTCAATCTTATTAGGCCATATATATAATGGCATACATGTACTTCAACTGTATTGTCCATACTAAACATTGTGCTACCTTAGTTTATAAATTTATTGTGCCACGCACAATTGTTGCTTTATAAATATTGACTCAAAATATGCACAAAAAATAAAATCATTATGTTTGTAACATTTTAGAGTATTTTATGTCTAAATTTTTTAACCAAAATATTCACATGAAGTCCAAGAATCAAAGTTTCATGTGGGAGGTCGTCATCACCTCCAAAATGAGTTGTATTTTTTAACAACGTTTATTGAAGTTAGTGTTATTGAAGAATTGAACTGTTGGTCAATTTAAGCAAAGTAATGTCAAAATATAGATGAGTTGAATATATAGATTTGTCAAATCTAGTGATTAGCAAAATTTGACCAACTATATAGGATCCCACAATTTCTTGGATGCAAGTTTCAATTATTTTGTTTGCTCATCTGCATGGATGCACCACCTGGTTCACCATGTAGTAGGAGATGTACATCTAGTTTTTGATAGCATAAGTAGGTTTGTCGATGCTAGCCGGAAGAGCATAAAGACTATATATCCATGCGAAATGACATTGATCTTATCCGTGCGGTGAACAATTTGGTTCAGTTAATGGCATCACTGATGCATGTATTTCGAGGATACCTATATTTAGTTTTCATGGTTGAATATCACCACACATTAAAAATAATAATAATATAATACACTAAAAGTAGACGCCTTGCTATGGCTTGTTTCGAACCTATATATAAAATACTTTGAAATTTATGGAGAGGCAATGTTTGCGGGCGAGTCCCTCGGCACAACTTAGAATGAAAGTTGCGCTAAAATCTCTTTCGATCCTAGCAACTTCTTTTTTTTGCTAAAAATTGCAGGCCGTCATTTTGATGCGGGGATACTATCTCGTCGTGCTCAGGAGCGTAAGCACGTACGTTCACCCACAATTTCAGTTCAAATAGTTTGAACTGCATGGATTAAACTCATGCCTTGAACAAACCTTTTATATTTATTGATCGGTAGAACTCATGTATATAGACTGTATAGTACTCCCTACGATCCAAATTACATGACACAAATTTATCCAGATTCAGATATATCTAGACTTGCTTTAGTACTAGATACATCCGAATTTAGACAAAACCAAATCAACTAATTTGGGTTGGAGAGGTACGTTTTTTCTGACGGACTGAGATCGCTCGCTCTTATTAGCTAGCTTTCCTGTAGTTTCTAATTTCCTTTGGACTGATCTTTTACTTTTGAACAGACACAGATCACGTCCTATATTTGCTAGTTCGTATTTTTTTTCCTTTGAACACATCGGCAGAGATGCCTTAACTTTTTTTGTGTGGTAAAGGTGAGTTAACTTGATAAGGTGAGATGCCTTAACTTGATAAGGTGAGTTCTCGCCAAAAAAAAAGTGGACTGCAACTCGTGTCCCATATGCTCACGTCTGTGTCGTGCATAAATATATTAGATCCATCAATTAAATTGACGTATCGAACTACACGCTTCAACCCAATTGTACACGTGTTTTATATTTGTTATGTAAATCTAATGGCTTTTAATTAAAATCTTAGCCACAAATTTTAGATCTAACCATCAAAATAATTTCGATGATATGGATCAACCTGATGCATCGAAAAACACCCTTATATTATTTTTAATATATAATAGATGGCTCAAAAGAATTATGGAGGCATATGTAAAAGTGCCTAAGAAATATTTTTCAAACCTGAAAAATTAGTAAGGCATAGAGTCACATGCACTTCAGGAAACAAGTGACTCAAATTTATCAAGATTAAACCCGTCTAGATACATCTGAATCTAGACAAAATCAAAATAACTTATTTCGGGTTGGAGGAAGTACAACTGGAAGGAGAGGGAAATGAAAGTAGAAGCGAGGCGGTAACAAGAAATTTGTGTGACGTTCAACATTGAATGAAATTTGCGATGAAAAACACAGAGATAGTATTAAATGACGGCCTAGATCGATAGCTAGACAATTACAAGAACAAACATCATGAAGCAAGCAGTCACTATGTACAATGTTTCCTAGCCGTTTTTTAATAGCTTGTGTACCTCCGTTCGGATCGGGAAGTGTCTTTGGCTCCCGATCTCCAATGTATCTCTCTCTTTTTTTATATTAAAAATCATATTTAAAAGTTATAAAAAACAATTCTAGATGTTGTCAATGTTGTATTCCACAAACATGCAAAATCGGAACACGGACTTCTTTGTATTGTGGGCATGCAACATAAAAATGACACTCATAAAGTTTTGGGATTTGAAATATACATACACAAATCTATACTTTTTTCAAAAAAATTTATCTCGAATCAGGCTTTCATCCCGCTTTATAAATAAAGCAATATCCAAGTATCAGTACGGACATACAGCCACCACGGCCACAACCAAAGGAGAAAGAGAAAAACACGAACATCCGCTAGGGCAACAACACAGCAAGGCCCAAAGGTAAATCAAAAAGAGGAAGTCAACGAGCTGGGCAGCTACACCCATCAGGGCGCCTTGAGCGACGAAGAGGTCGGAGCCGAGAAGGGAAGCGCCGACGACCTCAAGGCCCGCAGGGTGTCATCAAAGGCTGCCCTATCACGCTGTTGCACCAAGGGGTCCACTGCTGTAAGAAGGCAATCAAAGCAAAAAATAGTCAGACGCCCGTGTAGGGAAGCGCCTCTCAATCATCATCTTGTTCCGGACATTCCACAACGTCCAGGCGATGGCTGCAAACACGAGCCAGAAGAGGCGGCGCCCCCTCCCCACCCTGTTTGCCTGAGACTGCAGGAACTCCCCAAGTTCCTGCGCCTGCCACGCCGGACCCAGTGCCTCCCGAACGAAGCTCCACAAAAATTGCGCCGCCAAGAACGAGAACATAATATGGGCGCGGGTCTCCGGTGTCCCACATAGGGGGAAACGGCCATTGTCGGGGCCATTGCACTTTGCCACCTCTACTCCCGACGGCAAACGATCGCCGAGCAGCTGCAAGACGAAATACGAATACTGAGGGGGAGGGGTGCCTTCCAGAGGGGTGACATCCAACACAACTCAGGGCCCTGGAAGAGGGTTCGATAAGCCGAGACCACCGAGAACTCCCCCGATGGGAGCAACCGCCAGGAGGCCGAGTCCGGAGCCTCGGACAGCGCTGCAGGGAGGGTGTCCATCAGATGCTGGAAGTCCACCATCTCAGCCGTATTAAAGGTATGGCGAAACAGGATGTTCTAGCGACCCTCGCTGAAGAACTCGGTAGTCAGGGCCGATGGGGAAGCGGAAATGGAGAAGAGGGCGGGGAACTAGACCCCTAATGGGATCGGGGAGAGCCACGGGTCCAGCCAGAACCGTACCCCCTGGCCGTTTCCAGCGGCGAAGGCAATGCCCAATCCAATGAGGTGTTTAATCTCCTGAATGGCTCTCCAGAATTGGGAGCCCTCCCAGCGTTTGCATGCTAAAAGCGGCCGGACCCGGAGGTATTTGGCCTTGATTAGTTGCAGCCGAAGACCCCATCATCTCTAATGATGCGCCAGACCCATTTCAGCATCAAGGCCATGTTAAAGCGTCGCGAGTCCAGGATACCTATGACCCCAAGGCACTTGGGGGCGCAAACGTTTGCCCACTTGACCATATGGTACCTCTAGTGGCCGTCCCTTGTCGCCCAAAAGAATCTAGACAACTCCTTCATGAAGTCGGCATGGGCCCCTTCCGGCAGCTTGTACAGCCTCATCTGATACATAGGCAGACTCGAGAGATAGGAGTTAATCTGGACTGTATTGCTACCCTTAGTCGTGAGGCGAGCTCGCCAGGGTTCCACTTTTGAGAGGACCCTCGTGACCAAAGGAGCAAGGTCCCTGATCAGAATCCTAGTCTCCCGAATGGGCATCCCCAGGTAGGAAATGGGAAAGTCAGACAATTTGGAGTTAAGATTGTCAGCAATCCTCTTCCTATCCTCCTTAGAGTACCCAAGAATAACCAGTTCGCTCTTGTCAAAATTTATTTTTAGTCCTAAGATGGACTCAAAGCAAAGCAGCAGGAATTTGAGGTTAATGATGTCAAGGTCCGATCCCTGAACCATGATCATGGTATCATCCGCATACTGGAGGTGGGAGATGAAGGCTTCGCAGCATACAAAACAAAAAAATTCCTACGATGGGAACATCTAAGTACCAAGATCTATCTACTAGATATAAGCAACGGGTGGATATACATTCATAGAATACATACCCTCGAAGATCGTATAGCGTTAACAAGTACTCGTGGATGATGTAGTCGAACGCTTGCTGATCTCAAGATCGTGATGAAGTCCATCTGGTCCATCCGGTCCAGCACCATCACGTCCAGCACCGCAAAGCAGTGGTGCATCCGTGATCGCACACACGTCCGGATACCCCGACAACCTTCGCGCCCTCGCTCCAGCGAAGCAGCGGAAGCAACAAATCCTTCCAGAAAAAGCCACCGGGAACATGTATCTCGCTGATCCGAGACCATGGGGAAATTCTAAAGGGGGGAGAGAGATCCTTCGCGAGGAGGTGTACTTTGAGAGAAGGAGAGGGAGGCCTTTTATAGGGAGAGGGGGGGGCACCCCAAGGGGCATGGCGCCAGCCATGGTGGCTGCCCTGTGGCATCCCGCAAAACCACTACTAGAAAATCGCGTTGAAATTGTGTATTGCATCGTCATCATCATGCATTGTTTGCATAAAACTATTTCGCAAAGCCCGTTTTGTTTTCTAAAACGCCCCATCTTTATTCAAATATCAAAACCAGGTCACCGGTTTATTTTTGTTGTCCGCTATCGGTTTGCAAACGGTGTTAATGAAACAAATAAAAATTATATTATTTTTAGTGGGGGCAGTCGAACGGGCCAACCCGACCCGAACGACCACCCCCGTATAAAACAGAACGGTCCAACCTCTAAATCCTAAGGCTACCAGGAAACCTACCCACACCCGCTGGCCACATCACCCCATACAATGGCTAGTCGCCACCTCGCCCTCTCCCTCTCCTCCACCACTCCCTAGCTGCCACGTGGCCTAGCACTCACACCACCAACCCCAGCTGGCCCCACCCCACACGACGCGCCACACTCACACGCGCGCGCGCCCCCCACTCAGCCCCTGCCCCCTGGACCCCGCACGCGCCCTGGCCCACCGGACCCACCCCTGCCCGCGTGCCCCGCACTCTCTCTCTCCCTTCTCTTTCTTCCCCGCGGCCGCCCCCTCCCCGCACGCGAGCGACGGCTCCCCTTCTCCCTCAGGCAGCCGGCGCCCCACCGCACCACCCTCCACCCTCCGGCCGCTCCACCGCCCCGTGCCGCCGCCTCCTCGCAGCCGCCGCTGCCAGGCTCCACCGCGCCCGCTCCGATCACCAAGCCCAGCGCCGCTGGCCTCGAGCCGCCCTCCTCTCTCGCTGGGTTCCCCTCGAAAGCTGTCGTCGCCCTCCCTCGGCGCTCTGCTCCGCGCCAAGTCGCCCGCGCCGCCCGGCCGCCTCGGCCTCCTCCCCACCGGACCTCGCCGCCACCCAAGCCGCACCCTCCGCCCAGGCTCACGTCGCCGTTCCGCAGCCCCGCTCAAGCCAGCGCGCCGCCCGTGTCCGCCATGCCGTCGCGGCGTCCTCCTCGGGCCGCCTCGCTGCGAGCTCCCGGGCGAGCCCGCCATCGCCGTGCCCCCGGCCACCTCACGCCCAGCGACCACGTCCTCCAAGTGCTCGCCTCGACCGGACGCGTTCCCAGCACCTCCTCTCGTCGCTATGTCCAACACTTGCTTGCGCTCGGGCCGAAAGGAAGTACCTCCTTGGGTTTAGTTGAAGCTAATGCCCTTCAATTTGATCGGTGTCGCTTTTCCTCTCCGGTAAGGTGAAGAGGAGTGGTTTTATGGTTCTGCAGTGATGAAGATCACCCGAGGATGGTGCAGAACTACAACCTTGACTCTGGAGCGAGCCAGGACGGGATGTTGCTGCGTCATTATGTGAAGATGGTGTCTCCTCTAGAAACCCGGGCATCGAACCAAGATCATCTTGACACTCGAAGTCGGATCCCCAAGGCCGTCGACGCGAAACCCCAAGATCGCCTACACGGATCTCCATGTTCTTCCTTCCGTCGCCGAGACCCTGAACGACAAGGACTCCTTCCCGAACCGATGCCGACGACGTCACACGCCAAGATCTTCCGAGAAGACCTGTACCATGTGCTGACGTCTGCCCAAGCTCGTCCACGAGACCGTTGTCGTCGAGGACTCACAACCCTCGGTGGACCGCCAAGATCTACGCCGCGGAACAACAAGGCCTTCGAGTTGGAACCGACAAGATCTGCAATCATGGACGCGGGAAACACCCCCGGAACTCCAAGATCGCCATGGGACGATAAGCACTTCACCCCGGACACCGAGACCCCGATGCGACAAGATCTACCCGGAGTCCGAGAATGTTCCGTCGAGACCGAACCCGTCGAACCCTGGACCCTGAGACCAACCCCACACCCCGGAACCCCAAGATCGTCGAGACCCCTAAAGTGTGACCCTTATCCGAACCCTTATTTTTATAAATGCTAAACATAAAACCTGTTGCACATTAATTGCCATACTTGCATGCATAATCATGTGGTTTGGGGGACTTATGCCGATTCACCTAATAATTAAATATGGGGCCCATATGCGGGCAAATCTAGTCTCATATTGGCCTCATTTAAATTTGTGCATCGAACCGTTGTCATATCCTGCCTCGTTAAAACAACATTTAAATTGTGGGGTATCTAAATAACATGAACCACCTAAATATTTGTCGGGACCCCGGTTCCACTTAATATTGACCTAATTGCATCGCACCTTGCCATGCCATGCATCATACATGCATCATGCCCGATCTTCTGCCGATCTTAAATATTGCATCCGGTGTTTATTCTAGTGATTTGCTTCTTCGCGGATAAGGCCGTTGAGTTGATGTGAGCTTCGATCTTGGTTGAACCTTCGACAATGTTTTTCAAAGTAGCATCTCCCCTTTCTACCTATCTTACTTTTATAGTCTTTATTCCCTCCTGTTGATCTATTGCTATCTGTGTTGCGATGCTTTAGTTTCCGTACCTGTGATATACCGTGCAGCCCTATATTGCCTTGGACACACCCTATTACCTGTTGTTTGGTAGATAGTTGGACTTGCGCGTCGTAGTCGCTTGCTCTAGTGCTGTTGCGTGTCGTCAAGAGCCACAGTTGTTGATGTATTGCCGCATGTTGATGTTGGAGATGATCATAGTTTTACTTATCGTTCACTTTAATTTCTGTTTAACAACTAAAATTGAAATAAGCAGAGGCATCGGTGGGTGATAGAAAATATTTGGTTTCAACGCCCACTTGTGTCCCGTGAAGACCCCGAGTACTTGATACATTCCTTGATTTATCGCTATACACATCCGGGAGGCATATGGGACCCCCGAGCGAGCTTGATTCAGTCTTATTTCTTGGGGCCACAAACTAGTTTGAGGTTTTATTTACGATCTGTACTTATGACATGCTACTTATGTATTTACGATTGTCAGGAGCACACTGCATCTGTTAGGTAAGCGGAGTGTTTTCGCGGTATCGACAAGCCCAGCCACACTTTCGGGTTCCCAGTCGTTTACAGCCACTGACGCAAACCTTGAGTCCGTCTCGGAGTCAGCTAGCTTCGTTGCGGGTCTACTCAATGGGGTGGCCCCCTGAAATAATTCTGAATCCTGTGATTGTTCAGTCGTGAAAGCCTCGTTGGGTTTTGATTTGGTTTTTCCGAGGTTGATCGAGCGTGTGTTGCTATTGGTGCACCCCGGCCGGGTAAAACTTTCTGAAAGCCGTGTCCGCGGATATGGACGACTTGGAGCACAGTATCTCGATCATAGACAAGCATAACTAAAGTTTATTGCTATAAATTTGACTTTATAATGACTAGTAATCAGCTGCACTATAACGGAATGGCTAAATAATACTGCCCACAATTGCTTGTTTGGAGTGTCGCTCGCGACCTTTGTACCTGACTAGTAAGTATTGCAACTACAACGGAATGGCTAAATGAAAGTATCAACAACTGCTGGGTTTTTGGGTTTATCTCATGCTATCTGTATCTGCTTAGTAATTGATTGAACCACAACGGAATGAATAACTAAAAGTTCCCACTGCTTATTTTATCAGGATGATTATTTATACTTGACTAGTAATTGCCGCAACGATAACCGAATAAATAAAACTGCCAACGGTGTGAGTTCCTCGGTCGACTTCCTCGTTTGGTCTCGAGGGGAAACATCAGGATGGGTTTGTTTGGTGTTAGCCTCAGGTTGGATCCGGATAGGTCATTCTTACCCCTCTCTGATAAACGCCAGTTGTATCGAGTCTCTATAGGTTGTTCAGTGCATCTTGCCGCCGCTTGATCCACCATACCTATGTAGGCGAGGACCGCGAATTCTAGCCTCGCCGTGTCTGGCCTCGATCTTGGCTCCTTCTTTTCCTTTGCCCTTTGTCGGCACCCCTTTTGTTTAAGCAGGTTTTGAGATCGACGTCGTTAGCGTGGTTACCCTTCCGCTTGGCTGGGCAGGGTTATGGACGCCATCGGTTATTCTTCAGGGCTCTTAGCCCCATTTGCTTCTTGTCCGTAGTCGGACGCTCTATCATTTCAAGGTGATTTGGATCTTTGTATATTATACCTGTATTCTTGACTCTTTGAGTCGCTCTATATATCTCATTACGTGGGTCCCATCGAGGACTGCTGTGTAATGTTATTACTTCGTTTTCCACCCGCACGAAAGTGCCTGGTGGGCACCTTTGAATCGTTTCTATGCGGGTTTGGCGAATTTTGCTCAAACTTGCATAGGTCCGATTCTGAGGGTGTTACATGCCCCTACCTCTTTCACATTCATGTGGGTGGAGCTCCCACTCAAAATGAAAAGCCTCCACTCCAATTAAAAAGCCTCCACTAAAAAATCCACTCACATGCATTAAATTTCCACCAAATTTAATGCAAGCTCTTATTTAAATAAAAATATTTTATTTATTTATTCAGAATTCATTCACATAAAAACCCTTACAATATTTCAATTTCACATGCAGAACCAGTTTCAGCAATTTCAACTGAAACAGTTTCGGTGTCTAGTGAAATAAATTACTGCGCTTTCCTTTTTCTTTATCTCGCATATTATTTGCTCCAAATGGTGTGGGTATCCCTTAAGTGTGTCACCCTACGGTTAGCGAATAATGTAGAAATGATCGAGACCCTTCTCCGATCAATAATCAGCAGCGGGACCTAGAGATCCGTACTGACTCCCACATATTCAACGATAACTTCTGTGATAGTGTGAACCTTATACGCATGTAACTCAATCCTTTTGTCTCGCGATATATTACATGTCCGAGATTCGATCATCGGTATCTCCATACCTAGTTTGATCTTGTTACCTACATGTACTCTTTTCTCGTTCCCGTGATATAACATTCTAGTGATCAAATCACTTGCTTGCAAGCTAACCAATGTGATAGCACCGAGAGGGCCCAGAGTATATCTCTCCGTCATCGGGATGGACAAAATTACACTCTTTATCCATGAGCCTCAACATAACACCTTCGTAGCACTGAACCCATCTTTATAATCACCCTGTTACGGTGTGACGTTTGATGATATCAAGATACTCTTTCGGTGTTAGTGATTGATATGATCTCATGGTCTAAGGACTAAGATTACTTCATATGATGTTATAGAAATATAAACACAATGACCTTGATCGTAATGCTATACTTCGGATGAATGTTCATCACACTATTACACTAATGTTGTGACCTCGTTATTAACAACATCCAATGTCCATGATCAGGAAACGTTTGATCATCTTGTTAATCAACGAGCTAGTTTATAAGAGAGGCATAACTAGGAACTTCCTTTTTGTTTATTAAAAACACATGTATTAACTTTTCCGTATTAATAGGATTATAGCATGCAAAATAAACATTTATCATAAATAAGTAATACGATAATAACCACTTTGTTATTGCCTCTCGGGCATATTCCCTTTAGTCTCCCACTTGCACTAGAGACAACAATCTAGTGTGAAAACTTTGCGTATTGAACACCTATGGCTTTATGGTGTTCCATATATGCAATTGCAAGTGGTTAACATAATCTACGGATCTGACGCTTCAGGTCCGTGTGTATTTACATGTCTTTGCATCTCCACGCATCACTCTTTCTCCAATGAGATGGAATTGTATAAATTTGGTCTTTCGGTGAGACCTTTAGTTCCTTGGGGTTAAATCATGTCGATACTATTGTCGTACAATATATCTTTAGTGTTAGCCCGTTTTGAACCACACCTTAGTTTGATAAAAAACTACTTGACACAAATGCCCTCCTTTGCTGCTACTATAGCAGTCATATACTTAGCCTTTTGTTGTAGTATTCGTCACAAGTCTTAACTTTGGAACCCTTCCAAATCCATCATGGAAACTCCTTCCATTACATTGTTCCACCCATAGTTTAAATTGAGATAAACTTAATTTGTATCTTGTGACAAAACTAGTATCAATGTAACGCTTTACAGTGAACTATTTGTAATTATTTGTCATCTCTACACAAATATATTCTTAGTTCTTCCAAAAGATCATAAGAATATCCTCACTATCGTCCAATGATCATTTTATGATTCATTCTGGTATATGCTCATAACATTTAGAGCATAGGACATATCTGGATGTGTACATATCATGGTATGATTGATCAAAAAATTCTTGTGATTACACTCATCAAGTGTCAAAACACTTGAATCTTGTTTCACTTATCAAGTGTCGATACACTTGAGTCTTGATTCAATTCCTTTCCATGCAACAAGAACCGTTTCTTGTCGTTTCTATATTGAAATCCTACAATATCTTATATATGTACATTTGGCACAACCATATTAGCGTCACAGTCTATCCGCTATAGACATTCATGCTAAATATTCTGGTTTTGCTTAAGTCTTTCATCAAAATGAAATTCTTGACATTTGTCAATAAAACATACATCATTTCCAATCAATAAGATGTCCTCCACATAATGTATTAGAAATATGTCTCAGCGATCCCACTTAATTCTTTTGCAAATGCAAGCATCTTCATCATCTCCCGATGAAAAATCCTTTTCATCCCGGTGAAGATTGAAACTCGATGATGCTTACTTCAACCATTGAAGTTTGCATGCCCTTTTAGCATCCTTTGAATTAACAAAACCCTTTGGTTCGTGTCGTGCACACGTCCTAGGTAACCATTCTTTTAGAAGAACTTTTTTTTGTTTATTCATCTACCATATACCAAATTATATGTAGTGGTTGCTACTTTAATCCGTCCAGACTGTCATATATCAAATCTTGTCATAGTTAACTCTTTGAACATTGTCATAAAATACTTTACGACATGTCGACTATTTTATAGATATGAAACATCCATGTCTGTTTCTTTATAGATCCAAATACGACCGATAGGTTTTTACACCTTTCCAGAGGGTCTTCCAAGTTCAAAACTTGATTTTTCGTGTATGGAACTATCAAGGATTTTATGGCTTCAAGCCATTTGACGGAGTCAGGGCCCATCATCGCTTCTTTGCATGTAGTCGGTTCATCATTGTCAAACAATAATGATTTACTCTCAAATCTTAGTATTTGATTGTTTTTTCGACCGACTTGGTTCAATAAGAACTTAGACCTCCGTGACCACAACCTTTGAGGCACATGAACCATGAGAATTTTGGCTGCCTCCGGAACATTTTCCGGCGCTGCGCAACTCAGCACATATAACTAAGGTTCGTTAACCTTATCAAAGTTCTATTGTCCTCGCACTTAACATTTATAAAAAAATTCCTTCTTCAAGAAACTTCACGTTTCAAGCGACAAACCCTTTTATCCTTGGTGTTATGGAGGAATAACCAATTGTTATTCGAAATAACCTACAAAGACATGCTCATCCGACTTCGGTTGTAAACATCTTACTAATGTTTAGCATACCAAAATTTAATAAATGACAACTTGGGTTTACCCCAAACCATAACTTCCATGGTGTCATTTCAACGGATCAAGATGGAGCTCTTTTTAGTGTAAAAGCGGTAGTCTCTAAAGCTTTAATCTTTTAAAACATAATGGCAGTTTTATAAATAACACCTTTGATCCAACCATGTCAAACAATGTTTTATTACAAATCTCAAAAATTCCATACTCCTATGGTGTTTCGGGAGATGTAAATCTAGGTGTTTTGTTAAACTTGCAACTCAAATAAACCCCTTTATGATAAAACCATAATTCATTTATTTTCTTGTTACACTTGTAACTCAAATAAATCCCTTTATGATAAAATCATAAATCATTTATTTTCTTGTTACAATGATTTTCCACTCCATCTTGAAAGTCTTTGAAACATTTTTCAAATATTTCATACTTCTTTATCATTAAGTGAATATTCACTCAAATTTCCGGAGAAATCATATGAAGTTGAAGTCCATCGCTTACGACTACACATAATGGACTACATACATCGATATGTATAAATTCCAATAATTTTAGTCGATCGTTCTTCTTTGGCCTTTGAACGAAGTTTTAATTATCCCGAGGAAAGTCTCACAAGTGTCACTTGATCAAATCAAAGACTCAAAAAATCCATGAAAATGGAGTTTCTTCATGTTTTCTTTCCATTATAATTTAAACGACGATGTCACTTCGTAAGTGATCTTCCAATCATTTGTCTTGCGACATTTTAGCATTAGGATTTATGGATGTGATTTCTCCAACTAGATTTGTAAATTATCCATCTTAAATGGAATACGGTAATTATTTGAACAACCTTTGTTCTCATAATACCTGATTTAAATAACAATTATTAAAACAAATCTTGAAGTCAAACTTTGATGTCAACGAGAAATACAAACAATGGTTTGTTTGTTTTCGATGAACATCATCACATATTCTCTTGCTAGTTACTTAGATCATTGTGGTTCATGAATTGCGTCGTTCTGTATGAAATTTCATACCAACCAATTCGGTATCCAATACCCAAGAACCACATTGTTTAACAAGCAAAGAATACAACCATAACATGTATATCATCTATATACCTAAATTGGATATTTAAAATCTTTTCTTTTCTGCCAAATATATTTTATAGATTCTCTTTCAGCATTTCCTTTTTTTTTCTTTTAAAAGAATCTATCAACATCAAAAGTGGCGCCATATACATGACACATAGTCCAAAGCGTGTATATTCAAATAATAATATCTTTGGACTTGCACTTTGATGTAGATCACCATCATCAAATGATCAGTATTCTTTCAAAATCCATTCTTTAGTAATCTTTTAGTGTAGTAAACACTTTACATACATCTTCTATTCATCATATTGCAACCAATACATTGTTTCAGATATCGTTATATCTGCCGCACATGATGGTTTCTGAAACAATTCTTTTAGCTCCTAGATAAACTTGATATTAAAACAATCAAGAATCATGGAGGCAAACATGATACTTAAGATACTAACACTGGAATTGTTACTCTTGATTTAATACCATTTATTAAATTTTACGGAGTAAACAGAGTTTTCTGAAAGTTTGCAATAGGACTTTAAACTTTAGATTGACACTCAACACAATACAATACCAGTTCGTAAAGTAAATATCTAGAATTCTATAGTTCTATTATCTCAATTACAACTATGCATAAGGTGGTGAAACGAATGCCAATGACTACAACAAATTATGCAAATTCACTTTGATTTAATTTATGATAAATTGAGTTCTACTAATCCAAAGTAGAAATGAACTCCCACTCAAAAACGACATCCCTCGTGCCTTTTTGGTGATTACATGAACCAAATCCACTACACCAAGTCTGATCATCACGTGAGTCGGTGTAGCTTTAAAGGCGAGCATCCATATGGTCATCATATCAAAACATATGACTCATTCTTAACCTTTCGGTCCATGTTCCGAGGCCATGTCTGTACATGCTAGGCTCGCCAAGTAAGAACCTTAGTATTCGCGTGTGTAACTGTCTTACACCCAAGATATGCTCGTGGATTCAAGTACACCCGATCATCACGTGATGTCTTGAAGCGACGAAATATTGTTGGTGCATAATTAAGGAAGAACACATTTTTATCTTGATATCTAAAATGAGGGATCATCTTATTATGCTAATAAAATGCCAAACAAGCAATATAAGATGCAAAAAATATCTCATGTTAATAAGTGAAATGATATGGTTCTTGCATATGATCTCCATCATGTGCACCGCGGTATGATCTCTATCATACCTCTATGTGTAAGTCCAGGGTCTATGGAACCTACACGTTATGTGTGTTGTAAGAGTATCATCTCATACTTCTACTTACAACATTACCATATTGCGGTGACCCAGCATACCACTGCATGTGTATTACACTATAGTCGTTGACATGGCATCCACAGAACACCGTTCCGCAAATATCACATCCCTCAGAGTGGTACAACAGAAACATTGCGGGTCCATATTACAAAAGTACACACATTATTATTATTATTATTACAATACCAGAAGTTCAAGACTTCCAAAAGATCCAACTTACAAACCAAAATATAAAGTGTTCAGCGGAATTTAAAAGTAGCAACTCTGACTAGGAGTTGAGCTCAGCAGCTTATCCTATAGAGTTCATGTTGCTCGGCTCCGTTAGTTACTACTAACTAGGTACTTAATTGGACTCATTCTCATCGACACCATAGCGGATCCGTAATCCACTCCTTCAACTCCTCCGGACAGATCAGGTTCCTCGTAAAACACATCTTCTTGGCATTCGGCTGCATACATTGGCACGTCTTCGGGATCCTCAGAGTCTAAGCAAGGGATCAAAGGAAAGAATGAGTAACAGCGTTACCCAACAAGTTCATTATATGCAAGGTGGGAAGTTTTATGCTCTAACTACCACCTCGGATTATAAATCCTTGGTACTATGTAGTTTTTGTAAATCTTTCTTCAAAGATTGATTTTATTCTGAAAAACTATGACAATCAGCCTTCACAGGTTGACCAGAACTTTCATGGAGTTCATTTCCTGCCTCGTTCGTAGCTCCTTCCCGGAACAGGGAGTAACAAGTTACAATTCTAACACTCTGAAGAGGTGCGTTACTTTACCCATGAGAGATCAACTCCTTGTTGCACAACCAGGCGTACTTTCCCGTCCACAATTCCATGATGTGGGGCCCAGTAGTTGTTCCAAGCCAATCACTGCCCCCTTCATGACCCCGCATGCCTCCTTGGTGTACACCATGCCCACATAACGAATTATGGCAATGGTTTGTACAAACCGTTAGATGCCAGAACTATCGTGGGACGATGAGGGTTCCCACCCATATGTTGCATATCCTCTACGAATTACCTATTAATATGCACGCTACGAGGATAACAGCCACGACCTGCACATCAGGCTTCATGCGAGAGGAAGAAGATACAACTGACTTCTCTGTCCCATTCCAAATCTCATGGCTAACGCGTAATATACGGCGCTAGAATCACTGATGTCAGGGGTTATTAAATCCATACTTGATCATCATTGTTGCAATTAAAACTCTAAGTTCTATTGCTCCATTATATCATCACTTAGGATGGTATCTATGATTTCTTTATTTGTGAAAATAACATTTTCTTTCTTTTATAGCATATATGATAACGCCCAATTTGCAAATACTTTGATAAAGACTCTTCGAAGGACATGAGCAAGTGATGGACTTGCCTTGTGATGGCAAGGTAGTGAAGTCTGATGCTTGCACTGGACCTTGAGCTTCTAGTTCTACAAAAACATCATTATTGCCCGGTAAGGACAATATTTAAAGAAGCAAAAATGATTATGCAAGTAATGTAATGCATTATTTAATTTTATATACATTTACCCGCAAAAGTTCCTTTTCAGTAATAAAGGATTTATAAATATTAATTTTTAATATTTTATAACATATATTGAATTATTTTATTTATTTCCCTTTTATTTAATTTTTTATTGATTTAATAATTCTTTTAGGAATTATTAATTAAACATTAAAAATTGTGATTAAATATTTATTTAGTATTTTTCAAAAATACTAAAATATTAGTACATAATGAAAGTGATTTTTAATTAATTTTATCACCTTTCAATAATTTTGTAAAATTCCATAAGGAATATATAATTTACAAAATTCCTAATAGATTTAATTGTCTAAAATTTTATATTTTAATTTATTTGGGTAGTATGGATTATTTGAATCCAAAATAATTTTATTTATATTTTTTGGACTTTTATCTTATTTTCTAGAATTTTATTAAATCTAGGGGTATTTTGGTCTTTTCCTTTTTATTAGAACAGGCCTGAAAATGTTTTTGGGCTGGTTATTCTTATTGGGCCCTAGTGGCCCATTAGTCCTGGTCAAAAGAGCCACCCCGAAGGGTCTGGCCCAGCTCGGCCCACTCCTCACTACCTCTCTCTCTCGAGTTCATCTTCCTCCTCTGACCCCGACCCTGTGGCCGGCGATGCCGCCACCGGCGTTTCCCGCCACCGGCGTTTCCCGCCACCGTCGGCCGTTTTGGTCGCCTCCGTGGTGTAACAGGGGGTTATCGACGATGCTCGTTCGTTCTATCCAATTAGATTCGAGCCTAGGATCTCCTGCGATGGATCGATGCCATCCCGAACCCTAGGGTTTGGGGGTTGGCATGGATTCAAGTGCTGATGTGGTCGTCGTGCGTCGAGGTGATGCTCTGCACCTCCAGGCATGATTAGGGTCGCTTACGTGGCGCTGTGCGGGTTGCAGCGCCCCCTCTGGGGTTCTCCCCGTGCCGCCATGGCCGTCGGCCCCTCTGCTTCCTCTTCTATTCTTAAGCGAGGACCTACGGTGAGTTTGATTCCTCTCCCCTGGTGCTCTTTGTGCTTGCTGATTTGGTGCTGGATGTTGGCAGTGTCCTTTCTAGCTACTGTCTGATTTAGATTGGGATGATTATCCATTTACGGTTCCTGTTATGTGATTGATCATGTATTGGATGAATTGAATCATGTTTGTATGGTTTGTACACATGCTAAATGATTATTGTCCTGAGGCTTCTTGCTTAAGATGATCTATACTGTTTCTGGTGGCTTCTTAGATGTTTTTATGCATGGATAGCATCTGATTCAGATGATATAATTGCTTGGGAATTATGCTTGATTAAGTCAGTGTCTTGATAAGTTTTTACTGTCATCTGATTTATGGTCATGATTAAGATAGGATGAAACCACTACCTTAGTGATGTTAGCTTGGGAATTAACATATGGTTTGAGATCAGTGAAGTTTAACATAAGAATCCTAGTTATGATTCCTGTGTTAACAGGAAAATGATTAGTAGGTTGATTGTCTGGATTTATGATGATTTAATGTCTATCCTGATTCATAATGGATTGTTCTTGTGACACCATCATGTATGGCACACAAGTCTGATTCTAAACCATGGATTTGGTTAGTTTATGCTTAAGACAATCTTGGCTTTGAAAGATAAATAAAGATGCTCTTATCTGAATTCCCTAAGACCCATGATGTTGGTCTGAGGCTTAGGGATTCAAATCTTATCTAGTTGATTCAACTAGATAGTCCTGGTAGTGGTACCAGCTATCCTTTATTTGATCAAAGCTTGGGAAAAATGATAGTGAGCCTTATCAATCTATGGATCCTAAAGATTTGTTTCTAAGGTGCTACCCTTCCTTTAGGGATGTGCCTAGAATAGATCATAGGTATATGTATGATTGAATTGTAAAATATAGTTTGACAACCAGAGAAAGGATGTTGCTCTGAGCTCTGGTTGGATCTTGGTACTTTGTTGTTTGCCTTTAGAGTTTCAGAAATCCCTATGATGGATTCACCCCACTTGGGTGCTTTCTGAGAGTTTGTTTTATAAAACAACACATGCTTTTCTCTAAATAAGATGATTAGATTATGTGAAGGTTTTATGAAACTCACCACAGAATCTGATGATGGTGTAGTAAGTTGGTGATGATGATCTTGATTTGGTTCTTGCTGGACTCCTGTGCTTGATCTTGAGCTAACCTTATCCTCCTAGCTCCTGGGCTTGATCTTGATGTCCACCTGATCCATCCCCCTCCTAATGTCACCATTCTGGGGATGTTTGGTTGATCCTTGGTTGGTGTGGTTGCTGGCTGTGGTGCTTGGTTTAGCTGCTGTCTACACTGGATGTTCTTGTGTGCTATGCAGTGGGGTGATGCACTAGTACCTCCCACGGCTGTGCTTGTGGTTTTGTGAGATTGGGCTGTTCTGTGAGGTCGACAACACACCACATGCATGTTGGTGTGTGTCCTGCCTGTGTGCTTTCTATGCACTTGTGGATATGTTCAGAATTTTGAACTTTCTCTTACCAGGTTACTTTCAACTGGCTGATGAATTTGTCCCTCTTGGCTGTCATTTGACTTCTGGCTTTGAATTTATGAAAGATGGATTCTTTCATATTGGTTAAACTTGCCCCTTTTATATAAATTTCTCAATGATGAATTTGTCAAGTGCATTTCACTGACATATCTGAGAGAAATAATACTAACACTAACCCTCTTTTATTTTTATTTTAGTCTTTGTTTTGCAGGTACAGATATATGGATGAAGATTTAGTTTAGGTTTAGATATATAATAGTTATAGAATGTTCCAATGTAATTTTCTTATTCTTTTGTAACTTTTCATTTTATTATTTTGTAATTTTCATTTTCTTCAATTGTAATAAAGATTATATTATTATTAATAAAGAATATTCTTATTCTTTATTCTTTTGTAAATTTTCAAGTTTGAAAATAGTTTCAGTATGTTACATTCTTCGTAACTTGTTTATATATTGGTAATATGAAATAAGTTTCATATTCATTATTGTTTTTCTTTGGATAGAATTTAAGTGGTAATATTTATTTCTTAATTAAATTAAGATTCAAACTTATAATTAATTCATTTAAATTATTATTCAAACACTCAAGTTTTAAAATTCAAACTCATTTCAAAACACACATAATTCCTTAAAGATCATATCAAAGTTTATAACAATCCTCCTTTAAGACTAAACCTAATCTCAAGGTAAGAAAGAAACATTGATCACTCAAGGTTTTATTTGGCGAAAATTTTACCCACATTTTCACAAATGAATGCATGCAACATTCCATATTCCTAAATCTACCCTTCGTTAGTTCCTAAATGCTGGGATGTTACACATATCATGACACTAGCCCAGCAACAATCTAAACTAGACGCCTCTAATTTATCCATTGCAAGTTTTATGTGGCTTAGGGCTTTCGAAGATAGAACCGTTCTTACCTACGAACATGAACCACAACGAGGATAACCAAATTGTTGACAACTCGTTGCAAATTAGATATTGACTATTGTCAACACCCGGATTTTTCAATCCTAGATGTCTGTTATGCCATACATCGCAATCCCAAGATCACCATTTTTGCGAGAGATAACAGAATTGGATACCACAGTACATCATCCATTACAAACGATACATAAGTTCTTACACAAATAGGGATCTCATGATCCAGTTCTTAATACAACATCAAGCAGCGGAATACGTAATAATAACGATAGCATAGGCGAAGCTCCATCTTCGGGGTCACATGCAATGCTAACGATGGGAGATGATCCTAGTTGTCGTAACCTTCCTGGGGTCCATCCTCCAGGTACTCTTCATAGTCTGTCCATGGGAATAGCCAGGGACAAGCCATGAGTACTCTTTAAGTACTCGCAAACTAACACTAACAGGTAAAAGGGGTTTTTGGATAATAGGACACTAGGCTCTAGGGTTGTTTTGCAAAAGACAGATTTATCTCTACTAAGTTTAGAAGCAACGAATGCTAGTTGAAAGTTTATGGCACCTAAGGGGGAACTTGTAATTCAGATCACAAGCCTATTGTGGTCAAGTCAAAGCCTCAATTCATTTCACAAGTCATTTTGAAAAATCTGACGGGGGAACAGTATGGCCACTCCAACTGTCCATAACCGCGGACGCGGCTATTCGAATAGTTTGACACTATGCAGAGATTGTACACTTGCACCACAACATTCGATACATCCGTCAGGAACAAATCCTGAATTCACCATACTCAGTATGCGGATAATCAATCCTAACCTTTCAATTACACGCCCTAGTATAAGCACCTCTCCCGTGAGTTTGGCCTCCCAACCATGACCAACTGTCATCTTGGGTACTGCACAGGTGGACAATCTTCACAAGGTAGCCTCAGCTCAGACCTTGGCCGTGAGGGAGCTAATACTAAGGTATATAAGTTTCCGGTCAAGCCCTACCCATTATTCGGGTATTGTGGTTATACGATAAAATTGGAATGGTATCGCATCTAGACAACCATCAGTTTTAAAAAGGGCTAAGGCTCATGCCTCAACATTTTCATCACCAAAATCATCAGGTGTTCGGAAACACATGTCCAAAACATTTCAATAGAATGATCCATAATTTCAAGGTTTTCATAACCATTTTCCACCAAGTATTCCCATCTAAAGTTGATCAAGTTTTATGCTTAGCACTAGCATCTACAAGTGGGGGGGAGTACTAATGACGGGTGGTAAACTAGGGGAGTTTCAACTAAGTACACCTTATATCTTAGGATGATATCAAGGTTTCTCACTTAGGCCAAATTTTATGCTCTTTATGCAACCTTCAAATATCTTTCTAGTATTTACCAAACTCTTAAGTAAACTCTAAGTAAGAGCTTTGATAAAGAAATAAAGTAAGAAGCTTGCAAGTAAAACTAGGATTGGTTTATCAAGTGGGTATGATCACATATGCTTAAGGCATATAGTTGGCATGGTAACAAATAGTGGGTTGTTGCATCAGTAGAGTATCTTGCAAGGGTTAGCTTGCACATTCACTAGTAGTATTAGGCTTTCACAATATTAGTATAAGCTTGCGTTGTGCAGAGCAGTGGTTGAAGTTCTCCTCGGCTTCTTCTTCGTAGAATCCTCCTTCCTCCTCGTATCCTTGGTCGGTACTAGCGTCTATAAATAAATACGGGGTACACAATCACCAAACAATACTTAATAACTTGCAATCATAATACACAAGGATCCTATAGATGATCTAGCATCATCTCTAACATTACAAGATTAAAGCTTGGTTTAATTCCTTTTTATTTCTAGAAAAGTAATTTCCACTCATTGAAAAAGTACTTAAGATTTAATATTCTCCAAACCAAACATGGTATCATGTTGAAACATATCATCACCACATATTGTAGTCCAAGGGAATGTGATTTAAAGTGGTGTCACAATTTAATAAGGTTTTATCCTTTTATTTTAATTAATTAATGTGTCTAGAAATGCTTATGTAGCATCCTTTTAGTACTTGAACATTATTTATGCAAGTAAACCTATATATATTTTTATATATTCTGAAAGGTATGGTTAAATGTGATTTTTGAGAGTTGGAATCAACTCAAAAGCTATTATGGTTTAAATTTGAAAAATGTTTGAATGCAGAAAAGCTGCTGCCTTGTTATTTTTACCATGGGTGATCTATAGATCCAAATGACTTGAATCCAATGGTCTTGGATTCAGCATTCCCAGACCTTTCTAACAAAATTGGTTTCATTCAATTTGGTATACTGGATCAATCTGGGTTGAATTTTGAAGTTGGGTACAGAAGTGAGTTTGAAATAAAATAGAAAATGTTTAATTTGAATAACTGGGCTGCGTAGGAAAAGTTAACGGGCCGGCCTGCTAAGAGCAGTGCTCCTGTGGGCTGCTTAAGTGGGTTTCCCCACTCGTCAGTGAGACAGGGAGGGGCGAAGCGGTACGGGGCAATGTGGGTCGTTCGATCTGATTCTAATCCAACGGCTGGGAGTCATCGTCGACGCGAGGCAACGCCGACGAGAAAGAAACCTAGCGCGCCTAGTGAGGGGTGCTGGGGGATCACCGGGATGCAGGCGAGGGTCGGCAAGGCGGGCGAATGACGAAGTCGACGACGGCGAACTCAGGGGTGGTCGCGGCAGCTCCTGGGGTAGACGAAATCGATGGCGCCCTTCTTCTCTAGAGGCGGCGGGCTCCGGTGAAATTCCGGCGAGGTGGTGCTCGCCTTGCTCCGGGAACGGTGTGGTACGATCAGTGAGAAGAGGGGAGTTAGGTGGTGTGAAGAAATCGACTGGGGGTGGCCTCTATTTATAGTCGAGCGAGGGGACCGACGGGGCGCAAGGTGAGCTCGTCGGGGGCGATGTTACAGGCGGCTATTGGCATGGGCGATGGTAGGGGACGATGCGGTGTTCCCTGGCGATGCTTAACGACATGGTTTTGAGGCGTGGGGCGGTGTGGCTTGGTCTAGAACATGCGATGCTCTGCGCGACAGAGGTGGCGTCTTCGACGGCGAGCGGTGGCTGTGTGGCACGGGGCGGCAAACGAGGATGTCTGGCGGTCTCCTGGGTCGGTGGGGATTGTGTATGCACGTGGCGAGGGCGGCACGCGGTCTGTGGGCTTCGGTCGAGGGTGGCACTCTGGCGCACGCTCGGCATGGTCGCTGGCAAGGTTGGCATGGTTCGTGCGTATGGTCCAGGGCTTGGAAACGCTCGCGGCTGGGACAGGGGGTGGCGGTGGACGGTGGGCTGCCTCCCAGACATGCTGGCTAGGCTTGCTTCTCTTCCTAGCTTGCTGTCGACATGGGGGTGACAAGGTTGGCTTCGGCTGTTCACCATTGATGGTAATGCCAAGCTCACAGTGGTGCTAGTGTTTAGTTAATCTTGCTAGATGATCTACTGAGCTGGTTGTAAGCTAGAGAGGGAACAAGTTAGGCTTCAATCACTGCTCACTATAGTGTTTAGGATTTTGATGATTTGTGTCTGCAACCTGTTTGATGAAATGGCCGCATGAAATCAAGTTTTGAATTTTGAAAAGATTTTTGGTGGATTTGCTAGATTGGTGCTAGTGAGTCTGCAGATGCTTGGGTTTTGAAAGTTGAGCTTGTTTGAGTGGTTTTTGAAAAGGTGGGATCTTCCCATATGCTAAAGATTCAATTTTGAATTGTCATTTAAACTATGCATTTGAAAGTTTCTGGATGATCACAAAGTGGGACTTAATACTTTGTTATGAGTACATTCAAGGGGTGCAAAGATCCAGAAAAGTTTCCATTAGGTTCTGAAAGTTTGAGACAGCCAAAGCAGGCATGGGAGTTAAATTGGTCAAAATGACCATTCCTTTATTTTATTGGTTTTGATTTATTTGTCCTTAGGAAAAGTTTGGGAAATGTTTAGATGATGTTTATTTCACCTAAGCAACATTTTACAAGCAAGGAAACACTCAAACAAGGTGGTTCAAAAGAATTTCAAATTTAATGCATACTCATATGCATGCATTCATAATTTTATTTAACAAAGTTTTTGTTAACCCTAAACTTTGATGATTAGAAATTGATGATCCAAGTTTAGTATTTTTGGGATGTTACAAACCTTCCCCCCTTAAACAAAATCTCGTCCCGAGATTTGAAAAAGGACGAAAAGATTACCTAGGATTTGAAGAGATCGGGAAACTCCGTCCTGATGTGATCTTCGCGCTCCCAGGCGGCTTCCTCTTCTGTGTGGTTGCTCCACTGAATCTTGAGAAACTTGATGCTTCGGGTTCGGGTAGTTCGAAAAGCTTCTTCCAAAATACGGATGGGTATTTCAGGATAGGTCAGGTCATCGTTGATCTCTATGGTCCGGTGGTCGATATTTTTGAACACTTCGGTCTTCTCGGGGACTTCGAGACACTTGCGAAGTAATAAGATATGGAACACATTGTGCACGGCTGACATCTCTTCGGGTAGTTCCAATTTATACGATACTTCTCCTCGACGGTTCAGAATCTTGAAAGGTCCGATATATCTGGGGGCTAGCTTTCCTTTGAGTTGGAAACGCTGCATTCCCTTCAATGGCGACACTTTCAGATAAACAAAATCTCCTATATTGAAGGCGAGGTCTCTACGTCTCTTGTCGGCGTAACTCTTTTGTCGGGATTGGGCGGTCTTGAGGTGCTCATGAATCTTGTGAACCTTCTCTTCTGCTTCCCGTAGGATGTCGGAATGGGGCCATTTGCAAACTGGCTTGATAACTGTTGTTGTACGAAAATTCTGCAAACGACATACAGTCTTCCCACTTGGATCCATATTCAAACACGCATGCTCTCAGCATATCTTCGAGTATTTGATTTACTCGCTCCGTTTGTCCATCGGTCTGAGGGTGATACGCGGTACTGAAATATAAGAGGGTTCCTAAACCTTCTTGGACTTTCTTCCAGAATCTCGAGGTAAAATGAGTTCCTCGATCCGATACTATGTTCTTGGGGACTCCGTGCAAGCTAATGATTCTAGCGATGTACAACTCTGCTAGCTTCGAACTCTGATATGTGGTCTTGATGGGTAAGAAATGGGCGACTTTGGAAAATCTGTCCACTATGAACTAGATAGAGTCATTTCCCCTACTAGAAGTAGGTAGTCCAGTGATAAAGTCCATTCCTACAGAATCCCATTTCCATTCCGGAATCTGGAATGGTTGCAACAATCCAGCGGGTCTTTTATGTCCGGCCTTGACTCGCTGACAAATATCACACTTGGCGATATAGCTTCCGATTTCTCTCTTCATCTTATGCCACCAAAATTGCTCTTTCAAGTCTTGATACATCTTAGTTCCTCCGGGATGGATAGAATAAAGAGTATCATGAGCCTCCTTCAAGATAACTTCTTTCAACTCGAATCTCTTTGGTACACAAAGGCGTCCTTTGTACCACAAAACTCCTTCTTCGTCCTCGGTGAATCCGGTACTTTGCACTGTCCGTCTGACGCTTGATTCCGTCAATACTAGCATTTCCCTTCTGCGCCTCTTTAATCTGACTGATCAAAGTGGGCTGGAGTTCTATGCTAGCCAGAAATCCATCACTTACTAATTCTATTCGAAAATCTTCCATCTCTTTGTGCAAACTTGTTTGCTCCTTCGAAATCATGGAGTTCAAGCGGCACGGCAATCTGCTAAGGGCATCGGCTACTACGTTGGCTTTACCAGGGTGATAGTGAATGTCAAGATCGTAATCCTTGATTATCTCAATCCATATTCTCTGCCTCATATTCAGCTCCTTCTGAGTGAATATATACTTTAGGCTCTTGTGATCCGAATAAATTTTACAACGGTTTCCCATCAGGTAATGTCTCCATGTCTTCAGGGCTAGAACTACGGCTGCGAGTTCGAGGTCATGGGTTCGGTAGTTTTGCTCATGTTGCTTCAGTTGTCGCGATAGATAAGATATAACTTTGCCTTCTTGCATTAGCACACATACGAGACCATCTTGGATGCGTCACAATACACATCGAAGGGCTTCAAGATTGGGGCTGAAATCAATCTCCTCTTGAGTTCTTGAAAACTCGCTTCACATCTGTCGGTCCATTCAAACTTCTTGTCCTTCTTCAGCAGTTGGGTCATGGGTCTGGCGATACTAGAGAATCCTTCTACGAATTTGCGGTAGTATCCCGCCAATCCGAGAAATACACGAACTTGGGTTTGAGTGGTTGGGGCTTTCCAATCTTCTACATCTTTCACTTTGGCAGGGTCAACGGCAATTCCTCCGGCTGATACAATGTGACCGAGGAATCCTACCTCCTGTAACCAGAATTCACATTTGCTAAACTTTGCATACAACTGATGCTCTCTAAGGGTCCCAAGAATGGTCCTTAGGTGTAGCTCATGTTCTTCTTCTGATTTGGAATAAATCAGAATGTCATCGATGAAAACAACGACAAACTTATCCAGGAAGTCCATAAAAATCTTATTCATGAGATTCATCAAATAAGCGGGGGCATTGGTTAATCCGAAAGACATGACCGTATACTCATACAATCTATATCTGGTGGTAAAGTCAGTCTTTGGAATATCCTCTGCACGAATTTTGAGTTGATGATAGCCAGTTCTAAGATCAATCTTAGAAAATACTTTGGCACCGGTCAACTGATCAAACAAATCTTCTATCTTGGGCAAGGGGTACTTGTTTTTGATGGTGACATCATTCAACTTCCGATAATCCGTACACAAACGGTTACCTCCATCCTTCTTGTCCACAAACAAGACATGTGATCTCCATGGTGACGCACTTGGTTGAATCAATCCAATTTCTAGCATGGAATCCAGTTGCTTCTTCAATTCTGCTAGCTCCGACCGGTTCATACTATAGGGTCTCTGGGCTATGGGTCCGGTTCCGGGGATTAGTTCGATGATAAACTCGATATCCCGATCTGGGGGCATACCGGGCAAAACATCTGGAAATACATCGGGGTATTCACAGACTATCCGGACTTGGTCAATGGTAGGTTGGGCTATAATCTTGTTACACTTGAATTGGTGAGGTAAGGTTTCAGATATATTCTTGACTGATATTCCGGCGGTACTGGTCATAGTGATGGCTTTCTTGGCACAGTCAATTGATCCTTTATGTTTGGACATCCAATCCATTCCTAGTACTACCTTCAATCCTTTAGTTCCGAGTACTATCATATTTGCATAAAAATCTATGCCATGGATTCGGATAGGGACGACTTTGCAAATTTGCCTAGCCTTGGTGGTTGATCCGGCAATTTGAACAATCATGACATGCTTCAGTTTGGTTGGTTGAATTTTACTAGTGCATGCAAATTCTTCGGTGACAAATGAATGCACCAGAATCAAACAATACTCTTGCAAGTACCGAATTAACAGAAAAAATACCCAGCATGACGTCTGGCGCTTCCTGAGCTTCTTTAGCATGCATGAGAAAAAGACGGCCATTGCGGTTGAGTGAATTCCCTGGGGCAAATCTTCTTCCTGGCTGAACACGACGCTCCTGCTGAGCTGGGACATTAGCATTGGGAGCTGTAGCATTCTTCTTGTTGGGGCACTCGTTGGAATAGTGGCCTTTATTTCCACAGCCATAACAGGTCACTTGCGACTTGTCCTTGGCTGCTACAGGCACAGCATTGCTTCCAGTCCTTGGGGCAGTGTTGGTGTTGGTGGTAGCATTGTTGTTGTTGAACTTGGGTGGGGCACGATTGAAATTGCTAGCGTTGTCGGGGTTGTTATGGTTTCCTCCGGGTCTAGGGTTTCCACGGTTGGGATAGGTGGGACGGGTCATCGGGGGTCTGTTGGTCCTTGGGGCAAATCCTGGATATGGGTTAGGGCGATACTTTGGGGTCTGATGGGTTCCTGGCTGATGCATCATATGACGCTTGCGGTTCTCATTGGCTTGGTTGATCTTTCCTTCCATCTGGATAGCAGAGTCGACAAGGGCTTCAATATCCGCAAAGGGAATATTGACTAACACCGTCTACATCTCATCATGCAGACCATTCAGGAATCTTTCTTTCTTCTTGGCTTCAGTGTCTATTTCATCGGGGGCATACCTAGCTAATGACAAAAATTTGTCACGGTATTCCACTATAGTCATCCTTTTTTGCTTTAGCTCTCTGAACTCGTCTCTTATTCTCTTGATCAAACCTGGTGGCACATGGGTTCTGCTAAATTTGACCTTGAATTCCTCCCAGGTCATCATCTGGCCTCCGGTCATTGCGCGAACACTGTTCCACCATGCTCTGGCATCTCCGGCTAGATAGTGGGTGGCGAATAGGACTTTCTCATTGGCTTCCACTCCGGCTACTTCTAAGTTATTTTCCACGGTTAGCAGCCTATCATCGACGTCTAGGGGTTCTTCTGACTTAGTGAAAACAGGTGGGTTGGTATTCTGGAAATTCTTGAGCTTAGATCCATGGTGGTCCTGATTTCCATGGCCTTGGTTGTTATGGGCTAGCTGGGCTATCTGCTGAAGGGTGACCAGGTTGGCTTGACGTTCCGCTCTTTCAGCTTCACGGTCAGAAGTCAACATTTGCAGAATCTGCAACATCCGGTCCGGGGTTGAACCACTTCCTCCACGTGGCATTTGAAGATTGAGGTAGATCATGAGAAAAGAGGGTAATTTCTAAAGTTTTGGGTTTTTGAAAAGTTTTTAAAGTTTGACTCAGATTTTCTAGCAACTTGCTTTTTAATTCATTCATTCATAGCACCCGATACAACACACACCACAACAAAGAAAAACAGATGGTTTTAAGAACCATTCTGAGAACTACGATACAGTGGGACCGAATACTACTCACTACGTTGGTGCTCAAGTGCTACTATTCCTCGGAATCTGTGGCTTCGTCATCTTCATCATCATCGATGAAGGCGAAATCGTCCTCATCGGTGAAGAAATACATAGTCTGATCCTCCAGAAAATCGTCGTCATCGCTGAGATAGGAGTAGGGGTATCCACGAAGATCCTCTCCGGCATTCTCTTCCTCCAACTGCATGTCTCTCTCGTGGATGGTCTCCTCCAGAGATGAGATGCAGTGGCGAAGACGGTCAATGATGCGCTCCTTCTTGTCGAGCTGACGGCGGCGAGACTTGTGATCCTTTGCTAGCATGGCGATGGTCTGGTCCTTTGTCTTGATGATGGCAGACTTGTGGTTGCAGTAGTCACGGCAGTTGTCCAACTCCTGCTGAGGATCGTACATCATGAAGCTAAGGTGGTCCAATTGGGTCTTCAGCTCGGGGTGGTATGGGGCTTCCAGGGGTTGTCCATTTGCATCACGCCTTGGGCAAAAATCAAAGCGAGTACCCTTGATCTGATTGATGCTCTGCCCACACAGACGGGAAAGAGCTTCTTGCATGGCTCTGGAAAGTCCATCGAGCCAGTTGTTTTCTCTCAATGTAAACTGAATTCCCTCCGCAGTGGGAGGTTCAATCTTTCCTCGGAGACTTGCAAAAATTAGCCACTGCAGGTCTTCTCCTCCTTGATCATTGATCTGAGCTCCGAAGAACTCGGGGTGCGGACGCTCCAGAAGTTTCGAAAGCTGGTCCAAATCCCTCTCAAAGATCAGGTCTCCTCCATTCCCCAATTGGTAAAACTTGCTGTACTTCACGTCCATCTATAAGAATATAGGATGAGTAAGTTAGTAGAGTGATTAAGTGTGCCAAAAATTTATGTATTTTGCAAGAGTTTTTGAGGAACATGAATTTTAGGAAAGAATCAAAGGGATAAGAATGAGAATAGTTTTTTTGGTAAATATTTGTTTTTATTTGGTTTTGGAAAATAAGTTTTTGGTTTAAACGTCCATTCTAACTAGGGTCTCCTATGGTCAGGATGGCTCTGATACCAACTTGTCAACACCCGGATTTTTCAATCCTAGATGCCTGTTATGCCATACATCGCAATCCCAAGATTACCACTTTTGCGAGACATAACAGAATTGGATACCACAATACATCATCCATTACAAACGATACATAAGTTCTTACACAAATAGGGATCTCATGATCCAGTTCTTAATACAACATCAAGCAGCGGAATACGTAATAATAACGATAGCATAGGCGAAGCTCCATCTTCGGGTTCACAGGCAATGCTGATGATGGGAGATGATCCTAGTTGCCGTAACCTTCCTGGGGTCCATCCTCCAGGTACTCCTGTTCATAGTCTGGCCATGGGAATAGCCAGGGACAAGCCATGAGTACTCTTTAAGTACTCGCAAACTAACACTAACAGGTAAAAGTGGTTTTTGGATAATAGGGCACTAGGATCTAGGGTTGTTTTGCAAAAGCCAGATTTATCTCTACTAAGTTTAGAGCAACGAATGTTAGTTGAAAGTTTATGGCACCTAAGGGGGAACTCGTAATTCAGATCACAAGCCTGTTGTGGTCAAGTCAAAGCCTCAATTCATTTCACAAGTCATTTTGAAAAATCTGACAGGGGAACAGTATGGCCACTCCAACTGTCCATAACCGCGGACGCGGCTATTCGAATAGTTTGACAATATGCAGAGATTGTACACTTGCACCACAACATTCGATACATCCATCAGGAACAAATCCTGAATTCACCATACTCAGTATGCGGATAATCAATCCTAACCTTTCAATTACACGCCCTAGTATAAGAACCTCTCCCGTCAGTTTGGCCTCCCAGCCATGACCAACTGTCATCTTGGGTACTGCACAGGTGGACAATCTTCACAAGGTAGCCTCAGCTCAGACCTTGGCCGTGAGGGAGCTAATACTAAGGTATATAAGTTTCCGGTCAAGCCCTACCCAATATTCGGGTATTGTGGTTGTACGATAAAATTGGAATGGTATCGCATCCAGACAACCATCAGTTTTAAAAAGGGCTAAGGCTCATGCCTCAACATTTTCATCACCAAAATCATCAGGGGTTCGGAAACACATGTCCAAAACATTTCAATAGAATGATCCATCATTCCAAGGTTTTCATAACCATTTTTCCACCAAGTATTCCCATCTAAAGTTGATCAAGTTTTATGCTTAGCACTAGCATCTACAAGTGGGGGGATTACTAATGACGGGTGGTAAACTAGGGGAGTTTCAACTAAGTACACCTTATATCTTAGGATGATATCAAGGTTTCTCACTTAGGCCAAATTTTATGCTCTTTATGCAACCTTCAAATATCTTTCTAGTATCTACCAAACTCTTAAGTAAACTCTAAGTAAGTGCTTTGATAAATAAATAAAGTAAGAAGCTTGCAAGTAAAACTAGGATTGGTTTATCAAGTGGGTATGATCACATATGCTTAAGGCATATAGTTGGCATGGTAACAAATAGTGGGTTGTTGCATCAGTAGAGTATCTTGCAAGGGTTAGCTTGCACATTCACTAGTAGTATTAGCCTTGCACAATATCAGTATAAGATTGCCTTGTGAAAAGCTTCTGCCTTGTTATTTTTACCATGGGTGATCTATAGATCCAAATGACTTGAATCCAATGGGCTTGGATTCAGCATTCCCGGACCTTTCTAACAAAATTGGTTTCATTCAATTTTGTGTACTGAATCGATCTGGGTTGAATTTTGAAGTTGGGTACAGAAGTGAGTTTGAAATAAAATAGAAAATGTTTAATTTGAATAACTGGGCTGCGCGGGAAAAGTTAACGGGCCGGCCTGCTAAGAGCAGTGCTCCCGTGGGCTGCTTAAGTGGGTTTCCCCACTCTTCAGTGAGACAGGGAGGGGCGAAGCGGTACGGGTCAATGTGGGTCGTTCGGCTGGGAGTCATCGTCGACGCGAGGCAACGCCGACGAGAAAGAAACCTAGCGCGGCCAGTGAGGGGTGCTGGGGGCTCACCGGGGTGCAGGCGAGGGTCGGCGAGGCGGGCGAACGACGAAGTCGACGACGGCGAACTCAGGGGTGGTCGCGGCAGCTCCTGGGGTGGACGAAATCGATGGCGCCCTTCTTCTCTAGAGGCGGCGGGCTCCGGTGAAATTCCGGCGAGGTGGTGCTCGCCTTGCTCCGGGAACGGTGTGGTACGATCAGTGAGAAGAGGGGAGTGAGGTGGTGTGAAGAAATCGACTGGGGGTGGCCTCTATTTATAGTCGAGCGAGGGGACCGACGGGGTGCACGGTGAGCTCGTCGGGGGCGATCTTACAGGCGGCTATTGGCATGGGCGACGGTAGGGGACGGTGCGATGTTCCCTGGCGATGCTCAACGACATGGTTTTGAGGCGTGGGGAGGTGTGGCTTGGTCTAGAACATGCGACGCTCTGCGCGGCAGAGGCGGCGTATTCGACGGCGAGCGGTGGATGTGCGGTACGGGGCGGCGAACGAGGATGTCTGGCGGTCTCCTGGGTCGGTGGGGATTGCGTATGCACGCGGCTAGGGCGGCGCGCGGTCTGTGGGCTTCGGTCGAGGGTGGTGCTCTGGCGCACGCTCGGCATGGTCACTGGCGAGGTTGGCATGGTTCGTGCGTGTGGTCCAGGGCTTGGCAACGCTCGCGGATGGGACAGGGGGTGGCGGTGGACGGTGTGCTGTCTCCCAGACATGCTGGCTAGGCTTGCTTCTCTAACTAGCTTGCTGTCGACATGGGGGTGACAAGGTTGGCTTCGGCTGTTCACCATTGATGGTAATGCCAAGCTCACAGTGGTGATAGTGTTTAGTTAATCTTGCTAGATGATCTACTGAGCTGGTTGTGAGCTAGAGAGGGAACAAGTTAGGCTTCAATCACTGCTCACTATAGTGTTTAGGATTTTGATGATTTGTGTCTGCAACCTGTTTGATGAAATGGCCGCATGAAATCAAGTTTTGAATTTTGAAAAGATTTTTGGTGGGTTTGCTAGATTGGTGCTGGTGAGTCTGCAGATGCTTGGGTTTTGAAAGTTGAGCTTGTTTGAGTGGTTTTTGAAAAAGTGGGATCTTCCCATATGCTAAAGATTCAATTTTGAATTGTCATTTAAACTATGCATTTGAAAGTTTCTGGATGATCACAAAGTGGGCCTTGATACTTTGTTATGAGTACATTCAAGGGGTGCAAAGATCCAGAAAAGTTTTCATTAGGTTCTGAAAGTTTGGGATAGCCAAAGTAGGCATGGGAGTTAAATTGGTCAAAATGACCATTCCTTTATTTTATTGGTTTTGATTTATTTGTCCTTAGGAAAAGTTTGGGAAATGTTTAGATGATGTTTATTTCACCTAAGCAACATTTTACAAGCAAGGAAACACACAAACAAGTTGGTTCAAAAGAATTTCAAATTTAATGCATACTCATATGCATGCATTCATAATTTTATTTAACAAAGTTTTTGTTAACCCTAAATTTTGATGATTAGAAATTGATGATCCAAGTTTAGTATTTTTGTGATGTTACAACTATAGTAGGAGATACAAACACCCGCTAGCCACTTATGCAAAACTAGTTGCATGTCAAGCGTGGAACAGGTCTCATGTGCGAGGACATGTAAAGTTTGTCCGGGCCGCTTCATCCCACTATGCCACCAATATCCAAAGTACAACTATGAAGCAATAAAATGATCATCATCGCCCACATACTCATATGTGTACTACCCGTGCAAAGCATCTACGCATAGATCCGTCTCTGATACCACTGAAGGGTTCGCAGCATAGAAAACAAAAAATTTCCTACGATGGGAACATCTAAGTACCAAGATCTATCTAGTAGATACAAGCAACGGGTGGATATACATCCATAGAATACATACCCTCAAAGACCGTATAGCGTTAACGAGGTTGTACTCGTGGATGATGTAGTCGAACGCTTTCCGATCTCAATATCGTGATGAAGTCCATCTGGTCCAGCCGGTCCAACACCATCACGTCCAGCACCGCAAAGCAGTGGTGCATCCGTGATCGCACACACGTCCGGGTACCCCGACAACCTCCGCGCCCTCGCTCCAGCGAAGCAGCAGAAGCAACAAATCCTTCTAGAAAAATCCACCGGGAACATGTATCTCGCTGATCCGAGACCATGGGGAAATTCTAAAGGGGGGAGAGAGATCCTTCGCGAGGAGGTGTACTTTGAGAGGAGGAGAGGGGGGCCTTTTATAGGGAGAGGGGGGCACCACAAGGGGCATGGCGCCAGCCATGGTGGCTGTCCCCACCTCTTCCACATTCATGTGGGTGGAGCTACCACTCAAAATGAAAAGCCTCCACTCCCATTAAAAAGCCTCCACTCAAAAATCCACTCACATGCATAAATTTCCACCAAATTTAATGCAAGCTCTCATTTAAATAAAACTCTTTTATTTATTTATTCATAATTTTGTTAATTACTTTAATTAAAAAACATTCAAATAAAACCCCTTACAATATTTCAATTTCACATGCAGAACTAGTTTCAGCAATTTCAACCGAAATAGTTTTGGTGTCTAGTGAAATAAATTCCTGCGCTTTCCTTTTTCTGTCACTGGCATATTATTTGATCCAAATGGTGTCAGTATCCCTTAAGTGTGTCACCCTATGGTTTGCGAATAATGTATACATGATCGAGGCCCTTCTTCGATCAATAATCAGTAGCGGGACCTGGAGATCCGTACTGACTCCCACATATTCAACGATGACTTCTGTGATCGTGTGAACCTTATACGCATGTAACTCAATCCTTTTGTCTCGCGATATATTACATGTCCGAGATTCGATCATCGGTATCTCCATACCTAGTTTGATCTCGTTACCGACATGTACTCTTTTCTCGTTCCCGTGATATAACATTCTAGTGATCAAATCACTTGCTTGCAAGCTAACCAATGTGATATCACCAAGAGGGCCCAGAGTATATCTCTACGTCATCAGGATGGACAAATTCCACTCTTGATCCATGAGCCTCAACATAACACCTTCGTAGCACTGAACCTATCTTTATAATCACCCTGTTATGGTGTGACGTTTGATGTTATCAAGATACTCTTCCGGTGTTAGTGATTGATATGATCTCATGGTCTAAGGACTAAGATTACCTTGTATGATGTTATAGCAATATAAACACAATTACCTTGATCGTAATGTTATACTTCGGATGAATGTTCATCACACCATTACACTAATGTTGTGACCTCGTTATTAACAACATCCAATGTCCATGATCAGGAAACCTTTGATCATCTTGTTAATCAACGAGCTAGTTTATAAGAGAGGCATAACTAGGAACTTCCTTTTTGTTTATTAAACACACATGTATTAATGTTTCCGTATTAATACAATTATAGCATGCAAAATAAACATTTATCATAAATAAGGAATACGTTAATAACCACTTTATTATTGCCTCTCGGGCATATTCCCTTCAGGAGATGCCTCCTCCCGGAATAATGTGCCCTACCACACCAGTAATGTAGCCAGCGATTTTGGCTCTATCCAAAATCTCTGCTAGGGCATCCACTGCGGCGTTACACAAGAGAGGGGAGATCAGGTCCCCTGTCTAACCCCGAAGGAGGGGGTAAAGTAGGGGCCAATCTCGCCGTTGATGTTGATCGCCGTCCTCCCGCTCATCACAAATTGCATGATCCAGCAGATCATGCGGTCATCAAATCCCCTCCTTTCCAAAATTAGCGTCAGGAAAGCCCAGTCCAAGCGGTCATAGGCTTTCTGGAAGTCTAGTTTGAGGAACACCCCTTCTGGCGGTGTGAATTGACCTCATGAATGATTTCATGAAGAGCAAGGACATCATCATGAATGATGCATCCCTTTTGGAAAGCGAACTAGAGAGGGTGCGTGAGTCTCTCTAGAACCGGGGCAAGCCGGAGGGCACGGACCTTCGCAAAGAGCCACTGGATGACATTGATCACCATGATCGGGCAGAATTGGCGGATATCGGTGTCCCCCATGACATTGGGGATCAGAGTAATAACACCAAAATTCAGCCCAGACAACACCAGAGTCCATGTGTAGAACTCCTGAAACATCTGAAGAATCACCGGCTGAAGTTGGTCCCAAAAAGTCTGGAAGAAGCTCACAGGTAGCCCATGAGGCCCTGGAGCCGAACCAGTCTTCATGGATTTCAGGGCCACTGCCACCTCTCTTGGGAGAAAAGGACGGGTGAGTTCCTCGTTCTCCACAGGGGTGACGAGGGCCCCCTCTGACCAAAAGTCCGGAGCAAGGGAGAGACCTGAAGGTGGCGACATCGAGAAGAGATTCTTGTAGAAAGCATAAATATGGGAGGAGAGAGCCTGGGGGATTCCAACAAAGAATCCCCTCCCACGGGCAAGGGATCAAGAACTTCCTCCTCCTACCATTGGCAATGGCATGGAAGTAGGCCGTATTCGACCCCCCCTGGACAGTCCAGTTCCGGCGACTCTGTTGTCTCTAGAACGCCTCCTCACCCTTGTAGATCTCCATAATGAAGCTCTCAAGGGAGTACCTATGGGACCAGGCCTCCGCCGAGAGGCCATTTAGGTCGGCCTCCTGGTCCAAGGGCTTAATTTACCGAAAGATGGCACCCTTTTGGTCCCTGAGCTCTGACCCCAAATTGGCCCCCTCGGCCCCTCATGAATTGGCGGGATAATTTGGCACAATGGTGCCAAATATCCACCACGGAAAAGACACGAGGGGGTGAGGCAGCCGACGACAGCCACCGGGCCTGAACTGCCTCCACGAATCCCTGCTTCTAGAGCCAGAAGGATTCAAAGTGGAAGCGATTGAGCCACAGGGTGTGGACCCCACCAGAGGAGAGGAGGAGGGGAGTATGGCCAAAGCCAATCCGCGTGACCGCCTTCAGGTAGCAGAGGGGTAAGGCCACCTCCCAGTCAACAGACACAAAGACACGGTCAAGAACGCTGCGAACCGGGTCAAGCTGCCTATTCTTCCACGTATATCTAGCGCCCACCCGCACAATCTCACGGAGAGCAAGATCAGTGATGAAGTCATTAAACATACGCATTCTAGGGAGGTCCACATTCACCGAGATCTTATCGTCAGCGGATCGGATCAAATTGAAATGACCGACAACCACCACCGCGATCTTAGTCCGTTCCACTTTCGACTTGAGCTCGTGCAGGAAATCAGCGAACCTCCGATGATCCGCGGGGCCATAGACAATGATCATTTCCCATCTGAAGCAAGATTGTATATGGGTGAGAGTCATGCTCACAAAGAATTCCCCGCAGTCCATATCATCAACCTAGAAGGTCTCCTCCTTCACCCCGAGGAGGATCCCTCCGGAGTGTCCTGTAGCTGGGAGCCGTGACCAGAAGAATTTGCATCGGATCAACCCTTCCAACTCAGCGATGGAGAAGTCCTGGTGAGTCGTCTCCTAAAGACCAACAATATCCGACACTTCCAAACGAATATACACTTTGATCTGACGGCGGTGGCCTTTGTGTCCTAACCCCCGGATGTTCCAAATGAACGCCGGATGGCCCGTAGGAGGTCCATCAGGGGACCTCAAGCCTGTGGGCTCCCCTTAGCGGGGACCGAGCGAGCACGACAAGCCGGGGGTCGGACCGTAGAAGCCTTGGGGGGTCTCCCATGAGTCCTACCCAGGGGGCAGGCCTATGAGTAACCTCCCGCTCATCAGTTGCAGGCGGGGTATCCTCGCAGGGGTCAGATCCGGTGGACCTAGCGTCGGCAAGGATTAGGGCATTGTTCCCGCTCCCGGGCGTCGTGCGGCCAGGAAGCAGCTATCAATCCCGCATACCGCTCCCGCGCCCTAATGGTCGCAATCTGCTCAAGCCTGGGCCCCTTCACGCCACGGAAGACAATCTCACAGTCCTTGGCAACTTAGCCCAGGTGGGCAAGCGGCACCTCTGAGAGAACACAAAACGCAGAGCCAAGCAGACAGGACGGACCGGGGTCATAAGTGACAGGATGTGGGGTAGAGGAGGTACCGGGAAGATCGTCACAAGCCGCGACGCGACGGGAATCCTGCTTCGCCACCGTTGGCTCAGGCCTAGACAGCCCCTTCCTAGCACCCGTGAGGCTAACGCTGTGGCGGGAAGGGGGCGGAGGCGGCGGGCAGGGACCCCTGGATCACTGCATCCTGGAGGTGGCCATAGGGGAGTCAGAGTCGATGGCGCCAGTCACCATGACAGAGGGGTCGGGGGTGTCCGGGGCGAGAGAGTAGCACACTACCCTGGGAGAGTGCGGAGACGGGTGAGAGCAGACCACCAGCCCCATGCTACCCGAGGTCTCCTCTGCCGATGATGGGGAGGCGGGGGAACCAGGAACCAGAGGAAGCCCCAGGGGCGAGGTCGAAGTTGTACTGCACAATGTCGAGGTCGAAGGACGCAGGAGGGTCGGGGCGGTAGCAGCGAGGGAAGTCCACCGGGGCCAGTTTGGCTAGTGCGCTCAGCGACAGAGGGCGTCGGTCCGGAAGAACGGCCCACCCCCCAAAGCACCGACAGCCAGCGAGCGAGATGAGGCGCCCCTGGCGCCCCCCCTTCGGGGGCAACGGGAGGGGGGTGACGTGTCGGTGGAAAACAGCGATTCTAGGTCAGTTTCGGAGTTGCTGTCGTCCGATCCCCCGGCCCCTGAGCCTCCGCCCCCGTACTGGTGTCGTCAACGGGGGACATGGGTGGGTGGGGCGGGGGTTGACCTTAGTGGTGGCCTCCTCCTCGAACTCCACCAGGAGGTCCCTGCGCATACGGTCGAAGAAGAACCGTGGCAGGGAGACTGGTAAGACAGAGGTGTCGGGGCAGAGGAGCCACAGGCGAACCGGGACATGACCAGGCAGCGAGCCCACGTCCACCTCCGTGAGCTTTCCCACTGTCTGGGACACGAGCACCACCACCTCAAGCGTCCTGGCATCAGACGGGACACCGTGCAGGCGCACCCACACCTCCGAGAGGGTGGCCACCATCTCCTGGGAGGCCAAGGAAGGCTGGATGGGGACCTTCAGTTGGTGGATCGGGAGGGTGAAGGACGTGCCGCATGCACACATGCGCAGGATCGCTACCGATGGGAAGGACACCGCGAACTCGGAATCGGAGACACGACGAACCGACCATTCATGACCGGGTAGCACCGCAATAAGCTCCTCCTAGATCAGGCCCTCCGTCACCTCCACAGCGAGAGGTGGGTCCTGAGCCGGAAGGATCGTCACCATGGCAAGGGTCTCCGGGACGGTCATCGGCACTCCACCCATGTCAATAAAGTAGAAGCCACTGTCCACCCTGTGTCTGTAGTACTCCAGGGTCTCCCTGCGATGCGGATTGCAACACCCGTCAGGGAGCCGCCCCCTATCGCAAGGCGTGCCCCTGGATGGGCGCCCAGCATGCCGGGGGCAGGATCAGCCGAGGCCGAAAGCCCCGCGGATGCAGCAGGCAGGCCCTTCCTCTTCTTCTTGCTCTTTCTCTTGTTCTTCTTGGGCACCACCACGTTGCCACCCTCGCCGTCCCGCCGAGTCAGTGCACCCGCAACTGCGTCCGGGGCCAAGACCCGATCCAAGGCCAAGAACCCGTGATAAGCCCGACCACGGCGGGCGGCGCTGATGACTCGGCCTGCAGGGCCTTGGCCCGACGCCTTTCTTCCCGCGCAGCCTCCTGTGTCCGCGGGGTACAGCGCCTCGGGTCCTCGAGTCGGCGCCGCACGCGGGGGGAGACCGAGAGGGGCGACGCTGATCCTGGTAGCGACCAGGCGGCAGAGAGCGATGTGTCGGGTGGCGGTATGCCCCCTTCTGTCTGTGAGTAGGGTGGCGGCGGGGGTGGTCAGGGGATGGCGCACGGCGGGGCGGGGGGAGACGCGACAGGGGAGGCTCCGCGGGCCACCGCCGGCGGGCTTCGCAGGCGCGGCGCCATGAGCACCGCCAGGTACGACCTGGGCGTCAGCGGTGGTGGCGTCGGGGGGGGGGGGGCAGGGGACGCGAGGCAGAGGCGAGAGGAACATGAGTGGCGACGGCGGTCTATGAACAGTACCATGGGGTCCCGTGGCTAGGGTTTGATCCCGCGCCAGCAGGGCTACAGCCGGTCCAATGGGCCATTGGCCCATCCCGAAGGATAATCATTGATATTTGGCATGTCCTGGAGGATAATCATTTTTTTGTACCTCAAAGTACAAAGTATTTGAAGTTGATATTTATATATTTTTGGGATAATCATTGGCTACATAAATATGTTTTAATTTGTTTTGACTCATAAATATAATTTTCTATTTTTTTCAAATAGCTGGGGCACTTGTGCCCGAAGCTAAAAATCTTCACACTTCGGGTCGGTTGACAAGAACTTGATTTCAAATAATGGCCATCTGACATTCTGCCTGCCTAGCATACCCTTAATTGTGTCCAGAGGATGGAATGATGCCCCAAGAGACAAGAGACAAAAGCAATGGGACATGTGGCGCCAGCCATGCATCACGATGCTTCGCAGTAGGTACCACGAATGTTGACGTAGAACTCCAGCTTTGTCTTGTGAGCAGTCAATGCGCGCGTCAAATCTCTCGCATCAGTCACCACACAGTCTACACTGGCACTGCGCCCATGTCACTCAGACTCAAAGTTGTTGCCGTTTTCGTCACACGACCAGCTAGCTATCCCACGTCAAAGAAATTGCACCTGCGGGAAACATTTCATCGATCGAGTCCCAACCTATCTCTGTGCCTTGCATGTGATGCATGACGAATGGGCCGCAGAAGCAGAACACCCCACCACATGGTTTCTTGAGCACTCGACAGGTCAAGGTTTTGATTTAAGGTACAGAGGAAATACAACATGTCCATGCGTGTTCAAACTTGGCAAAAAAGTTGACACGTCATCATATAACAAGATAAAAATTGTACTAGGTAATGGTGGTTCTCTAGCACTACAATTGTTTCTTATGTCCGAAAATTAGTGAATGTAGTCTTTAGCAAACCAAATTTATTCCGATTTATAAGGGGAAAACATGTTTTGCAAACTAAGACATAGGATTCTCTTGCTACTACCCCTTATATGGAGCTTGTGTTACTTTGGTGTTTCATGTGTCACCATATAGAGAGTACAGTGCATCACCTTCCTATTCCTTTTCCACCTACGCATGCCTATAGTTTTTCAATCTGGCATTTGAAATCTTCTATATTCTCAAATGTAAGTCCAATTAATAATCCAATTGAATATGCCCTTAGGCATCTCGAGCGGTCTCTGTGTCCATTTTGTTCTATATGAGTCAGGTCGCGGACACAGAAATGGCCACTGTCCGGGCTGGGCCATTTTTCGGTGTAGGGTGTCCTTAGCGGCGCGACCAATTTGGCCTGGACACACCAGTTTTGACCTTTTTTCCGAATTGGCAACATATGGATGAAATGTACAATAAAGTAGGTATTCACTGGCAAAGAAATTACCACTAATTACCAAATCATGGAGTTCACATGAAATAGGACCGAGTCATAGTGCAAAATAACACAAGTCTCATACGAAATACACAAAAGAGATAGATCATTGATGAGATGCCAATGAGATCACGCTTGCCGGTCACAAATATCGGTTTTGCTTCTTCTCAAACCAAGCCCTTTGAACCAGATCCAAGATGTTCAAGTCCATCATCATGAGCTTGGTCTCCTCGGCCATAAGTTTTGTCTCGGCCTTAATGGCCCTTGAGCAGTAATTGGATTCTTCCAAGTCAAGAGATCTCTTTGTGAGGTCAACGAAGCACCCAATGGTGGCTTCTTTCTCCTTGTGGCGCCTCTCCTTTCTCTTGGCATTTGCCTCCTTCTCCATGATCAATCCTTTCAACATCTCTTGCAATGCAAGTTACGTGGCTTGGCAGTTGAGATCTTGCTTGGTGGTCTTGTGTCCCATTGGTCGAGCGACACATCTATTTCTTGGGATACCCGTTTTTTGTCTATCCTTGTCAATCGATGACCGATGACTCATTCCCACGCTTTTTCTAGCCTCCAGAACTTTTTTGGAAGAGGGCAAAGCTCGTTTCCCACTTTGGACATTTCTTGATCATCATCCAACAATGGGTCAATGTGAATGTCTTTTTATCTTACTTCTTTTTGAAGCACTCCATAGCTCGGTTCACCTAAACATCGAAGTACTTTAATAGGGCTTGAACTTTTTGTGATCATGGAAGTACTTGAAATTTTTCCGCCAATATGTCAATCATTTTTTCTTAGTGCTGCAAATTGGATCTTGCTCAATTGTCATCCATGCCTCACGGAGGATCTTGTCCTCCTTGATGGTTTACCTCCGGTACTTTGGATCTTCTTATTTTCTGTTGCACCATCGGTAGGCTAGTTATCGCATGCATCATTGGCATCGGCATCGGCATCAACATCAGCATCATCAACATCCATCATGTTCCCTCCATTGCCATCCATTAGCTTGGCATCCACAAATAGTGGCTCACCCTTGATCTCTAGGGCAACTTTTTGGACGTCGTCGTCATCTGGGTTGTCGTCCAAGGCCGCGATCTAATTGACCATTAGGTGCAACATGGCCCCGCCGTCCTCCTCCTTACACGATACTTGGCGAGGCAAATTGTCGAGCAGAACGGGGGTGCTAGCATGTCGCATGGGGATCCTGTGTTGCCCCTTGACATGTTCATGCGTCAGTTAGCCGGACTCGGGGAAACGGTCGAGGTCGATGGCAGGATCCTCTAGCATCGACGTGATCCTCAGCGACATCAATCGTGAGCCGCCGAGACGCGAGCGCACTTGGACATGTGCGGCGAGAGCATAGCCCCCTCCGCTGATGCATATGAGACCTTGGATGAAGTGGTGTCCACGTGACAGCCGAGGACATCGAGCTTATCGAAGATGCGCTGGCCATGACGCCGGTGCCAACTAGGGCCAGGGCTTCGGTGAGCGCCTCTTGTTTTATGAGATGAAATGCCTCAGATCCGATCCCTTTGATGGCCAATTTGGCATTGGCCTTGGCCTAACAGGCGGAGACAACCTCCGCCTATTTTCCTTTTATGATGGCAGCTTTTGCTTCTACCACGTGTGCCTTCACCCTACCTCTCCGATTGGCGTGCTTCCCGCTCTCCTCTACCCGCTCCTAATCTGACAGCCCCTTCTTCGGATTGAGCAGGGCCATGGGCTTGGTGTCCTTCTTTCCCATCGTGGTGGTTGGGGCGGCGACGACTTCTTCCTCCACCGCGTGGGCTAGGAGTTTAGCTCCGGTGAAATTCGACTTTTGGTGGAAGTGGAAGAGGGTGGAATGGTTTTCATCTACTGGTTGGCGGGCCAGGGGAGGACAAGGGAGCAACGCGCCCGGACATGCGTTGTTAGGCACGACACAAAGCCAACTCAAATTTGAGTAGCTAAGTTACGACCTCCCTCCTTTTCTTCATTAATTATCATGTCATGTCACCGATTTTCCTAGTTGGCATTGCAAATACATGTATGTTACTAGCTAATTTACTTTGACTAGCCTTACCCGCCAGTCTAGCGGTAACTATGGCCTTCCTACTCTCAGCTCCTCCCCAAGCCAGCAAGCCACTATGCTAATCACTTCCCCACCATTATTGTTACCAGAGTACACTTAGCGAGGGAGCGATCTAGCGATGGCGTTCTTCAAGATGGTGGGGACGAAGCATCTGGAGCTCCTGGTCATCTTTCTTGCTGTTGGGAACATCCACCGCCACACTCAGGGGGCGACCTCTACGTCATCTTCCTCACCATCGTGGACGCCGCCATGTTGCTCCTGGTGATCAGGATGCTGGCCAACCACGCAGTGGCCGCCTCCCCCCTCGGGCGCTAACGGCGTCGTTAGGCGGGCCCCCGCCTGCCGAGGCTAAGGGGATCGTCTCCATCGCTGCCCCATGGAAGAGGGCGTCGTTGCGCGGTATGCTCCTCGTCACCGTCGGGCTCTCCGCCGCTGCCAACCTCCTTGGGGTCTTGTTTTCGAGGAGGAGCACCTCCTGCCCGCTGGCCGATGACGGTGGTGTTGGTGCTGAAGCTGGCCATGGCGCTCCTGCATGGCTACTTCGCCTGCGTGCGGGAATGCATTCCCCCTGTAAGTTGGTCCCCCGGCACCATCTCTGCCCTCTATTTGTTGGAGATCCGTGCTACCTCTTTTATAGAACAACCCTCCCACCTCACTTGTTGGTTCCATTACAGTTTTGTTTCTCAGTCCTTGAGTTTTATACATATTTCGTCATCGTTTTCCTCCCACAGGTTACATAGAGAAAAAATATTTTGTTGATTTAATTAGCCAGTTTTATGTACAATCTAATTTCAAAAAATACATATAAAAATAATAGTTTCAAAAAATCATATTAAATCTGTCAAGGGAAGTTTTGTTAAGCATTTTGCAACTGTTAAATTCATGGACGTTTCATTCGAGATTGAAGCAATTTTCATACAAATTTAAAAGAATTTTATCATACTATTTATTTAACAATATAGATTTTAACAGTACATTTTCAATAAATGTGATCTGTATCACATGTTTCATGCATGCTTCATACACGATTCATAAGTTTTCATACAAGATTCACAATTGAATATATTCCCAAGTAGAAACCGACGCAACGGTATTTATACAAAGAGAATCACTAGTGGAGAACGGGGCATTAGTCCCGGTCCTAGAGGGCCTCTAGTCTCGGATTGCCAGCCGGGACTACGGAAACGGGACTAGAGGTCCCAGCCTTTAGTCCCGGTCCTGTTACGGGATGGGACTAAAGGCTCTGCACGTGGCAGCGTAGCAGTGAAAGGGGGTGGTATTTAGTCCCGGTCCGTCTTACGGGCCGGGACTAGTTTCTTTCTGCCACGACAGAATTTTACCAGTTCGGCTGCCGCGGCAGCCGATGGGGGTTTCTGCCGCGGCAGAGTTTTAGGGCCGTTTTTTGCCGTGGCAGCCGATGCGGGTTTTTGCCGCGGCAAAATTTTGGGGCCGATTTCTGCGGCGACAACCGAATGCGGGGTTCTGCCGCGGCAGGAGGATAGGTAGAGGAGGGTTGCGTTTGGCGTAAAGTGACATGCAACAAAGAAACTCATTACACACAACATCGTCATAATTATATAGATATAATTCTACATTACATAAATATATACATAAATGGAGATCACAACCCATCTATTCGGTTACAAGTTCATTAAATCACGGGTAGCCGGATGTATGGTATTTTCCTTCTAGGTTTATGACATGGTCAACAAGAAATCCCGTCAATTCCTCTTAAATTGCTACCAGACGCTTCCTTGGATCGAGATTCTCCCGCAATCTTTCCAACTATATATAAAAGAAGGAGGTCAATATGAATATCAATAGTCATAACAAATATTATGAATGACACTCAACAAAAATTGTGAATATATTGTTCACATACTTCTAAAAATATCCCTCCGTCCCGCTCACTGACCTCGAAGCGAATGTACTCGCACATGAAGTATCCAATAGATTAGTACCTGGTGGCTGCCACTCGCACTTTACGACAAAAGGTTTCAATCAAATAATAATCAATCATGACATAATGGTATTGAAACTAGAATTAAAGAGATGCGCGGATCTAGCTCGTACTACTTACATCGATCCGATGAAAACTAAGCTCGTCTTTAAATTCACCAACAGTAGCTTTGGTGAAAGCTTTCCGAACCCTGCCCGGCAAAAAAAAGAATAAATGAGTTATTAGTTACTTGATATCTCAGGATATATATATAAACGAAAGAGACCAATATAGTGCGATAATAACTGAAATTACCTCTAGAGCGCATCTTTAATGAATGTGTACTCTGATTCGTCTGTCATTAGCGAGTCCTTGATTTAAACTCTTCCAGCGTCAACTTCAATGGTTAGCAGAATCCAGTGATAGCTGCGCACATTTATATACGTCAGTAACTCATCAATTACATTTAGCAGAATCAAGTGATCTGTATAAGATAGTAACACTCTTACCTGTAGTTGTAGGTAAACAATATTCTTCATTTGTAATGTTGCCTCAATAAGACCCTTAGCAAGTTACGCTCCGTGTCCTTGGGGTATTCCTTTAGCAATCTTTGATTAAACCGGTGTGGGTCGATGAACCAAGTGACAAAGATTTTCTTCTGATCACATTCATCGCTCTTCATTCTGCATAATAGCATATAGTGAAGATAATTACATGCAATAAAAGAGCTGGGTTAGATACTTTATCATAGAAATAAATGAACCACTTACAGATAATAGGTAGCGAGGAGACTCAAGTCAAGGACATCTTGTTTGAATAACATATAGAATTCCTCAAAATAAATTTACAACTAGTCTTCACCATTAAAATGCTCACTTGTAATTCTCGCAAGCAGCGCTGACAATCGATCTTCTTCATCGCATGTAGAGACTTTCTCGTACCACTCATGCAATCTTCGCATTTGAGTTGGTAGAAATTTGACCTCATCAGGTCTGACCAGAGTCTTCCCGTATTCATATCTTCATGCAAATTCCTCTTGTATGGGATATGCCCGCCTAGCGCTTGATCAACTATAATATTAGCACCTTTGGCAAATTCCATTGCTATAATATTCTGATGCTCAGTATTGGATAACACCTTGAGCGGGGTGATCGATTTGTTTGCCTGCATTCCGAGTTGCGCAACATCTATCTTCCCGCTGCTTGCAATAGTATTTCCTGGAGTATTGCCGCTGCTTGAAGTAGTATTTCCTGGATTTTTCCTACCAATTCTCAGCAGACAGCGTTTGTAGTCATCAGCCTTATTTATCTCATATTGCGATGGTTGCTCAATAAAACCCTTAGCCCACTTTTTGGCTTTCGGATCAAATATTTGTTTTGGCTCGGGAGCTTTGGGTGCAAAGAAGGCTTTAACTTGGGCATCACTAATCGATTTGGTTTCCTCATCAGTCATCTCGTAAGGTAACTTGGGAGGAGGCGGAAGGATTTTCTTCACCTTTTTACCTTTGGATTTCTTCTGACTAGTATTTATACAAGTTGACTGAGAGACCGCCTTCTTCGTCTGACACGGCAGCGACGGAGTGGGCTGACGCGGCGGGGGAGTAGGCTGATGCGGCGGTGGACTCGCTCTATGGTGGTCGTCCCACTCCTCATGTGGACTTGCTGGAGGCGGCAGACTCATCTAACACGGAGGAGACGGTGGCGGCTTGGGTGCAGAGCCTGGAAACACGATGTATTTCTTGCGCCATAGAATGATAGAGCCCCTGACTTATCCTAGTGTGCTCTCATCTTCAGGTCCAGGGATGTCAAGTTGTAGTGATTCATATTGAGGTAGAATATCATCCACCCCGACACGAGCATAGCCATCTGGAATCTCTTTGGAATGCCAGCGTGCTTCAGGTTCACAAGATAAAGCATAGCCGAGAGCCGCCTTGAAGGATAAGTTCATCACTCCCACATGCAGCTCGCAACTTGTCTTCTCAGTGATATTGTCCACGAGATAGCGATCTATCGGATCGGCCGTCGTGGAAGCGACACTGCTCTTCCGCTGAGATGGGACACCGGCACTTTCTTCTAGCCGTTGATGAGTTGGCCCTTGCTGGCGCATTTCGTCCAGTTGCTTCTGTTGCTCTTTTAGCATGGCATATATTTTCTCGTTCTTTATTTCCATGCTACGCAACCAGTCTGCCTCCGCTATCACCTTCCGCTTATTTTCCCTCGCTCATCTTCTATAGGATTTAGTGTCCTCAGGAAACCCAGTCTTCCACGTCACAGAAGGTCCAAAGCCTCGTGTTCGTCCTGGTTTTTCAGGATTCCCGAGGGCCTTTGTCAGCTCGTCGTTCTCTCTGTCGGGTTTGAAGTCACCCTTTTTAACCTCCTCAATTGTTTTAACAATTTCTCCATGGGGTGTAGCAACATTGGAAGTTTTATCGAATATTAACTCCCATGTTTCCATGTCATACTTTGCCCCATGGGCAAGTAACCAATTCCTTACTCTGATGGGTCAGTTCTCTGTAGCTGGAGTGAGCCCTTGGGCACGCAAGGCTTTCTCGGCTTCCTCCCACTTAGGAACGGAAGTCCTGTAGCCACCTGTCCCCATCGTATGGTGATATTTCTTTTTTGCAGCATTTTCTTTATTCTTTGCAGACCTTTTTTTTGCTATTGCTGATTTCTTATAGTCTAGAAATCTTTCCTAGTGAGGCCGCTACTTCTCTAGTGAGTCCGCGAATTCTGGAATTTTTCCTTCCTTGAGATATTTATTGTACAATCTTTTCTTGTATTTATTGAACTGTTGGGCCATCTTCTTAAGAGAGAAACACTTAACTTTGGACCTCATATCATCTGTGGCCTCCTTAGTCTCTAAGATCGGTAGGGTGAAATGGCGAATGATCTTATCCCATAGTATGTCTTTGTATCTGTCCTCGACATAACTCATAGAATATTCATCTCCCTTTGCTGGCTTATTCCAATAGATAATGTTGATCGGGACATTGTCCCTAACAACAAATCCACATTGATGAATAAATGTGTTTGCGTTCTTTATGGGAAGCAACGGGACGCCCATTGGAGAGACCTCAACAATTGTGAGATGCGCACCATCGGGCATCCCTTTGTCCGGTCCATGTTTACTATTTTTAACTGACTTGGTCGATGTAGATGTCTAAAATAAGAAACAACATTCGTTAATATATATATACACACACAAATCAATTAATCCATCTATCTAGTGATCAAGAGGATTAATAATATCCCTCGCCAGACTTTGTCAAGGCTGGTCCATCATTTTCCAAGCCATCATCGAAATTCAAAATAGTATGCGCTTCGACTTGAGGTTCTATCTCTATTTCCTCACCGGACTCATTCAGAAACTGTGAGCCATCTTCTGCTCCACAGTCTTCTTCTCCACCCTGATTGACGAGCGCTCCTTCATGATAAGGGAGCGCTCCATCCTGATAGGGGAGCAGTCCTCCACCACCTAGTATCATATCGAATAAAGGCTCTTCACCTTCTCTACTATTGAAGTGATCCATAGAATAACCGCTATGACATAATGTGCATATATGAGTAATAAAATTATATAACATCTCGAATGACAACAAAAGTATTAATATCATATAACATCTTGAATAACATCTCATAAAACAACAAAAAAGTCATAATACATCTCGAATAATGACAAAGTAGTAACATCATATAAAGAACAACATCTTGTCTGATAACATCGCTCAAACTCAAAGTCGACTCCCGGCTCCTGAGCCACGGGATGTGACCAACCAAATAGTTGGAACCATCACCGGAGTATAACTAGGGTGAGATCCCTGAATAACCTGCCAGGTATGGGGGGCCACCCTGGCGTCCAACATCACCATATAGCGACGGACGTGCTCGTCCTCCTCCCTGACGCGACGTCGAACCACCTCCTCGGGGACCGGCTCCCTCTGCACACTTCCTGGGCCACGTGACCTCCACCAAAGAAGATCCGGGTCGACGATGACACCCGGATTCCTCACCAAGCTATGCGTCCCTGACGGTAGCACCTCCCAGTGCCAGCCTGGCAGGGCCCAGTCTCGTACAACACCGCTAGAGTGTAGTACTCCCTCGCTCTGGCCGAGTTGTCTACGAGGATGCCCGGGCATATCCTAAAGTATGTATGGATTTGACTGGAAAAATACACTATTTATGAAAAAAGTACACTATATATACACTAAATACTAACTAATATCCTAAATACTAAACACTATACACTACTTAGGAAAAAAATACACTATTTAGGACAAAATATACTATATATACACTAAATACTAACTAATATCCTAAATACTAAACAATATACACTACTTAGGAAAAAATACACTATTTAGGAAAAAATACACTATGTATACACTAAATACTAACTAATATCCTAAATACTAAACAATATACACTACTTAGGAAAAATACACTATTTAGAAAAAAAATACACTATATATTCACTAAATACTAACTAATATCCTAAATACTAAACAATATACACTATATATTGAAAAAATACACTATACACTAAATACTAACTAATATTCTAAATACTAAACAATACACTCTATATACTGAAAAAATACACTAAATACTAAATACTAAAAAATACACTAAATACTAACTAATATCCTAAATATTAAACACACACTATATATTGAAAAAATATGTTGAAAAAACAGAAGAAAAAAACTCATCGGTGGGCGATGCGGGGATGGGTCGGTGAGGCGCGGCGACTCAGACGGGCCTTGAAGGGGCGGGGCAGCGAGGGGCGACTTCGGGGCGGCGGGGCAGCTTGGCGGCGAGCGGCTGGCGCTGGCGGCACGAGCTCGGCAACAGCGGTGTCGATTTGGAGGAGAGGAGGCGTCCCGGGCAGTTGCTCGGGCCGGGAGGAGGGCGGTGGGTATATATACCCACCACCTCTAGTCAGTTCCGACCTCCAGTAGGGACTAGAGGAGGCCTCTAGTCCGGCCCACCTGAGCCGGGACTAGAGGTCTTTTCGCGGCGCCGTTTCGTTCTCGCGCGCAAAAACCTCTAGTCCCGGTTGGAGGCTGGGGCCGGGACTAGAGGTTAATTTTTTTAAATTTATTATTTCTATATATTTTGTTGTGTTATGATGAAAAAGATGTATTATATATCAAATTTTGTAGAAAAAAGATCTATAATATAAATCTATTAGAATATTCTGTTATAAAATTAATATTTTGTTGAATTAAAAATTATCTTTTATATACTAGAGTTTGAATTTATTAACATTATTATTTCAATATCTTTTATTCTTTGATGATATAAAATATATATTATAAATCAAATTTTGCAGAAAAAATGATCTATAATGTAAATCTATTAGCATATTTGGTTATAAAACTAATATTTTGTTGAATTAAAAAATATCTTTTGTATACTAGAGTTTGAATTTATTAATATTATTATTTCAATATCTTTTATACTGTGATGATGAAAAATATGTATTATAAATCAAATTTTGAAGAAAAAAAGATCTATAATGTAAATCTATTAGCATATTTTGTTATAAAACTAATATTTTATTGAATTAAAAAATATCTTTTATATACTAGAGTTTGAATTTATTACTTATTATTTTAATATTATTATTTTAATATCTTTTATTCTGTGAGGATGAAAAATATGTATTATAAATCAAATTTTGCAGAAACAAGATCTATAATGTATATCTATTAGCATACTAAATATGGACCGGGACTAAAGCTTGCGGCAGGCTAGGGAAGGCAGGACTAGGGCAGGCAGGCTAGGGAAGGCAGCACTAATGATATGGGTGAGTGTAGATATTATGTCGTGCAAATTTTACCTTGTCCCGGATGGTGTCGCCAACCGGGACTAAAGCTGAACCTTTAGTCCCGGTTGGAGACACCAACCGGGACAAAACACGGGCGAGCACTAATAATAGGGGTGAGTGTCGACATTATGTCGTGAATGTCGACACTATGCCGAGATTCTTGTACTATAAATAGGAATCCTTGTGAGTCCAGTCCTCCAACCAGTTTGAGGCATCTCCAAGATGGTCTTCAAGAGTAGGGACACCACTATGGCCATTTTGAGGGAGATGCCTGAGGATCCTAGTCCTTCGGCATCTCCAACAAACTGGTCATAGAGGCACTCCCTAATATGTCAAATTAGGTTAGCTCCCAAGCGCATTGATCTAGTTAGAGAAGTTACAAGCCGCAAGATGGTATTCGAGAACAGGGACACCACTACGGCCAGTTTCAGTGAGATGCCGCCGGAGCCCAGTCCTCCGGCATCTCCAAGAAACTGGTCATAGAGGCACTCCTTAATATGTGACCACGCGTGTTTGGAGATCAGATCTTCATGGTAAGTACGAATCGGGACAACATCTTCATAGTTTGGGAAAGTCGTAGTACGAATCGGAACTAAAGGCCCCCTTTAGTCCCAGTCTAGCCACAAACCGGGACTAACACTCAATATTAAAAACCGTAAAAAAACCGGTTCTAGCTAACACTCAGGACTAAAGCCATCCCCTTTAGTCATAATCATGCCTTGTCCTATAGTACGCAGCTTCAGGGTCTTCTTTGTCATCGTCATCATCATCGTCATTGTCACCTGCCACTCTGGGGATCCTCAGCCCAGCCATGGCATATACCGGGGGCACCTACCACTCCGGCCTCGAATTCACGACGGGCGGGGGAGGGGTCTCCTGGAAGACGATGCCGCTACTACCGGGCGGGGAAGGGGCCTTCTTGTGGCTTTGTGGCGGGTGACCTTGTGGTCACCGCATGCAAGGATGGTCTCCCCCGGCGATGTAGCGCATCACGCCAATGATAGTCCGGTTCGCCCACCACAGGCGGCGGCCGGCTTCGTTGTGGTTCACCGGGGGAGGGCCGTCACCCTCGTACCTGGAGAGCTCTCTTCCTCGCCAGTTAGAAAAAAAGGCATTCCAAGTGTCATAGTTGTCGGGATCCCACTAGGATCCATCCGCTGCTCCGGCGTGAGCTCGTGGTAGAAGTGGTTCGTGATGGCTGACTGGTGTGTCGAACCTTGAGGGACAGGAGGGACAGGAACCCCTCCAGCGCTCAGCATCTAGCCGACGGGCGGCCGGTAGCCTGGAGGGCAAGGGTAGCTGGAGGCGCACAGCGCCTCGGTCTCCTCGAGGGTCAGAATGGCCCAGTAGCCGCTGTCCACTTTTGTGAGAGAGGAAGGTGTGGATGTGTGGATAGCGATGGAGTGGTCGGCCTAGATATAGAGGAAAAGGGCGGGAAAACATTGCGGGAAGCGGCGGGAAATGTCTTTAGTCTCGGCTAGTGGCTACAACCGGGACCAAAAGCTTCGGTCAGAGGAAAAGGGCGGGAAAACATGGCGGGAAGCGGTGGGAAATGGCGGGAAATATCTTTAGTCCCGGTTAGTGGCTACAACCAGGACTAAAAGCTTCGGTCAGAGGGAAAGTTAGTATAATTATTCTTATAAAACATAAAAAGTAACAAACTTGGTAAAAGCTTCACAAAATGATATACATATGTACATATTGATTACATCTAAAAAACGGCCGCAGGCAAAATTCTGAATACATCATATGACTTTCTTATGACCGTGTGGCCTTAACCATGGAGCATCTTCATCAAGTAACATGATGCTTGGGTCATCATTCACTACAAACGGTGGAATTTCATGAAACTTGTCATAATCTTCGGACATCTCTGTCTTGTCCTCCACTCCTACGATGTTTCTTTTCCCTGAAAGAACTATGTGATGCTTTGGCTCATCGTTTGATGATGTATTTGTTTGCTTATATTTTCTTTTTATTGGTTTGGTAGACATGTCCTTCACATAGAAAACCCGAGACACATCGTTGGCTAGGATGAATGGTTCGTTCATGTACGCAAGATTGTTGAGATCCACTGTTGTCATTCGGTATTTTTTGTCTACCTCAACCCCGCCTCCTATTAGCTTGACCCATTTGCACCGAAACAAAGGGACCTTCAAAGCAGGTCCATAGTCTAGTTCCCATATCTCCTCTATATAACCATAATATGTGTCCTTTGATCCATTGTCGTTTGTTGCATCAAAGCGGACACCACTGTTTTGGTTGGTGCTCTTTTTATCTTGGGTGACCGTGTAAAATGTATTCTCATTTATCTCATACCCTTGGTAAGTCCATATAGTCGAAGATGGTGAGCTGGCCAACAAGTACAACTCATCACAGACAGTGTTGTTATTCATGAGATGTGTTTGCAACCAACCACCCAAAGTCTTCATGTGTTCATCTCTAATCAAGGATTCATGCTTTCTCGGGTTGTTTGAGCGTACAATATTCTTGTGTTCTTTTATATACAGATCTGCCAAGGTGGAATTATGCAGAACCGTGTAGTGTGCTTGAGTGAAAGAATGTCTGTCCCTACATATTATTGATTTCCTTCCTAGTGTGCCTTTTCCACTCAGTCTCCCCTCATGCCGTGATTTAGGAACACCAATCGACTTAATGTCAGGAATAAAGTCAACACAAAACTCAATGACCTCCTCTGTTCCATAGCCCTTCGAGATGCTTCCTTCTAGCCTAGCACGGTTATGAACATATTTCTTCAAGACTCCCATGAACCTCTCAAAGGGGAACATATTATGTAGAAATACTGGACCCAAAATGGTAATCTCGTGAACTAGGTGTACCAGCAGATGCGTCATAATATTGAATAAGGATGGTGGGAACACCAACTCAAAACTAACGAAACACTGGACCACATCATTTTGTAACCTCCGTAGAATTTCTGGATCGACTACCTTCTGAGAAATAGCATTGAGGAATGCACATAGCTTCACAATGGGCAGTCGAACATTTTCGGTAGAATCCTCCGCAATGCAACCGGAAGCAATTGTGTCATAAGCACGTGGCATTCATGAGACTTTAGATTCTGAAATTTTTTCTCTGCCATATTTATTATTCTCTTTATATTCGACGAGAAGCCAGAGGGGACCTTCATACTTCTTAGGACTTCAAAAAAAAATCCCTTCTCTTCTTTGGTAAGAGCATAGCTGGCATCACTTAAACGTCCTTTATCTGTCTTTACTGGATGCACGCCGTCTCGGTCTTTCATGCCTTGCTGGTCCTGTCGTGCTTCTGGCGTATCTTTTGTCTTCCCATACACGCCCATAAAGCCTAGCAGGTTCATGCAAAGATTCTTCGTCACGTGCATCACGTCGATTGCAGAGCGGACCTCTAGAACTTTCCAATAGGGTAGCTCCCAAAATATAGATTTCTTCTTCCACATGGGCACATGTCCGTCAGCGTCATTTGGAACGGATTGACCGCCAGGGCCCTTTCCAAAGATTACTTCTAGATCCTTGACCATACCAAATATATCATCATCAGTACGGCTGATAGGCTTCTTTCGGTGATCTGCCTCACCATTGAAATGCCTGCCTTTCTTTCTTGCGGGATGCCTGGCCAAAAGAAATCGATGATTCCCCAGGTACACATTCTTCTTACCTTTATCCAAATATATACTTTCAGTATCATATAAACAATGCGTGCATGGATTGTATCCCTTGTTTGACTGTCCTGAAAGGTTACTAAGAGCAGGCCAAGCATTGATGGTTATGAACAACAACGCCCATAGGTCAAATGACTCCTGTTTGTGCTCATCCCACATACGAACACCTTCATCGTGCCACAACATAGTAGTTCTTCAACTAATGGCCTTAGATAGACATCAATATCATTGCCGGGTTGCTTCGGGCCTTGGATGAGCACTGGCATCATAATGAACTTCCGCTTCATGCACAACCAAGGAGGCAGGTTATATATACATAGAGTTACAGGCCTGGTGCTATAACTGCAGCTCTGCTCTCCAAAAGGATTCATGCCATCTGTACTTAGACCAAACCTTAAGTTCCTTGCGTCATCTGCCAAGCTCGGGTACTCTCTATCGATTTTTCTCCATTGTGACCCATCAGCGGGGTGTCTCAACATCGAGTCTTTCCTGTGCTCTTCTTTGTGCCATCGCAACAACTTGGCATGCTCTTTATTTCTAAACAAACGTTTCAACCGTGGTATTATAGGAGCATACCACATAACCTTTGCAGGAAGCCTCTTCCTTGGGCGCTGCTCGTCCTCAACATCACCAGGGTCATCTCGTCTGATCTTATAATGCAATGCACCGCATACCGGGCATGTATCCAAATTCTTGTACTCCTTACCGCGATATAGTATGCAGTCATTAATGCATGCATGTATCTTCTGCACCTCTAGTCCTAGAGGGCATACGACCTTCTTTGCCTCGTATGTACTGACAGGCAATTCATTATCCTTTGGAAGCTTCTTCTTCCAAATTTTCAGTAGCTTCTCAAATCCCTTGTCAGATAAACCATTTTCTGCTTTTCATTGCAGTAATTCTAGTGTGGTATCGAGCTTTGTGTTGCCATCTTTGCAATTTGGGTATAATAATTTTTTGTGATCCTCTAACATGCGCTCCAACTTCTTCTTCTCGTTTTCATTTTCGCATTCTCTCCGTGCATCAAGAATGGCCTGACGAAGATCATCAGCAGTCTCATCTAATGCTCGTTCTTCACCTTCTTCTTGTTCATTGTCTTCTAGTGCAGTGCCACCGTATTCAGGAAACATTGAATAGTTGTCATCGTTCTCTTCTTCTTCGCTGTCTTCCATCATAACCCCACTTTCTCCATGCTTTGTCCAACAAATATAGCCGGACATGAAACCTGATTGAATCAGGTGGATGTGAATGGTTTTGGATGAAGAGTAATCCTTCTCATTCCGACAGACAAGACACGGACAACACATAAAACCATTCCTCTTATTTTCCTCAGCCAACTCGAGGAAAGAATGCACGCCTTTAATGAACGCGTCAGACATTCGGGGAGCGTCGTACATCCATTCTCGGCTCATCTGCAGTATAATTAAAATTTTCTATCATATAAAAAGTTTGGATCATTTTTACTACAATTACTTTTATATGCACTAATTTTTGAATTAAGATTTTCTATCATATTAAAATTTTACATGCACTAATTTTTGAAGTGGACAAAACTGTTAACATAAAAATGTTGACTATTTAATTATTGCTCTAGCTGTGAAAACCTTATTCAATTCTAAGATCCGAAACTCTTAAAATGCACATCTCAACTTTCAGTAGATTTTTGTATAATCAAACTATGCTTAAAATTACACATCTAAAATTCCTCTACACTTCTAAGCATGAAATCCCTCATTCTAGTTCTAGAGCATTGAGCTAAACTATAACAATAAGAGATGAATGATTGAAGTTGCTAACCATTTTAGAAGCTTGGATTGATAGATGATGCTACCAAATCTTGGATTGAAAGTTGCCACCAAATTGGACAAAAAATGAGGATTAACTTGAGCTGTTCCTTGGAGGAAATGGCCATGCTTTTGGGATGGGTCGAAGAGGAATATATAGTGGTAATAAATTATCCCGGGTGGTAAAAACCCAGACTAGAGGTTGATCTCTACTCCCGGCTGGTAACAAGAACCCAGACTAAATATAGCCATGGTCCCACAGGTGCTCTAGTCCCGGCTTGTGTTACCAGCCGGGACTAGAGGTTGCCCACGGACCGGGACTAGTCATGTGGGCTATCAAGCCGTTGCAAAATTCACAGACCGGAACTAGTGCTAACACTAGTCCCGGTTTCAGACAAGGCCGGGACTAGAGGCTGGAGCTGCAAAAAACGAAAGGTCGTTTCTCTACTAGTGAATGCATGCTTCATACACTATTTATATACGGTTCGTCTCAACGTAAAATCAATGGAATAAAAATTATTCCGTATGATTTTCTTCATACATGGTCTTTATACAGAGAGAATACATGCTTCATATATGATCATGAGCTTGATTTTCTACATCTCAAAGCATATCTGTTTCATACATGGTTCACACAAAACATATAAGAAATTTCACTGGAACTTGAAAGAACCATAGAAGATATAAATCTTGACACATACAAGATTCGTATTAGATCCAATAATGTTTCTACAGATTCTTAGCATTTTTCAAGTGAATCAAGATTCACACAAGAACCATACATGTAAAAAATCATACTCCCATCGCCTAGATCCGTGCCACACAAAAACTTGATAATACATACAAGATTCGCAGTGATGTCATACAAGATTTACAGTGGTAAAAAATAATAGAGGAACTCAGATCCGTGTCCAAAAGCATGAAGAAAAAAAGAAAGATCCATAAAAGATTCATACAAAATCGCATGAACTAGAACTGAATCCAAACAAAAAAATACAAAAGCATTAAGAAAAAAAGAAAGGAAAAGGAGCAAAAACAAAAGAACAAATAAAGGAAAAGGAGAGGCCTCCAATCCTCCAGATCAGGCTGGAGCCGGCAATCTTCATTGCTGGGGCAGGAGGTCGGGATGGGGACAGACAGATGCGCGCTAGGCCCTCCTCCTACAGGCTCGTCACGGTCGTTGTGCATGGAGGGGGCGGCCACCTCGCGTGGTTGTCGATGGGCAGCCTCCGCGCTTGTAGGCAGCGTTGCTGCTCCATGGAGCCTCCCACATCGAGGGCATGTAGGAGGAGGTGGTGGGCAGTGGGCGGCTATCGGGGAGGAGGAGGAGGCATGGCGACGCGATGGAGGGGAGCGTGTTCGGGGGTAGGTGGAGGATAAGAGCGACGGGTGGTCTACGTACGGCTGGGAGCCTGGAAGTTTATCCTCTCCGCGTGGATTATGGTTCAAATACAAGTTTTTCGAGGGTTAAAATACAAAAGTACACGAGGCTTTAACCGCATAGACTTTACACGAATCTTTAACAAATCTCTGGCTGCAATGGTGCTAGAATCCCAACCTAGGAGGGGTAAATCCGCTTTAGCCTGGGTGGCCGTGTGAGAGGACTAGGCCATCATCATATATAATATAGTGTTCCCTAGCTAGCCAAGTTCGGTGGTGCGTGTTAGGGTTAGTCCTATGATCCATTTCGTCATTTGATGAGCGATTGATTCTGCCTCAAGTTAATGTACTAATCCATTTCCTCACTCATCTGTATCCCTATGTTGGGATGGAGGTTTCAGTTAGAATATTATTGTGGCACAGTTTCCTCAGTCATTTGATACTATAGACGTGGCTGTGGTAGCTCGTCGCTCGTCATATCACGTTGGTAGTAATACATGATTTTTTACAAATATAACCCTCTGCAATTTGTCATCGCCAAAAATATCCCTCTCACGCCGCGACAGCCAAAAATGCCCTGACGGGAGGTTGAAAAGGAAAAACGTGTCACCTCCCGCCACGGGGTGACAGGATGTTCCGTGGGGCCCACCAGCGCAAGCGCCAAGTCAAACCTCCCCGCTAGGCTGGCCATGGGGCCCACCTCATCCCGCCATTCCCCTGACGGAAGGAACATCCCGCCATCCCCATGGCGGAAGGTGATACGTGTCGCCTTTTCAGCTTCCCACCATGGTATTTTTGGCTTTTGCGACATGAGGAAGGTATTTTTGACGATGACAAATTGCCGAGAGCCATATTTATAAAAAAATCGTAATACAGACTACGGAGCTGCCGAGATTTCCCTACTCCTATTTCAGTGATAGGTGAAACCGAGGGCCCCCAGCTAGCCTGACAAAACAAGAAATAGGAATAGCAACCTGTGCCACTGAGCTCGCCCGGAGTGCTAGCTGTACAGGTCGACTTTACTAGACAGGTGTGGGTGGCGTACGTGAGGCGCAGAGCAACGCTAGCGCGCACCACAGGCAAAGCAAACTGCATGCTTGGCAGCACAGAGGCCAGCCAGCAGCCCAGCATCATGCATAGCCTGTGCAGCTGTGCCCTGGTGCTACGATTTTTGTTTTCTTTCTCCCTTGACTCCCGCACGCAAAAAACTTTTATTAGTTCATGTGAATTAGATATAATCTTTGCTCTTACACCAAACATTTTGGAGAATATCGACCATCAAATCATCTTTAAAAACGCCTACTAATCATTGAGAGAATCATGACAGTCAGTATTACACATTGCCCTCCACCATCCTGGCACCTAAAAAACAACTTTGGTAACCAACAATAAGTGAACTATCACAATTCCCTTGAATCATTAATTCCTAGTTGCAAAAAATTATCTCCGCCTGTTCAAATAATTCCTTCATGTTTGGTGGGCATGCTACCAAATCAACCCTCTCTCGAAACAGGCCAGCTTATATAAATATAAAGAGTTGGGATCATTTGGGCCAGCAGCACATCGCCTAAGAGAAAACAAAAAGAAAGCACAAAAGAAAAGAAAAGAAAGCAAAGCCGATAACAACGGCAACGAAACGACCGCAACCTATGCGCCCTAAAGTACCACCGCACGCCTAGCCCTACAGCGCCACGCACCAAGCAACACCTCCAAGAAGGAAAGCGGCGATGACGCAGCTGCTGCCGGACAGTCTGGGGTTTCCCGGTGCACCGGGAGGTGGAGAAGAGGTACACCCGACGCCTGCAAGGAGGACGGTGGCGCCACCGCGTCGGTGTCAAGAAGACAAGGATTTCTCCGACCCTCGGAAAAACACACTCCGACGCAATCGTAGTGCTCCACCAAGCTCGGCCACCAGCGCCGCCACCACGGTCTTGCAGCCGCCACCGCCGTCGCACCGAGACCCGCGAAGTAAGGCCGGCAGATGTAGCAGCGAGCTTGGTAGGGTTGCGAACAACAATACGCTGGAGGAACTACCTCCACCACCGGAAGGTGGTAGCCGACGGATACCGCTTGAGGCAAACCAGGCCAATGGCCTGGCCGAGCCCCGAGAGCCCGTGAAGCCCCACAGCCGCTGCAGCAAGGGGACCGTCGTCCACGCCAACCCCACACTAGCCCCTCTTGGCCGTCCACCGGAGAACAAGCGCCACCGTCGAACCACGCCACCAAATGGCGGCACCATCACCACCGCGCTCACGGGACAACCGGACCACCATCGATCCGAGAAGCACCATCAAGGCCGCAAGGGCTCGGAGAAAACGGCGTGGCGAACACCGCCGCTCAAGCTGCCCACGAGACCCCGAGCACGGAACAAAGGAGACCCCAGACCCACTCGACCGGCTCAGCTCGGAGACCGGCGCGCAGCCGGATGAGGTGCCTATCTTTGGAGACCAAGGGGCCCGCCTGGCCAGATCAGGCCCTGATCGCCCGGCCTAGCAAGGGCCACCGAGGAGCACCCGCAGCACCTCCATCTCCTCCTTCCATGCCGGGATCCGCCGCCACGCAGCCACCGGTGGGGGCTGCCTTCACTGCGCAAGGCCGGAAGCGAGGGCCCGGACGGAGCCGCCACGGCCCATCGGCCCCACAGCGGTCAGGGCCTCGGAGCTCCCAGCAGAGCACCTCCGTCCTCCCCAGCGCCCATGGAGCCGCCGCCAACCACCCCACGCCCTTGGAGCCGCCACGCCACGCCACGTCCTGCAGAGCCCAGCGAGGCCGCCATGGGCCGCCCGAGAGGGTTCCAGCAACCCCGCCCGGAGAAGGCGCCCGCCCGCCGGCTTTGCCCGCGGTCTGTGCAATGCGGGGAGGAGGAGAAGGAGGTTGGGGAGAGAGGGGCAGCCTTCCCGTCGCCAGCATGAGACGAGCAGCGATTTCGGCTCCACCAAATCAACCCTTGCCTCGTTTTAGAAATAGAAACAAATAAAATATCAACAATGAGAAAGATTTAGGTCTAAAGGGCTACACATGTACTAGTTTTCATACGGACTTTGACTGTTCTCATTTGCAACCTGGATATACGGTCAATTTGAGCAGATGTGCAATGGAATGGAAGAGTTTCAAACAAGAGACGGTTACCGACTCAACAACGGAGATGAGTATATTGCAGCCTCAGAGTAGACAAAGGAAAGGTGTTTGGATCAGGAATTTTCTGTTATATCTTGGTGTGGTTTAGGACATGTCCAGTCCATTAGATATGTCCCATGACAATAATGGTGGTATTGCACAAGCCAAAGAACAAGGTCAACACCAAAAGGACAAACACATACTCAGCCGGAATCATTCATCCAGTAGTTTGTCGAGTTGGAAGATTTCACGCTATGCAAGCGGTACACAGACACAAACTTTGTTCATTCGTTGATGAAGCCGCTTCCCTGGCACAAGTTCAAGGCGCCACAAGAGCGATGTCCATGTGATGCTTTAGACATGGATATGTATAAGTGATCGAACCTAGTACAAGTAACAAGTTGGGGATTGTTAGGAATGATTCCCTAGATGCGTGCCTAATTTTTGTTGAGTAATCTTATTAATGTTTTGTGACCAAATTGGGCAAGAATTAATTGGAATGAGTAGGAGATATTTTGAGGGGTAGGGTGGGGAGCCACAATATTTTGAATTTTTGTTGTATTTCAACCTAGATATTTAGATGGGGTATTAAGTATTGTGCTTTTTATGTGAAGTGTTTCCGTTGTTGGCTATGGTAGTGATAGGCCACATAACTTATCAAGTGCAGTCCTTGTCACCAAAACTTAATAGACCGTCAGGTCCGGGTTAATTTAGAGCAAGCCAATGAGCTGGGAGGTGATCGATCGCATCTTTGAGCTAATGACGAGGAGGGAAGTAAGGAAGCACATATGAACATAGACAAAGAGGCATCGTAGAAAGTTCAGATTGACCTGGGCTACCACCTTCATATGCATAGGATGGACAAAATAAAGCCTTCTTGGCAAAATAAGATGCTTGTATAACATCCATGAATTCATTGCAAATCGTATATTCCGGTACAAGTAGCTACAAGAAACCACCTCAATTTCCCCAAATCTTCATTAAAGTTGGGCAGGTGGGATGGAAAATAACATTACATGCCGTGTGTGACACTAGTTCGTTTGCACTTCACAAGCTTCATGTTAGACAGCTAGAGTCTCACTAAACTTGCTTGCATGTAGAACGAGGTAGAAACAATATTGTAACCTCTGCTTTTGACAGTCTTGGTGGAAAACTACATATTGTAACCGCTTGCATGTAGAACGAGGTAGAAATAAGAGGTAATTTTGTTGGACCAATGTGGTAAGTGCAATCTAATGCATTAAACCGGATAACACTCACTATTGCACTATCTCATCATGTTCAAAAATATATCGCTGAGATTATCAAAGTTATGTGACCACAAGTTCCAATATTTGGGAATTTCGTGACACCTCCTATTCCTATGAGTAACTTAGAAGCCAGAAAAATGAAGAGAAAGTAAGGCATCATAATTGACCGGAAACTATGGACGGAAGAGAGCAAACATGTAACTAGTGGCATAGGAGCAGGAAGTATACAATGGGGCCCTCTCTCATGCCTAACTTGTAAGGTAGATAGTCGAGCCATGACTCCATAAAGACCGGGATGCATAAATGAGGTAATGATACCTTACTAAGGGCTTGTTTGGTAGGAAGGAAACCCGGCTTTTTTCCAGGAAAATAAATTCACTAGTAGAGAGGTGGGGAATAAAATTCCGGTGATTTAAATTATTTTCATGGATTCCCGGTCGAGATTTGATTCCCCGGGATAAAATCCCGGTATATCCAAACAAGCCCTAAAGGCAAGCCCGTGACCATTTACCGGTTAACATGGAAAACATGCATCTTTAAGCTTATAGATATAGTCGAAGTTCTTTAGAATGGTAATCACCATTTGCCAACAGACTAGTCTTATCAATATTATTGTGACGTAGAAATTTGTGGGTGGTGCAGGGGCTTATTGTTTAATCACGTCGTATGTCGAATGCTGACAGCAGTATAATGTGCCATATTCGCTGATGTGTAATCTCCTAATATGTAATTATATTTTTATAAAAAAACATTTATCCAAGTTATTACTTTATTTGTGCTTCACTTATGATTCTGTAAACTCTTCATGACCCCTACTTCACTGAATGCAACTCTTGACTTGGTACAACACGGTCTACTCGGAGAAATAAGTTCAACTATGTGTAGTGCAATGTTAACTACGCATATCTAGGTTGTTAATTTGACCAACAAAATATAACTTATATATCATAAAAATTATATTATTAGAAAATATAACCTCTAAAGTTTTTTGTTTTTTAATGGTATAATTTTTATATTATATTATTTATATTTTATTGTTTAAATTGGCAACCTAGTTATCCGCGCGAGACTTATAATCCCAAACGGAGAGAGTACACAATAGCATGACATTGACCACACCTCACTGAACAACATTACTCCCAAACGGAGTATTACAGATAACCTCACTTGTTACTATTTTGAAAAGAAATAATTATATTATATGATGGGATTCGCAAGGCTGCCAGTCAATTAGCAGGTCAGCATTAGTAATTATAGTGACACCACTAGTCAGACTAATAACGGCCTATCGGCAATGACTGGTGTTGCTTCGCTAATTCGTCTCTCTAGGTTGCATATGATCTTGGATTTAGATGATCTAGAAATATTACCCGGTCAAATATTTGATGGATACCAGAGGGGTCGATTAATGGCGACATTTTTTTAACTGTTGGACCTCCCCGTCTTCGGCTGTTGGATGGTGAGTTTCCCCTCGTCGGAAACAAAATCGACTAGCTCTTAGTTGTCGTACATTGCGCATTGCGTTTCCCCCTAGGTGCGAGTTGTCGCGGCACACGTCAGAACAAGGGTAGTTTAGCTTTCCCTGGCCGTTGCAAGGTCATTCTCATTGTCGCGATGGTCAGTGTGTTCCATCTTTGAATTTGGTCGATAGGGGATCCGAAATCGCCGTGTCTGGCATCGAATTGATGCAATTTTAGGGAGTGCGAGCGTGCATCGAGAGATGAAGAATGTAGCACTGGCTGATCCTCTACTCCTCTCCGTCGTAGTAAGAAATCGCAACAATGCTTGTGGTCTCTGCTTGCTTGCTTCTCCTCTACCGAGTTCTTGGTGTAACATTGGTCGATAGGTCAGTGGGTTCTTCTGATAACTCAGCAGCTAGCAATAGCAGGAATTCAATGACCATTTCATTCACACACACCTCGATGATGTGGCAAGTAGTTTGATGTTGAATAGACATGGACGCGGACATTCTATGGTCCGAACTAGTGCTCATGATGTGTCCATGTGAATGCATGATCAATCTTTGGTTGCAATGAGAAGATGCTGTAGAGCGAAGTGTGCACCAGCTTTGAGCTTTCTATGGATGCTATAGAGCCGAGTAAGAGAGGATGTTGCATTTACTAGTGCTGTTGCTGCGAGCCACGTGGAAATGTGCGTTGAGTTGGATGCCGACGTTTGCGTGGAAATTTATTGTAGATGCATGAGCATGACACGGTGTGATGGATTGAACCGATGAGATGTGTGGACAGTGGAAGATACTCAAAGGGACATGGAAGAATTTTTTTTAATCATGCATAAAGTCCAATTGTCTTTGAGTTGTTTCCTTACTTATCAGTATGTAAAGACTAATTGTCCCTCACAAGACCCTTTTGTATTACTTAGACTTAACCCAGAAGTGACATGAGAACAAAGGAAGAGTAGAGTGAGTCAACCAATTACAGCAAGCATCGGCCATGCCACACAAGAGCAATATTTCTGCCTTAGACCCATCCATCCATCCATCGTCGTCCTCGCCAAAAGATCTGCACTCATAGTCCGCTCTCACGCCTCATATGAAACCTATTGTATTAAAGCGGATACCGTTCACAATACCCCAAACCCAGAATGTCCAAAAAACTACATTTGGGATGATAGTAGCTGTTGGTTCACCCTTCTCTGTTTTTGTAATCTTCCGGACACCTCCCATGTCTATGAGTAACTAGAAGGCGCCAAGCAAACAAGGACGAGGTGAAGCATGGCACTGGAGTGGGAACTACTGAATCATGGGAGCAAGCCCCTATCTAGTGACTTTGGATGAAAAGGTACATAGTGTATATATCAGGTTAAGGGTTTGTGTGTTCTCTCGTGGTTAGGTCGTGAGGAAAAGAGGCAAGAGTGATGGCTCCATAGAAAGGTACAAGTAAGGTGGATAAATTAGGTGACGATTGTAAAAACTGCTAATACGATCAGGTAGAGAGGCTCTACTCGGACAAGTTCCGAGTCCCTCGTAACATATATTTATATCTGGGATTAGTCGGTTACATCATCACGTATTGGACTAGGAGTACTAGGAGTCCAGCCGTATCAAACACATATACAAAAACATATGTGGAGAGAAATAATACTGTCGTTAATACCCTCCTTTAATCACAACTTTGTCAAGTTGAGATTATATTTGAAGTCCTCAAAGTTACGAGCAGGAAGCGGCTTAGTGAAACCATCAGCAATTTGATCTTTTGAGGGAATAAAGCGAATATCCAATTGCTTGTTAAGTATCCTCTCTCTGATAAAATGAAAATCTATCTCAATGTGTTTAGCTCTTGCGTGAAACACATGATTGGCTGACAAGTATGTTGCTCCCAAGTTATCACACCATAGACATGGTAGTTGAGTTGATTTAACTCCAAGTTCTTCAAGTAACGATTGTACCCAAATTACCTCAGCCGTTGTATTTGCCACTGATTTATACTCTGCTTCTGTACTAGATCTGGATACTGTGGCTTGCTTTTTAGCACTCCAAGAAATTAGATTTGGTCCATAGAAAATAGCAAAACCTCCAGTTGAACGACGATCATCTGCACACCCTGCCCAATCGGCATCTGAGAAGACACTAACAAGTGAAGAGTTGGACTTCATGAATGTGAGCCCGGTATCAATTGTATCCTTAACATATCTCAAAATACGTTTTGCGGCTGTCCAATGCAGAGTAGTGGGAGCATGCAGGTATTGACAAACTTTGTTAACTGCATAAGATATATCAGGCCTTGTAAGAGTAAGATATTGCAGATCACCTACCATGCTTCTGTATTTGGTGCTATCTTCAGGACCCAATTGCTCTCCTTCATGTGCTGTAATTTTTTCTGAAGAAGATAAAGGAGTGGGCGCACCTTTGCAACCTTGCATACCAACACGTGCAAGAACATCACGAGCATATTTTCCTTGACTCAAGACTAAACCATCATTCCTTTTTTTAACTTCAATTCCTAGAAAGAAATGAAGATCACCAAGATCCTTTAAGGCAAACTCCTTGCTCAAATCTTTCAACAAAGCATCTGTTGCAACTTTGGAAGAGCTAGCGACTATAATATCATTCACATAAATAAGCATGAAGATGATTACATTGGACTTATGGTAGATAAACAAGGAAGTGTCAGACTTTGAAGCAACAAATCCCAAAGTTATTAATTGAGAGCTCAAACGAGAATACCATGCTCGAGGCGCTTGTTTCAATCCATACAACGCCTTATCAAGTTTGCACACATAGTCAGGCCTTTGCTTGTTTTCAAAACCTGGTGGTTGTCTCATATAGACCTCCTCTTCCAGAACACCACGTAAGAACGCGTTCTTGACATCCAACTGTCGCAAACTCCATCCCCTAGAAACAGCAATTGCCAAAACAAGTCTAACAGTAGCAATCTTAACCACTGGACTAAAAGTATCCTCATAGTCTATTCCATAACGTTGCTTAAAACCTTTTGCAACTAGTCTGGCCTTGTACCTATCAACAGAGCCATCTGACTTCCTTTTAATCTTATAGACCCAACGACAATCAATAATGTTTATACCTTGCCTGTGAGGAACCAATCGCCAAGTTTGATTCTTCATGAGAGCATCATACTCCTCGTTCATAGCTCTTCTCCACTCTTTATTTTCAAGTGCAGCATCAAGATTAGCTGGTTCATCTGTAGATGTAGACAAACACCAACGGACAGTACCATCTTTATACTGTTTTGGATTAGTTATACCTTTGGAAGCACGAGTAGCTGGTCGAGTAAGAGAAAACTCAGGATTTTGTGCGGAAACACGCGCCGCGGAAGATCCAGTCCCGCCCACGCGATCAGCTGCAGAAGAATCAGTCCCCGCAGTCTCTGCAGACGATCCTGTGACCTCCGGTGTGTCCGGCTCTGTGATGCGGGCGCATGGCACAGGAGAAGCAGGCGCAGACGATCCGTCCAGGTGCATAGACGCTGCAGGCTGCATGTGTGTGTCACGCACACCACTTCCATCTAGATGCAGAGGCGTTGCAGGCCGCCCGCGCGTGTCGTACGTATCATGCGTGTCACAGTGCGAATAGATCGAGATCCCGGTGAAAATCCGCCCAAAAAATCTGTGTTGTTGTCTTCTTCGTCAGATATTGCATGTTGATTATTGGAAGCGGTATTTTGAACTAAATCTTTACCAGTTTCGTCGGTTCCTCTTCTGATAACCTGTACAACATCAGGAACAATTCTAGCAACGGGATTAGCAGGAATATTAGTCATGCTTAAATCATCAAGATGTTCTTCCCCATGTTCAGAATTAAGAAGTGAAGGATCAAGTAAAAGAATTTCTTGTCGAAGTAAGGCACCGGCATTTGGATGAAGTGATTTGAAGGGAAAAACAGCCTCGTCAAATACAACATCACGAGAAATATACACACGTCCAGAAGACACGTCGAGACACTTGACCCCCTTGTGGAGCGGGCTATAGCCTAGAAAAACACATTGCTTGGAGCGAAAAGCTAACTTGTGTTTATTATAAGGACGAAGATTAGGCCAACAAGCACATCCAAACACGCGAAGGGAAGCATAATCTGGCCGAGTGTGAAGAAGACGATGAACATGGGTATCGTTCTTAATGACTTTACTAGGAAGCATATTAATGAGGTAGGTGGCGGTAAGGAACGCCTCGTCCCAAAATTTGAGAGGCATATGAGCGTGTGCAAGAAGAGATAATCCCACTTCAACTATGTGGCGATGCTTGCGCTCGGCCGAGCCGTTTTGTTGGTGCGCATGAGGACAAGACACATGATGGGAAATTCCCTGTGTTTGGAAGAAAGAGTTAAGTCGAACATACTCGCCTCCCCAATCAGACTGGATAGTAAGAATTTTCTTATCAAGCTTGCGTTCAACAAGTTTTTGAAAATTGATAAACGCATTAAACACATCAGATTTCTTTTTAAGGAGATAAATCCATATAAATTTACTATAATCATCAATAAAACTTACATAGTAATTATGATGACCAACAGAAGTAGACGCAGGCCCCCATACATCAGTAAAAACTAATTGTAGAGGGGCTATAGAAACACTGTTGGAGATAGGATAGGGAAGTTGATGACTCTTAGCCTTTTGACATGAATCACATACTGACTGAAAACTAGAATCTCGACTAAAATGGAGTTTGTTTTTACTAATGACTTGACTAACGATAATGGAGGACGGATGACCAAGGCGACTATGCCACTGTGCTTGGGAGGGCTTGGCGGCAACAAAGGCATGCTTCTGTGACGAGGACGACGACACCAAAGATGAAATAAGGGGATAAAGACCACCAACGCACCGCCCTCTATGAATTATTTTCCGTGTGACCTGATCCTTGATCAAAAAGAAGAAGGGATGAAATTCGAGAAACACTCCATTATCACAAGTAAAGCGATGAACAGAAAGAAGATTTTTTGAAGCGGTAGGAACATGTAAGATATTTCTAAGATGGAAATTCTGAATAGGGTGACGAACAATTGAGTGACCAACATGAGTAATATCCGTACCTTGCCCATTGGCAGTGTTGACCTTGTCGTAGCCGTTGTACTTATCACGGACCGTCAGGTTATTGAGCTTGCTAGTGACGTGATGTGTAGCACCGGTGTCTGAGTACCAGTTAGTATCCACGCCATAGGAGGTTGCATGAGCCTCCTTGTCAAAATCAGCATTATCCTCAAAACGCCACCAACAATCCTTAGCGGGATGTCCTTCCCTGTTACATATTTGACAAGTGACATCCACCCATGGAGTAGTGTGGCGACGGCCACGCCCGCGACCACGCCCTCCTCCATAAGGCACACGACCACCACCACGTTCGGGGCGAGGCCCACGATCATCACCGCGGTGGTCATCACGATGGTCGGTCCAGCGAGGCCCACGGTCATCACCGCGACGGTCATCACGGCAGTCGATCCAGCGATCGTCACGGTCATCACGATCGCGTGGTCTGTTGGTGTAGTTCGGACGTCGTTGGCGTGAGGCTAGGTTCGCCGACGTCTCAAAATCAGTGCTGGAGAAGCCACCCAACATCTCTTGGCGTTGATCATATGCATGTAGCTGCGCTTAGAGGGAACTCAGGGAGATGGGAGTGGTGACCACCCCAAGAGCAGCAACGAGAGCATTATAGCGTGCGCCAAGCCCAGCAAGAATAAAGGAGACATGCTCCCGTGTGGAAACCGGGCACCCTGCCGTTGCGAGTTCATCAACGATCCCTTGCATCGTGGTGAGGAACTGTGATGTGGTCATATTGAGTTTCTTGGTGTTCGCCAAGGCTATCCGAAGATTCGTGATCTTGGCTTCGCTCTGGGAGGCGAACATCTCTTCTATGGCCTGCCATACCCCAGCAGCATGCTCGATCCGATGAACATGAGGGAGTACCTCCGGGGAGAGCGACTGAAGGAGATACCCGAGAACAATCTGATCTCGAGAAATCCAAGCATCGTACGCCGGATTGGGGGCAGTCTTAGCTTCTTTCCTGGTGTCTTTGTCCGCTGGTTCCACGACCAGCGTTTCAGCGAACAACGTCGGATCCATCAAGTAGTCCAACGAGCTCCGCGAATCGGCGCGACTTGGGCACGCCACATGGAATAATTGGCGCGTCAGCTTGTCTGATGGTGGAGCGCCAAGGTTGATCATCGAGATCGAGGTCGACATGTCGGCGCGAATAGGACGATGAAGCGACGACGTCAGGCGATGGAGACGTTCGATTTGGAACGATCAAGTTGGAGCCGCGGAAGAAGCGGCGTCTGATACCAGGTAAAAACTGCTAATACGATCAGGTAGAGAGGCTCTACTCGGACAAGTTCCGAGTCCCTCGTAACATATATTTATATCTGGGATTAGTCGGTTACATCATCACGTATTGGACTAGGAGTACTAGGAGTCCAGCCGTATCAAACACAGATAAAAAAACATATGTGGAGAGAAATAATAGTGTCGTTAATAACGATACCTTACCTAAACGGACTGAGATCAAGTGCCTTGACATAGTCGGGGCAGGCAAGAAAAGTGCAGTGCCTTGCCCACATTGCCGTTAGATACAAAAAAGACTGAGAAGATTAAATATTATGGCGTGTACTGTAGCAAAATAAAATAAAATATACGAAGCCTGTAGCAAAATGTCCTTGATGGTCTGTAGCAGAGGCCAGAACTAGTACCGGAGCGACACTACGGACAGTGGCGAAGGACGAGAAAAAATTAAGGTCGGACAAAGGTATAAAAATATGATGCAAAAAATCAAAATTTATCAATTCAATGGTAATAGCATAATTAGTTGACCACGAATTCAAACTTGCTTCAATAGTTCAATTGACCACAAAATCATAAATTATAGCTGTCCCCTTTGAAGCTCCAGGTTTCTTCCCCTTCTTGTCTATCTCTACCACAAATTGCGGGGCCTAGAGGCCACTAATAGGAAGGAGCATAACCCTATATTTTAAAGAAGTAAAGCAATGTCAGAAATTATAACTGAGATGAGAAGGATCCCTAGCCGGGTGAACCGTGTCACCGTGAGAATTTAAAATTTAAGAAAATGAGAAGGTTGGAGGAGGATTATGGGGAGGGCGACCTGATCGGTGGGCAGTTTTTCCGGCAGAGAGTAGATTAGTAGAAGACGGCGGCGTTCCTCTTGCTCGTCGCTCGAGTCCAAGACTCGTAGTCTTCGATCTCTCCGGGGTGAAGACAGGAAGGGGCTCCGGCCACATACGCACACACGATCAGGGGCCTACTGCTCTCTAGTGTGCGGCCCAGCAAACGACCAGTACGGCCGAATCCCCTCCAATATAGCCCATTTTCTATTTTCGGTACTCCCTCTGACCCATATTAATTGACTTGAAATTGTCAAAATTTAGATGATCTATATACTAAATAGTGTTTAGATTTATCCAAATCTAGACAAATATGAGTCAACTAATATGGGTCGGAGGGAGTAGTAGTTTTTCTTCAGAACTCACGTACTTTGCAAAGAACTGTATGTAGATTGAATAGAAGCTTATATATATGCAATTTTTTTTTGCAAAAAATCAAGGTAGGGCAGCTGTCATACCTTGCCCAAAGAGGTCCTTCGCCCCTGACTACGGACACGGATCAAAACCTTCTCCGGGCAACGGAGAAATGGTACTTTGCCATGGACCAATCGCTTTGTGAGTACCTCTGTGCCAACCAGGGGCGGAGCCAGAATTTATCATTGAGGAGGGTAATTAGAGTGTATTAGTGTTATAAGTTTGATTAGGGAGACTGAAATAGATAAAACATCATACAAATAGTATTTTAATGCATAGTTTTAGTTACAAAATCTAAATCATAGGGGGAGGGGGGCGCTGCCCTGCTCGGCCCTGGTGCCAACGGAGACCAAATCCATCACCGATAAATGGTGTTTTTCACAATGTTTTGGTGTTCTGTCAATTTCTTTAAGGTGCAACTCATTAATAAGGGTTCCTTCAGTTTTACAGTTTCTAGACTCCTCTCTACACCCCTGGAACGTGGACGTCAAGTGGAACGTTTCATGAAGCAAATCGTTTACTGAGACGAATGGATTAGATTATACACAAAGATCAAACGGCATATGCATCACATGCAACGTCTCACCCATACTCGATGTACGCAATAAAACATGAGAGACTATACTTGCGGATGACAGCAATGGACGGACGGATGGGAACGCAGAACGACAACATGTCCGTTTAGGTCCACTTGTCTGTTATTTTCTATCCATGTTTAGATGACACATTTTAGACCACCCATGTTGGAGTTAATAGCATAAAACTACCACATTTCGTCCGAATGTTCGAATAGCCACCACTTTATAGAAAAATCGCAAAAAACCACCACTTTTCGGCAGATTTTTTGCAACTCACGCTAAAACAGGATTAAGATCCAATTGACACCAAAACTGACAGTAGGACCCACCCGTCGGGCTGACGTGGCGACGCGGGTCAACCGCGCTGACTACTATTTTGCATGCAGGTCCTCGAGTTTCGCAAGAAAATTATACACGGGTCCCTTGCGCCTCGCAGTTTTTTTAAAACCTATTTATTTAAAACGCTTATAACTTTTGAATACGGATTCTAATGGAAAAACCTTTAATACGAAAAGTGCTCGAAAATGTTTGAATATTTAGGATATAAAATTGGTTCACTATTTTTAGATACCTAAAATATGCAAACAATTAAAATGCTTCTATTAATAATGCAAACTTTAAAAATTCATAACTTTAGTTATATGACTCCAAATAATATAAATAATATGTCTAAATTTATTATAAAAATCCAACCAATCCATTTATGACATCCTTCATGCATGTATCAGATCTGTTTTTGTTGATGTTATAATCGGATTGATATTGATATATATATGTACGTACAAAACAGTCTACCATTATAAACTTTAAATATTCATAACTTTTGTTATATAACTCGAAATAATATAAATAATAATATGTCTAAATTTATTAGAAAAAAATCAACCAATCCATTTCTGACATCCATTATGCATGAATCATACCCGTTTATTTTAGATGTTATGATTCATTGATATCGGTATATATAATATGTCTATACTTATTAGAAAAATCCAACGGATCCATTTCTAACATCCTTCATGCATGTATCCAATCTATTTATCTTGGATGTTATAATCGATTAATATTGGTATATGTATGCATGCATGTATGTATGTATGTATGTATGTATGTATGTATGTATGTATGTATGTATGTATGTATGTATGTATGTATGTATGTATGTATGTATGTATGTATGTATGTATGTATGTATGTACAAAACAATGTCCTTATAGTACTAGCACGTATAACATTATTATTGAATATGTATTTGAATCGGTAATTATAGACAAGCATGACGTCTCCTATGTGCCGCGCGCTAGGTATCGGTTTGTCGATCCATTTTGATCGAGAGAGCATATGTAGACGAGCATGATGCATTATTTTAAAAATGTGTGGGCTGCAAACTAAACAGGTGACGGGCGCAAAACGTCGAGGACATGACTCGGGTGATAAATTCTTTGTTTACATGTACATGCATGATGGCTTCCTTTAGACCGTACGAACGTGCTCTAACTACGCAAGTTTGTCGATCTATGTAGACCGGACATACGTGCCGGCCTCAACATATATACACGTACATATCAGTCATGTATAGCGTAGCATGTAAAAAAATAGAAAGAGGCTCTAAGTTAGATTGTATTTGTACGTACATATATACCGATATCAATGGATCATAACATCTAAAATAAACGGATGTGATTCATGTATAATGGATGTTAAAAATGGATTGGTTGATTTTTTTAATAAATTTAGACATATTATTTATATTATTTCAAGTTATATAACAAAAGTTATGAATATTTAAAGTTTATAATGGTAGACTGTTTTGTACGTACATATATATATATATATATATATATATATATATATATATATATATATATATATATATATATCACTATCAATCCGATTATAACATCAACAAGAAACAAATCTGATACATGCATGAAGGATGTCATAAAAGGATTGGTTGGATTTTTATAATATATTTAGACATATTATTTATATTATTCGGAGTCATATAAATAAAGTTATGAATTTTTAAAGTTTGCATTATTAATAGAAGCATTTTTAATTGTTTGCATATTTTAGGTATCTGAAAATAGTGAACCAATTTTATATTCAAAATATTCAAACATTTCTAAGCAATTTTCATATTAAAAGTTTTTCCATTTGAATCCGTATTCAAGAGTTATGAATGTTTATGAAACAGGTTTAAAAAAAAGTGAGGTTCCAAGGACCCTTAATATTTTTTTTGCGAAACTCAAGGACCTGTATGCAAAATATTAATCTGCGCGGTTGACCCGCGTCGCCACGTCAGCCCGACAGGTGGGTCCTACTGTCAGTTTTGGTGTCAATTGAGTATCAATTTCGTTTTAGCACGATTTGCAACAAATCTGCCGTAAAGTGATGGTTTTTTATGATTTTTTTATAAAGTGGTGGTTATTCGAACTTTCGGCCGAAATGTGATAGTTTTATACTATTAACTCCCCGTGTGAACACCCCTATCCTATAGGCTATCGGATTGTACAACCGTCGCACGAGAGGCGAAAGACCGCCCGTGCTGGCAAACATGTCCCGAAACGTCGCGCCGTTTACTCAAGAGAATGAAGAGAGCGCTAGTAGGGATATGCCTAGTGGTTACAATGAGAAAAGTCAATCGGACTTGTTTATTCTGTGCGCCGCTTATATGGAGACGGTGATAAATGTTACCGGAGGCGTGCACTCTTCACTTCCCTAGTAACAGGAATAACGGGGACGTTGGTATAGTGAACTCTAACTATAACATTATTACTGGAGGCACGGGGAACGCACGCCCTTGTTATCCAACAATTAAAAAAGACAAAAATACAATGAAAAATACATATCTAATTCATTTTAAAAATACGACAAAAAATACACAGCTAGTCTTTGTTTTCCTTCATCCATCTAATTTACATATATAGGTCAAAAGACAAAATACATCTTCCACCAGTGATGTGGTTCTGGACGGGCCGATGGTGCCCATGCATAGGATACGGCGTTGCCGTAGTCACTTTCAATCTTGACTTGGTGCTCAGCCTCGGTGTCATCGTGATCCTGCTTGTGGTCGATGTCGCAGTTGTTAGATGTATATTGTATATTGTATTTCCCCCATATGTTAGGGGGCTTCCTGCATATTTGCCCTGTACCTGTACTATATATTGTGGTCTTTGGCCCCCAGAGGAATATAACTTGTCTATTCCTAACATGGTATCAGAGCCTTAGGGTTTGCTCCTCTCGTTGCGCCGCCGTCGTTCGCCCCGGTTCTCCGCCGCCGCGTCCGGCCGCTGTCGCCCTCTCTCAGATCCAGCTCTCCGATCGGATCTCCCTGGCTCCCTGACGCTGTGCTCGCGCGGCTGCAACAGCTGCAACCTCCATCAACAGCTGCAACCTACCTGACCTCGCGCGGGCCTCCACGCACGGGCTTCCTAGCATAGGTACAAAGCTGGCAACCACAAGTACACAGCCATCCACGTACGGCTCCTGCTCCACCTGGGACTCTGCGCGGCTCCTTCACCCGCCCCACGTACGGCTCCTGCGCGGCCTTCACCCGCCTCCACGTGCACAGCGAGCCTGCCCGCACGGCGCCTGCCGTCTGACGGGACCGCGGGAGACGCGCCTGCCCACGCTGGACCGACGCCGCGCCACGCTGGACCCGGACCACTCGACGCGACGCACGGCTCCAGCTTCCACTTGCCCGGTTACACTGCGGCGTCGACGTCAGCACAAGATCGATCGAGATCTAATCATCAAAAAAAATGTCTTCTTCATCAGGTTATGTCGCGATTCCTCGCTGCCCGGTGGTGTTTGATGGCACGAATTACCCTGATTTTGCTGCCTTTATGCGTGTCCACATGCGCGGTCTCCGTCTTTGGGGTGTTCTCTCCGGCGAGGTCTCCTGTCCGCCGTGCCCCTCTGCTCCTGTGGCTCCTCTGCCTCCGACGCCGATTGTGCTTGCTGCTGATGCTTCTCAGGAGGCCAAGGATGCCTTTCAGTCTTGATGATATTCTTTGCTTGCCTATGACCTGAAGTTCAAGCAATATTCTCACGATCTCGAGTCCTATCGCCACGCTCGACCGCCTACACTCTGGGTCGATAAGGATGCTCGTCTTCTTGCTGTTCTCACCTCGATGTTACGCAAAGATGTCTTTGAGTTCATGAGTCTCCCTCATGCTGCTTTCGGTGGGCCCATCTTCGTCGCGCTTATCGGCCGTCTGGATGCTCTTTACTGTCGTGGTTCGCCAGGAACATGCTCTTCACAGGGTGATTCTACTATTGATGAGTTTTATACTCAGTGCTTTGCTATCTGGCGTCGACTTGATTCTCTCCGTCTTCTTGTTTGTGGCACATGCTCGTCTTTGCCAGATTGTCTTTCGGACTTGGAGTTTCACCGCATCTATGAGTTTCTGTCTCGGCTTCGCCAGGAGTTTGAGCCCCGGCGTGCTCAGCTGAATGCTCGTGGTCGTGTTCCGCTCTCTGAGGTGTTGTCTGAGCTTCGGGCTGAGGAGACACGTCTCCGTGGTGCTGGTCTTCTTGCGGTTCCCTCTGCGCTTGCTACTCGTGGTGCTCCTTTGCCGTCTGCTCCTTCGGCTCAGCCGCGGTCTCCTGTACCACCACCGCCGATACTACCCACTCCTCCAGGTCAGGGTCACGGTCAGCTTCAGCACCAGCAGCCTCAGGGTGCGAGTCAGCACCAGCAGGCTCGTGGTCAGGGTCGCCGTGGTTCTCTTAAATCACACTTCGTCTTTGCAGGATATGGTCACACTTGGGCCACCTGTTATACACGGGACCCCAGTTTACGTCAGCAGCACCAGGCTCGTGGACAGTCAGCTCCCTCCGGATCTTCAGCAGTTGCTCTCTCTGATCAGGACATTATCAGGAGTCTTCGCGGTCTACTTGCTGCTACAGGCTCTTCCTCGACGGCAACGCTGGTTACGTGGCGACTCTTGACCTTTGTCGACCACCTCCTCCCACGTCAGTGCGTCCCGTGGTATCTGGATTCTGGAGCTTCTTTTCATATGACCTTTGAGTCTTCTTCTTTGTCCGCTCTTCGTTCTCTCCCTTCTCATGTCCGTGTTTTTACGGCTGATGGTACCTCTCTCCCTGTTTCTAGTCGAGGCACCCTTTCTACTTCTTCTTTTTTTGTTCCTGATATTTCTCATGTCCCTCTTCTTAAGATGAATACATTCTCTAGCCAGCTTCTTGACTCTGGTTGTCGCGTCATTCTTGATCTTGATTCTTGTGTTGTCCAGGGCCGCACCTGTGCCCTGGTTGGAGCCGCCCTCGCCGTGATTCTTCAGACTTTGGGAGTTAGGCGGCTTGCGTTCCTTCCGCTGCCACTTCATCGCCAGTTCTTCTCCGGTTGTCGCCTCTACTACCAGCTCTTTTCAGCGTGGCATCATCGTCTTGGTCACCTCTGTGACTCTACTTTGTCGTCATTAGTTCATCGTGGTCTTCGGGTCATCTCGGAGATGGGTCTTTGCATTGTCAGGGATGTAGGTTGGGTAAACAGATTCAGCTGCCCTATCCTACTAGCGCATCTGTATCTCAACGACCTTTTGATTTAGTTCATTCTGATGTTTGGGGTCCGGCTCCTTTCGCCGAAGGGGCCATCGCTTCTATATTTTATTCATCGATGATTTTTCTCGGTACACTTGGTTGTATTTTATGCGCTCTCGTAGTGAGGTGCTCTCCATATATCAGCGTTTTGCGGCCATGGTTCGTACTCAATATTCTACCCCTATCCGTGTGTTTCGTGCTGATTCCTTTGGTGAGTATATCTCCCGGATGTTGCGAGGTGTTCTTCTTTGCCGGGCACTCTTGCTCGATTCTCTGTCTGGCGCACATGCCCGAATGGCGTTCTTGGCGTAAGCATCGCCATCTTCTTGAGACCACTCGCTATGATGATTGCTTCTTCTCTCCGCGCATTGGCTGTCGCCGCTACATCGGCTTACCTCATCAATATTCAGCCTTCTGCCTTGCGGTGGTATCCCTCTTGGCGCCTCTGGACAGTCTCCAGTTACTCCATGCTTCGCTTGTTTGGTTGTGTTTGCTATGTTTTACTTGCTCCTCGCGAACGCACCAAACTGACTGCTCAGTCTGTTGAGTGTGTTTTTCTCGGATACAGTGATGAGCATAAGGGCTATCATTGTTGGGACCTGTTGGTCGTCGGATGCGTATCTCGTGATGTTACTTTTGATGAGACGCGTCCTTTCTATCCTCGTCCCACCGCTGGTACTTACCCGGTGGAAGATATCTCTTTTCTTCTCTTTCCTGACACACCTCCTTCTACCCCTATTGTGTCTTCTTCAGGATCTCCTCCCTCTGATGTCTCTTCTTCGACACCGTCATCTTCTTCTCCGTCTAGTTCTCCTAGTTCTCCTCGCTCTCCGGAGTCTTTCTCTTCTATTCCCTCCTCTTCATCGTCGTCTCCTGCGTCGTCTTCCTCTGCTGATCTTCCCTCTCCTCGTCCTGTTCGTCAACGTCGTGCCCCCAACCGTTACTCTCCTAGTCAGTATGGTCTTTCTGTTGCCTCTGAGCCGACCTCTTATCGGGATGCTGAGCATCATCCTGAATGGCAGCTGGCCATGGCCGAGGAGATTGCTGCGCTTGAGCGCCGGCACTGGGATCTTGTTTCTCCTCCTCCCGGTGTTCGTCCTATCACGTGTAAGTGGGTCTATAAGATTAAGACTCGCTCTGATGGATCTCTTGAGCGCTATAAAGCGCGTCTTGTGGCTCGTGGTTTTCAGCAGGAGCATGGTCGTGACTATGATGAGACTTTTGCTCACATCCGCTCATATGACCCTTGCGTACTCTTCTTCTTGTTATACATTGCGTCACACCGGTCCGTGTCCCACTTGATGTTCGTAATGCCTTTCTCAATGGTCAGTTGAGTGAGGAGGTTTATATGCAGCCTCCTCACGGGTACTGTTCTCGAGGGGATGGTTTGTCGCCTTGACGTTCTCTTTATGGCCTCAAACAGGCCCCTCGTGCCTGGTTTGAGCGCTTTGCTGTAGTGACAGCTGCTGGTTTCTCCCTAGTGCTCATGATCCAGCGTTGTTTGTTCACACTTCTCCTCGTGGGACTCTTCTTCTTCTCTATGTTGATGATATGATCATTACGGTGATGATCTGAGTATATTGCCTTTGTTAAGGCTCGTCTTCGTGATCGATTTCTTATGGTGACCTTGGTCCTCTTCGATACTTTCTTGGGATTGAGGTTTCCTCCACTTCTGATGGCTTTTACATCTCTCAGGAGAAGTATATTCAGGATCTTCTTGCTCGTGCTGCTCTTGGGGATGAGCGCACTGTTGAGACTCCTATGGAGCTTAATGTTAAGCTTCAACCTACTGATGGTGATCCTCTTTCTGATCCGACGCGTTATCGGCATCTTGTTGGGATTCTTGTTTATCTTGCTGTCACTCGTCCTGACATCTCTTATCCTGTTCATATTCTGAGTCAGTTTGTTTCTGCTCCTACCACTGTTCACTATAGTCATCTTCTTCGTGTTCTTCGTTATCTTCGTGGTACGATCACTCGTCGTCTTTTCTTTCCTTGTTCTAGCTCTCTCTCCGGCTCGGTGCTATTCGGACGCTTCATTGGGCGAGTGATCCTTCGGATCGCCGTTCACTTTCGCTTCTTGTGTGTTTCTTGGTGGTTCGCTCATTGCTTGGAAGACTAAGAAGCAGACGGTTTCTCGTTCGAGTGTTGAGGCTGAGTTGCATGCTATGGCCTTGTTGATTGAGGTGACCTGGTTACGGTGGTTACTATGGATTTTGGGGTTTCGATTACCACACCCGATCTGGTTTTGTCGGCGATGCAGTGCTCTTAGTATTGCACGTGATCCGGTCAAGCATGAGCTTACCAAGCATATTGGTGTTGATGCTTTTATACACGTGCTCGGTGCAGGCTCAGGTTGTTGCGCTTGATATGTGCCTTCAGATTTACAGTTGGCGGACTTCTTCACGAAGGCCCAGACCAGAGCGCAGCATGATTTCTTACTCTCCAAACTCAGTGTTGTGGATCCACCATGAGTTTGAGGGGGGGTGTTAGATGTATATTGTATATTGTATTTCCCCCATATGTTAGGGGGCTTCCTGCATATTTGCCCTGTACCTGTACTATATATTGTGGCCTTTGGCCCCCAGAGGAATATAACTTGTCTATTCCTAACAGCAGTGCCTGTGATACATGGTGCATTCGTAGATCTTGACTGTGAACACCTGGTCATCGTACTACTTGAATGCCAGGAAGAGACCTTCATAGAGGTTGTTCGTCTTGGTGAACTCCTAGCCGTGGCGGAGGTACATCCGGTCGTTGCCACTGAATAACACTTCGACGTGCCAGATCCAACGCCTGCTTTCCTCCCACAGATCTCCTTCATGGGGTTCTTTGCCGTGGAGCATCTCCACACAAAAAAAATGGTATTATACATGATATCCTTCTTTAAACTACCAAAATGAGTGGATTGCTTCCGATCGTAGTTGTTTTAGCAGGGTGAAATTGAGAAAAAGAAATATGGCGAATTGGAGTGTGATTTGCCGTCCCAACCAAGATGGGCTTGGTATTCATGATCTTGAGATCTAGAATACATCCCTCCTTGGTAAATGGCTCTTCAAGTTACTCTTCAACTTACTTACTGAAGATGAGGTATGGTAAACTCTTCTTAAATTAAAATATGTTGACTTGAAATCTTTGTCCCAGGTAATTTAGAAACCTGGTGACTCGCATTACTGGGCTGGTCTGATGGCGACGAAGCAAAATTTCTTCCGCTTTGGAATTTTTTCATTTAAGGAGAGATGCGAGATATCATTCCGGGAGGATAAGTGGCTAGGTAATGCTTCTGGTACAATATCCTGCTTTGTATGCTATTGTACTTCATAAGGGTGATACAATTCCATAGTGATGGAGGATTTTCCTTCAAATGTGACGTTCATAAGAGATTTAACTGGACCTAGTCTTGCCCATTGGACCACCCTGCTTCAATGCTTGGAATTGGTCCAGTTAGCACCTGGGCATGATGATGTTCGCTGGAACTTAAATAAGAATAGTCAATTTTCACTCAGTTCTATATAGAATGCACTAGTTTAGCTAGGCTTACCGGTTGCTAGTAATAGGAAATCTGGAAGTTGAAGATATCTCTAAAAAACAATTTTTCTGCTTGGTATCTTCGTCGGGGGTTATTCTTACTAAAAACAATTTTATAAAGCAGAAATGGCATGAGAATACGAAATGTGATTTTTATTGTCATGATGAGGCAATTAAGTATTTGTTTTTCCAATATAATTTTGTCCTTTTTATATGGTCAACCATCAAGCAGCTTTCGGCATGTATCCACCGGTAGTGTTGCCAATATTTTTGAAAATTGGTTACATGGCATAAATTACAAATACAAAATTATTTTTAAGGTGGGAGTGGATGTCATTATTTAGTCGCTATGGCTATGTAGAAATGATAAAGTGTTTAATAATAAAAATTCTTCTCTGTTACAGGTTATCTATAGGTGTACCGGTATGCTCCGCTTATGGTCTCCTCAATATCGTATGGAGTTTCATGACCTCTTTACGGAGATGTATACGTCTGGAGGATACAAAAAAAGGCTTATTTATCCAACATGGATGACATCATAATCTTCGGATTGATCCTGCACCACCTTAGTAATTTGTATCGGTTGTGTGCATCATAACTACTACGCAGAAACCGGGTGTAATACTTAAAACTCTTTAAATAATAAAAGTGTGCCTTTTCGAAAAAAAGATAGTTTTCCCGCGAGTTAAGAGCTTAGGCATGCGAAGAAGGCTTTGTAGCTGATATAGTCCAACTTCATGTCCTACTAATTTGATAGTTAGTCTTAGTTATGTAAGTAACACAATTAGTAGATTGTACAATAGATTTTCTATATTTATGTGGGATGGTAAAGAAAAAAGAGTAGAAATAAACTTCCATAGTACGCGTACAGTTCTTGTGTGCTTTTGTGTATTCCATTATTTGGGCGAACTCCTATAGGCTTCTGGCATCGGAATGGCATGAACATGCCAGAGGTTATGGATGTGTACGCTAGCCGCTGGCTTTTGTTCTTCTTTTTCTCAAAAGGGAAGAGTTGATTGCTTAAGACGGTAACATAGAATGATACGGCACACATGCAGAATGTGATTAACTGGTGCCCAACGGTCTGGTTTGAGTGGCACTCTTCTTCAGGAGATTACCCTTGATGGGCACTCGGTTCGAACCAACAAAGTGATGCAAAGAAGGGAGCCTTGGAGGAGGGCAAGTTTGAGCGCTGGAAAATGTACCAAAAGAAGTGCTGCGCAAGAGTCCATGGATAAGCATAATAAGATCTCAGAGGCAGGCCGTTATCGATCTTGAAGACCTCGTTGTCATCAAACAGAAGCGTGTTATTGGGAATTTTCCGACACGTCTCATGCCTATTCCTATTAGTAATCGGGAAGTGGAGCAAGTAACGACCGAATATGAGTCGGGAAGAGATCGAGATGCACGGGAGGAAACAAGGAAGAGGAAGTATCGTATATATAGAATTATAGGTTGTGTGTCACTGTGTATTCTCTCATTATTAGGTAAAGGGATGTAAATGAGCGATGGCTATCAAATATAATGCTAGTAGTAGAACATTTCGAACACTTTGACAAACGAAGCAGAGCCACTAGAGGAAAAAGGGCCATCCGTTCGCCACCCCTGGGAGCATTAGTCCCGGTTGCGCCAGCAACCGAGACTAATGCTGGCACGCGTCCCGGTTGGAGCGGGCACGGGGCCAGGGGGCATGGGTCCCGGTTGGTAAGGGGGCATGCGTCCCGGTTGGAGCCACCAACCGGGACTAAAGGTTTGGCCACAGCCACGTGGCCTGGCACGCACCTTTAGTCCCGGTTGCTGGCTCCAACCGGGACTAAAGACCCAGCCCTCTATAAATGCAACGCCACAACCCCCTCCTCTGCCTCCACTCTGTTTTTTCGAATGGTGTAAGCTGTGAGGGTGTGTGCTAGTTTTTTCTCATGCATGCATGGAAGGTGTTTGTTGAAATGTTTGAGTGAAAAATCCCGTTGAATTTCTCATAGAACAAAAATATAGAAGGTGTCCGAGACGCGCTTGAGCTTATTTCCCTCGATCGAGGTTAGCAATCTTATCTTTTCTAGGTCATTGATACAATTCATGTGTCGGTGTGAATTGGTTATTTCACTATTTATGATGTCCTGTTTTTTGATAAACTTACTTATATGATGCAGATGAACGGTCGGGAATGGATGTACGGTGACCGGCGGGTAGCCGGGTATATCAAAGGCGTGGATAAATTTATCGATGTGGCTACGACAAACAAAGAGAATGGATTTATACGTTGTCCATGTGTTCAATGTCGGAACAACAAGGAGTACTCTTCCTCGAAAATCATTCGCGGCCACCTGATTATGAAAGGTTTCATGCCCAACTATAATTGCTGGACCAAGCACGGGGAAAGAGGGGTTATGATGGAAGATGGTGAAGAAGAAGATGATGATAACAACTATCATCATATGTTTCCTGAATACAGTGATACTGCAATGGAAGACAATGGAGAGGAAAAAGGTGAAGAACGGGCATCAGATGAGCCGGCTGATGAACTTGGTAGGGTCATTTCTGATGCAAAGCGAGACTGTGAAACAGAAAATGAGAAGTTGAAGTTAGAGGGCATGTTAGAAGATCACAAGAAATTGTTGTACCCAAATTGTGAAGATGGCAGCACAAAGCTCGATGCGACCTTTGGAATTGTTGCGATGGAAGGCGAGTGTGGTCTAACTGACTCCTCATTTGAAAAGATGCTGAAAATAATGAAGTCAAGTTTCCAAAACATAACGAACTTCCCGATAGTACCTACGAAGCAAAGAAGACTCTCGTCCTCTGGGATTAGATGTGCAAAAGATACATGCATGCATTAATGATGCATCCTCTACATGTAAGGAGTATGAGAATTTAGATAAATGCCCGTATGCAACGTTGCGTTATAAGATCAGACGAAATGACCCTGGTGATGTTGAGGGAGAGACCCCCGGAAGTGGGTTCCTGCTAAGGTTATGTGGTATTCTCCTATAATACCAAGGTTGAAACGCATGTTCAGAAATAAAGAGCATGACAGGTTGTTGTGATGGCACAAAGAAGACCGTAAGAAAGACGGGGAGTTGAGACACCTGCTGATGGGTCACGTGGAGAAAAATCGAGAGACTTCCCGGACTTTGCGGTGACGCAAGGAACTTATGGTTTGGTCTAAAATACGGATGGCATGAATCCTTTTGGGGAGCAGAGCTGCGATCCACACACTGGCCGTGACTATATGTATCTACAACTGCCTCCTTGGTTGTGCATGAAGCGTAAGTTCATTATGATGCCAGTGCTCATCCAAGGCCCGAAGCAACCGGGCAACGACATTGATGTGTACCTTAGGCCATTAGTTGAAGAACTCTTACAGTTGTGGGGCAAACCAGGTGTACGTGCGTGGGATGAGAACAAACAGGAGCCATTTAATCTACGAGGGTTGTTATTCGTAACCATCAATGATTGGCCTGCTCTTAGTAACCTTTCAGGACAGACAAACAAAGGATATAAGGCATGCACCCACTGTTTAGATAAGACCGAAGGTACATATTTGCATAAATGCAAGAAGGTTGTGTACCTAGCGAATCGACGATTTCTTCCGACCAATCATCCCGTAAGAAAGAAAGGCAAGCATTTCAAAGGTGAGGCAGATCACCGGAAGAAGCCTGAACTCCCTGCTGGTGATGATGTATTTGGTATGGTCAAGGACATAGAAGTAATCTTTGGAAAGGGTCCCGGCGGTCAATCAGTTCCGAACGACGTCGCTACAGGACACGCACCCATGTGGAAGAAGAAATCTATATTTTGGGAGCTGCCATATTGGAAAGTCCTGCGTGTCCGCTCTTCAATCGACGTGATGCACGTGACGAAGAATCTCTGCGTGAACCTGCTAGGATTCCTAGGCGTGTATGGGAAGACAAAAGATACACCTGAAGCACGGGAGGACCAACAAATTATGAAAGACCCAAAGAACATGCATACAGATAACAAGACGGATAAAGGGCGTCACTTAAGTCGTGCCTATGCTCTTACCAAAGCAGAAGGAAATCTTTTGAAGTCCTTTACGGTATCAAGGTGCCGGGCTTCTCATCTAATATAAAGGGATAATAAATATGGCAGAGAAAAGTTCCAAAACCTGAAGTCTCATAGTATCACGTGATTATGACGATTGCTTCCGATTGCATTGAGGGGCTTCTACCGAAAATGTTCGAGTACCCATTGTGAAGCTGTGTGCATTCCTCAATGCAATATCTCGAGAAGGTAATCAATCCAGATATTCTGCCAAGGTTCTGAAGGATGTGGTACAATGTCTTGTTAGTTTTGAATTGGTGTTCCCACCATCCTTCTTCAATATTATGACGCATCTCCTGGTTCATCTAGTGGAAGAGATTGCCATTCTCGGTCCGGTATTTCTGCACAATATGTTCCCCTTTGAGAGGTTCATGGGAGTCTTAAAGAAATATGTTCATAACCGTGCTAGACTAGAAGGAAGCATCTCCATGGGATATGGAACAGAGGAGGTCATTGAGTTTTGTGTTGACTTTATTCCTGACCTTAAGCCGATTGGTGTTTCGACTCGGCATGAGGGAAGACTAAGTGGAAAAGGCACGCTGGGAAAGAAAGCACAGATATGTAGGGACGGGGATTCTTTCACTAAAGCACACTACACAGTTCTACATAATTCCACCTTGGCAGCTCCGTATATGGAGGAACACAAGAATATTGTACGCTCAAAAACCGGGAAGCCTGAATCATGGATTACGATGAACACATGAAGTCTGCCGGTGGTTGGATGCGGACACATCTCTTGAATGACACCACTGTTGGAGATCAGCTATACTTGTTGGCAGCGTCACCATCTTCTCATGTATTGAATTTCCAAGTGCGAAATAAATGGGAATACATTCTACGATCGCCCAAGATAAAAAGAGCACCAACCAAAATAGTGGTGTCCGCTTTGATGCAATAGGCGAGAATGGACAAAAGGACACATATTATGGTTACATAGAGGAGATATGGGAACTAGACTATGGAGTCTCTTTTAAGGTCCCTTTGTTTACCGCAAATGGGTCAACCTGAATGGGGAAGGGATAAAGATAGACCAGTTGTACGAAATGACAACAGTGGATCTCAACAATCTTGGTTATAGAGATGAACCATTCGTCCTAGCCAATGATGTGTCTCAGGTTTTCTATGTGAAGGACATGTCCTCCAGACCGAAAAAAAGAAAAAATATGCAAACGAATACATCATATGATGATCCAAAGCGTCACATAGTTCTTTCAGGGAAAAGAAACATCGTGGGAATCGAGGGCAAGACAGACATGTCAGAAGATTATAATAAGTTTGATGAAATTCCGCCCTTCACAGTGAAAACTGACCCAAGCATTCCGTTAAGTAAAGAAGATGCTCCATGGTTACGTCTGAAGCGGTCATAAGGAATGACATATGCCAAGAAGTTCATGCTCATATTATGTAACTCTAGTTCATGTCTTTCGCGGTTTGTGGCTTGACCGAAGGATATCTTTCACGGTTTGTGGCCTTTAGTCCCGGTTTTGTAGTCTCAGTTTTTAATATTAATAAATGTCTTGACTGTTAGTCCCATTTTGTGGCTGGACCGAGTGCCTCTATGACCAGTTTCGGAGATCTTGGGAGGCCCGCTCAAGGCATCTCCTAAAACTGGCGCGATGGTGTCCTGCTCTCGAAAACCATCTTGCAGCTTGTAACTTCACTAACTAGATCAATACGCCTCGAGCTAACTAATTTCACATATTAGAGTGCCTCTATGACCAGCTTTCTCGGAGATGCCGGAGGACTGGGCTCCGTCGGCATCTCCTGGCCCCGCGCATGGTGTCCCTCTCGAAACCATCTTGCAGCTTGTAACTTCACTAACTAGATCAATATGCCTCGGAGCTAACTAATTTCACATATTAGGAGTGCCTCTATGACCAGTTCTCGGAGATCTTGGGAGGCTCCGTCGGCATCTCCGAACTGGCCGCATGATGGTGTCCCTGCTCTCGAAAACCATCTTGGAGATGCCTCAAACTGGCTGGAGGACTGGACTCACAAGGATGCATATTTATAGTACAAGCAGTTCGGCATAATGTCGACACTCACGACATAATGTCGACACTCACCCTATTATTAGTCTTGACTCATCTTTAGTCGGTTGGTGTCTCCAACCGGGACTAAATTCATCTTTAGTCCGGTTGGTGACACCATCCGGGACAAGGTAGAAGCATACGACATAATGTCGACACTCACCCCTATTATTAGTGTTGTCCGCCCACTGCCAAGAATCCCTTTAGTCCCGGTTTGTGACTACATCCGAGACTAAATGTGTGCCGAACAATGATCATGTGTGTGTGGACATTGGTATGTAGAACAATGTTGCAGGAGGAAGTTTTCCTTTTTGTCGCACGGAAAATCCCTTTTCCATTTTCCGAGCGCAAAAAACGGGTCGTTTTGTGAAGTAACCACCAAAATGCCGTTTCAGAATGCTACCGTCCTATTTTCCTAAAATACTAGACCACCTTACATGGACTATATCCCAACCAGTACAAATCGGGACTAAATATGAACCCTCTCTTTATATAGGCATTTCCCTCTATTTATTAGGTAACACTTAAGACATTTATTAATATTAAAAACCGGGACAAATCGGGACTAGCTAACACTCAGGCCTAAAGCCGCCCCCTTTAGTCATAATCATGCCTAGTCCTATAGTACGCAGCTTCAGGGTCTTCATCGTCGTCGTCATCATCATCGTCATCGTCACCTGCCACTCGGGATCCTCGGCCCATCCATGGCATATACCAGGGCCATTCCAGCCTTGGATTCACGGCGGGTGGGAGGGTCTCTGGAAGACGATGCGCTACCGCGGGACGATGTGGGGCCTGGCGGGTGGACTCGTGGGCCGTGGCGAGATGGTCTCCCGGCGATGTAGCGCATCACCGATGATAGTACGGTTCTCCCACCACAGACGGCCGACTTCGTTGTTGTTCACCGGTGGCGGGCCATCACCCTCGTACTGGCGAGCTCCCTTTCCGCCTATTAGCGAAGAAGGCATTCCAGTGTCATAGTTGTCGGGATCCCACTGGGATCCATCCGCTCCCGGCGTGAGCTCGTGGTAGAAGTGGTTTGTGATGGCCGCTGGCGTGCGGAACCTTGAGGGAGGAGGGGAGGAACCCCTCGGCAAAGATCCAAATCGGGCGGGCGGTACCCGTGGGACAAGGTAGTTGGAGGCGCCTGCCTGGTCTCCTCGAGGGTCGAGAATGGCCCGAGGGCGTGTCCATTGTTCTAAGAGAGGAAGGTGTGGATGTGTGGATAGCCATGACACGATCACCCTAAATATAGAGGAAAGGGCGGAAAACTTGGCATGAAGCTTTGGGAAATGGCGGAAATATCTTTAGTCCCTTAGTGACTACATCCGGACTAAAAGCTCTAGTAGAAAGGAAAGGGGAAAACTTGGCGGGAAGAGGTGGAAATGGCGGAAAATATTTTTAGTCCCGGTTTGTGACTACATCCGGACTAAATGTGTCTTAGAACAATGATCATGTTTCAAAAAACCTTCACAAAATGACCTATCATGTTCGAGGTTTCATGGCTTTCCAAATGACCGATGTTATGTGCTGAATCACGGCATAGTTTGTGATGTTGTGCCCATATTATGCATGTGTGTGGACATTGGTATGGAGAACAATGTTGCGGAGGAAGTTTTCCTTTTGTCGCACGGAAAAACCCTTTTCCATTTTCCGAGCGCAAAAACGGGTCGTTTGTGAAGTAACCACCAAAATGCCGCTTCGAATGCTACCGCCTATTTTCCTAAAATACTAGACCACCTTACATGGACTATATCCCAACCGGTACATCTCAAACCTTTTCGTCCATCCCGGTAAAAGGATAAATGTCTCGAATCGGCAGGAAGTGGGTCCGTTTGTACTACAGTGTACATGATCTATCGCCTGATTTTTGAAAAATCGCTTTTAGACTCGCAATATGTGGTTTCTTCAGATCCAATGCAAGTTCTAACGATGCCCGCCCCTATCTTCATGCACACCGGTTCGACCATAGTTAGAAATTCAAATAATTCAAAACGGGCATAATAAATTCAAAAAAATCCGAACAATGAAAATCCTTCGTGGTGTCATATTATGTTACATAGTTGAAAGGAAAAATACCATACTTGGTATATTGATCATGTTTCAAAAAACCTTCACAAAATGACCTATCATGTTCGAGGTTTCATGGCTTTCGGTCCAAATGACCGATGTTATGTGTCAATCACGGCATAGTTTGTGATGTTGTGCCCATATTATGCATGTGTGTGGACATTGGTATGGAGAACAATGTTGCAGGAGGAAGTTTTCCTTTTGTCGCACGGAAAAGCCCTTTTCCATTTTCCGAGCGCAAAAACGGGTCGCTTTTGTGAAGTAACCACCAAAATGCCGCTTCGAATGCTACCGTCCTATTTTCCTAAAATACTAGACCACCTTACATGGACTATATCCCAACCGGTACATCTCAAACCTTTTCGTCCATCCCGGTAAAGGACAAATGTCCGTAGAATCCAGGAAGTGGGTCCGGTTTGTACTACAGTACATGATCTACCGCCTGTGATTTTTGAAAAATCATTTTAGACTCGCAATATGTGGTTTCTTCAGAGATCCAATGCAAGTTCTAACAATATGAAAGGAAAAATACCGGACTTGGTATATTGATCATGTTTCAAAGGAAAATCCGAACAATGGCCGTCTATCACTTCTTATGTTTATAGTTTTCTAAATTCCAAATTGATATTAAAAAATATAAGTTAATTCATTTTTAATTGTAAATGGTTCATATTTTAAATGGTTACATTAATTATTTTTAAAATGTAAAATGTTTTTGAATTATTTATTTAAATCCAAACACTTTTTATGTTTAAATTTTTCTAAATTCCAACTTAATATTCAAAATATAAGTTAATTAACTTTAAAAGGTTACATTAATTATTTTTAGAAATAGAAAATGGTTTTGGATTATTTATTCAAATCCATACACTTCTTATGTTTAAAGTTTTTCTAAATTCCAAATTAATATTAAAAATATAAGTTAATTCATTTTAAAAGGTTACATTAATTATTTTTTAGAAATAGAAAATGGTTTTGGATTATTTATTCAAATCCATACACTTTTTATGTTTAAAGTTTTTCTAAATTCCAAATTGATATTAAAAAATATAAGTTAATTCATTTTTAATTGTAAATGGTTCATATTTTAAATGGTTACATTAATTGTTTTTAAAACAAAAATGGTTTTGAATTATTTATTCAAATCCAAACACTTTTATGTTTAAAGTTTTTCTAAATTCCAAATTGATATTAAAAAATAAAAATTAATTCATTTTTAATTGTAAATGGTTCATATTTTAAATGGTTACATTAATTATTTTTAAAATGTAAAATGGTTTTGAATTATTTATTCAAATCCAAACACTTTTATGTTTAAAGTTTTTCTAAATTCCAAATTGATATTAAAAAATAAAAGTTAATTCATTTCTAATTGTAAATGGTTCATATTTTAAATGGTTACATTAATTATTTTTAAATGAAAATGGTTTTGAATTATTTATTCAAATCCAAACACTTTTTATGTTTAAAGTTTTTCTAAATTCCAAATTAGTTATCATTTAAAAACAATACAAATTTAAACCCCAAAATAAAAAATAAGGCGGAACAGAGAGAACTGAAATTTTTGAAAACAGAATATGTCGGTTGGAGCCACCAACCGACTAAATCCTCCAAGCCTTCGATTGCTGAAAATTGAAAAAAAAGTGGAGATATCCCGGTTGGTGGCTCCAACCGACGTATGCCTTTAGTCCCGTTGGAGCCACCAACCGACTAAAGGTCCTTCCTTTATAATCACTTCTTCTTCTTCCTCCATCTCACTTCCTCTTCTTCTTCACAGACGACGCCAGCTGCCCGCCTGCACGCCCGCCGCCCAGCCCAAGCGTGCAGAAGCTTCGCCGCCCGAGGCTTCTCCTGAAGGAATCGGCCCGCTTCCCAATCGCCGCCAACGACCTCGAGCCCGACGATCGCCGCCCGATTCGCCGGATCCGACCTCGCCTGCCTCCGACACCACCACCGCACACTGGTATCGCCTGGTCCTCGTGGACCCTCTCTCGCCCTCTCTCGCTCTGGTTCATCCTCACGACTCTCGCCACCACCGCCGCCACCGTTGTTGTCGAAGCTAGGGTTCGGGCAAAGGGGGAAAACAGGGAAGAAGAGAAGCTAGGGTTGTTGATGACGGCGCTGGAGCTCTTATAGGCTCGCGGGGGCGGCGACGATGATCTTGGCATGCGGCGGCGCATCGGGTGGCGGTGAGCCACCGTGAGCTGCTATGTCGGGAGGAAGAAGATAGAAACGAAAGGCCAAGGGTGCAGACTGTTGGCTGCTCTTGGGCCCGGGTGGGCTTCACTAGCGCCAGAGAGAAGGAGAGATGGGCTCGCCCAAAGAGCTAGGTTGGATACATTTTTATTTCCGAAATTTTTTCTATTTCTATTTCGATTTCCTTTTGTAATTTGAATTTCAAATCTGTTTTGAATCTTTTCAACTTACGTAAACTTTTATAAAGTATATGAAATAGTGTGAGACCCTTTTATACACTTTGGGCTCAACTCATGTAGTTAGTTGTTTAAATAAAAACTCATTTGAATGGTTTTCAAATGGAGGGAGTTAGGGTTTAGGGTTTGAGTTGTTCTTTCTTTATTAAACCAAAATGCAAGTTCAACAATTTAAATGACTAAAGGTCCCCTACTAGTTAGGTTCGCCTCGACACCCTCTTTCGAACAAACCCACGCACGCCCCCTCCCGAGCCCTCTAGCAACGTTGCTGCCACGCACAGTGCTCACCGCGATGTGATCAGGGTGGGGCCTACTTGCTTGCGTGGAGGCTGAGTTGGCACTAGGGCCCATCTGCTGCCTCACTGCTAGGGGTCGCGGTGTAAAAACTATTTGCCTTTTGTTTTTAATTCCAGAAATGATTTAATATTGTAAAATCAATAACTTATTGTTTATAAGTCGAAAATACAAATAATATATCAAATTGTTCAGAAAAATGAAACCTATCTATCTAAACTATAATCATGCATTGTTCAACAACTTAAATGACAAGTATAATTAGAAGAACAAATGCACCTCTCATATGTTCCGAGTTTCCCGAGTTAGATTTTCACCCCTGAACCCGATGAAATCGTCGAGCATGTCTTAGGGTTACATTCAATGCAAATTAACTTGTCATGTGGGTTCGACGATGTGCCTATCTACTACGGTTTCCTTTCTCTTCATTTTTATTATTGTGTATGTATATATTAGGGTTTCTCCGAATTAGGGTTTATATCTCTCAACACCGCATTTAACTTTCTCCTTTAGCCGCTTTGACTTATTCGTTTTTCCACCTATGCGTAAAATATGGATCCACACGCCGAGACGAAGAAAAGGAAGAGTTGATCCAAGGTGTGATCCGTGGGGAAGATAATTTAGACGTATCAACGTTTACGAACAACTCCGTGAGGGTGATCCTCTTTACCGGAGTAGACAACTTGTTTGAGGTTGAAGGTGTTGGTGAAGGCGATGCCTTGTGTAATCGAGAAGACGACCGCTCCGGCAAGGTGCATGTAATATAAATCAATTCATTAATTAATCATCTGCTATCTATATAGAAATAGTAACGACGATCTTTCTTCTTTTAGCCCTCCGGATCGAAGGAATCTACTGAAATGAGCAGACGAGGCCCAACCAAAAAGTTGGAAGACCATGAGAGGTTCAGGATCGAAGATGTCGCTGCAGACGGCAGACCGACCGCTCCCGAAGTTGTCGCAACCAAATTTGTGGCACAATGCGGAGTAATCGTTAGGGACTTAATCCCGATCACCATTAGAAATTGGAATAGGCCTGCTAATGCGGATGAAGAGGGAACATGTTTATTTGTCCCTAACCACGCCAAAGATTTACTGTGGAAGAGGCTCATGGTTAATTTCAAACTCGAAGATAGAGCTGGATCCAAATGCGAGGATCCAGTTGAGGACGCCTTACAACATGGGAGAGCCATGGAGGCTAAGGTCGGAGTGGCTTTGAAGAAGATGGCCCGTGTTTCACCAACTGGAAGAAAAGATTGCACCTTGACTATGTCGTGAAAGAGAAGACTCGATTTCAAGAAGACTCGGTAAGATAAAACCATTCGGCTGAGTTTGTGGAATACAAGACATCGAAAAAAGCTAAGGAAATGTCCGAAAAGAATAAGTGAATGTCGCTAACAAGAAGTATCACCATACTATGGGGCAAGGTGGCTACAGTGGCATTCCTAAGTGGGAGAAACTTGAGCAGAACCGTGATAAAAATATCACCCGCAGATGCATTTATTGGGTAGAACGTGCAAGGAATTGGTTTTACGGGCATGGGGCACGTTGGACTCGGAAGGAGGTGTATATATACCATACGACATAAAGAAGACCCCTTGCCAATCGAGAGGATGAGAAAAGCAAAAAGGCTGTTAAAGATGGGGACTTCATTCCCGATAGAGAGAATGATGAGCTCACACTGCCTTGGAAATAAGGAACATGATGGACGAACACGAGGCACAATAGGCTCCCAATCATGGAGGACTGGGTTTCAAGAGAGGAAGAAATATCCCGATAGAAGCCACGAGGAGTAAGGACAGGGCGCTTGAAGCAGAAAGTCGAAGAGCGAATGCGTTTAATTTAAGAACGATTAAAGCAACAACAAGATGAAATTAACTCACTTAAAGAGCAAAGTACTACGGCGCCCATCTCAAGAAGACACTTGCATTCGATGCTACCGCCTATCGAATAATCGAAAAGTGGTGGCTTCCACCGAGGTCCCGGTGATGACAATGGCGATGCCGATGATGCACCGACGATGGCTCCTCATTACCCAGGATGATATCACGAGATGACACACGCGATCTACATGTCAAAGTTGTGAACATATCAATGAAGGTGGCGGTCGGCTATGCCTTACCAATTGGACCCACACCAACTTACCACGGTCGTCCGGTTCCAGAGGGCTACGCTTGTCGGCGTGGATGAAATCATGCCCACCTTTGAGGTTTTGGATCTTCACTACCCTGCCGGTGAAGGATGTGATCGTGGGTGACGAAAAACGCCACCATTCTATGGTCAAGGATTGTATCGTGCTTCAAATCACACGCCAAGGCCATCTTCGCCGCCTCCGCCTCTCAATGAGGTCGCCGCCGCTGGCCGCCTCACCCGCTCGCCTCACCAATCTCCGTGCAGCCATCGCCAAGGAGCCATCGCCGCGCCAGATAAAAGCGTAAGCGTCTGCCATCTTGTGGCGTAAGCGATCGCCAAACGTAAACAAGAGCCTCTTCCAAAAGTACCAACGTTCCTCCCAAGAGAGCTTATGATCAGATCAAGAGGAGACCGCGCGATCGTTGATGGAAACGACAGCGTTGTCGAAAGGGCCGAAAGAGCGAGTTCCCACACCAAAGAAGAAAAAGCCAAAGTGTTGAAAATGCTAAAGACTCTTCATCAACCCGAGCCAAAGCTGTCATCGACTATGAGCGTTCTATTCTCAAGTCACATGCAGACAAAAGCCTCAAGAGCAAGATCTTGATGCAAGCGGAAATCTGTTGCCCAGCTCGGAGAACAAGCAACAGACTTGCGCCTCTCAAGGTGATTTCTCAAACCAATGTGGGGTCGAGCAAATATGGGGAAGAGCAAGATGATCCAGAGGTAGTTGCTAACACGGAGAAGCCGCTGCTCAAGGTATGAGTATTGCCCAAGATTTATCCCGCTTAGAGTTCTTCCCTTTAGTGAAGTAGCATACAAATACCAAGACGGCAAACCTCTCAAACCCGAGGAGGTAAATAATCTTTCAACAAAATGCGAAGATTGCATAACTGGTACATGCACGCCACAAGGGCCGGGCTAATCGGATAGTGCCGAGGGTTACAAAAAGCATCATGGGAAAGAAAGTGATGACATGATATCCATTGAATTTAATGAGCTATTTCAATTATTCAATCAAGACGCCTTGGACAAATCGCTCATCGTGCCTATTGTCGTAAGTACTAATTTGTAATTAACTTAGTCTCCGCTATCTCACTTTGTTTATTGCATGTATATAATCATACTGTAATATGCGAATGAAGATTCTCGAATGCAAGAGAGGACAAATCTATGATATTGGCTTCATTGACCCATATTGGGTTCATGAAGCTAATCTCAAAATAAGCCCCAGGATACGGAGGATAATATAGTACAGCGTTAAGGTTTCAAGAAACCAAAAGGAAATACTTTTTCCTTACAACTGAGTGAGTGTTATTGTCTTGTATACACTTTCTATTTCGCTTACTCGATGTTAAGTATATAATTGATTAGTTATGCATTCGCAACTTCCACTATATTCATTAATCATTCAACTTGACAAAGGGCGGTACTAGTCATGGACTCAAACATAAACCCCTTGAGACGTGGAAGGACATGCAGATACTTCTCCAGCGGTAATTCTAATCATTACTACACTATATCGGCAACGCTCGTATTTTATGATATCAAGTACTTAATAACTTCTTTTATTCGTTTTCTTCACGGCAGCGCTTGGAAACGGTTCACCAAGAAGGCTAGGGGTGTTTGGAAAGAGGAGCTTACATTTCAACCACTAGATGTAAGCACCACTAGCTATATCCGCATCTCTTTGATTCTAGTTTTGATACGCTTATTATCATGCTTGATTATTATTTTGATTGAACTATGTTCTTGTGAAGTGCCCGACACGAGGACCAGGTAACAATCTCTGTGGATACTATGTTTGCGAGTTCATCCGCAGACGTGCGATGAGAAGGGCAGAAATTTAGAGCAACTCCACGTATGTAAACAATTTCTATAGTTTTATTTTCAAACAAATTGTGTTTAGTTTCATTCATATAGACTCCTTTTTTAAATTAGATCGAACGTCTACGGACGGTCTTACGCCAAAGGATCGCGTACGAGCAATTCAGAGGAATTGGCGGATTCTTGGATGCGTAAGTCCTAGACCAAAGGGGAGTACTATTCTGTATAGACAATAGGGATTGTAAAAATACCAACTCGGTCCGTGTATAGACAAGGGAATACTTTTGTATGTAGTGCATGAACTCGATCCGTGTATTGAATGTAATATTGTCATGATGATCTTGTGTAATATAAGGTTCCTTCATTGATAAGTGCAAAACACTAAATAAACAATAAAACAACCTAAATGAATTCTTCGCGGCACAAAAAGTGGCGAAAATGTGCAAAAATGAATTCCGCCTGGCAGAGAAATGGGCAAATCTCTTGCGGCAGAAGGTTATTAGTCCCGGTTCAGATTACGAACCGGACTAAAGCCACCCTCCTCGCACGGCTGCCACGTGTATGATCTTTGTCTCGTTGGTGGGGCAACCGGGACTAAAGGTTCGGGCTTTAGTCCCGATTGCCCCGTCCCGGTTGGGCAACCGGGACTAATGCCCCTTACCAACCGGGACACATGGGGTGTTTTCTACCAGTGAGCAAAGCAAATCAAATCAAAGGAGCAGGTGCTTTAGCTAGCATGTAGTGCGTACAAGAATGACGGAAACGGCAACTGTGTAGAGTATCGATTATCCCTTCGTCGTCTAGGTAGGTATGTGTGAAAATCTAACCCCCAAAACCGTAATGTAGAGCTTAGATTTAGAAGTTTTGCCATGCAATTTGCCATTTTACTTCTCGATTTTAAGGTGAAGGAGTTAAATCTCTCAACTCTCTGAATCTTTCACTTGCTGCGTCGCACAGCTCTCTCAAATACAGAAGTTTTTGGTGCCTTCACGGCTTTTCTCTTCTCTCTACATATTCTCCAAGTAAACATGATTACAGCTCTCTTTAAATAGATTTACACGCACACACTACGGCACTGCCGGGCAACAACCTGCACGGCTCTCATGCACACGACCTATTCCACTGATCAACTAACTCCATGTCCTGTTCCTACGCCACTAACATAGACATGCATATCTAGATAACTTGTGCAGCTTCGTTGGCTTCAACGCCTGCATGCAGTACCGCTTCACACGGCAAGGCTAGCTTCTCGCGGCACCTCGGCATCTATCTCACCCTGCATGCTCTTTTGGTTGATCCATCACCAACTTGTACATGTCACATGTACTGCTGCACAACTAAATAGACCGACTAGCTACACATGCAAAACTGAAGTAAATATGCATATACATATATGAAGATTATACCCAACAATCAATCCCCTAATCTTGATATCCATTCGTCATGCAGCTTCAAAGAAGTGTTGGTTCATCGTCAGCCATTAGCCAGCAAAGCCTTCTCATCCTTCTTCTTTTCAGGACACTCCCAAGCAAAATGTCCAAAATCATCACAATTATAGCACTGTACCTCGCTCTTGTCTCTGCGCCCTCCACCACGGCCACGATCTCGGCCACGGCCGCGTCCTCCCGGCGAACCACGTCCCCTTGCCATCAGAAGTTTCTCTTCTTCTCCTTCCTCCTCTTGTCCCTTGAGGAGCTCCTCATGCGCCTTCAGTGACCCAATGACCTCCTCCATGGACATCTTGTTCACATCACAAAACAGCCCAATGGAGGAAGCAACATTGATGTACTTTTTGGAGACCGCTCGCAGCAGCTTCTTCACCACGTACTTCTCCTCCATCGGGTCTCCAAGCTCACGGATGCACCCCACGAGCGTCGTGAACTTCATCGCGAAGTCATCCACGGACTCTGCACAAGACATCTTGAGAGCATCAAAATCCGAGCGCAAGGATTGGATCCTCGCCTCCCGGACACGCTCGACGCCCACATGCATGGAGCGCAGCTCCGCCCACACCTCCATCGCGGTCTCCTTCTCCGCAACTCGCAGCAACGTCTCGTCGTCGATCCCCTGGGAGATGATGGTCATCGCCATCTCCTCCTTGCTCCCGTCGACCTCCGCGGCCGAGCTCTTCGGATCAACGGCGCTCCATGCGCCATGTACTCGTAGGATGTACTTCATCCTCATGGCCCATGCTGCCTAGTTCGTCCTCGTAGCAGCGGCATCGGCACCTTGCCGGCGGCCGCCGCCGCGCCTCCGCCGCTCGTCACCATGGCTCCAATCGCCTCAGCTGCGGCGCGCGGCATCGTCTTCGTCAACTTGGCTCTGATACCAAACGAAGGAGTTGAATCTCTCAACTCTCTGAATCTCTCACTTGTTGCGTCCCACGGCTCTCTCAAATACAGAAGTTTTTGGTGCCTTCACGTCTTTTCTCTTCTCTCTATATATTCTCCAAGTAAACATGATTACAACTCTCTTTAAATAGACTTACACGCACACACTACGGCATTGTCGGGCAACAACCTGCCGGCTCTCATGCACACGACCTACTCCACTTATCAACTAACTCCATGTCCTATTCCTACGCCACTAACATAGACATGCATATCTAGATAACTTGTGCAGCTTCGCTGGCTTCAACGCCTGCATGCAGTACCGCTTCACACGACAAGGCTAGCTTCTCGCGGAACCTCGGCATCTATCTCACCCTGCATGCTCTTTTGGTTGATCCATCACCAACTTGTACATGTCACATGTACTGCTGCACAACTAAATAGACCGACTAGCTACACATGCAAAGCTGAAGTAAATATGCAGATACATATATCAAGATTATACCCAACATAAGGTTCAGGGTTACCGACATGCAAAGACCCGATGGCGCCATCGAGATGAGCGTCCCCCAACCGGCCTACATCTGTCCCAGCTCTTTTCCCATTGTATAAATCTCAAAATCTACAATTATTTATTGATTCCTCATTGTTCGTTGTCCTTTTAGCAATAGATATTTATTTGTCAATTCATTGGTTTGTATCTATTTTAATTGTCGCTTCATTAGTCTGCTTACATCTTCTGATTGTATTAAGATGCTCTCTATCTGTATATATTTAACAGATGGGAACCTGTAGTGACGATGCAATAACACCCTCTAGCGACGACAGTTTTCGCATTAGCTTTGGTAGTTTTGAATTACAGTCATCTGATAAAGAGCCCATCGAGAGGCTTGAGTTTAAAGGTATCAAAATAACATCAAATTGTAGTAAATATATGATAGACATTAATATTTCACCACATTGAAATTTTTATGTGTTGTTGCATTAGGGCCGCAATGAAAGGGGGAAACTAATTTTGATAAGCTGACCCTTTTTGGAAACGACATGTATATGAAAAAAGTTCATGTAGACTTTCTCTTAGACTGGTGTAAACCAAAATTTTCACAAAAATCAATTACTGCGTCTATAGGTTGCCATATTCAACTGTCATAAAAATAAGTGCAAGCTGGTAAAATGATATATTTTTGATCATGTGATCAACAAGCTACCATATGATATTTAAATACTACCAGTAATCACAAGCATGCTAATTTTTCAATTCTCTATACTTGTCCAGATCTTTAGATCTGAGTTCACAAAAAAATATCTAAAGAATCGTCTTGATAAACCTATTGATGTCCATATTTGGCAAATGAAGAGAAAAAAGCCAAAGAGATGAAGATGAGAGCTGGGTCAAATGCAACCTTGATGACTGGATGGGATAATATTGTGAGAAGCTTCAACTTAAAGCATGATAGCATTGTTCTTTTTTGTTTTGATGAAAAAAATAATGGAGAGGTACATATTCTGGTTCAGCAACTTCCACCGGGTGGCCTATTATAAATGCAATGCTTGTTTGTTAAAAATTACTAATTATACTAGTTTATTGATTTATGGAATGCATTGTATATACTGTCATAACGTGTAATGACTAAATTTGTATGGATTTTACTAACTATCTGGCTAATGTTAATACTCTTTTGACTGGCTTCTATAAGTACTTGAGTTAATCTGTTTATCTGGCTGCTGAATCATGATTATGTGTCATATCAGCTATGATTGAGTTTGAATTGGAATGTTGTGTACTATTTAAAATGCTTTACACACTGGAAGCAGTCACTTTAAAAGGCGTCCTAATTCTGGAGACGGTGTTTGTTTGAATCAAACTCATGTCGCCTAACTATTGGAGACGGTCCCTAGTAGAGGCCGTCTGAGGTTGAGGAGTTCTTACAAGCGGTCATCACTAATAGCCGTTTCCAGCTCGCACATCCTAGAGGTGTTTCGCTGTTTGCACCATCTGTGGTCGTGTATCTTAGAGACGCAAAGGAAAACCGACACATGTGGTGTATTCTTAGGCTATGAGATTGAGCCGGAACAAGAAACCGCCTCATACCTATGGACAATAAACGCCTCTAAGTAACGCGTTTGTACTATTGGGATAACCAGCAGCATGCACATAATCTATGTACGATCGAACATGCTCCATTGAGTGACAATAAGAAACTGTACCTGGACGTCATCACTAAGTTGTCGGTGACGAGTTTAAGGTCGCCGGCATTAGTTCTCAACCAGGGAGCACTTGATTTACTTTGACTTAGGCTTTTTCCCACTAACCTGCCTTCGTGCGGACTAGGATGGTGAGGGCCTCTGGGAGGCGACTGACCCTGGCGCCTAGGCGTATGTCGCCGTCGCCGGCGGCGAGTTCGCCGGCTGGTTCGTCCGGTTCGAGGTTCCGCTGCCTCGTGTCTGACTCCGAGGATGGAGTTGATGATTCGGCAACGCGTGAAGCCCTAGAGGCGCTGGAAGATGCTTCTGGCGAGCTTGGCTGGACGAAGGTGGCGCGCCATCGGCGAAAGACCGACGATGAACTCAAGAAGGATTTCTGGGAGGAAATTGGATTCTCCACCCCAGCGTCGCGTTTCTGGGAGAGAAGATCGTCTTCGCCGCCGGGCGATGCACCATCGCCGAAGCCTGCCGTTCTGTGACATAGGTCGTCATCGCCAGGGAGCCATGGTGGGCTTAGTTCATCGTCGGGAATGAGTTTGTCCAAGGGTAAGGTCAAGCCTTGGCCCGGTCCTTTGCCTCCTCGACGATGCTCGGCACCGCCGGTCTTCGCTCAGTTCGTGGCGGCGGCGCTAGCTCGGGGCGGTTTGATCGGGGTACTAATCCGGTTTCCACGCCATAATCCCGAGATCACGCGTGCGTGGGCGGGCTGAAAGCTGATGTGGCAAGTGGGGTGGGTCAAGACGGGCCTGACCTCTGTTTCACGTGGACTGCGATCAGGAGATGGTTTGGTTCCTGGTTTTGCCAGACGACGAGACTTCTGCCTCCCGAGACTTCCGCCAAGCCGCCACCTACATCGCCCCATCGGACTTCGCCGTCGCCGTCATCTGTCCCTCTGTGGCCGCCCGGAAGATCGTTTGCTTCAGTCCTTTCGTCTCCAGCGATGGCGGGACGGGGCCATGGTGCAAACCCTAGGGGGCCGCCCCTTGCGCCAGCGCCGCACGCTGCTCCTGTTCCTGCCACCGAGGCTGTTCCCTCTGCTGTATCGAGGCCTCCGGCGCCGGCGTCGGCTCCTTCGGTGCAGGCTGCCTCGCTTGGGCAAGGATCAGTGCATGCATCTTTCGCGACGCACGTGTACCAACCAGCGTCAGGTCATTCGCAGTTCCCGCCGGGAGTTCAATTTAGGCCTCCTGTGACTTACTTAAATGCTATTCAAGCTGTCCCGCATCAGCCTTTGCAACGTCCATATCGCGGGACGTCGACCCCGTTCGTCGGTCAGCCGACCGCAACTTTTATGCAGGGCGCACCTTCTGCTCCTTTGTTCCATGGTGGCTACAATGGTGATCAGGCGGCTGTGGTTCCGTCGCAACCCCCGCAATAGTTTTCTGTGGGTGCGGGCGCTGTGGCATCTGCTGTTCCTAAGAGAAAGAAGAATAAAAAGCAGACACAGCAGCCACAAGCTCGTGGGATTCAGCCACAGGTCATGCAAGTACAGTCGGATCAGCAGCTTCATCCTCAGCAGCAGGGTTTCCAGCAGTATGGGGTTCCACTGGTGCAGGTGCCTGGGTGTTTTGTACCTCCTTTCCCACAGCAGTTCAACCATCCGGAGCATCATCTGAGTCAGCCTCCGGTTGTCACTGCACCAGTTTCTGAGGGTACGGCTGTGGCTGATGTCGGTAAGAAGAATAAAAAATTCGTTCGTTATTGGAAGTGTGCGGTTAATACTCATGCGACCAAGGATTGTAAGGTGGTTCATTATTGCTATATTTGTGATTCAGTTGCACATCCCACATTGAGGTGTCCGGTGCTGAAGCAGCTGCGCTTGACTCCGTATATGACTGGTATTGGCAGCGACCAGACTCTGTTCACCCAGATTCCAGATGCAGTGACTTGGGATCATCTTGAGCGCAGTCAGACCCCTATTGCTCTGGTACGAGTTTCTGGACCGATGGTTTCAGCAGAGGTTGTTCAGAGGAAGATTGCCAGGCGATGCCAGGTGCATGTTTAGTGGAAGTGGGAGGCGGTGCCTCATGGAGATTCTGCCTTCTTAGTGAGCTTCCCGACATTTGAGGATTTGGACATGGTGGATGGAATCCTGATGACCGTTCCGCTCAGTACCGCTCAGCTGACCTTCTCGGTTTACAGGATGGAGGAGGTTCCACATAAGCTTGAGATGCAGCAGGTTTGGCTACATGTGGAGGGGGTACCCCATATTCTGCGATCCTTTCAGGGCTTGTGGGCTGTTGGAGGACTCATGGGGTATACTCTTGATGTGGATTTATTCAGTCTGCGGAAGCGGGGGGTCGTCCGTATATTCGTGGAGATGTTTGATACGAAGGTCTTTCTCGAGGAGAAGGACTCCCTTGGTCACTTTATTGTGTCAGATGTTGTGGTCAAGCACAAGGTATTTGAGTTTCGTTTCTGGATTGAACCTGAGGGTTATATTCCGGAACCAGAGTTTGTTCCTTTACTGTGGAGAAAAGGAGATGATGCCGCGAATGATGATGCCAATGGGAAGCAGTTTGAGGATGCTATGGATACTTCTGAGGCTGTTGCTGCCACTCAGGGGGGGGGAGGTTCTAGATCTTCCTCGGCTGTGCAGGATACTTCCGCGCCTACATATTCCAGTCAGGCGGTGCAGAGGGTGTTTGCTGTCACCCTTTTAATGCTAATCCGGTTACTCCGCGGGGACGACAACTACTGGATGCTCTCCCTTTGGATTCCCCTCTTCGCGGGAAGGGTTCTACTTCGGCGTCTCGCGTTTCTCCGGCTCAGTTACAAGAGGCTCTTCATTCTGTTTCCAGTCCGGTGCTGCGAGCTTGCTCAGCACCAGCGAGGTCCAGAACGCATATTTTGGGCAGATCTATTCCTGTTTCCACTCCTGTACTTGAGGAGGTTGTTCCTTCGGTGTGTTTGCGGAAGCTGACCCAGGAGGGGTCGGCTGACCGCGACGTTCGTGACCAGCTTCAGGATACTGCTATGCTTGGTCCGACCCAGGCAGGGTTGGACCTTCGGGACGTCTCGCCTCCGTTGGTGGGGCAGGAGACTTCGGTGGTCGATGGGGGCGACCGGACCCAGGAGGGGTCTGGGTTGCCTCGGTCTCCAGCACGGGTTTCTTCTCTAGGTGACGCTGCGCTAGTCGCGGTGCAGAGGAGTGGTACTCCATTCGGGCAGAGCACGCGTCATGGAGTCGATGCCTCTGGGGCGTCCGTGACTGATGAGGACTCCATGCTCAAGGCCATGCGGCGTAAGGCGGAGAGGAACTTGGATTCGCCAGGTATAATGAGTACTTCGAAATCTTTTTTGTCGTTTTCTACTCCTGTTATTTCTTCTAAACTAGCCAATGTTGGCATTAGTTTGGGTAGCTCTGTACAGGAAGTATCTTTTTCTTCTAATGTTTGCGACACATGGAGGTTGACCGTCTAACGGTTACACCTAAGGTCGATGTTTTCCTGATGCTGCACTAACTAAGGAGGAGGAGGAGTTGCATGCCACAGTAGATGGTCAATTCTTTTCTCACTTAGTCGGTGAAGTGTCGGAAGTGGACTTTGATGAGACTGAGCTTGCCTCTATGTATGAGCTGAAAGCTTCTGGTCGAAAATCAAAGAGCCAGCGGTCGCGACAGAGATCCCGTGTATCCAAATATCCTATAGTTTCCCAATGAATGGAATGTTTTCAAATAGCAGAGGTCTTCGGGACTTGGCTAACCATTTATTCTTTGCTGACTGTGTGAGAGACCATAATTTGGATTTTCTGGGTATTTCTGAGACTGGTAGACGGGATTTTTCACAAGCTCTACTCAATCGCCTTTCTGGTGAAGTGGACTTTACGTGGATATCACGTCCGCCGCGTGGTCGATCTAGGGGGATCCTGTTAGGCGTTCGAGATGAGACTATGGAAGTTTTAGCTAGTTCGGTGGGAGATTTTTTTATAAAACTCCATATCCGTAACAAGGCTGACAATTTCACATGGTCTTTAATCGTCGCATATGGGGCCGCTCAGGATGTTTATAAGTCTGACTTTTTACGTGAGCTTGTGAATTTGGCAAAGGACAATCCATATCCTATTATTATAGGAGGGGATTTTAATTTGCTCAGATTTCCTCACGAGAAAAGTCGAGGCTGGTTCGATGAACATTGGCCTTTCTGTTTAATGCTGTGACAATCTGGACTTGAGAGAGGTTACAATGTTAGAAAGGCAATTTACATGGGCTAATAGTCTTCCGGAGCCAACATACGAAAAACTAGATAGAGTGCTTATGGATACTGACTGGAAATAAAAGTTTCCTATGGTAACTGTTCGCGCTCTAGAGCGTATTGAGGCTTTGTCGGATTATGCCCCTTTACTTCTATCTTATGGATCACCGCCACAGAAGTCTATAAATGAGTTTAAATTTGAACTCGGTTGGATGATCCGTGATGGTTTTTACGAGATGGTTAAGGCTATTTGGGAGAAACCGGTAGGTGACCAAACGCCTATCCTACAATGGAATAACAAAATGCGTACTTTACGCAAGTTCCTTCGGGGCTAGGCCAGACACACAGCGGGTATCCTAAAAAACGAAAAATTACGCCTAACATCTATAATAGATGACTTAGAGGCTTCCGCGGAGGTAAGGCCATTAACTGCACAAGAAATTGAGCTTAAAAGCCAATCGAATGCGGAGATAGCCCGACTTCTGCGCGAGGAGGAACTCAAATGGTACCAACGCTCTAAAGCAAAATTCATACTGGACGGAGATGCGAATACTAGATACTTCCATGCAGTTGCTAATGGCAAGCATAAGAAGAAACTTATTCACTCTCTGATTCAGGATGAAGGTATGCTTGAGGGACAGGAGCATCTGAAGTCATATATCACTATGCATTATAAATCCTTGTTTAGGGCCCCGGTGGAAAATTCTTTCTCTATGGATGAGTCCCAAACGTCCGATATCCCCCAGGTTTCTGATGAAGAAAATAGCTTTCTAACTGCCTCATATACCGAGGAATAGGTCAAGAAAGCGGTTTTTCAAATGGAACATAACAAAGCACCAGTACCTGATGGATTTCTAGCGGAATTTTACCAAAAATTCTGGGACGTTGTCAAGGAGGACCTGATGAATTTGTTTGGGTTTTTACATGTCGGACAATTGGATCTCCTTAGACTCAACTTTGGCAATATAATTTTACTGCCTAAGGTTAATAATGCAGAACGTATACAACAGTATCGTCCAATCTTCTTGCTTAACGTTAGCTTTAAAATTTTCACTAAAGTTGCTACAATTAGACTAAACTCGGTTGCTGACAATGTTGTTAGCCCGTCTCAAAATGCGTTTATGCAAGGAAGAAATATCCTAGATGGTGTTGTAATTCTGCATGAAAAAATCCATGAACTACACTCAAAAAAATTAAATGGTGTACTGTTCAAGATTGACTTTGAGAAGGCATACGACAAAGTTAACTGGTCTTTTCTTCAGCAAACACTCCGTATGAAAGGTTTTTCTGAGGAGTGGCGTGCCCTGATTCAGTCGTTTGTGTCTGAGGGTAGTGTTGCCATTAAAGTAAATGAAGATACTGGCAAATACTTTCAGACCAAAAAAAGACTGAGACATGGGGATCCATTATCGCCTTTACTATTTAACATAGTGGCTGATATGTTGGCTATCCTTATTGAGAGAGCAAAGGCTGATGGTCTAATTGAAGGAGTAGTTCCACATCTCATTGATGGTGGACTTTCTATTCTTCAATACGCTGATGACACAATTCTTTTTATGGAACATGATCTGGAGAAGGCTAAGAATCTGAAATTAATATTATCAGCATTCGAGCAGCTATCTGGGCTTAAAATAAACTTTCATAAGAGTGATTTGTATTGTTTTGGCGAGGCCCAAAACGAGGCCCACCTATATGCTGAACTTTTCGGCTGTGTCAGGGTCAGTTTCCAATCAATTATTTGGAAATACCGATTTATTATCGGCGTCTCACAATTGCTGAATGGAAACTTGTTGAGAAAATGCTACAAAAACGTCTTAATAGTTGGAAAGGAAAATTGTTATCTCTTGGGGAAATACTAGTACTCATAAATTCAGTATTTACTAATATGGTACTGTATATGATCTCGTTTTTCCAAATGCCAAAAGGGGTCTTGAACAAAGTGGATAATTTCCGTTCAAGATTCATTTGGCAAGGGGATAGTGAGAAAAAGAAATATCGACTAGCCAGATGGAATGTGGTTCGCCGCCCGAAGGAGTTTGGTGGACTGGGCATACACGATTTGCAATTCAAAAACACCGCGCTTCTGGGCAAATGGCTTTTTAAACTACTTACTGAAGATGGTGTTTGGCAAACAATGTTATGGAGAAAATATGTGGGGTCCAAATCTGTGTCTCAAGTGGTTTGGAAACCCGGAGATTCGCATTTTTGGGCAGGTCTTATGGCCACCAAGAAACATTTCTTTCGTTTTGGTGCTTTTGAGATTAAGGATGGATCACAAATTAGGTTTTGGGAAGATAAGTGGCTAGGCCAAACTACTCTTCACGAACAGTATCCAGCTCTATATTCGATTGTTAGACACAAAGGGGATACAATTTTCACAGTGATGGAAGATTATCCTCCTAATGTGTCTTTTAGAAGAAGTCTCATCGGACCTAGACTGTTATCTTGGAACAATCTATTATTACGGTTATCCATGATACAATTGTCGGACGGTGTTGACGTGTTCAAATAGAAATTACCGGAAAGTGATAAATTTTCTGTTGACTCACTATATAAAGCTTTGATCCAACCTGTTTTCCTAGTCGATGATAATAGTAAAATTTGGAAAATAAAAATACCCCTTAAGACGAAGATATTTGCATGGTATCTACGGAAAGGGGTAATTCTAACAAAAGATAATCTTGTAAAGAGAAATTGACATGAAAGTACACAATATGTTTTTTGTCATCAAGATGAGACAATTCGCCATTTATTCTTTCATTGCAAATTTGCTCGCTCTATATGGTCATTTATCCAAATAGCTTCTGGTTTATCTTCTCCATGTTTAGTAACCAATGTTTTTGGTAATTGGTTGCATGGAATTGTTGATAAGTACAGAACTTTGTTTAGGGTGGGAGCGCTTGCCATTATATGGTCGCTATGGCTTTGTAGAAATGACAAGATTTTTAATAACATTGTGTCTTCTCCTCTGCAGGTTATTTATCGAGCCACGGCTATCCTCCGATAATAGAATATTCTCCAACGCGTGGAGTTTCGCGACTTATTTATGGAGGGATGTACGCGATTGGAGGACACGGGGATGGATATTTTCTCCCGATATGGATGGCCGCGTGATCTGAGGATTGATCTATCTTAGATTCTAGACTTTTTATCTTTTAGTACCTTTTTGTAATGCCTGTCTACTTTTTGTCTTAGTCTGTCGTTCGTGTGGTTGTGTGTATCTTGGTTATGCAGAGGTCGGGTGTAAGCATTAAACAATTTGGTTAATAAATGCGCCCATTTCCAAAAAAATAAAAAATTATTGGATCCATGCTCATCAGTAGTATATTCTCATCAACGATCTATTTTGTCCACTATCTATTATTAATAATTCATCCTGTGATGTAGGTTATTCTATGCTCGTCGCTGGTTAATTTATCATAAATAAAAAATAACATATTAATACAATTCACGCTGGGTCATGAGTTAATACTCAGCCGTGGGAGTCCGCTTCGATATCATCCAAAAACTCGAGAAACTGAACCAGGACAGGGTCATTGAGAGGTTTGGATAGAGGTTGAACTGCACCTCTGTCCAGCACCCCTGTCGCAGTTTATGCAGCCACGATCATCGAAAATACGCATAGCATACTCCACCGCCCACCGGTCTGCACACTTTTCCCCATGCTACAAGGCAATGTCCGATATGAATGGTCGCATGATTTGAGGATTAATCCACCTTAGTTTGAAGACAATTATGTTTACTGTTTTTTTAATGCGCGTATACTTTTTTTTCTAGTTCTATCGTTTGTATGGATGTGTGCATCTTAATTATACAGAGGCCGAGTGTAATCATTAAACATTTTTAATAAAGACGTCAATTTCTAAAAAAATATACTCTATCCGTACCTTTCAAGAAAAAAAATGCGCGGATCCCTCTGTGGATGAAGGTGAAGAGCCAAGGCGGCAATTCCATGTGCACAATATTAATGGAGAGGTATATGGGGATGGACGTGACTATGGATTTGATCAGAACTAGGCGACCAGCTGATGTGTGTAGAATTGGGATAGCCATGTATGCGGTAGATATTGTCCACAATCGGGTTGTAGGCTGGACTTGGGCAATCTTTCGTAGGACAACGAAAGTCCCAACTATATATGTGCACGGGAAGGGTTTGATGCAGCAAGGGAAGCAATTGAGTACATTGAAGTATGAAAGCGCACCCCACCGATGTTTTCCGCAGGACCGATGTTTTTTGCATGATGCATGGGTCATGGCAATGTGTACGTCCATGACCGAACCAAAGCCTAGCTAAGTGACGAATGATGCTGATTAGAAACGTCCAGGACATCCAATCAAATGCAAACGTATTAAATAAAAACTTCTTTTCCTAGGGCCGGCGTGATACATATATGTTTCACAATATAGGCTTTTTTAGCAAGTTCTGGTTTAGGTGGAGTGCTACAGTTAAGACCGATACACTTGACTAAATTAATAGAGTTTACAGCATCAGCTTACACATGGGTGCGTGCAGACTAGAACGACATTGTGCATGCTGAAGTGTGCGCCGTCACATTCGTCCGTCGACCAACATGCTTGAAGGAATATGAGTTAAACTCAGTCCGCAAGCTATTGGGATCACCGGTGTGTATCACTCGCCAGCCTAACGGTAGCGGAAATGAAACAAACAACATGAAAAAGTCAAACTAAGGAACGAAGCATTTGAAGTTCAAAATAAAAACATTGTATTACACATATCATAAAAAAATATGTATTTGCAATACATCACCTTCATTTCCATTGCTTTATAATGCAAAAGGTATAACAGCATGTCAAAGTCATTAGCACGCGAACTAAAGCATGACAGACACCAGTTGGTACAAAGGAACCAGGTGTATACCAGGAAGGTGCGCCGGCAATGTTCTTGTATACCGCTAGGCGCTAGCGTACCAAGGTGGTGCGCATGTGATAAGGCAACTACCACTGGTGTGATGGTCGTCCACACGCGTCCGTGCCCCCACGGTAGCCTTTTGTGGTGCGCCGGCAATAGGCCTTTTCCTAGTAGTGATTCTAACTCTTACTTTTAATATCCTCTTTACGAAGAGAATCAAACTATAGTAAGCTTTGCTCAGTTTGATAAGGATCACAATCATTACCCATTGATCCCTGCATGAATAGAAGAACTCATAAAAAATGTGGACCGAAGATAATATATATATATATATATATATATATTGTCATAATAGGTAACTTAAACGTTATATGGTAGGGAAGTAGATAGAATTCCACACTAGGGTTGCGCTCGCATCGCCTTCACGGTGTACGCCTTGATTGCTCGAGGGTCGGACCCGACAACACACGTGGACTCTCAAATTAGTCTCAGCGTTCGAGTGTGTCCAAACCTCAAACAGCTAAGGACAAACCGGCAAAAAGCTAATTACTAGTAAATGGTTCCAAAACTATAACAATTACATCAACACATAAAAATGGGTCTTAGCCGAACCCATTGTGGAGCCTTAAGAGCGTCATTCCTCACATATAAAGCTAATGGGAATTAAAGTCATATTAGCATTCAGAATAAAACAGTTAAAATTATTGTATCTTAAGATTTAATATTTTGAGAGATTTATACAATAATCTATGGACGAAAAAAAAAATTCTTGGCACCTAGTAAAGTAACATAGGTCAAACTTTTCTTTACAAAACAACAGTGTTTGTCTGGAAACGATTTTTTGCTATCATCAAAAATCTTGTACCAAACTGACCGACGATCAACAGCTGCCTGAAGTAATAACCTTTTGATAACGTATATTTATCAGTCAATGTTGTTAATAGTTTATTACAAATTCTACTGCAATACACAATATCGGATGGCTGCTTATCTGATAAAAAATTAACCCATATTTTGCACGGGTACTTTGGCTGGCCATAGTGTGTAGCACCAAATACTAGTATCATGCATATGATACCAATGTATGATATTATCTCTATAATACAGTATATATTATAGTAGTAGTATTATAGCATCATTATATTTATTGATTTGTAAAATCTTAATGCAAAATCGTTTATAAATTCTAATTGTCATTAACTCGTCTAGTTCCTCGAAACACGGTACAACTTGAGGCCTTTGCTGGAAAAAACGGAACAATCAAATAAAAAAAAAAGACAGAAAAAGAAGAGGAAACGATATCGACACCGGAGGTTCGACGAAAATGAAGATGACCGCAAGCGCTCCGCCCTCCGAAGTATTCCCACCATAGTACTAGCAATTCGAGTCGCCGTGTACCAAGCAATATCTCCAGGAAGGAAAGTGACGATGATGATGTTGCTGCCCAGACTAGTCTAGGGTTTCTCCTAGTACGCTACCGGGAGTACGGAAGTGGTACACACGAAACCCTTTAGGAAGGAAGATGACACTCGCAAGTATCACCGCGTCGGTGCTGAGACCACATGGATTTCGCGAGACCCCCAAAAATCCACATCTCCGGACAATCATAAGGACTCCACAAGTCTTGCCACCCACCAGCATATGCCACCACGATGTTGTAGTCACCACCGTCGTCTCACCATCGCAAATGTTGGGAGGGCATCCGGACCGATAAGAAACAATCTTAGACAAGAGGCTCCAGTACTACATCCACGCGGGAGGGACCAACCTCCACCTCCATAGAGGGTAGCCGATCGGACACAGAGGTAAGGGCACACCAGTCCCCCATTGGAGCCGGAGGGCAGTAGAAGCATAGCCACCTGGAGGGCATCCTCCACCACCATCGACGGGTGCTGACCGGACGCGGAAGCAGGGACACACCAGGCCAAGAAGACCTGGTCGAGCCCCAGAAGGACCTGTAAAGTTCCCGCCGCCACACTGCTGAAGGTATGTCACCACCACCGCTACTCTCTTGTTCGGCACCATAGACCTGGCCGAACCCAGATGGGCTCGCGAAGCTCTAGCCGTCACACTGCAGCAGGTGCCATGTCGACGCTGCCACCCCCTTCATGAAACTATCGTTAGTCCAACTAGAGGTGGCAAAGCCGAGCCCAATCTTGGTCGTTCTGATCCAGATAGAGTAGGGCACGACCTTCCATGCTCCTGCCTAGCCGCCATCACCACCAACTGGTGGCTTCACCACGGCGCATCACACCCTTGCCAGCTTCAGGTCTCCCGCCGCCGTACGGGACCACCGTCGCCTGAACGTGCCACCTGACGCCGTGCCGCCCTACACGGGCACACCACCAAGAGGGGAAAAGCTGTGGGCTGCCGCCGGAGCTGCCTGGGGCTAGCTCGGCGACACACGTCGATGGCAGCAGCGGAGAGGAGGTCGGGTGAGCTCTGGGGCTAAAGGATGGCGGTGCGGTCGGCTGCCAGCGTGGGGGGGGGGGGGGGGGGGGGCGTGAGAGGAGCATGTTTTTGCAGTCGTGTGGTCTCACTCATCTAGTTCTACGTGCAAAAATACCGTATCAACATATGATACCACTATCATCTCTTTCACCATTAATTGTGCTGACACATTAGCTTTTTTGCATACATGAAATGCATGATACTAGTAATTATGATACTCCCATTATGTCTAGTTTCCTCATTAGAAGTTATTTTTTTTATAAGAAGGGAGAGTATTAACCTTAAGGTAGTCATTTATTTGCCCCAATGAATCCAAAATGCATGGTTTCAAACATGACAAATCACCAATGCCGAGGTCTCATGCATTTTCTGTGGACGATCTGAGGGTATTGAACACTCTATGTTATTCTGCCAGTTTGCACGTACAGTTTGGCGGCAAGTTAAGGAGCATATCCCTCTTGAGCTGAAAAGGAAGAATTTCCCCTTTAATAGGTAGGGCTCTTCGACTTTCTTGCCCGTTCAAAGAACTCCAAACAACGGCGCTTGTGGTTCCCTTCTGGCACTTGTGGGATGCACGCAGCGAGTCGATGAACTCGGATGTGAAGCCCAACCCTACCCGTACTATTGGGAAGATCCTTGCCTATATCGACCTAATAAAACAACACCTCTGCAAGACTGTCCCTGTCCAAAGGTGTGCGTCTACTCTTGCAGCAACACTGTAGGCTCCACCGCCACTAGGAACAGTTCTTGTTAATTCTGGTGATGCTATCTTCCAAGCTCATGGAGGTATGAGTGCTGGTGTGATCGGTACAGATCACCGAGGGGTGTTTTTGGGGGCGTGTCATCAGTTTTATGAAGGATTCCAGACGCCAGAATACGCGGAAGCCGTGGCTCTCCGACAGGTGGTTGAACTGGAGCGAGATAAAGGATGGAGCAGTGTAATCTTCGTATCATATTGCCTCTCTCTAGTGCAGCGCCTCAATGCATCAGGTGGATAGATCAGCTGTTGGTCTGGTAGTGTCCGGCATCAAGCACCTGGTGGCCGGCTTCTCTTCAGTCTCCTTTCATCATGTTAAACGTGGTCTTAATAAATCGGCGTATTTGTTAGCTAAGTCTTGCTTTGATGTAAACTTTAGTTGTGTATTTTTTCTGTTCCGGATTGTATCCTGGGAACCTTTTGTATTGATGTGGTTTAATCAATAAAGCACCGAGATTTCTATAAAAAAAACACGTCAATTAATCAACAACTTTCGTGGTACATGTCTATTGATTGATCGGAACTGTGTTGTACCATTATGGGTTTATTTCAACAACGATCTTCATATAGTAGCTTCCTTAATCGTTTCATTGTGGAAATGAATTATTTTGACTGAAGTGTGCAGTGTGCCCTGTAGTGTGTACCTCAAATATGATCTTCATAGTATCTACTCTGGAGAAAAAAATATGATCTTCATAGGAGCGAACTTTAATTATGTTACACAAAAATATTTCTGATTCCATCGATGGGGATATTGGCCCCTCAAACCTTGTGGTCTCAAAAGTATCAAGCCTATGTGAAGAGCTGGTTGATGACGAGGATGATGATGCTGTCTTAGATGATAGATTGGATCATCTAAGGACGAACGCCAATCCTACAAAACCTCGCCATAGGAAGGTGTATTATGTATCTAACATATGAAGGAGTACTAGGAAAAGAACTAAAAATATATATTCCTAATGCAGAACTTAAAAGGCATGACTTGAAAAGTGAGAGATTTAAAGACGTGGCAAAACACCTATTTGTAAAGGAATCAATTAGGGAACATCGACTTGATTTTATTGCCTTGCTGGAGATATAAAAGTCTAATTTCACAGTTCCATTCCAAAGACAACTTGCAGCAGGTTTGTATTGTGTATGGTTTTATTTACCGCCTCATGGGAGATCCGGCGGTATTTTGGTGGGCATTAACAATGATACTCTTCAAGTGCTAAAGGTAAGCACATGAGATTTTTTTTGTTAAATTGCAAATCAAATGTAAGAGAGATGGCTTTCAGTGAGTATTCGTGCCCATTTATGGTGTTTCTCACGAGTCACATAAAGCGGATTTTCTCGCTGAAATGGTATCTATATGTGAGTCAAAATCTCTACCAATGCTGGTTGGTGACGATTTTAATATCATAGTTATAAAAAGGGAAAAATAATGATAATTTCAATGAGCATGTTCCCTTTGTTTTTAATGTTATTATTGAGAGCCTAGACCTTAGAGAGATTGCTCTCTCAGGTAGGCAATTCACTCGTGCGAATCATAGAGAAATGCCAACTTTTAAAAAACTAGACCGCATTTTGGCTAACGTTGAATGGGAACAGAAATTCCCACTGGTTTCAGTGTGCCCTATTACACATACTGGGTTAGATCATACTCCGCTTCTTATTAATTCAGGTGTGAAAGACCATCTTGCGAATAAGCCATGATATTCCTTCGATTTGTATTGGTTACAACACGAAGGGTTCTATGAGATGATAGCGAATGAATGTTCTGCTATTACAGATGGTCGTAATCCTATGGAGCGTTGGCAAAATAATACTATACGTCATTTGAGGAGGTTCATAAAAGGCTGGGCAAAAAACCTGACTGGGAAATACAAAATAGAGAAAGAGAGTTTACTTCCTATCATTGATGATCTTGATTTAAAAGCCGAGAAAGAACCACTAACTGCACGTGAGCGTGAGGCTTTAAGGGATGACAATGATCACATTACCACCCTTAGGAGAGATAACGAGAATAAGTGGGCTCAACGAGCTAAAGCTAAACATGTTTAAGAAGGGTGGAATAACACAAAATACTTCCATTTGATTGCAAATGGAAAATACATGAAGAAAAAGATTTTTCAGCTTGAGCAAGATGAAGGAACCATTGTGGGTGAAGAGAACCTAAAAGTGTATATTTCTAATATTATAAAAACCTTTTTGGGGAACCACCAAATATTCCGTTGATGAAAGATTATACCAATGACATACCACAACTCACACCTGACGAGAATAGTATTCTTACATCTCTCTTCACTAAAGAGGAAGTGCATGAAGCTATCTCCCAATGGAGAACAATAAAGTTCCTGGACTGGATGGGTTTCCGGCAGAGTTTTATCAAAAAATTGGGAAGTAATTAAAAGTGATCTCATGGCACTCTTTTATCAACTTTACATAGGGAATTTTCCCTTGTTTAAGTTAAATTTTGGTGTCATCGCAATACTACCCAAAAAATAAAAAGCGGTACAAATACAACAATATCGACCCATGTGCTTGTTGAATGTTAGCTTCAATTTTTTACTAAAGTAGGAACTAATCGTATCACGAGGATTGCTCCAAAGATAATTAGACCTACTCAATCCGCTTTTATGCCTAATCGACATATCCTTGAAGGGGTTGTTGTCCTTCATGAGACCATCCATGAGCTTCATCGAAAGAAAATTGATGGGGTCCTTTTTAAAATTGATTTCGAAAAGGCCTATGACAAGATCAAATGGTCTTTCCTCCAACAAACATTGCACATGAAAGGATTCACACCTGAGTGGTGCAATTTGATTGCGCAATTTGTTCAGGGAGGTAGTGTTGGAATAAGGGTCAATGACGATATTGGGCATTATTTACAAACTAGAAAAGGTCTTCGGAAAGGTGATCCACTTTCCCCGATATTTTTTAATATTGTTGTAGATATGTTAGACATCATTATTGCTAGAGAAAAGGAGGAAGGTCAAATTGGTAGCCTCATTCCTCATCTTGTGGATGGGGGGTGTCAATTCTACAATATGCGGATGATACTATTTTATTTATGAAACATAATCTACAGAAGGCCGTAAACATGAAATTAATATTATGCATATTTGAACAACTGTCGGGGTTAAAGATTAACTTCCATAAAAAACGATATTTTCTATTTTGGTAAAGCAAAAGATGAGGAGAAGCAATAATAACAAATATTTGGTTGTGAGGATGGTTTTTTTCCTTTTAGATACCTAGGTGTACCCATCAACTACAAAAAACTAAAAAATTCAGATTGGTATCCGGTAGAAACTCAATGAGAAGGAAAATTGGGTTGCTAAAAGAGCAAGCTATTATTGTATGGAGACCTCTTGGTCCTAATCAATTCTATATTAACAAGTTTACCTATGTTTATGTTATCATTTATTGAAATACCAAAAGGGGTACAGAAACAACTCAATTTCTATAGCTCTCACTTTTTTTGGGCAAAGTGATGAGAATCAAAAAAGTACAGATTAACAAAATAAAACATAATATGTAGACCAAAAGATCAGGGAGGTTTGGGTATTGAGGTGTTGGAAATCAAAAATAGATGTTTGTTGAGCAAATGGCTATATAAATTAATGAATGAAGAAGGTGTGCGGCAAGAGCTGTTACATAATAAATATTTAATTTAGAAAATGTTGACTGAAGTCCAAGCAAAACCGACTGATACTTCATTTTGAAAAGGACTTATACGGGTGAATGATTTCTTTGCTAGATGCCATTCCAAAATATGAAACAGTGTTACCACTAGGTTTTAGGAGGATACATGGTTGGGAGATACACCACTAACTCAACAATACATGATGGGTATTAGCTCGCATTATACAATATTGTGCAACGAAATAATGTTACCGTCGCACAGGTATTAGCTCAACTACCTCTTAACATTGGCTTCAGGAGGGTATTTAACGGGAATAAGTAAACTGCTTGGTTACACATATGCCAAAGAGTTATATGATGGTACAATTGTCGGATGAACATAATAAGTTTGTATGAAACTTAACCTCATCTGGGGTGTTCTCGGTAAAATCGATGTATGAAGATCTGATGAATGATCATACGGTCTTCCTTCAAAAATATCTTTGGAAATTAAAGATTCCTCTTAAGATATTTTTTTATGTGGTTCCTTCAAAATAAAGTTCTTCTTTCTAAGGATAACCTAGTGAAAACGAATTGGGTAGGATGTACCAAATGTTGTTACCGTGGGTCGTTGAAAACCATAGAATATTTGTTTATCTCATGCCCTTTTTCTCGTCTTTTGTGGTATATTGTCAATTTTGCTTTGATATACCCCCTCCAACTAATATAACAAACATGTCTGAAAATTGGTTAAATGGAATGGACAAACCACCTAAGGATAGAATTCTCATTGGTGTTTCTGCCTTATGTTGGTCTGTTTGGAGATGCAGAAATGACATTATCTTTAATAGAACAAATTCTTTCAATTTTTTGCGGTTATCCACAAGATGGCATATTGGGTATAGCTTTGGACGCTCCTATCTACACCCGACCAGCGGAATATTATGGCTACTCGGTGCAGCCATTTGCTGATGGTCGCCCATCACTTATTCGGTTAGTCATGCTGGCAGCCGCTTAGTCTTCTATGTGATGACTAGATTTTTCATACGTATTTTTTGCTAGCTGATTCATGTATCAACACTAAACGACCCATTGTTTGTATTCTTGTTGAAGGATGGTTACTATTTTTAATAAAAGACTGTATGCATCAATCGATATAGACATCGAGGTTATATCCCTTTTTTTTAAAAAAATTCTACTTTGGAGACAGTGAAGAGAGTCCAATATCATGGTTAGTTGCACACTTTCACTTGCAGAAGAACCACACACACCCGGACTAGTTAGAAACATCAGGTTACGTACAGATCGACTAGGTTGTAGAGTAGCTTGTGTCAGATTTGCAAAGTGCTGAAGATATGGTTAGCAACTTCGACAGCTTGCCTATGTATGTCCCGGAATGGCCGGATGCAGAGGTGGTCAGCCAAACATGAATCATGAAAGATTTGGAATTTGCAACCTGGTGCCCCTGGTCCGTACACCAAACCCGCGTCCTACTTCTTCTAAGTGGTCAAAAAAATCCAGCTGGGTTCACAGCAGCATACGTATCATTGCTGAGTCGTGGTTGGGGTGGAGACTTTGTGTCCGCCGTCGCCAAGTCCATGGTAGAAAGCATGGTAATTAGGGACGTAAACATTCTAGCAGATGGCCTATATATGCTATCCCATAAGGACCAGATGAACGAGCAGGAAAATATGAAGATATGATCAGCTCGACTTGAAAGAAGTGCTGTTGGGAAATTTCTGATACCTCCTATTCATACGCTTATGAGTAACTGAGAAACAGAACATCTAAAGACCAGATATAGCACATTATCAACTTGGTGGGAAGAAAGATGCATGAGAGCAAACAAGGATGAAGTATGCTATATATAGAGATAAGGTTGTGTACCATGTACTCACGTGCGATCTCTCAATACTAAATCAGGTAACATGAGTTAAATGAGTGGTGGCTCGATCTCAGATAAGGTGGGTGCTACTCTCTCTGTTTCACTAATATACACTACTGGAAAAACCATCTTCGGTTCGATGTGAACAAGACCAGCAGTCCCGGCCTGGCACAGCCTGCGACTAGTGGGAGCACTAGTCCCGGACCGTGAGGCCTCTAACGGCTAGAAACGGCCGTAGTCACTAGTCCCGGGCCGGACCAGGTCATTAATCCCGGTCCGTAATACGGCCCGGGACTAATAACCTGGAGCAGGCCAGCTGGTCCTTTCGTGGACTATTAGTTCCGGGTCGTATCACGGCTCGGGACTAGTTGTCCACCACTATATATTCTGCCTCCTGTCCTGCTGTCCTAAAGCATATGGTGGCCATTTTTCTCAAAGAAGCAAGAGAGTTCATGCCATTTTTTTCTCAAGATTTGTCAAGATTTAGTTTGCAACACCTAAATCCAAAGATTTAAAAGGTTAGAACTTCATTCTTTTATCTCTTATTGCTACTTTAGCTCTATAATGCTCTAGAAGTATAGAGATATGGATCAATGCATGCATGCTCTAGAAGTAGCTAGAAGGATTTTGATATATATGTGTAACAAATTTTGATTAGGCACATAGTTACTGAAAATTGAAATGTGTAATTTTAGAGTTTCAGAGCTTAGAATGGAATGAGGTTTTCACTGATATAACAATAATAAAAAACTCCACATTTATCATGTTGATTGTTTTCTCCAATTCACAAATTGGTGCATGTAAATTTTTCAGAATTCAAAATTAATGCTGTAAAAGCTCTCAATATAACTTGTAATAATTTTATCATGTTGTGTAATGGTTTTTGATATACTTTTATTATAATGCAGATGGTCCGGAAATGGATGTACGGTACTGACCGACGCTCTGGCGAGTTCATTAATGGCGTGCATGAATTCATCCGTGTTGCTGATGCAAACAAGCGCAATGGTTTGTATTCTGTCCATGTAATGGATGTAGGAATCAGAAGAATTACTCTGACTCAAAAACCCTTCACAGCCACCTGTTGAAGTCCGGCTTCATGCCCAGTTATAATTGTTGAACCAAGCATGGAGAGAGAGAGGTTATAATGGAAGACAATGAAGAAGAGGAGGAGGATGACAAACTATCATGGTTTCCCTGAGTACGGAGATACTTCCATGGGGGATGCTGAAGGGGAGGATGAAGAAGAGACACATGATGAACCCGCTGATGATCTTGGTCGGACCATTGCCGATGCACGAAGAGATTGTGAAACTGAAAAGGATAGGGAGAACTTCAATCACATGTTAGAGGATCACAAAAAGTTGTTGTACCCAAATTTCTAAAATGGTCTGAAAAAGCTAGGCAGCACACTGGAATTGCTACGATGGAAGGCTGAGTGTGCTATACCTGACTCCTCATTTGAAAAGTTGCTAAAAATGATGAAGAATATGCTTCCAAAAGATAACGTATTGCCTGCCAGTACATACGAAGCAAAGAAGGTTGTCTGCCCTCTAGGTTTAGAGGTTCAGAAGATACATGCATGCCCTAATGACTGCATCCTCTACCGCGGTCAGGAGTATGAGAATTTGGATGCATGCCCGGTATGCACTTCACTTCGGTATAAGATTAGACGAGATGACCCTGGTGACGTTGGGGGTGAGCCCCCCCAGAAGAGGGTTCCTGCCAAGGTGATGTGGTATGCTCCTATAATACCATGATTGAAACGTTATTCAGAAACAAAGAGCACGCCAAGTTGTTGCGATGGCATAAAGAGGAACGTAAGTCAGACGGGATGCTGAGACACCCCGCTGATGGGTCGCAATGGAGAAAAATCAATAGAAAGTACCCGGACTTTGCAGATGACACAAGGAGTTTAAGGTTTGGTATAAGTACAGATGGCATGAATCCCTTTGGGGAGCAGAGCTCCAATCATAGCACCTGGCCCGTGACTCTATGCATCTATAACCTTCCTCCTTGGTTGTGCATGAAGCATAAGTTCATTATGATGCCAGTGTTGATCCAAGGTCCGAAGCAACCCGGCAATGACATTGATGGGTACCTAAGGCCATTAGTGGAAGAACTTATACAGTTGTGGCATGAACCCGGGATATGCGTGTGGGATGAGCACAAGCAGGAAGAATTTAACCTCGAGCATTGCTTTTCGTAATAATCAATGATTGGCCTGCCCTTAGTAACCTTTCAGGACAATCAAACAAGGGATACAATGCATGCACACACTGTTTAGATGAGACTGAAAGTATATATTTGGAACATTGTAAGAAGAATGTATACAATGAGCATCGTCGATTTCTTTTGGCCAAGCATCCCTTAAGAAAGAAAGGCAAGCATTTCAACGGTCTAGCATGTCACCAGACGAAGCCTAAGTAGCGTACTGGTGCTAATATATTTGATATGGTCAAAGATTTGGATCAAATGGTAACCTTTGGAAAGGGTCCTGGAGGAAAATCTGTTCCGAAGGACGCTGAAGGACACGCACCCATGTGGAAGAAGAAATCTATATTTTGGGAGCTACCATATTGGAAATTCTTAGAGGTCCGCTCTGCAATCGATGTGATGCTTGTGACGAAGAATCTTTGTGTGAACCTGCTAGGCTTCTTGGGCGTGTATGGGAAGACAAAAGATACACCGGAAGCACGAAAGGACCATCAACGTATGAAATACCCATATGGCCTGCATCCAGAATGGTTTCAAGGTCATGCCAGCTACGCTCTTACCAAACAAGAGAAGGAAATATTTTTTGAATGCCTAAGCAGTATTAAGGTCCCGTATAGCTTCTCGTCTAATATAAAGGGAATAATAAATATGGCAGAAAAAAAATTCCAAAACCTAAAGTCTCATGACTGCCACGTGATTATGACGCAAATGCTTCCGATTGCATTGAGGGGGCTTCTACCAGATAATGTTCGAGTACCCATTGTGAAGCTATGTGCATTTATCAATGCAATCTCTCAGAAGATAATCAATCACAAGATCTACCACGTTATTCGAGAATGATGTGGTCCAATGTCTTGTCAGTTTTGAGTTGGTGTTCCCACCATCCTTCTTCAATACTATGACGCACCTGCTGGTTCACCTAGTCGAAGAGATTTCCATTCTCCGTCCTGTATTTCTACACAATATGTTTCCCTTTGAGAGGTTCATGAGAATCTTAAAGAAATATGTTCGTAACCATGCTAGGCCAGAAGGAAGCATCTCCAAGGGCTATGGAACAGAGGAGGTCATTGAATTTTGTGTTGACTTCGTTCCTGACCTTAGGCCGATTGGTATTCCTCAATCGCGGTATGAGGGGAGACTGAGTGGAAAGGGTACCCTAGGAAGGAAATCAATAATATGTAGGGACGAACATTCTTACACCGAAGCACATTACACCGTTCTACAGAATTCTATCTTGGCAGCCCCATATATCGAGGAACATAGGAAAATCTTACGCTCCAACAACCCTGGAAAGCATGACTCTTGGATTAGAGATGAACACATGAAGAGTTTCTGCGGTTGCTTCCAACATCTCAATAAAAACAACACTCTTGGAGATCAGCTATACTTGTTGTCTAGGTCACCATCTTCGACTATATCGACTTTCCAAGGGTTCGAGATAAATGGGTATACATTTTACACGATAGCCCAAGATAAAAAGAGCACCAACCAAAATAGTGGTGTCCGCTTTGATGCAACAGATAACAATGGGTCAAAGACCACATATTATGGTTACATAGAGGAGATATGGGAACTTGACTATGGATCTACTTTTAAGGTCCCCTTGTTTCGGTGCAAATGGGTCAAGCTGACAGTAGGAGGGATTGAGGTAGACAAGAAATACGGAATGACATCGTTGGATCTCAACAATCTTGACGAACCATTCGTCCTAGCCAATGATGTGGCTCAGGTTTTCTATGTGAAGTACATGTCTACCAAACCTAGAAAAAGAAAAAATAAGAAAACGAATACATCAGACGATGAGCCAAAGCGCCACATAGTTCTTTCAGGAAAAAGAAACATCGTGGGAGTGGAGGACAAGACAGACATGTCAGAAGATTTTGATAAGTTTCATGAAATTCCGCCCTTCGCGGTGAAGGATGACCCAAGCATCATGTTAATGAATGAAGATGCTCCATGGATACGACGGGATCAGCAAGGAACTCACGCGAAGAAATGCTATGTAATAATTGTAACATTTTATGAGTGAAGATGCTCCATGTGTCCATTTTTATAGTGTTATCTGCAAACAATCTTGAGTGTGTTAGTCCCGTTTTGTGGCTGGACCGGGACTAAAGGAGGTCCTTTAGTCCCGATTCATACTTACCATTAAGATCTGATCTCCAAACGCGTGAGGTCACATATTAGGGAGTGCCTCTATGACCAGTTTCTTGGAGATGCCGGAGGACTGGGCTTCAGCGGCATCTCCCTGAAACTGGCCGTAGTGGTGTCCCTGCTCTCGAAAACCATCTTGCAGCTTGTAACTTCTCTAACTAGATCAATACGCCTGGGAGCTAACTAATTTCACATATTAGGGAGTGCCTCTATGACCAGTTTCTCGGAGATGCCGGAGGACTAGGCTCCGATGGCATCTCCCTGAAACTGGCCATAGTGGTGTCCCTGCTCTCGAAAACCATATTGGAGATGACTCAAACTGGCTGGAGGACTGGACTCACAAGGATGCCTATTTATAGTACAAGCATATCGGCATAATGTCGACACTCATGACATAATGTCGACACTCACCCCTATTATTAGTGCTGACTCATGTTTTGTCCCGGTTGGTGTCTCCAACCGGGACTAAAGGTTCATCTTTAGTCCCGGTTGGTGACACCATCCGGGACAAGGTACAAGCCGCACCCACCCCTATTATTAGTGTTGCCTGGCCCAGTCTGCCGCAATCCCTTCAGTCGCGGTTGGTTTCTCCAACCAGGACTAAAGACGAACCCTCTCTTTATAGGCATTTACCTCTATTTATAGGCTGGTCTATTTATAGGCCTTTTCCTCTAAATACAACATCTTCATATTTAGGTAACACTCAAGACATTTATTAACATTAAAAACCGGGACAAACCGGGACTAGCTAACACTCAGGACTAAAGCCGTCCCCTTTAGTCATAATCATGCCTAGTCCTATAGTACGCAGCTTCAGGTTCTTCTTCGTGATCGTCATCATCACCTGCCACTCCGGGGATCCTCAGCCTATCCATGGCATATACCAGGGGCCATTCCAGCCTCGGATTCACGGCGGGCGGGGGAGGGGTCTCCTCGAAGACGATGCCGCTACCGCCGGGCCGGTGTGGGGCATTTTTGTGGCTCTGTGGCGGGTGGACTCGTGGGCACCGCAAGCGAGGATGGTCTCCCCGGCGATGTAGCGCATCACTCTGATGATAGTACGGTTATCCCACCACAGACGACGGCCGGCTTCGTTGTGGTTCACCGGGGGCGGGCCATCACCCTCGTACCTAGCGAGCTCCCTTTCCCGCCTATTAGCGAAGAAGGCATTCCATGTGTCGTAGTTGTCGGGATCCCATTGGGGATCCATCCGCTGCTCCGGCGTGAGCTCGTGGTAGAAGTGGTTCGTGATGGCCGCCTGGCGTGCGGAACCTTGAGGGACAGGAGGACAGAACCCTCCAGCTCAAAGGCATCCGGTGGCGGCGACTGCAGCGGACAAGGGTAGTTGGAGGCGCACAGCTCCTCGGTCTCCTCGAGGGTCAGAATGACCCAGTAGGCGTTGTCCATTGTTCTAAGAGAGGAAGGTGTGGATGTGTGGATAGCCATGGCGCTATCGCCCTAGATATAGAGGGAAAGGGCGGGAAAACTTGGCGTGAAGCTTTGGGAAATGGCGGGAAATATATTTAGTCCCGGTTAGTGACTACATCCGGGACTAAAAGCTCTCGTAGAAAGGAAAGGGCGGGAAAACTTGGCGGGAAGCGATGGGAAATGGCGAGAAATATCTTTAGTCCCGGTTTGTGACTACAATCGGGACTAAATGGATATTATATTAAGATTCTTTATATTTTCTGATAATAATAGACATATTATTTGTTTTATTTGGATTATTACAATAAAAGATATGATTTTCCAAAGTTTTATATTTGATTTGAATTAAGAAAAGAAAATTTACAAATGAAATAATTTATAAATGATGCAAACAGATAAATGGATATTATATTAAGATTATTTATATTGTTTTGATAATAATAGACATATTATTTGTTTTATTTGGATTATTACAATAAAAGATATGATTTTCCAAAGTTTTATATTTGATTTGAATTAAAAAAATAAATTTACAAATGAAATAATTTATAAATGATGCAAATAGATAAAATGGATATTATATTAAGATTCTTTATATTTTTCTGATAATAATAGACATATTATTTGTTTTATTTGGATTATTACAATAAAAGATATGATTTTAGAAAGTTTTATATTTGATTTGAATTAAAAAAAGAAAATTTACAAAATGAAATAATTTATAAATGATGCAAACAGATAAATGGATATTATATTAAGATTCTTTATATTTTTCTGATAATAATAGACATATTATTTGTTTTATTTGGATTATTACAACAAAAGATATGATTTTCCAAAGTTTTATATTTGATTTGAATTAAAAAAAGAAAATTTACAAAAAAAATTAGTCATGGGTCGTGGCTAGACCAGGGACTAATAGGTGCATGCGCGCGCGAAAACGAAGCGGCTAAAAAAACACTTTAGTCCCGGGCCGTGGCTTAACCCGCGACTAAAGAGGTCTTTAGTCGCGGGTTAAGCCACGACCCACGACTAAAGACTCTTTAGTCCCGTCCCGTGGCTTAGCCCGGGACTAAAGGGGTGGTCACTATATATTTTGCGCTAGGGGAGGCCGGTGCTGCCCAGCAGCACTTGGCATTCCTCGATGAAGACGAAGACGAAGCACTCACAGGCGACGACGCAACGCAACGCAGGAGTGTGCCGCCCGCCGTCTGCCGTCCGTGCGTGCTCGGCGTCTTACCGCGCACCGCCTCGCCGCTAGCCTTATCTCGTCCCGCCGCGCTGCCGCGCCTTCTCTGGTGCCGCCGTGCGCCGCGTGCCTCGCCTCCGCGCCTTCTCTCGTGCCTCCACATGGCCGCACACAATCACGTGCTTCGGCTTCGATCGGTGTGCTTTCATGAGGGAGGTATGGCCGTAAACAGTTGGATGTTTTTTTTTGTAATTATGAATTAGCTATAGGGTTAGGATTATAGTTTTTGTTTTATTTAGAATTAATTATAGTTTTTGTTATTAATTAGGATTAGGATTATATTGTTAGCTAGGGTTAATTAGGATTAATTATAGGATTATAATTAGCTAGAGTGTTAAAATTAAGATTATTGTTAGGATTATAATTAGTATTATATTGTTAGCTAGGGTTAGGATTATTATAAAAAGGATTATAATTAGGATTATTAGGGTTTTTTGTTATATTTTTTCTATAGTTTTTTATAGTTTTTTTATTGTTAGGATTATTATAATTAGGATTATTAGGGTTTTTTGTTTTAGTTTTTTATATAGTTTTTTAATATTAGGGTTTTTTGTTTTAGTTTTTTCTATAGTTTTTTAATATTAAGGTTTTTTGTTTTAGTTATTATGATTATTGTTTTACCGCAAATAATATTAGGGTTATTGTTTTTTGTTTTAGTTATTAGGATTATTGTTTTTTCTAACCTGTTTAACTCTCCTTTTGTTATAGATGATTAATTCATGGATCCATCCGAAGATCCTGGTCGCATCGGTGAAGGTTTTCTTCACGGCATGAAAAGACGTGAAATTCCTCTTAATATTACTACCGGCGAAGATATTTTGCTCGAGGAAGAGATATCCTCATATCTGAATCCATTAGGTGATGGACTAAAGGAAAACCTAATGTACCAAGGGGAAGACCAGATGGACGAAGGGCAAACAAATAACAACAATAATGATGGCCCCTCGACAGGATCCGGCGAGGTACACATATATATATAAAGTCTCGTGTTACCTCTATTCATTAACTGATCTAGATATATATTAATCACTCTCTCTTCTTCTTTTAGCCCACCGGATCGAAGAAATCGACAGCTCGAACGAAATGAGGGCCGAACAAAAAGTTGGATGGTAATCAGAGGTTCACCATCGAAGAAATAGATGATGATGGTGAACCGATTGCTGCAGAGAAGCACCGGAGGATGTTTATAAATCAATGCGGGGTGCTTGTTAGGGACAACCTGCCGATCACCATCCAAGAATGGAATCAGTCAAAGAAATCCGGTGAAGAATCTAGCTATGTCACCGATGATGCCAAAGATGACCTTTGGCAGAAGCTCATAGCGCATTTCATACTACCTCCAGAGTATGAATAATTTGAGGTAGATGGTATTACACCAAGGCCGGGTGGGCTTGAAAATAGAGCGAAAGTGAAGGAGTGGGCTCTGAGCAAGATGGTTGAAATGTACCGGAACCACAAGAAAAGTTTATACGCGAAATATGTCAGGAAAAATAAAACTCCAGACTTCACACGAGTAAACGAGAAGTTGAGAGAATAGTGGCCCAATTTTGTACAGTACAAGCAATCTGATAAAGCAAAGGCAAAGTCGGAAAAGAACGCGTTAAATGCTGCCAACAAGAAATACCATCATAAAATGGGGACAGGTGGCTACAAGAGTGCCGTCCCTAAGTGGGAAACTATGGAGAAGAACATGAGGGCTAGAGGCGTCACTCCTGGTACAGATGGATGGCCCAAGAGGTTAAAGCACTAGTGGTACGGGCATGGGGGATCCTTGGACCTAGAAACAGGGAAGACATTATTTCATGATAAAATTCTAAAACCCTCCCAAGACCTTATTCAAGCAATGAACGATGCTCAATTGGGATTGTTCCGTCCCGAGAGAGAGAACGACGAGCTGACACACGCCCTAGGGAATCCTGAAAAGGGAGGACGAACACGAGGCAAAGGCGCCGGTGTCTCGTGGAAGAAAGGGTTTCCTCAGTACGATGCCAGTTACAGAAGCCGTCAGAGAAAGAAGGACCGGGAGGCAGACCGGATCTCCAGGGTAGAGCAGGACCTAGCTGATCTGAAGAACCTCATGCATGAAATTAGCCAGAGGCCGCCGTCGTCAACTCACCCGCGGTCTGATGATCCTGCATTGGATCTTAGCCAGAGGAGAAGCAGCGTGGCTTCCACGGAGGTCCGGGCTGATGATCAAGCACTGCTGGATGATGCACCGGCTCCTCACTACCCCGTGGATGATGTCAGAGGGATGGAACAATGTGAGCTACATCAGCCAATGAACAACTTGTCCTTCAAGGTGGCGATCGGCACTGCTTTACCTTGTCTAACTGGAGCACTCCACCAGTCACTTCTGATTCCACCAGGCTATGCTCGTGTCACGATGGATGACATAGTGGAGGATTTTGCGGACCTAGAGATTGAAATCGCTACGCCTGAAGGCCTTACGAAACTAGGAGATGTCAAGCGCAACATCATTCTATGGAATAAGAAGTACATCAAGTTTCCAGGCTCGGCGCCAAGACCACCGACTTCGAGGAATCCAAGTCTACCCCGCATCGAATATCGTCAACCTCCAAGTCCACCCCAACCCGATTATCGCCAACCTCCAAGTCCACCCCGCCCCGCTGACGATCGCCGTAGCAGGAGTACATCAACTCGATCTCCGCCTCCGCGCAATACTCGATCTCCGCCTCCGCCTCCGTGCAATACTACTACCTCGTTGAAGAAACGGAAGTTCAACGGTCCCCCGCGCCCCACATCGAAGAAAGGTCAAACAACGAAGATAGTCGACATCCCGCCGGCTCTTCCAAAGAGACCTTATGACAAGACCGATGATGAAACTAACGCGGATGTGGCTGCCCAAGTTAAGGCGCATTTTGCACCCAAAAATCCTGAGCCAAAGCCGGTATATAATGAAAAAACCAAAAAGTGGGCTAAGTCCTTTCTTGAGCAACCATCCCAGATATTGATGAATCTGGAATCAGACTATGACCGGGAGATTATTAAGCAAGCACAGAAGAAAAAAATCACAAGTGCAAAAAGCGGTAAGCAAGTTGCCCAGCTCGGAGGACAGAAGAATCAATCGGTCGCCCCGCTCAAAGTCATTTCAGACCTCGACAAGGCCTTCAGAGCTGAAATGGATATGGACATGCAAATAATGGACCCTAGAGCCCGTAATAATGCTGCACTTATGGGAATCACTGTATCACAGGCCAAAACACTTGCTAACAAAGCAAATATGTCTCCTGGTCAATATTTAGGCTATGAAGATACGCCAGTGGGTCAGATAGTACGGCAGTATGTCCAAGGGGAGACTCTAGTCAGTAATGAGGAGCTCGCGCGTCTATCCACACATATGCGAAATCTGCATGAATGGTACATGTCGCAAGCAGAAAAAAAACATCAGAAAGATTGGTTTCCGGTGGACGTTAGAAAGGAGCATCACTTCAAACCATACTCGATACATGTTCAAATGACCGAACTGTTTCAGTTATACAACCAGCGCACCCTCGACAAATCTATCATTGGTTGCAACTGTCTGTAAGTTATTTATTTTTATAATTAAGTTTGTAACTCAGCTCGTTCATTGCATTTAATATATTATCCTAACTATATATCCTTTTATATGATGATATTATATTCTGCAGAATGAAGATGCTTGAATGCAAAAGAGCTAGAAGATACGACGTTGGGTTCATTGACCCATATATTGTTAATGAATATACGTTAAAGAATCACCCCAAGGACGTGGAGGAAGACCTGTGCAGGTTCTTAACCGAGAATAATTTTGTTAAGGAAATACTATTTCCTTACAACTTCAAGTGAGTGTTTATATCTTGTACACATTTTATTTTTGCTTACTGGATGAGCTATCCATGTATGCTTATGTAAACTTCCGCAGATTCCACTGGATCTTGCTAAACATTCAAGTTGATAACTCCCTAGTTGAAGTCCACGACTCATTAAGTTGGTACCAAGAGCAGTGGAGCAACATGAAAGCAATGATCCATAAGTAATTTCAATCATTATCGCATTATATCGTCCTCTTTCATTCATTTCCTAATATCAAGTAACTAATAACTCATTTGTTCATTTTCTTTGCCGAGCAGGTGTTGGACACGGTTCAGATAGAAATACCAGGTCCATTCAAAGAGGAGTTAACTTATAAAATGGTGAAGGGTTTACAACAGCCACCGGGAACTCATTTATGTGGATACTACGCCTGCGAGTACATCCACGAGTTGACCAGTGAGCGGAAAGTTGACTCACAATATATTTATGATTTGCGGGAGAAACTAGAGCCAGACCAACGCATAAGAGCAATTCAAGAGGAGCTGACGGGATTTATGATGAAGGAAGTCCTTGATGTACATGGAGAGCATTATGCGGATGACGTGGAACTCGATTTGCCTTAGTCATCTTCATGTAGCTGATATGATATATATATATTCATCAATGACCATGTAATTTCAAAACATTTCTTTCTTTTGATATGATTGATTATATGTATGCTTGCAAGGGATCGATTAATTATATAAATGCATCGACGTGTAGTGTGTATGTAGTAGCGTATAATATGTATACTGAAATATATGTTTGAATTATAGTGAAACACAAAATGAAAAATGAACGAAATGGCAAAAAAAAAAGGAAATACATAATCTCTGCCGCAGCAGGAAACCTTTTAGTCCCGGGTGGTGTTACGGCCTGGGACTAGAGGGTTTCCGCCCCCGCGGCGCTGAAACAACCACGTGGCTGTTATCAACCGCGGGCCGTAGCGAGCTAGGACTAGAGGGGGGAGGGGGGGACTCTAGTCCCGTTTTCGTGGTCCCGGGCCCCAAACCGGGACTAGAGCCAGTTGCGGCCCGGGACTGGAGGCCCTTTTTCCACCAGTGATAAGATTATTTAAATATTTTAAAGTGGGCTAGATACAACTTAAAATGAATGAGCCTATACTAAAAAGTCTAGAAACATGTGTTTTAGAGAAATACCATTTCCTCCGTTTACTAATATAAGACCTTTTAGATTTTTTTAAGTGGACAAAATACATTCTAGAAATGAGTGAACCTATACGCTAAACCATGTCTAGGTACATATGTTTTAGAAAAGGGATAATTTTTTTTACAATAGTGAACTAAAGGAGTAGAATGTCTTTTTTTTCTTTGGAAATGAGCATATATTAATATTGCGAGATACGAATCACATAGTATTTGCAACAACGTATTACTGTAACATCTCAAAAATATTAATGAGGATATCAATTTCTAATCAACCAAAATTAGGGTTAACAAAAGCTTTTAATATTAACCCTATTATAAATGCATGTGTTATGAATGTGTATGAATGTTTGCAATGCCATGTTTGTTTGTTGTAGATGATGGGAAATAGTTTAAAGATCAAAACCATATCATCTAGGTCAATTCCAAACTAGATCAAACCAAAAGGAAATTAAAATATGAAGCATATGACCTAATGGTCATTTTTGCAAAAGTTAACACTTAGCTCACTTTGAGCATCTCTAGCAACTAATTTCAAACAGAAACATTACATTTCTTTTCTCACCTTGCTAGACCAAGTGACACTGAACACAATGGAGCTTCCCAATCTTGCAGAAACAAATCCAAATCCATTTGAGAGGCAATTTAAAATTGAATCTATCTTATACATCAAGATAGTCATTTTTGGAAAACCACTAGAACCTTCAACACTTAGCGAACCCTTACACCTAGAGACTACCAAGCTTATGACCAGCATCCCCACCAAAAAATAGTTTGAAAATTTGAAAGTTTAGTTCTTGCGACCATTTGATTGAACACTTGGTGATCACAGTACAACCTCACCAACTATCTACTGTTTTGATCAACCTTGTTATCATCCTTATGACCTCACCGAGCTTCCACGACGTGCCCTTAACTCTCCCAGTACCAGCCCGTGCAATGGAGATCCTCTCACTTGCCATATTGACCAGTGCACTTTGTACCCGAGCTCACCCATGTCACCCCAACGCGGACACGCTGCCACATGAGCCACTTATCTGACAACAGCAGAACCTATATTATTTAGAGATGAAAAACACAGTTATTGTATGAAATTATTCACTTGAATACTTTTAGCATGCTTTGCTTGATGCAGGACTTGAGTTGTTAAAATTGTTTTTAGTTTACATGCCAAGTAGAAACAAAAACGTAAAAAAGTTTATTCTACATGTCAACTCTAAAATCCTTTGATTCCTGCTCCTCTTGCGGTTCTAAATCTTGGCCATTGCTTGACCATCTCCGTCTGAATTTTCTGTCAGAAGTAAGTCAAAGAATTTTCCGCGCACAACTGGTAAGACTACAGAAAAAACTATCATACCGCCGCTGATCTTCGATCTTTTTGATGAAATGCCTAACCAAACCAGGTGATTCCATGAAAGTTTGCACTCCACGATAGCCTCCGCTCCTTTACTGGATCTTTCCACCTAGCCTTGCATTTTTATGCCGTTCACACGATCAGCTGTATGCATGCAACTGGTGGTATGTCACCTTGATTCCTCACAAAGGTTGCTCTTTCAATGTTTTAGACAAGCAGATTTCATTCTCAGATAGTTTGTATTTTATTTACTTTTGCTGAAATAGTTGCAAGCCTGCAAGTATGCAGAGTGGTAAGTAGTAGAGGTACTTGTGTATGTACAATCTAATTTACTGGTTAGACCTTTCTTAGATTAACAGTGCACATCCTTCAACTTTTATATGTTACTTGCATTCAGGTATAAGATGGTGTAGGGAGTGGAAGGATGTTGACTTGCTTGGAGTCATTATTTGATATATTTAAAATTTGTTCTTATAATTGAATTTGGATGCTTATACAAAGAGTCCATCCATAAGTTGTTGATTGCAAGCATGGATATATACACTTGTTTGAGACCGCAGTTTGGATCAGATTGGAAGGGACTATCTTTCGCATGTTAGAGTTCATTTATTTTAAATTATTTTGTTGTTTTTCTTGAATGAAAATCTTTCTTACTATAGTCTCATGTCGCATCTCAAGAGTAATATCCTCTTGCATGTTCAGTCATCCTGATTATAATTTATTTTCTTTTTGATCCTCTACTAATGTGTAAATTTTTATATCCAAATATTTGTTATGTGCGTTTGATAATAAAGTTTACTATCATTACTAGATAGTGTGTGATAATCCAATAATAAGAATAACAACAGAATTGGTGTATTCAAGGCAATCTCCAATTTCTCTTTATTAAGATTGTTTTTTAATCAAATGCTTGCAAATTAGTATAGGATTTGTTTGAACTGTTACTTTCTAGATGCCTAAAACAACAAGGAAGTTTGTACTTCAGTGATGTTTTTGGAAAACGATATGATGTGAGTAAATACTAAATACTACAGCCCTTCCCTTTTTTAATGGATTCTATTAGCACACACTTCCTTGGAAAATGTACTTGGTTAGGGAAAGTAAGGCAAACAGTAAGACACACTATAATTAAGATATGGACAATCTCCATGTATTTCAGGCTGGCAGAACAACATATATGGAGTAAAGACTAATATGTAGCTGAGATTTTGGAGTTCCAGAGCTTGTGCCCAGATCCATGCGCGCGCAAATACGTTGATGAGGATTTAGAGCCAGTGATAGGGGAGGAAAGTTGGTTTTAGTACTATAATCCATGACTTTAAGGTAACTAAACTATTCACTTAGATGTGCTAGCTCTACCTGACATAAACGTGGCCGGGTCTCTCATGTTTTCTTTGTTTTATATGTATTTTATATGTAATTTACCTTAAATGAAGCCTTATGATTTACTTGGTTTCACTATCTACCTTAGTTTTCTTTTATGAAATATATTATTTTCTAATGATCAGTAAAAATGACAAAATGGACATATTTGTCATGATAGATGATGATGATAGATGAGCAACTATCTCCATTACAAAATATAAGAAATACTGGCTCATCTTTGCTATTGAAAACTTTTATGATATTTGGCTTGGAGAGTGCACTTGTCTTTAGATCATGTTTTTATGTAGTATTTGGCTGAAGCTGATCGAATGTGATCTTCATATAAAATTTCTCTTACATGAGCTTACCGATTGATGTTTCTCTATTTTATCGAAATTTTTGTGCTGCTTACTTTTTAGTCAGCTCAGTTATCTTACTCTTTTGGCGGATAGGGTACTAGAAACTATAGTTTATAGTACATGCGGACATATGTGTTCATTTTCCCCTATTCTTCCTGAAAATAGTACTATGTTGATTTTAATAACTAATGCACATGTTCCTGACATAATCAACGATAAGCTGATGGTTGTATAGACCTTGATGTCGTTTCATGGGGGCATGGTGTGTTGCGTCTTTTTTGCTCATGTTGGGTGTACAATGCACTCAAGGTTCACACTATCTGTGGGAGTTGATGAGTAGACTTGGATAAGTATTACAACAACACACTAGTAGAAAACGGACCTTTGGTTCAGGTACAAACCGGGACTAATGCCCTGGTCCCAACGGCTAGAAACGACCGCAGGGCCTAGAAGACATTAGTCCCGGTTCGTAGGGGACTGTTAGTCCCGGTTCGTTTAACAAACCGAGACTAAGTGGTCTGGCGCTGGAAAGGAGCGGATGTGTGGAACTTTAGTCCCGGTTTATTAAACGTACCAGGATTAAACGGCCTGACTATATGTTCTTACTCTCCCTGCCTGTGCTATTTCAAGCTCACATAAGCATCTCCCTCAAATTTCTTCCCTCAAGCTCGAGTTCTTGCTGATTTTTCTCAAGATTTGTGAAGATTTTTTGGCTCCACATCTATCTAAGGGTCCTAGGAAGTTAGCAACTTCGTCCTTTCATATTTCATTGCTAGTTTTAGCTCATTTCATGCTCTAGAAATGGAGGGATTTGTGTGGATTCTATCTCTATATATCTGGTTAATTTGACACAAATAGTCCTCGAAATTCATTTGATTCATCGAAGCACAGAGGTACATGAGTTCATCCTATCTATATATCTTGGTTTGACACATAGTCTCGAAATTCAGACGATTCATAGATGCATCATGCCACCGTCGAGAAACAAAATATCCTTCTTCTTTTACCTATCGTCATAAAATCCATTGCAACAAAAATAAGAACCAAAACTACGAAGGCATACATATATATAGTGGCGCCCTAGCATTTTAATCATCGACTGTTTAAGCAAGTAAGAACCAAAAATATGAACACGCCAGGGAGCTACCAGATTAAATTTGGGAGTGCCTCTATGGCGAGCTCCTCGAAGATGTCTGAGGATGGGATCCTAAGACATCTTCGAGAAGGTCTGCCGTAGTGATGTCCCTACTCTCACACACCATCTTTCAGTTTATATCTTCTCTAGATAGATCAGTATGTTGGTGGAGCTAACTAATTTCACATATTAGGGACTGCCTCTACGGAGAGCTCCTCGAAGATGTCTGAGGACGAGGTCCTAAGACATCTTCGAGACGCTCCGCCGTAGTGGTGTCCCTCGTCTCGCACACGATCTTCCTTGCAGTTGATATTTCACAAGGAAGCCTATTTATAGATTAAGAAGCACAACCTAGTGTCGACACTCACGATATAATGTTGACACTCACCCCTGTCATAGTGTCTCCACCCACTAAAATAGTGTCGCCACTCACTGGCATAGTGTCTCCACTCACGATATATAGTGTAGTCACCCACTTTTAGTCCCAGTTAGAGTCTCCTTTAGTCCCGGTTGGAGACACCATCCGGGACTAAACGGGCTCACGTCGGCCCCAACATGCCGCAACCCCTTTAGTCCTGGTTGGTGTGTCCAACAGGGACTAAAGATGGAGTAGAAAGTTTTTAAATCAGTGCATAGTTGTTTGATGTATACACTGTGTGCTTTTATTTTTAGAGTAGTACTAATCTTAGCATCGTGATTTTGTTTGATATACTTATATAATGCATATGAGACGACAATGGATGTACACTGACCGAATCTCTGGCGAGTTCTGATACGTCGGAAACGTATCTATAATTTTTGATGATCCATGCTTGTTTAGTATCTACTTTGCTTTGCTTGTCTACACTTTGAGGTGCATTTTACATGTTTTCTGGTACTAACCTATTAACAAGTTGCCATAGTGCCAGTTGCCTGTTTTCTGCTGTTTTTGGTTTCAGAAAAGTTAGTAAAGAAATATTCTCGGAATTGGACGGGACAAACGTCAAAGTCAATTACTTTTCATGGGGAACAAGAAATCCAGAGGGGAGCCGGAGAGGCGGGCTAGGACGCCCAGACCTCCCCTAGGTGTGGGTGGTCCCTGCCCCGCGCCTGGGAGGGGTGTGGGCCCCCTGGACGCCGCCTCGACCTCCCCCTTTACCTATAAGAAGCCCCCGATGCAGAAACCTAAGCACCCGATCAAATCTCCACGAAACCGTCTATAGCCGCCGCCACCATCGTCCCTAGATCGGGGGGATCTGAAGTAATTCCCGGCACCCTGACGGAGGGGAGATCATCCCGGAGGACTTCTCCCCGGTATGATGCGTGAGTAGTTCCACCTTGGGCTCTGGGTCCATGTAGTAGCTAGATAGTTGTATCTCCTCCTTTGTGCTTTTATGTATAGATCTTGTGAGCTCTGTTCATGATCAAGATCTAATCTATTTGTAATCATGCATGTTGTGTTTGCGGGGATCCGATGGATATTGAGATTATTATGTTGGTTTGATTAATGATTTTGTATTTATGATTCTATCATGTTTGTGCTATTTTTGATCTTGCATGCTCTCTGTAGTTAGTAGCTATCTTGGCCAAATAGTTGCTAGTGACTCCAAGAGGGAGTATTTATGCTCGATAGTGGGTTCATGCCTCTAGTTTCCAAGGGAAGTGACAATAATCTCTTCAGTTGTAGATGTGTTGTTGCTACTAGGGAGAAAACAACGGTCTCTTGTTCATGGAACATGTGGACTATTTATGTTACACACTTTGCTTAAAGCAGTTGTCTGTTGCTTGCAACTTAATACTAGAGGGTATTCGATTGATAACCTGATGGTGGACTTCTAGTCATAGATGTAGTTGGATGGCGGTCTATGTATCTTGTTGTATTGCCCAATCGAATATCATAGGATCTTTCTGACTAGTAATTGCATTGTTATGCCTTGCTCAGTTCCTATCAGTTACCCTGCTATAATATGTTTACCCTTCATGCCATGTTGTTTATCTAAGGAGAGAACCTCTAGTGAACTATGGACCCTGGTCCAATCTTTACCATTGATACATCTTTCACTGTTACTTGTTTACTTGCTACAAACCATTACCTTTCACACCATATGTTTAATCCTTTCTTACAGCAAACCGGTGAGCTTGACAACCTCACTGATTCGTTGGAGCAAAGTCTTGAGTTTGAGTTGTATAGGTCTCCGTGTTGCTTACAACACGTGTGTGACATTTCCTTCCTCCTACTGATTCGATAATCTCGGTTTCTTAATGAGGGAAACTTGCTGCGGTGCTGCTTCATACCTTGCTCTTGGGGTTTTCAATGAAGTGTCCCACGACAAGTACTGGGCGCCATCAAGCTATTTTCTGGCGCCATTGCCGGGGAGGCTAAGGACGTCTTCACTAGGGGAGTAATTAACTTCCTTTCTCTTTACTTTGTTTTTAGTTTGCTTTTGTTTGCCTCTTTCCAAAAAACCTAAAAAAATTAGTCTAGTTTGGTTTGTTTTATTTATTCAAAAACATAAAAAAATTAGTTCCTGCTCTAGTTGCCACCATGTATGCTTTTCGACAAATCTCTATTTCACCTATGGAAGATATCTCCACTTTTAAGCAAAAAAGTGAAGAGAGTTTTAAAGAAGCTTGGTCTAGAATTTCTTCTTTACAAAGGGAAACTGAGCCTAAGATGAGTCTTAGCTTGGTTATTTATAGTTTCTACCGTGGTATTGCTCTTCGTTATAGATATGCTTTGGATGCTGTGGCTGAGAAAGATATTTTTCTACATACTGAGGATGAAGCTTTTGATGCTTTGGATGCTGTGGCTGAGAAAGGTTGATTGAAATTTATAATACACCTGGCAAGTCTAATTCCTCTTTCACAAATATTTTTGCCAGGTTGACACTCTTGAGACTAGTATTGCTACTATGAATAGTTGCTATCACACGCTTAGGGCTTACCATGATTATGTTCTCATAAATTCTGAGCCTTCAAAGTGGTTTCCCACAATCAAAGTCTCAATAAACACCACACTTTTTGATGCTCGCTGTGATATCATGTCTAAAATTTGCCTCATGCCTAAAGATATTTATGATTCCTTGAGTCTTTGGGGGCTTACTGAAGGAGGACAGGAAATCTCTCTTGCCAACAATGCCACTATATTGCCCATTGGAATAGCTGAAGGTGTGTTTACAAAAATCTCAGGGAAAATGGTGTCTAGTGATTATCTTGTTATTGAATGTGTAGGCAAGGGACAAATTACACGTGGAAGATCCCTACTGAAACACTTTGGAGCGGTAATAGATGTGGGAAAGGGAATTATGCACTTTTCTCCCCTGGTAAGAAATCATATCTTCCCTAAAGAGAAGAAGAAAGGTAAGAAAGGAAAGAACAAGAGGGGTAATGCTTCTTCATTTGAAAATACTTGATTCTTCTTGCTTCTTGTGCCTAACTTAAAGGCCTTAAAGAAAAGTACTTCTTGGGAGATAACCCAATAGTTTCCTTAAGTCTTGGAAGTTATTACTTCAGTGATGACCTATCCTTATCCTTTTTGTTTGCTTTTTGTGCCAAGAATGACCTCTAATGAGAGGGAAGTAAGATTTGGGGAGTTGATGTCCCGAAACAGATTTCGGTCCTCTACCAAAACAATTCGTGAGGAGTCTCTGTAACTCAAATTGAGCTAAAAATTTACGAATAAATCCCCCATTATGTTATCTAACTTTCGTTAGTTCAACACTTTTTTATTTGAGCAACAAAAGATATTTGAAAAAATCGGTTTCTACCTTCTGGTGTGTTTTGACAGATTTCTGCCATTATTTGCATTTGCTTCTTATTGATTCCTTTTTGAGTTCTCTTTAGGTGAATTGAGCTTTTTGAAGGAGTTACTACAGTAGCTTGTGTTTTTAGTGAAAAGCCTTTCTGTTTCAAAGCTTTGCCAGAGGTCTAATATCTTTTGAATACACTAATATTGCTAATGAAGATTGTGTGAAGGAAAAATTTCAGGTGTAGAGAGAGAATGATGTAATGAGATGAAGAATGGACAAAAGCTCAAGATTGGGGATGCCACCACGGTGTCACCCCAATAAATATCCAAGAGATACAAGCGTCAAAGCTTGGGGATGCCCAAGGAATCCCCTTCTTCATCAATAAAAAGCTCAGGTCTGTCTAGACACTTCGTTTTTATTGTTTCATGCACAGTTGTGTTGTTATTGGAGCATCTTAGTTTTCGTTTGCTTTGATTAGTTTGTTTAGTTTGCTTGAGTAGTTTGGACCCCCGTTCTCGCTTTGTTGTTTTGCAAATAATTTGCTTGGTGTTGGAAAGGAGTAGTAAGTTCTTCTTGTAAGTGCAAGAGGAGCTTGCATTGACTATGACTTAGACTTTAGCATGACATGCTAGGTGTTGTTTTGGCTTTATGCTTAGTGTTTATTGCTGTAGCATGCCTTGTTCCAAACAATTGGGATTACTTAGTGTGCCTTGAAGAAATTATGCGTTGTTTTAGCATGCAAAAGCATAGTATTGTGATATTCTCCTTTGATGCTTTGCTTGGGTTGACTTGGCACATGTTCACACCGTGTTATGAATATGACAAGTCACCATTAGCCTCTATGATCATTTAGTCCTTGACTTGTAGTACCACTCTTTGCTTTGATTAGTATGCTTTGTTGCACTGCATGATTATGGCCATTATTGCTCTCTTAGTTGGTTGCTTCCAGTATTTTGCTAGCCCTCACTTGTATGAGTAAGCTCTACTCATGCTTCCAACTCCCAAGAAACCAAGTTATTCCGAAGTGTCCACTATAAACTCCTATGCATGGTGTGTTACACCATTCCAAGTATATTCTTGTTTTCAGCTATCTTCAAATTAAAAAGTATTTTGTTATGTGAAAACTTAGTGATTAAAGCCCTCACAAACTTGATGGCACACTTTTATATTATTTTCCCCTAATAAACTTTAACCATTGTGTCATCTATGTTGTATATGCTTGCACTTATACGTTGGAATTAGCAGAACCGTGCTGTCACGGGGAACGTTTTCAACATTGCAGTTGTATGTTGTACTCAGTTGATATCATGCTCTTTTGTCTATGGATGTCACCGGTGTGAAATAAAGAGGGAACTTGTAAGTCCATGGAGTTTGTATCTTGTGTTAGAGAAACACCTGGGCCGCTAGCCTAAGCCATGCCTAATCATGGTGGAAACTTGCAGCATCACCATAGTGACATCTATGAAGCATTCTTCTTATAAAAAGAGACACATTTAGAAAAAAGGAAAGAGAGAAGAAAGCACCATATTCCCATGGTAAATAAGAAGATTGCTGAGATGCTCATTGTCTGCTTGCCTTGTCATTTTGGTTATGGGATAGCTCCTGAACCATGTGCAAGGGGTACCCCGTTGGCGGTTCTCAATGATATGCAAATACTTACAGTGACAAGAACTTACAGGTGACTAAAGTTGAGTAGCATGAGGTGTGGCCCTCGTATTCAAGGGACTTGATATTGCGAACTTATACTTCGTCAAGCATATAAATCCATCTTTGTTCACTTTAACCTTAACCACTTCAAGATGCTTATGATAGGGGCAATGAGGGCTGAAAGCTAACAAGTACCATAATTTTTGGAAGCTCTTTTTGAAACTTGAAATCCCTGTTTCCTTTATAAAAGGTCTTTCTTCCACCATTATTTGAGTCTCCACCTTCTACCTTTAGGCACCATTTAGAGAGCATAGTTGTCATTCTGCGTGCAGTGTTCCAAAGATTATTGATTGATGCATATTGTGATATTACTTGTTCTTGTGCTATTTGTTTCTAGTCACCCTTGTGAACTTTGAAGGTGTCCTATGCATCTATTTGCTACTCTATGAGGGACAAGCTGACTGCCACTATGCTATGTTTTCTGTATGTGAAACAACCAAACGTTTTTCAATGCATGTTATTCATGATCTTTGTTTGTAGCTTGTCATGTTGCATGCATAGTTACTTTGTCCTATTGTTAGAACTCCATCTTTCATGCACATGTGTAGAGTTCTTTGATCCCATCTTTCAATGCTTGCAAAAGGTTGGATCTTTATTGTGAGGGTGCATGTCGCCTCAAAAATTATTCTTTTATCACTTACCTACTCGAGGATGAGAAGGAGTTAAGCTTGGGGATGTTGATACGTCGAAAACGTATCTATAATTTTTTATGCTCCATTCTTGTTTAGTATCTACTTTGCTTTGCTTGTATACACTTTGAGGTGCTTTTTACATGTTTTCTGGTACTAACCTATTAACAAGTTGCCACAGTGCCAGTTGCCTATTTTCTGCTGTTTTTGGTTTTAGAAAAGTTAGTAAAGAAATATTCTCAGAATTGGACGGGACAAACGTCAAAGTCAATTACTTTCTGTGGGGAACAAGAAGTCCAGAGGGGAGCCGGAGAGGCGGGCTAGGGCGCCCATACCTCTCCTAGGCGCGGGTGGGCCCTGCCTCGCGCCTGGGAGGGGTGTGGGGCCCCTGGCCGCCGCCTCGACCTCCCCCTTTGCCTATAAGAAGCCCTCGATGCAGAAACCCTAAGCACCCGATCAAATCTCCACAAAACCGTCTATAGCCGCCGCCACCATCGCCCGTAGATCGGGGGATCTGAAGTTCTTCTCGACACCCTGCCGGAGGGGAGATCATCCCGGAGGCCTTCTCTCCGGTATGATGCGTGTGTAGTTCCACCTTGGACTATGGGTCCATGTAGTAGCTAGATGGTTGTATCTCCTCTTTTGTGCTTTCATGTATAGATCCTGTGAGCTCCGTTCATGATCAAGACCTAATCTATTTGTAATCATGCATGTTGTGTTTGCGGGGATCCGATGGATATTGAGATTATTATGTTGGTTTGATTAATGGTTTTGTCTTTATGATTCTATCATGTCTGTGTTGTTTGTGATCTTGCATGCTCTCCGTTGTTAGTATCTATCTTGGGCAAGTAGTTGCTAGTTACTCCAAGAGGGAGTATTTATGCTCGATAGTGGGTTCATGCCTCCAGTTTCCAAGGGAAATGACAATAATCTCTTCGGTTGTAGATGTTCTGTTGCTACTATGGGATAAAACAACGGTCTCTTGTTCATGGAACATGTGGACTGTTTACCTTACACACTTTGCTTAAAGCAGTTGTTTGTTGCTTGCAACTTAATACTGGAGGGGGTTCAGATGATAACCTGAAGGTGGACTTCTAGTCATAGATGTAGTTGGATGGCGGTCTATGTATCTTGATGTATTTCCCAATCGAATCTCATAGGATCTTTCTGACTAGTAATTGCATTGTTATGCGTTGGTCAGTTCCTGTCAATTGCCCTGCTGTAATTTGTTTACCCTTTATGCCATGTTGTTTTTCTAAGGAGAGCACCTCTAGTGAACTATGGACCCCGGTCCAATCTTTACCATTGATACATCTTCCATTGTTACTTGTTAACTTCCTGCAAACCATTACCTTCCACACCATACATTTAATCCTTTGTTACAGCAAACTGGTGAGCTTGACAACCTCACTGATTCGTTGGGGCAAAGTCTTGAGTTTGTGTTGTGCAGGTCTCCGTGTTTCTTACAACACCTGTGTGATGTTTCCTTCCTCCTACTGGTTCGATAACCTCGGTTTCTTACTGAGGGAAACTTGCTGCCATGCTGCTTCATACCTTGCTCTTGGGATTTCCAACAAAGCATCCCACGACAAGTACTAGGCGCCATAAAGTTCATTTAAGGCGTGCGTTCTTTTATCGTTGTGGCAGAGAAAAACAAGCAGAATGGTTTTATGTGTTTTCCATGTAGTGAGGGTCGGAATTAGAAGGAATAATCTTCCTCAAGAGTCCTTCACGACCATCTGTTTCGGTTCGGTTTCATGTCTGCCTATAATTGTTGGACCAAGCACGGAGAAAGATGGGTTATGATGGAAGACAACAAAGATGAAGAGAATGATGGCAACTATCCTATGTCCCCTGAATACGGTGGTACTACAATGTTAGACAATGATGAAGAAGAAGCAGAAGAACGTGCATCATATGAGCCATATGATGATCTTGGTCGGTCCATTGCTGATGCAAAGGGAGAATGTGATAGCGAAAGGGAGAGGTTGAAATTTGAGCAAATGTTAGAGGATCACAATAAATTGTTGTACCCGAATTGCGAAGATGGCCAAAAAAGCTAGGTAGCACACTGGAATTGCTGCAATGGAAAGCAGAGGTCGGTGTGCCTGACAAGGGATTTGAAAAGTTTTTGAAGATAATGGAGAAGCTGCTTCCAAAGGATAACGAACTGCCCGCCAGTACTTACAAAGCAAAGAACGTTGTCTGCCCTCTACAATTAGAGGTACAGAAGATACATGCATGCATTAATGGCTGCATCCTCTACCATGGTGATCAGTACGAGAATTTGGATGCATGCCCGGTATGCACTGCATTGCGATATAAGATCCTACGAGATGACCCAGGTGATGTTGAGGGGGAGTGCCCCAGGAAGAGGGTTCCCGCTAAGGTGATGTGGTATGCTCCTATAATACCACGGTTGAAACATTTGTTTAGAAACAAAGAGCATGCCAAGTTGTTGCGATGGCACAAAGAATACCGTTGAGACACCCCGCTGATGGGTCACAGTGGAGAAAAATTGAGAGAAACTACCCAGACTTTGCAGTTGACGCGAGGAACTTATGGTTTGGTCTAAGTACAGATGGCATGAATCCTTTTGGGGAGCAGAGTGATACATCCAAAGCATATCTACTTTCCCAAACACTTTTGCTATTGTTTCTCCTCTAATTTGTGTGGTTTGGATGTAACTAACACGAACTGGCGTTGTTTTCAGCAGAAATGCTTTGGTGTCTCGTTTTTGTGCAGGAAATCAACTTTCAGGAAAAATCCCGAAAATATCACAAAACTCCTATTTTACCAGAAGACCCACAGAGCCAGAAGACCAAACAAAGAAGGGCCACGAGGGGCCCACACCTCCTGGTGGCTTGGGCCAGGCCAGGCCGCGCCAGGAGGTGGTGTGGACGCCTTAGGCACCCCCTCGACCTCTCCTTCCGCCTACATAAGCCCTCTGTCCTAAAAACACAGGGGGGTTTAACATTTTTCCAGAGAGAGTTCCGCTGCACCGCCACCACTAGAAACCGCAATTCGGAACCAGAAACTGTAACATCCCAAAAATATGAAACAATGATCATCAAACTCTAATCACTAAAATTATGGTTAACAAAAACTTTGATTAAATAAAAACAAAATAAATGCATGTGTGTATGTGATGATTTGATGAATGCATGAATGGACTTGGTGATTCAACTAAATAGTAAGGAATGGTTCAAAGATGAATGTAACATCATCTAAAACATTTCCAAGCAGGAACAAATCAAGAGAAAATCACAAACAATTCAAATAAGGCAAATGGTCATTTTTTCCAATCTTGCTCACTAGGTCACTTTGAGTGTTTCTAGTCCAACATTTCAAACAGAAACTTTTCCAATTCTTTTCACCACTTGCAAGACCAAGTAAAAGTGAATCAAAGACCACCTTTCAAACTTGCAGAAACATTTAGAAACCCCATTCAAATGACAATTCAAAATTGAATCTTTAACATATGTGAAGATCACACATTTTCAAAACCCAATCAAACCAGTGCCCCTTGACCAATCCAACTAACCAGATACTCCCTAGTATGTGCTTCGCAAACCCACCAAGTTTGAATCCAAAATTCAAATTTGAATTTCTTTGGCCATTTCATCAAACACCTTGTTTGCAGCAAACAAACAAACACAAAAGACTATAGTGAGCATTGATCAGTGCCTAACTTGCTCCCTCTATAGCTCACTCCACACTCCCAGTAGACGAATAAAGTAATCCAACTAGCTTTAGCACCATTGTGAGCAAGCCTAGCCATTAATGGTGAGAATGCCGAGAGCACCATTGTCACCCCATGTCACCAGTGAGCTAGAGGAAGAACTAGCCTCGCCAACCTTGTCTGGGACACGCAGCACCGTCCACCGCCACTCCCTGTCCAAGCCCCGAGCGCAGCCAGCCACTGGACCACCCACCAAGAATGCGCCTAGTCCCTTTTGCGTGCGAGTCGAGAGCACGCCAGTGCGCCGTCAGCGACACCAGCCCACAGACCACGCGCCGCCCTTGCCACTTGCAGACGTGATCGCCAGCATCCCGCCAGACATCCTCGTTCGCCGCCGTGCGGACCACACACGCTATGCGCCATTAAATTTGCCATCGGACCCGCCCAGAGCGCCGTGACGTTCTGAACATCTCGCACCGCTCCACGCCTCGCCACCACGCCATTGAGATTCACCAGGGAGCACAGCACCGCCCCCTATCGTTTCCCATGCCAGTACCACTCTGTGCCGTCGACACCGACGAGCTCCTCCCGGGCCATTCGGTCCGCTTCAACCACTATAAAAGGAGGCCTCCCTCGCTCGTTTTCTTCACACCAGTTCACTCCCCACCTCTCACTGATCACACCCACTCACTCCCGGAGCAAGGCGAGCACCAGGTGGCCGAAATTTCACCGGAGTTCGCTACTATAGAGGAGGAGAGGCGCTGTCGATTGGAGCCGCCCCAGGAGAAGCTGCCGGTACCAGGAGAATCACCGTCGTCAACTTCGTCGTTCGCCTCCGTCGCCGACCATCGCCTGAGTCCTGGTGAACCTCCCACGACCACCACCGGCCACGCTAGTGTTCTGTCTCGTCGGCTGCCCAACGTGGACGATGAACCAGAGCCGTTCGATTAAAGTTAGATCGTGCGGCCTAGATCACCCTGTACCGCTTCGCCACTCATTGTCTCACGGACGAGTGGGGTCGCTCACTTAACCAGCCCGCGCTTGCACTATGCATAGTGGGCCGGCCCAGTTAAACATCACGCGCGACCCACTAATTAAAATTTAGATTTATTCATTTAATTTCAAACCAAGTTCTGTACCTAGATTCAAAAATAAACCCAACTCGATTCACTGAACCAAAATACATGAAACCAATTTTGTTAGAAAGGTACTGGAATGCTTAATCCAAGCCCGTTGGATGCAAACCATTTAGAATTATAGATCACCCATGCTAAAAATAACAAGGCAGAAGCTTTTCTGCATTCAAACATTTTTCAAAATTCAACCATAAGAGCTTTTGACTTAATTCCAACTCTCAAAAATCACATTTATCCATACCTTTTAGAATATATAAAATATATAGGTTTACTTAAAGAAATAATAATTAAGTAATAAAAGAATGCCATATAGGCATTTCTAGTCACTTTAATTAAATAAAATAAAAAGGTTAAACCTTATTAAATTGTGACACCACTTTAAATCACATTCCCATGTATTGAAATATGTGGTGATGACATGTGTCAATATGATCCCATGTTTGAGTTGGATAATATTAAATCTTAAGTAGTTTTTCATTGAGTAGAAATTACTTTTCTATAATAAAATAAATGGTACAAGTGCTTTAATCTTGTAATGTTAGTGATGATGCTAGATCATCTAGTATGAACCATTGTGTGATGTTTAGAAATAGTTAAGTATTGTTTGGTGATTATGTACTTCGTATTTATTTATAGACGCTAGTACCGACCAAGGATACGAGGAGGAAAGAGAATACTACGAGGAAGAAGTGGAGGAGAACTTCAACCACTACACTGCACAAGGCAATCTAACACTTGCAACTTAGCAAGCTTATACTAATATCTCAAGCAAGCTACCACTTGCAAGCTCTACTTGCAAAATTATACCCATTGGATGATACCCAATCCTAGTTTTACTTCCAAAGCTTAATACTCTATTTCTTTATCAAAGCTTTCTCTTAGAGTTTACTTCGTTACTTGTAGATTCTAGAAAGATAACTGAAGGTAGCATAAAGAGCATAAAATTTGGCCTAAGTTAGATAATCTTGATGTCATCCTACGACATCAGATTGAACTTAGCTAATCCCCACTTGTTTATTACCCATCATTCGTATCTACCCCCACTTGTAGGTGCTAGTGCTAAGCATAAAACTTGATCAACTTTAGATGGGAATACTTGGTAAAAATGGTTATGAAAACCTTAGAATGATGAGTCATTCTACTGAAATGTTTTGACATGTGTTTCCAAACAGCAAATGATTTTTATGATGAAAATGTTAAGGCATGAGCCTTAGCCCTTTACAAAACTGATGGTTGTCTGGATGCGATACCATTCCAATTTTACCGTACAACCACAATACCCGAAATTTGGGTAGGGCTTGAATGGAAATTTATATACCTTAGTATGGGTTCCCTTGCGGCCAAGGTCTGAGCTGAGGCTACCTTGTGAAGATTGTCCACCTGTGCAGTACCCAAGATGACAGTTGGTCATGGTTAGGAGGCAAACTCACAGGAGAGGTGCCTATACTAGGGCGTGTAATTGAAAGGTTAGGATTGATTATCCGCATACTGAGTATCGTGAATTAAGGATTGTTCCTGACGTATGTATCGAATGTTGTGGTGAATGTGTACAATCTCTGCAGAGTGTCAAACTATTCGAATAGCCGTGTCCGCGGTTATGGACAGTTGGAGTGGCCATACTGTTCTATCGTCAGATGTTTTCAAAATGACTTGTGAAATGATTTGTGACTTTGACTTGACCACAACAGAGTTGTGATATGAAATCCAAGTTCCCACTTAAGTGTTATAAAACTTTCAACTAGATTTCTTTGCTTCTGAACTTAGTAGAGGTAAATCCGGATTTTTGCAAAACAACCCTAGAGCTTAGTGTATCCTCTTCAAAACCACTTCACTTGTTAGTATTAGTTTGCGAGTACTTAAAGAGTACTCATGGCTTTGTCCCTGGCTATTCCCGTGGCCAGACTATGAAGAGGAGTATCAGGAAGAAGGACAGCAGGAAGGTTACGACAACTAGGATCATCTCCCATCGTAATTATTGCCTGTGACCATGAAGATGGAGCTTCACCCATGCTATCGTTACTATTACGTTATTCCGCTGCTTGAATTGTATTAAGAACTGGATCATGAGATCCTTATTTGTGTAAGACCTTATGTATGGTTTGTAATGGATGATGTACTGTGATATCCAATCTGTTATGTCTCACAAAAATGGTAATCCTGGGATTGTGATGTATGGCATAACAGGCATCTGTGATTAAAAATCCGGGTGTTGACAAGTTGGTATCAGAGCCATCCTGACCATAGGAGACTCAAGTTAGAATGGACGTTTGAATCAAAAACTTAGTTTCAAAACCAAAGGAAGTGAGTATTTACAAAAACTTATTCTCATTCTTATCACTTGGATTCTTTCATGAAAATTCATGTTCCTCAAAAATTCTTGCAAACTTACATAAAATTTGACACACCTGATCACTCTACTAACTTACTCATCATGTATTCTTATAGATGGACGTGAAGTACAACAAGTTTTATCAGTTGGGGAATGGAGGAGACCTCATCTTTGCGCGTGACTTGGACCAGCTGTCGGAGATGCTGGAGCGTCCGCACCCCGAGTTCTTCAGAGCTCAGCTCAATGATCAGGAAGGAGAAGATCTGCAGTGGTTAGTTGTTGCAAGTATCCGAGGAAAGATTGAACCCCCCACTGCAGAAGGAATTCAGTTCACCTTAAGAGAGAACAACTGGCTCGATGGACTTTCCAGGGCCATGCAGGAAGCTCTTGCCCGTTTGTGTGGGCAGAGTATCAATCAAATCAAGGGTACCCGCTTTGAGTTCTACCCAAGGCGTGATGTTATGGGACAGCCACTGGAGGCCCATACCACCACGAGCTGAAGAGTCAATTGGACCATCTCAGCTTCATGATGTATGACCGTCAGAAGGAGTTGGACAATGCACGTTCCTACGCCAACCACAAGTACACCATCGCCACCAAGAAGGATCAGACCATCGCCATGCTAGTGAAGGATCGCAAGTCTCGTCGCCGTCAGCTCGGCAAGAAGGAGGGCATCATTGCCCGTCTTCGCCACCGAATCATGGATTTGGAGGAGACCATCCACGAGAGAGACATGCAGTTGGACTAGAGGGAGAATGCAGGGGAAGACCTTCGTGGAGACCCCTACTCCTATCTCAGCGATGATGATGACTTTATGGAGGATCAGGCCATGTACTTCTTCACCGATGAGGATGACTTTGCCTTCATCGATGATGATGAGGATGATGAGGACACTGAATCCAAGGAGTAGTAGCACTTGAGCACTAGCGTTAGTGAGTTGTATTCGGTCCCACTGTATCGTAGTTTCCCAGAATGGTTCTTAAAACCATCTGTTTTTCTTTGTTGTGGTGTGCGTTTGTATCGTGTGCTATGAATGAATGAAAAGCAAGTTGCTAGAAAAATCTGATACAACTTTAAAAACTTTTCAAAAACCCTGAACCTTAGAAATTTCCCTATTTTTCATGATCTATATCAATCTTCAGATGCTTCGCGGAGGAAGCAACTCAGCCCCGGACCCGATGTTGCAACTCTTGCAAACGTTAGTTTCTGACCGCGAAGTCGAATGAGACAAACGCCAAGCCAACTTAGCCACCCTTCTACAGATAGCTTAGATGGCCAACAACAATCAAGGCCATGGAAATGAGGACAACCATGGATCTAAACTCAATAATTTCCAGAACACCAATCCACCTGTTTTCACTGAGTTAGAAGAGCCCCTAGATGCAAATGATTGGTTGCAAACCATGGAGAACAATCTGGAAGTTGAAGGAGTGGAAGCCAACGGGAAAGTGTTGTTTGCCACCCACTATCTGGCCGGAGATGCAAGAGCATGGTGGAACAACGTTCACGCAATGACAGGAGGTCAGCTAATGAGTTGGGAAGAGTTCAAAGTCAAGTTCAGTAGAACCCATGTGCCACCGGGTTTGATCAAGAGGATGAGAGATGAATTCAGGGAACTGAAGCAAGGAAGGATGACAGTAGTGGAATACCGTGACAAATTCTTGTCATTGTCTAGGTATGCACCGGATGAGATAGACACTAAAGCCAAGAAGGAGAGATTCCTAAATGGTCTGCATGATGAGATGCAGACAGTGTTAGTCAATATCCCCTTTGCAGATATTGAAGCCTTAGTTGACTCTGCCATTTAGATGGAAGGAAAGATCAACGAAAATAATGAGAACCGCAAGCGTCGCATGATGCATCAACCAGGAACCCATCATACCCGAAAGTATCGCCCCAACCCATCTCCAGGATTTTCCCCATGAACCAACAAACCCTCGATGAACCCTCCCACCTATCCCAACCGTGGAAACCCAAGGCCCGGAGGAAACCACAACAACCCTGGCAACTCCAGCAATTTCAACCGTGCCCCACTCAAGTTCAACAACAACAATGCCGCCACCAACACCAACATTGCCCCAAGGACTGGAAGCAATGTTGTGCCTGTTGCAGCAAAGGACAAGTCGCAAGTGACTTGTTCTGAAAGTGGAACCAAGGGGTCACTATTCCAATGAGTTCCCTAAGAATATTGCCGCAGCCCTCAATGCAAATGCCCCAGCTCAGCAGCAGCATCGTGTTCAGCCCAGAAGAAGGTTTGCCCCAAGGAATTTGCTCAACCGCAAAGGCCGTCTCTTTCTCATGCATGCTGAAGAAGCCCAAGAAGTGCCAGATGTCGTGCTAAATATGTTTTCTGTTAACTCAATACTTGCAAGAGTATTGTTTGATTCTGGAGCATCGCACTCATTTGTTACTGAAGAATTTGCATGACTAGTAAGATTCAACCAACCCAATTGAAGCATGTTATGATTGTTCAAATACCTGGTTCAACCTACAAAGCTAGACAAATTTGCAAAGCCGTCCCTATCCGAATCCATGGCATATATTTTTATGCTAATCTAATAGTATTCGAAACTAAAGGTTTGGAAGTAGTACTAGGAATGGATTGGATGTCCAAACACAAAGGACTAATTGACTGTGCCAAGAAAGCCATAACCATGACCAGTATAGCCGGAATATCAGTAGAGCATGTATCTGAAACCTTGTCCCGTCAATTCAAGTGCAACAAGAGTATAGCTTAGCCAACCATTGACCAAGTCCGGATAGTCTGTGAATACCCCGATGTATTTTCAGATGTTTTGCCTGGTATGCCCCCAGATCGGGATATCGAGTTTATCGTTGAACTAATCACTGGAACCGGACCCATAGCCCGGAGACCATAAAGTATGAACTCGTCTGAACTAGTGGAATTGAAGAAGCAACTATATGCCATGCTAGAAATTGGATTGATTCAACCAAGTGAGTCACCATGGAGATCACCTATTTTGTTTGTGGACAATAAAGATGGAGGTAACCGTTTGTGTATGGATTATCGGAAGTTGAATGATGTCACCATCAAGAACAAGTACCCGTTGCCAAAAATAGAAGACCTGTTTAACCAGTTGACTGGTGCCAAAGTGTTTTATAAGATTGATCTTAGAACTGGTTATCATCAACTCAAGGTTCGCGCAGAGGATATTCCAAAGACTGCCTTTACCACCCGATATGGATTATATGAGTATACTGTCATGTCTTTTGGATTAACCAATGCCCTCGCTTATTTCATGAACCTCATGAATAAGATTTTTATGGACTTCCTGGATAAGTTTGTCGTTGTTTTCATTGATGACATTCTAGTTTATTCCAAATCAGAAGAAGAACATGAGCTACACCTAAGAACCATCCTTGGAACTCTTAGGGAGCATCAGATGTATGCCAAGTTTAGCAAACGTGAATTCTGGTTACAGGAGGTAGGATTTCTCGGACATATTGTATCAGCCGAAGGAATTCCCGTTGACCCTGCGAAGGTGAAGGATGTTGAAGATTGACAAGCCCCAACCACTCAAACCCAAGTTTGTGCATTTCTCGGATTAGCGTGATACTACCGCAAGTTTGTAGAAGGATTCTCGAGTATTGCAAGACCCATGACCCAATTGCTAAAGAAGGACAAGAAGTTTGAATGGACGGACAAATGTGAAGCGAGTTTTCAGGAACTCACGATGAGATTGATTTCAGCCCCAATCTTGATCATGCCGGATATCACGAAACCCTTTGAGGTGTATTGTGACGCCTCCAAGATCGGTCTCGGATGTGTGCTAATGCAAGAAGGCAAAGTTATATCTTATTTATCCCGACAACTGAAACAACATGAACAGAATTATCCAACCCATGACCTTGAACTAGCAGCCGTAGTTCTAGCCCTGAAGACATGGAGGCATTATCTCATGGGAAACCGTTGTGAGATTTATTTGGATCACAAGAGCCTGAAGTATATATTCACTCAGAAGGAGCTCAATATGAGGCAGAGAAGATGGATTGAGATAATCAAGGACTATGATCTGGACATTCACTATCACCCCGGTAAATCCAATGTGGTACCAGATGCCCTTAGCAGATTGCCGTGCCGCTTGAACTCCATGATTTTGAAGGAGCAACCCAGTTTGCACAAAGAGATGGAAGATTTCCGAATGGAATTAGTGAGTGAAGTATTTTTGTCTAGCATAGAATTTCAACCCACTTTGATCAGTCAGATCAAGGAGGCGCAAAAAGGAAATGCTAGTATCAATGGAATCAAACGTCATATCGGTACAGGAAAAGTACCTGGATTCACCAAAGACGAAGGAGTTATGTGGTACAAAGGACGCCTCTATGTACCAGTAGATTCGGAGTTGAAAGAAGTTATTTTGAAAGAGGCCCATGATACTCTTTATTCTATCCACCCTGGAGGAACGAAGATGAAGAGAGAAATCAGAAGCTATATCGCCAAGTGTGATATTTGCCAGAGAGTCAAGGCGGGACATCAAAGACCCACAGGACTATTGAAACCATTACAAATTCCGGAATGGAAATGGGATTCAGTTGGAATGGACTTTATCACCGGATTGCCTAATTCTAGTAGGGGAAATGACTCTATCTGGGTCATAGTTGACAGATTGTCCAAAGTAGCCCATTTCTTACCAGTCAAGACCACATACCAGAGTTCGAAGCTAGTAGAGTTGTACATCGCTAGAATCGTCAGTTTGCACGGAGTTCCGAAGAACATCGTATCGGATTGAGGAACTCAGTTTACCTCGAGATTCTGGAAGAAAGTCCAAGAAGGTTTAGGAACCCGACTGGATTTCAGCACAGCGTATCACCCTTAGACCGATGGAGAAACAGAGCGAGTAAATCAAATACTTGAAGATATGTTGAGAGCATGTATGCTAGAGTATGAATCTAAATGGGAAGACTGTCTTACTTTCGCAGAATTTTCATACAACAACAGTTATCAAGCTAGTCTGCAAATGGCCCCATTTTAATACATGTATGGAAGGAAGTGTCGCACCCCTTTGAATTGGTCGGAAGTGGGAGAGAGTCAGATTTTCGGACCCAACATCCTACGAGAAGCAGAAGAGAAAGTTCACAAAATTCATGAGCACCTCAAGATCGCCCAGTCAAGACAGAAGAGTTACGCCGACAGGAGACGTCGAGACCTCGCCTTCAATATTGGAGATTTTGTGTATCTCAAAGTGTCGCCTTTGAAGGGAATGCAATGTTTCCAGCTCGAAGGAAAGTTAGCCCCCTGATATATCGGACCCTTCACGATTCTGAATCGCCGAGGAGAAGTATCATATCAATTGGAACTGCCAGAGGAGATGTCAGCAGTACACAATGTATTACATATATCGTTACTTCGCAAATGCCTTGAAGTCCCGGAGAAGACCGAAGTGTTCAAGAACATTTATAACCAGACCATAGAGATCAACGATGACCTGACGTATCCCGAAGTACCCATCCGTATTTTGGAATAAGCTTTCAGAACCACCAGAATCCGAAGCATCAAGTTTGTCAAGATTCAGTGGAGCAACCACACTGAAGAAGAAGCTACCTAGGAGCGAGAAGATCACATCAGGACGAAGTTTCCCGATCTCTTTAAATCCTAGATAATCTTTTTTCTTCTTTTTCAAATCTCGGGACGAGATTTTGTTTCAGGAGGGAAGGTTTGTAACATCCCAAAAATATGAAACAATGATCATCAAAATCTAACCTCTAAAATTAGGGATAACAAAAACTTTGATTAAATAAAAACAAAATAAATGCATGTGTGTATGTGATGATTTTATGAATGCATGAATGGACTTGGTGATTCAACTAAATAGTAAGGAATGGTTCAAAGATGAATATAACATCATCTTGAACATTTCCAAGCAGGAACAAATCAAGAGAAAATCACAAACAATTCCAATAAGGCAAATGGTCATTTTTGCCAATCTTGCTCACTAGGTCACTTTGAGTGTTTCTAGTCCAAGATTTCAAACAGAAACTTTTCCAATTATTTTCACCCCTTGCAAGACCAAGTAAAAGTGAATCAAATACCACCTTTCAAACTTGCAGAAACATTTAGCAACCCCATTCAAATGACAATTCAAAATTGAATCTTTAACATATGTGAAGATCACACATTTTCAAAACCCAACCAAACCAGTGCCCCTTGACCAATCCAACTAACCAGATACTCCCTAGTATGTGCCTAGCAAACCCACCAAGTTTGAATCCAAAATTCAAATTTGAATTTCTTTCAGCCATTTCATCAAACACCTTGTTTGCAGCAAACAAAAAAACACAAAACACTATAGTGAGCAGTGATCAGTGCCTAACTTGCTCCCTCTATATCTTACTCTACACTCCCAATAGATGATCAAAGTAATCTAATTAGCTTTAGCACCACTGTGAGCAAGCCTAGCCATTAATGGTGAGCATGCCGAGAGCACCATTATCACCCCATGTCGCCAGCGAGCTAGAGGAAGAACTAGCCTCGCCAACCTTTTCTAGGACACGCAGCAGCGTCCACCGCCACTCCCTGTCCAAGCCCCGAGCGCAGCCAGCCACTAGACCACCCGCCAAGCATGCGCCCAGTCCCTCTGCGTGTGAGCCGAGAGCGCGCCAGTGCGCCGTCCACGACACCAGCCCATAGACCACGTGCCTCCCTCGCCGCTTGCAGACGTGATCGCCAGTACCCCAGCACCCCGCTAGACATCCTCGTTCACCGTCGCGTGGACCACGCACGCTGTGCACCATTAAAATTGTCGTCGGACCCGCCCAGAGCGCCGCGAAGTTCCGACCATCTCGCACCGCCCCACGCCTCGCCACCACGCCGTTGAGCTTTGCCAGGGAGCACAACACCGCCCCCTATCGTTGCCGAGGACAGTAGCACTCTGTGCCGTTGACACCGACGAGCTCCACCCGCGCCATTTGGTCCCCTTCAGCCACTATAAAAGAAGGCCTCCCCCGCTCGTTTTCTTCACACCAGTTCACTCCCCACCTATCACTGATCACACCCACTCACTCCCGGAGCAAGGAGAGCACCAGGTGGCCGCAATTTCACCGGAGTTCACCGCTGCAGAGGAGGAGAGGCGTCGTCGATTGGAGCCGCCCAAGGAGAAGCTGTCGGTACCAGGAAAATCACCGTCGTCGTCGCCTCGTCGTTCGCCCCTGTCGCCGACCATCACCTGAGCCCCGGTGAGCCTTCCACGACCCCCATCGGCCGTGCTAGGGTTGTGTCTCGCCGGCGCTGCCCGACATGGACGATGAACCAGAGCCGTTCGATTAGAGTTAGATCGTGCGGCCTAGATCACCTTGTACCGCTTTGCCACTCATTGTCTCACTGACGAGTGGGGTCGCTCACTTAACCAGCCCGCGCGCGCACTATACGTAGTGGGCTGGCCCAGTAAAACATCCCGCGCGACCCACTAATTCAAATTTAGATTTATTCATTTAATTTCAAACCCAGTTCTGTACCTAGATTCAAAAATCAACCCAACTCGATTCACTAAACAAAAATACATGAAACCAATTTTGTTAGAAAGGTACTAGAATGCTTAATCCAAGCCTGTTGGATGCAAACCATTTAGAATTATAGATCACCCATGGTAAAAATAACAAGGCAGGAGCTTTTCTGCATTCAAACATTTTTTAAAATTCAACCATAAGAGCTTTTGAGTTGATTCCAACTCTCAAAAATCACATTTAACCATACCTTTCAGAATATATAAAAATATATAGGTTTACTTATAGAAATAATGATCAAGTAATAAAAGAATGCCACATAGGCATTTCTAGTCACTTTAATAAAATAAAATAAAAAGGTTAAACCTTATTAAATTGTGACACCACTTTAAATCACATTCCCATGTACTGAAATATGTGGTGATAACATGTGTCAACGTGATCCCATGTTTGAGTTGGAGAATATTAAATCTTAAGTAGTTTTTCAATGGGTAGAAATTACTTTTCTAAAATAAAATAAATGGGACAAGTGCTTTAATCTTGTAATGTTAGTGATGATGCTAGATCATATAGTATGAATCTTTGTGTCATGTTTACAAATAGTTAAGTATTGTTTGGTGATTGTGTACCTCGTATTTATTTATAGACGCTAGTACCGACCAAGGATACGAGGAAAAAGGAGGATACTACGAGGAAGAAGCGGAAAAGAACTTCAACCACTGCTCTGCATAAGGCAAGCTAACACTTGCAACTTAGCAAGCTTATACTAATATCTCAAGAAAGCTACCACTTGCAAGCTCTACTTGCAAACTTATACCCATTGGATGATACCCAATCCTAGTTTTACTTGCAAAGCTTAATACTTCATTTCTTTATCAAAGCTTTCTCTTGGAGTTTACTTAGTGACTTGTAGATTCTAGAAAGATAACTTAAGGTAGCATAAAGAGCATAAAATTTGGCCTAAGTTAGATACTCTTGATGTCATCCTAAGGCATGAGATTGAACTTAGCTAATCCCCACTTGTTTATTTCCCATCATTCGTATCTACCCCCACTTGTAGATGCTAGTGCTAAGCATAAAACTTGATCAACTTTAGATGGGAATACTTGGTAAAAATGGCTATGAAAACCTTAGAATGATGAGTCATTCTACTGAAATGTTTTAACATGTGTTTCCAAACAGCAAATGATTTTGATGATGAAAATTTTAAGGCATGAGCCTTATCCCTTTACAAAACTGATGGTTGTCTGGATGCGATACCATTCCAATTTTACCGTACAACCACAATACCCAAAATTTGGGTAGGTCTTGAATGGAAATTTATATACCTTAGTATGGGTTACCTTGCGGCGAAGGTCTGAGCTAAGGCTACCTTGTGAAGATTGTCCACCTGTGCAGTACCCAAGATGACAGTTGGTCATGGTTAGGAGGCCAAACTCACTGGAGAGGTGCCTATACTAGGGCGTGTAATTGAAAGGTTAGGATTGATTATCTGCATACTGGTGAATTCAGGATTGTTCTTGACGGATGTATCCAATGTTGTGGTGAAAGTGTACAATCTCTGTAGAGTGTCAAACTATTCAAATAGCCGCGTCCGTGGTTATGGACAGTTGGAGTGACCATATTGTTCTATCGTCAGATGTTTTCAAAATGACTTGTGAAATGATTTGTGACTTTGACTTGACTACAACAGAGTTGTGATATGAAATTCAAGTTACCACTTAAGTGTTATAAAACTTTCAACTAGCTTTCTTTGCTTCTGAACTTAGTAGAGGTAAATCTGGCTTTTTGCAAAACAACCCTAGAGCTTAGTGTATCCTATTCAAAACCACTTCACTTGTTAGTATTAGTTTGCGAGTACTTAAAGAGTACTCATGGCTTTGTACCTGGCTATTCCCGTGGCCAGACTATGAAGAGGATTATCAGGAAGAAGGACAGCATGAAGGTTACGACAACTAGGATCATCTCCCATCGTCAGCATTGCCTGTGACCATGAAGATGGAGCTTCGCCTATGCTATCGTTACTATTACGTTATTCCGCTGCTTGAATTGTATTAAGAACTAGATCATGAGATCCTTATTTGTGTAAGACCTTATGTATGGTTTCTAATGGATGATGTACTGTGATATCCAATCTATTATGCCTCGCAAAAATGGTAATCCTGGGATTGCGATGTATGGCATAACAGGCATTTGTGATTAAAAATTCGGGTGTTGACAGAAAATCCTTTCTGGCACCCTGCCGGGACATGGAATTGGAGGAGATCATCACCATCATCATCACCAACGCCTCTCCATCAACCATCCATAATTCCCCTATCCATGAGTGAGTAACCCCCGCGGTAGGCTATGGGAATGGTAGGGATTGGATGAGATCTATCATGTAATTGCATAAGATTGTTAGGGCATGGTGCCTAATAACTATTGTTAGTGCTTTTTGACATTGTTGAAACTAGTTATGCTTAATGCTTGTCACTAGGTCCCGAGTGCCATGATCTCAGATCTAAACATGTTATTGATTCATGATGATATTAATGTTTGTGATCTTACCTGCAGGTTGTATACACATATCATTGTCCAGAACCCGAGGCCACGAAGTGACAGAAATTTGGATAACCGGAGGGGATGGCTGTGATGTGAGGATCACGTGTGTTCATGGAGTGTTAATGCTTTGCTCAGGTACTCTATTAAAAGTATTACCTTAATTGCTTGTAGATTCCCTTGAGGCCTCGCTGCAACTGGCTGGCAGGACAAAAGATGTTGTGCAAGTTCTTATTAAGAGCATGTATGACTATATATGGAACACGTGCCTATGATTATTTAGTACTTTAATACTTTATATTATTTATCTGCAAATTCCCTTGGTATTGATATTACATGAATAGTCTTGTCCATGCAACGCCCGTCCATCCATCCCTATGCCTACCACACTTAAATCATGCTGTTTACTATAGTTGTTATTACTGCCTTTATTTTACTACTACTGTTTATTTTCTATCGCTACTACAAAATTGTTGCTACTGATAACTGTTTCCAGGTGCAGCTGAATTGACAACTCAGTTGTTAAGGCTTATAAATATTCTTTGGCTCCCATCGAATCAATAAATTGGGTTTTACTTCCCTCGAAGACTGTTGCGATCCCCTATACTTGTGGGTCATCAAGACTATTTTCTGGCGATGTTGCCAGGGACCATAGCTTTATATATAAAGTTCACTTGGAATTATTATTGTTTGCTGCTATCCATTCATCATGGGTAAAACTCGTGATGGAAAAGTTCCTATATTACAATCCACTACAAGAAGAGGTACAGCTCTGAACACCTCTGCTGCTCTTGATTCACCATCTGTTATGAGTAAGATCCTTACACCACCACCACATACACATGTTACACATACTACTACTACTGCTGAATCTGAAATTGCTTGTGATACTCATGATTTTACTTCTACTATTCTTGATGAGAGTGGTTCATTAGGTCCTTTTCTAGATGCTACAATTGCTAGAACTATAATGGGAAACACTAAAACTCGTAATGAAGATATTACTACACCTTTTAGTTCACCCAAGTCTATAGAGAGCTATGATATTAATGACGGTTATATTGAAATGACTGATGAATTTATTGAAGAATGTCGAAACACACATGACGCTAGTGCTATTAAGAGTCGTCTTGAGAGACGTACTATTAGACCCAAACTATTTCCTGATGCTAAGTTTGCTACATCTCCCATAAACTTTAAAGATAAGGATTATGATTTCTCTCTTGATTTATATTACATAACTATTGTTGAGGAAGAACCTTTTTGTGGGACTGAAAATGAAAGTGTTGTGGCACATATGACTGAGCTTTCTACCATGAGTCGCTTACTAATGATATTAAGATGCGCACCTACTTTATTGCTAAAATTTTCCCTTTTTCATTGAAAGGAGAAGCTAAAGCTTGGTTTAATAATTTACCTCTTGGAACCATTGATAGCACTGATTGCTTGATTGATACTTCCTTTCAGAAATATTTCCCTCCTAGTGCTCGATATGCCATTTTGCAGGAACTTTTTGATTTTAAACAAGGAAAAGAGGAGAAATTTCCTGAGTCTTGGGCAAGGTTTTGTGCTTTAATTCAAGCACAACCTGTATGTCCAATACCTAAAAATGAGCTTCTTGATATATACTATAATGTACTAACTGATGAATCTAGCATATACCTAGATAGTTATGCTGATTGTGTTTTCAGGAAAAGAACTCCTAAAGAAGCTGAGGAATTAATGGCTAAAATAAGCAAGAATTATGATGATTGAACTACACCTGAGCCAACTACACCTGAACCAATTGTGCCTGGGCCAACCCCAACAACAACACCAAATAAGAGGGGAGTGATTGAACTAAATGATGAAGTGATGAAGGAAGCTAAGAAATGTCTTAAGGAGAAGGGTATTAAATCTGAAGATGTGAAGAATTTACCTCCTATAGAAGAATTATGTAAGCCAATCTCCCACTCATCCACTATTGAGGTACACTCTCTCCAACATTTTGATAAAGGTGATATTCCTTATTCTAAACCTCCTGATCAATGCTTAGAAGAATTTCATATCTTTATTGTTAAGCAAGATAATTTTAATAAGAGAGTGCAAAATTATTTAATGGACAACTCTGGAGCTATTAATGCGTTGAAAGATGTTGTGGAAAGAACCTCCAATGATGTTAAGATGCTTGTTAAACATTTCCAAATGGTTCAAACTCAATTTATCAGCTTACTAAAGTATAAAAAGATTTGCTAGCTAATGCCTCTAAGGAAAAACAAGCTTATGAAATTATAACTAGGAGTGGTGCTTCCACTCAAGATCCTTTATATCCTGAGGGACATCCTAAAATAATTGAGCAGGATTCTCAACAAATTGAAAATAGTGGTACTTCTTCTAAGAGAAAGAAAAAGAAACATAAGAATCTTTTGAACCTGCTATAGTTCCTAATAGTATATCTGTCTCTGATGCTAAAACTGGAAGTGGTAATGATAAAAATGATGCTCCTAATAAGGAAGAAATTGAAGAAGATCCTGAAAGGCACACTAAGAATACTAAGTACACTAAAGAAGATTTTGTTGCTAAAAAACATGGTAGTGAAAGAGAGCCTTGGATACAAAAATCAATGCCTTTTCCCGATAAGAAACACAAGTCAAAGGAAGAAGAACACTATAACAAGTTTTGTGAGTGGATGAAACCTTTGTTTTTGCAAATACCTTTGACTGATGCTATTGAATTGCCTCCTTACTCAAAGTAAATGAAGGATATGGTCTCTAATAAAAGGAAGATTCCAAGGAAATTTCCACTTTGCTTGCTAATTATTCCTTCAATGGTAAGGTTCCAAAGAAACTTGGAGACCCAGGGATTCCAACTATTCCTTGTTCTATTAAAAACAATTAGGTTATAACTGCTTTGTGTGATTTGGGAGCAGGAGTTAGTGTTATGCCTTTTTCTCTCTACAAGAGACTTCAACTGGAAAAATTGGTACCAACTGATATATCTTTGCAAATGGATGATAACTCTACTACTATTCCTGTTGGTATATGTGAGGATTTTCCTGTTCAAGTGGCTCATAACTATTTGATACTAACTGACTTTGTTGTGCTTGAAATGCCTGAAGATGATAATATGTCTATTATTCTTGGGAGACCTTTTCTTATACTGCAGGTGTTATTAATTATAATCAAGGAAAGGCAACTTTTAATGTTAATGACAAAGAGCATACTATTTATTTCCCCAAGAAGGTTGATAAGAGTTATGGCCTAAATTCAATTGAAAATATTGAGGGCATCAAAGTTGGAGAAATATATTGTCCCATACCACAAGAAAATTATGAAACTATTATGATTGAGACTATTGCTATCAAGATTGAGGTAACATAATCATTTAGTGGAATGCAAAGTTTTGTTTTATATAAAATTGTTTTGGTAACAAGACTTGATCAACCTTGTTAACAAAGGGATTTTAATGAACAAAACAATGTTTTCACCATGATTATCCTTGCTCACTTTTATTTTCTCTATCCCAATCTTTGCTCTCCACCTTGTTTATATTTGTTTTGCTAGTTTCTTGCATATTAGATTGTCTTAGTAATTCTGTAGTTTTAGTTTAGATTTGCTTTTGCATCTTTCCAAAATCGTTCTGCAAGAAAATCATTTATCAATCTCTGAAAGTTTCTCAAAAATAAATTTTCTCGAAAAATTCTAGAAAATTCATATTAAATTTTTACGTCAAAAAAGGGGCAGAGAGGCACCTGGAATGACCCAGGGGGCTCACTAGGTAGGCACGCCACCTAGTGGCGTGGCCACACCAGGGGGCGCCTGGCCATGGTGTGGGCCACCCCTGGCCCTCCATTTACTCTCCCTCCTTCCACTTCTTTCTCTCTCTTCCGAGAAAACACCATCCCATTTCTCAAAGCTTGAGTTCTTAATGTTCTTGCTTGCGATTAACCTTGATACCAGGAAAGGATGGTCACTCACGAAGGAACAACTCGACACATACATGGTGGAGCTCTCCCAACAAGAGGAGAATGTTGGAGAGGAAGCCGAAGATAATTCGGTTCAGCCCTCCAACATGGGGGAGTCTTCATACGAGCATCCCACTTATGATTGGGGCGCTTCCTCTTCTTCTTCACGAGGGCCTCACTATGATCATTCTTACGATGATCCACCGGCTTGGAGTTACTACCCGTGTTGGGATTGATCTCCACTTAGGCCAAAATCCTAAGCTTGGGGGGAGGTATACCGACATCACACTCATCTACATATCATGTTCTGTCGGTACTTTGCATATCCTTATTTCACTTTCTTTTTAGTTTTTGTTTATTCTTTCCAAAACACAAAAAGACATAAAATATTTTCGTTGTTTTTCTTTGTTTGTTTCTTTGTCTTTTAGTCTTGGTTTGCTAAGCCCTCTTTTAGATTTGATTTGTTATAAGAAAAATCCAAAAATATTTTGCTTTGTTTGCTTTTTTCCTTTAGCGCTTGTTTTAAAAAACACGAAAACCCAAAAATATTTGTTGTTCTTCTCTGGTTTTGTAAAGTTCGTTGCAGGGTTCGGCGGGCCTTAGTGACTCCCTTGGAGTTTGGTTTTATTTTATTATTCAAGGCAATGATGATTTATGACAACTCGAGGTGTGATAAGAGGCTGGTATGAACTATATTTGTTTTCATTTTTGTACATATACTCATCATTGTGAGCATTCTTAGTATGTTCATGTAGGGTGTATGTTATTTAATGGATGCTTAATAGTTCTTGCTCTCTTATGATTAGTTCCAACTTGCTAATAGTTTGTAGCATGTCATATAAATGTTTGCCTGCATTGTTCTATTCATAACTTGGTATGACACTATGGTATCCTCCTCTGAATGTTTATTTGAATCGACTTGGCACATGCTCACGCATGCATATGACTAAAAAAAGTCACTTAAGCCTCGATGATTTATTTTGCCTCAGAGTTCTTGTGTCACTTTTATGCCATAATTAATTTTGTTTTGTCGCAAGTATGATTATGACAGCTACTGCTCTCTCGATTGTCGCTCCCTTTATATTGCTAGCCTTCACTTGCATTCAGTATGAGCTCCACTTGTGCATCCAACTCCTCAAAACCAAAGTTGTCAAAAAAGTGTCTACCATATCTACCTATTAGCATTATTGCTATTCCGTGCATATTTATTATGCCTTGTTTTCTTCCAAATAAAAATGTTTTCTTGTTATGTGAAAATTAGTTAGTAAATATCTCACGAACTTGATAGCACACTTTATTTTCTTGCACTTAATAAACCTGAAACATTGTGACGATCTATGTAGTTATATGCTTGCAAATTATAAGTTGGGAGTTAGCAAAATCATGTCTTCATGGGGAACGCTTTCAACATGGCACTTATTCTATTTAGTTGATATCATGTTCTTTTGTTTATGGATCCCGGCGGTGTGAAATAAAAGGGGAACTTGTAAGTCCATGGAGTTTGTATATGTGTTAGAGAAACGCCTAGGCGGCTAGCCTAAAGCATGCCTAATCATGGTGGAAACTTATAGTATAACCATAATGAGCATTCTGTGAAGCATCCTCAATAAAAACCTATGCAAATAGCAAATAAAAAGATCGCCGAGATGCTCATTGTCTGTTGCCTTGTCATTTTGATATGGGATAGCTCATGTGTCGTGGGGAAAGGGGTACCCCGTTGGCGGTTCTCTATGATACACATGTACTTACAATGACAAGAACTTGCTTGTGACTAAAGTTGAGTAGCATGAGGTTCGGTGCTTGTATGCAAGGGGCATGAGATTTTCAACTGATGATCTGTCAAGCATATAACTCGTAGTTGACCTCACTTTAACCTTAACCATTTTAAGGATGCTTATGATACGGGCAATGAGAGCTCAAAGCTAATGGGTACCATAATTTCAACATGTGGAAGCCTTTCAAACTTTTCAATCTTTTCCTTCACTTTTATGTCGAGTCACCATTTTTTCTATGAGCACCTTCTCGAGAGCATAGCTGTCATTCTTAGTGTAATGTGCTTGTCCCGGAACATGGTTAACTGTGACATAACTTGTGACATAATTTTTTACTTCTAGTCTTCATTTAAACTTCAGAGGTGCCTTGGCATTTATGTTTTGCTCCACAATCAAAAGCAAGCGAGATAGAACTTTATCATACCTTCTTAGGAGCATTACAATGTTGCAGATGCTTATGTTTCATATTGCTTATTATCATTATTGTGTTGGAATCTCTTCATAGCTTGCATAACTGTTGGGTAGACTTATTTTCATATTCCTTATTATGAATTGCATAAGTATTTAACCATATGCTGAGAATATATACATCTTATGAAGAAAATGTGTTCGTGAAAGTTTCTTTTATCGCACTCAGTTCTCAACTGAGTTGCTTGAGGACAAGAAATAAGCTAAGCTTGCGGGGAGTTGATACGTCCAAAACATAGATACTTTCCCGAACACTTTTGCTATTGTTTCTCCTCTAATTTGTGTGGTTTGGATGTAACTAACACAGACTGACGCTGTTTTCAACAGAATTGCTTTGGTGTCTTGTTTTTGTACCGGAAATCAACTTTCAGGAAAAATCCCAGAAAATATCTCAAAACTCCTATTTACCATAAGACCATGGAGCCAAAAGACGAGACGAAGAAGGTCCACGAGGGGCCCACACCACCTGGTGGCGCGGGCCTGGACAGGCCGCGCCAGGGGGTGGTGTTGCCGCCTCGGGCACCCCCTCGACCTCTCCTTCCGCCTACATAAGACCTCTAACTTAAAAACACAGGGGGGTTCGACGTTTTTCCAGAGAGAGTTCCGTTGCACCGCCACCACCAGAAACCACAATTCCGAACCAGAAACTCCGTTGGCACCCTGCCGGGACGGAGAATTGGAGGAGATCATCGCCATCATCATTACCAACGCATCTCCATCAAACATCCATGATTCTCCCATCCATGAGTGATTAATACCCCATAGTAGGCTATGGGTATGGTAGATATTGGATGAGATGTATCATGTAATTGCATAAGATTGTTAGGACATGATGCCCAGTATCTATTTTTAGTGCCTTTTGACATTATTGCAACTTGTTATGCTTAATGCTTGTCACTAGGGCCCGAGTGCCATGATATCAGATCTGAATACGTTATTGATTCATGATGATATTATTGTTTGTGATCTTACCCGCAAGTTGTATACACATATCATTGTCCGAAATCCGAGGCCCCGAAGTGACAGAAATCGGGATAATCGGAGGGGATGACTGTGATGTGAGGATCACATGTATTCACAGAGTATTAATGCTTTGCTTCGGTACTCTATTAAAAGGAGTACCTTAATTGCCATTAGATTCCCTTGAGGACCCGCTCCAGCGGCCTGGCAGGACAAAAGATGTTGTACAAGTTCTCATTACGAGCACGTATGACTATATATGTAACACATGCATATGATTATTTAGTACTTGGATACTTTATCTTATTTATCTGCAAATGCCCTTGGTCTTGATATTACATGAATAGTCTTGTCCATGCAACGCCCGTCCATCCATCCCTATGTCTACCGTTGTTACTACTGTCTTTATTTTACTACTATTGTTGCTTTTCTATCGCTACTACAAAAATGTTGCTATTGATAAACTATTGCGAGCAAGACGGTTTCCAGGTGCAGCTGAATTGACAACTAAGTTGTTAAGGCTTATAACTATTCTTTGGCTCCCCTTGTGTCGAATCAATAAATTGGGTTTTACTTCCCTCGAAGACTGTTGTGATCTCCTATACTTCTGGGTCATCACAAAGCTGCAGTCATAACACATGACCTGTGACTCTGTGTATCTATAACCTTCCTCCTTGATTGTGCATGAAGCGTAAGTTCATTATGATGCAAGTGATCATCCAAGGCCCGAATGAACCCGACAACGATATTGATGTGTACCTAAGGCCATTAGTTGAAGAACTTTTATAGTTGTGGCACGGACAAAGGTGTATGTGTGTGGGATGAGCACAAACATGAGGAATTTAACCTACGAGCATTGTTGTTCGTAACCCTCAATGATTAGCCTGCTCTTAGTAAAATTTAAGGACAAATAAACAAGGGATACAATGCATGCACACGCTGTTTATATTACACTAAAAGTATTTATTTGGATAAGTGTGAGAAGAATATGTACCTAGGAAATCGTCGTTTTCTTCCGCCCATGCATTCCCTAAGAAAGAAAGGCAAGGATTTCAATGGTGAAGCAGATCACCGGAGTAAGCCTATCTGTCGTATTGGTGATGATGTATTTGATATGGTGAAGGATTTAAAAGTAATCTTTGGAAAGTGTCCTGGCTGACAGTCCATTCCGAAGGACGCTGGTGGACACGCACCTATGTGGAAGAAGAAATCTATATTTTGGGAGCTACCCTATTGAAAAGTCTTAGAGGTACGCTCTGCAATCAACGTGATGCACCTGATGAAGAATATTTGTGTGATACTGCTAGGCTTCTTGGGCATGTATGGAAAGAACAAAGATACACCGGAAGCATGGTAGGACCAACAACATATGAAAGACCGAGATGGCAGGCATCTAGAGCTGTTTCAAGGTACTGCCAGCTACGCTCTTACCAAAAAAGAGAAGGAAATATTTTTTGAATGCCTGAGTAATATCAAGGTCCCCTCTGGCTTCTTATCCAATATAAAGGGCATAATAAATATGACAGAGAAAAAAATTCCAGAACCTGAAGTCTCATGACTGTCACGTGCTTATAACGCAGTTGCTTCCGGTTGCTTTGAGGGGGCTTCTGCCGAAAAATGTTAGAGTACCCATTGTGAAGCTATGTGCGTCCCTCAATGCAATTTATTAGAAGGTAATCGATCCAGATAGTCTACCAGGGTTACAGAAAGATGTGGTCCAGTGTCTTGTCAGCTTTGAGTTGGTGTTCCCACCATTCTTCTTCAACATAATGACGCACCTCCTAGTTCACCTAGTCTAAGAGATTACCATTCTCGGACCTGTATTTCTACATAATATGTTCCTCACATCTCTTAAATTCTAGTCTCCATACAATTATCCTACTTGATTATTATTAGATTGAATTATATTCTCGAACAGTGTGCGACGCAGCCACATGGAACTAATTTATGTGGATATTACGTATGTGAGTTCATTTATGGGTGTATGGAGCAGGGCATATACTTTCTTCAAGTACATAAACAATATATTCAGAATTTATTTTATACCATAGTTTTGTTGAGTTCCATTCATAATGATCAACTTTTTTATATATAGTTGGATGCGATGTGGGATATGCTCCTACCATATGAACGCCTACTAGCAATTCAAGAGGAGTTGTCGGGATTTTTGCTCAGTGAAGTCATAAACACAAAAGGACAGTACAATGTGGATAGACCTTAAAGTATCCATGTAATGTAATGATCTTCGTCTAAATCAAATAGATGAGCTCTAGTCTCGGTCTGCACTCGTATACCAAGTTGTATATATATATATATATGCTTGTATGTAATCGTGAGAGAAATGATATTATATATGCATCAATGTATACAACATGTAGTAGCGTAGAATAATATGTATATGAAAACTTGTTTGAAATGAAAACACAAAATGAAAAATAATTGAACACCAAAAAAGAAAACCCTAAACCCCCATCTCCTGCCGCGGCAGCAGGTTGCCGCAAAACGCTGCTGCATCAGAACAACTATAGTCCTGGTTCGTGTTATGAACCAGGACTAAAGATCCTCCAGCCCAGCGCGCCCAGCGGGGCCACGTGAAGACAATCTAGTCCCGGTTCATAATAGAATCATAATTAAAGGCTTAACCTTTAGTACCGATACGTTAGTCTCGGATTGCAATCCGGGACTAAAGCCCCTTACAAACCGGGACTAGAGGCATGTTTTGTACTAGTGACATGGGATTGTCCATGAGAAGTTGGTGTCTATAACCCATGTTTTCTCATGTATCTTTTGCTCTTCCTATGTAAAACCTCTGAAAATTAGATGTAAGAAGTGCATGATTAATGCTTATTGTGTTATACTTTGTTGTATACATATTCATTGATATGTGTCCAATTGTAGATAACTTGACGTGCATCGGTTAGAACAGGTTTCACTTGTGCCAACATATGTTTGTTCTTTGTACTTACAATTGTTTTATTGAGTTGCCTTTATCTTTATATTCTGTGAGTATCTGCATTTGTGTTAATTATTATTTTACATGCTTCCATAGATTGTTACTTTTAATTAACTTTTTTGGTTGTTTTTCTCTATAATACCATTGCTTATACATTACAACACTCACTTCTGCCATCGCCATGCTCATCAGATGCAGCAATCTCTACCCCATGGCCAGGCAGATCACCCACTGATCTCTGAAACAAACATACAATACAGACCTATCGACTAGGGCTGAGAGCACCCAGATATATAACATGCCAGTTTTGGCTATTCAAAATGACACAATACCACAAGAGAGCAACACTTGGCAATGATCATCAAACGTGGAACATTTGTTTAAATTAAAGACAATGATCTGTGTGCTTAGCTTATCCCTACACTTGAAAAATTAATGAAATACATCTCATAGCGACAACAAGGGCGCGGCGTGCCGCCACGCCAATCCCAACTAGTAGTATATATTGAGTTAAGCATGCCTGTGACATGTATCCTTTTCCATTATTATTAGGTACAAGTAGGTAAGTGAATGATGATATGATGCAGCCCAATACATGGCATTCACCATTGGTCCACATCATGCTTCATCAACCGTGCCCACAAAGGTGAATTCATTCCATATCTCACCTTTTTTTGGTTGTGACGAGAATGGGATCCTACTTGAGACAAGTGCCAATGCTATGACCAGGCCCATGACCATGACGCCAACGTAAGACGACAAGAAGACCCCAGGAACCAAGACCTCCAAGCAAGAGGCATGGAAGAGAAGGAGGAAAATGACTCCCGGAGCCAGGCCCGGCGCCACCGGAATCCACGCCGGAATTCCCGGGAACCAGCCCGGCGGACCGGAGCCTCCGCCCGAACTTCCGGCGCACCAACCGGCGAACCGGCCCTCCCGCTGAAACCACTCTATGTGAGCCCTTCCGGCAGACGACCGAGAAAACCGGTCACCGCCGGAAATGTCGGCGCCAACTCCGGCGGCGCCAGACTTATCGTCGGAAATGCCACCTGTGTGCTGTGAAGGGTTTGGTGCCCAGAATATTCCCTCCCACCTACCCCTTCGCCCCTAGTACTATAAATAGCCCTCTTGTGGCTCAGATCTAGTTGGAGTTGATGATGAATGAAGGCTTGTGCCTAACCCTAGATGGGGCCCCCTCTCTATAGTTAATCTATGAGTTGTATAAGGCCTTGGAGTTCGGTGTTCGTCTCCAAGTCGTCAAGACCCTCCTCAAGTGTTTGGTCTCTCCTCATCAAGGATTCTAGTAGTGCTAGGTCTCTCCCCTTTGGGATTCTACTTGGTTGCTACTCTCTCCTTTGATTTGGATTCTATCATCCGCTTGCCGATCTCTCCTTTGGTTATTCTACCTAACGGTCTCTCGCCGAGGATTCTATTGGATTGGTTATTCGAGCCAATGGGCGCAAATCGAATCGGGTTGTGTTTGCGTGTGTTTGTATCTTTACCTTGCGTTTGTGTTGCGTTCATCGTGTTTATCGGGTTTCCCCTCACTCCCTGCCTCAAATCCGTGAAGATCGGGCCATCCTAGGGTCAATCCCACAAGGGATCCCATATCAAATGGTATCAGCAGCTTTTGGTTGCCATGTATTTGACTTTGTTTACCCATATCCACCATAAATTCGAAAATACCAAAAATATTGCCCAATTTGCTTTTGGATCGATCTCTCGATTTGGTGAGTTTTTCGTGGTTTTGGTCCACAGATCTGTTGCTTTGGGTGTCGATCTACCTTCCTTGCCCTATCCCCCAGCCCAAATTCCACTAATTTTTGACAAATTCCTCAATTTGACTTTTGGAAGTTCGTCACGAACCAATTTCGGCGAGCACCTCGGCGAACCGGTTCTGTCACCGAACATTCCGGCGAGAATTCCGGCGACGCTAAAGCCCCGACCGGAATTCCGGCGCCAGCACCGGTCCGCCGACTGTTTTGCCGAAATACCATCAGGCCCCAAATTTTGACCATTTTCCTTTTTGTGTATTGTTCGTGTTTCGCGTGCGTGTCACAACTAACTTCAAGCTTCCGCAACATCTGTACATATGCACTTTTCGACACCACGACACCCGAACACCTTCCCCAACACCGGTCACAAGTCATCAACAATACCAAAGGTATAACTTGCACCACCCTTGTATAGCCTTTCTTTCTTTGTGTGATACCTAACCTATCGAGAGTAGCTCATTTTGTGTTTGCCGAAGAATTGTGAGCTTGCTCTTGCGAAGTGATAGTGCATAGGCAATAGCAAAATGTGAATCCATAGCATAGAAAGAAAAGAGATATAAAAAAAAGATACCAATACAAAAGAGAGTACAAAGCTTCTAAGCAAGAGTGCAAGTTAGAGAAAGGCAAGCGTGCAAATCTGTTGCTTCTCAATCTTGTTGCAAATGAGCTACGGTCTCTCCTTGTGTTGGCACGGCACCGAGCTTAGTCGTCGTAGGACATTTTGTGCTCATTTTCATAGTCATGCTAACCCAATTTTTCTCCACGCGTGTGTTTTCTCCGTGTTTTTGTAGATCGTATCCTTTTTGCTTTTGATCTTTGGTCCGTTACCACTTTTGACAATAACCTTTTCGTTTGGTTGTTCCATTTGCTATCCACCTTTCTAACCTACCACCATAGTCCTTTGTGTGTGTGTGTCTTGTGTACCCGCCATTCTCTTTGCTCTCGGCAACAACAATCTTTCCAATCTTTGACTCCGGTGAGACAAGGTAGCAATTACCATTCCACCAATCTCACCCTATCTATCAAGTGTGTTTGTGCACCATGTCTAGGGCAAGTGGAGCTAGTGGAGATAGCAATTTCAACAACCAAGATGGCTTTGCCACGCGCCACAACTTATGGGCGCAACGCGAAGAATTCAACAATCAATTTGAGCGACTTGAGCACCGTCTTGATGATACTTTTCAAGAAATTGAGTACCGTGAGCGGCAACGTCAAGAGGAGCATCATGCTCAATTCCAAGCTATTCACCAAGCTATTGCCAACCTTGGCAACCGACACGGTCATTGCTCAAGCTCGTCACGTTCCTCCCGCATGCACTCCTCAAGTCGACATGGCGAGTCTTCAAGGTCACACCCCCGACGCGGAGAACCTGACCACCATAATGGGGACCAACAAGCTCGTCATCGTCGCCCTCAAGCGGTGGACCCAAATGCTCCTCAACCTCAACAACAACGACAAGAGATGATCCACCACCACAACAAGCAATCATCAACGTGCACCAACCTCGGGAACTCCATGATGAAGTGAACCACAATGATAGGCATCGTCATCCTCCTCATAACCACCATGAGCAACTTCAGCAAAATCAAGAACCGGCATGGGATACAAGTGATGATGATGAGGATGCACGCCAAGCTTGACGCAACAACCGGCATGCACAACACCACCACCGACACCGTCAAGCTATGAATGTCAATGATGCCGACCAACGGCGAAGAAGAGACTTTGAGCATCATCAAGATCATCCACCACAACAACCTCAAGGCAATCAAGAGCCTCCTCCTCTGCCTCCACGTCCTCCTAGTGACGCAAGTATGCACCAAGAACGTCGCAACAACCACCATGAGCATGATGATGGCAAGTTTAGGAAGCTCAAGTTCGTTATGCCCAAGTTCAAAGGAGAAGAAAATGTCGATGCATATCTTGAATGGGAGCTCAAAGTTGACAAGATCTTCCTTGTCCACAACTTTTCCAAAGAGAAGAAAGTGGCAATGGCATCTCTTGAGTTTGAGGATTACGCCAATGTTTGTTGGAAGACTACCAAAGCAACCGTGAGAAGCAATAATAACCACCGGCCACCACTTGGACCGAGATGAAGAATGTGATGTATGCAAGATTTGTCCCCGAGCATTATCGCCAAGACCTCTTCGACAAGATACAAAACTTGAAGCAAGGCACAAAGACAATTGAAGAGTTCTATAATGAGATGTAGATGACTATGATGAGAGCCAATGTGAAGGAGCTCGAAGAGCAAACAATAGCACGGTTCCTCAACGGTTTGAGCCTCCCAATACGCAAAATAGTCGATTTCCAACCTTACAAGACTCTCGTGAACCTTCTTCACCAAGAAACCAAGGCCGAGTGCCACTTGCAAAAGGAACATGCTTATGATAAGCAAAGGGCGTACTTTGCTTCAATCAACTCGAATACCCCCTCCAAGCCAACAAACCAAGCAACAAGCTCCTCCAAGCAATCCAAGACACCTATGGCATCCTCCTCCAACACAACAACGGAAAGTCAAGTAGTTTGCTACAAGTGTGGAGGAAAGGGCCACACGTCTTATGAGTGCATCAACACAAGAGTCATGCTAACGGATGAGAACGACGCAACATACTCCGTGAGCAAAGATGAATTTGAAGCTTTGACTCAAGCCGCTATCACAAAGGATGCTGCAATGCAAGATGAGGACACGCTTCTATGTGAACATGATCCAAGCCCCTCACTTGTCATTGCCCAAGTCTTGACGACCAACTCCATCCCTAGAGAGGACCAACGCCTCAACATCTTCCAAACCCGAGCCGGAATTGATGGCAAGTCTATAAAAGTTATCATTGATGGAGGAAGTTGTCACAACCTTGCGAGCATCGATCTTTGTGAGAAACTCAAGTTACCATACATGGAGCACCCTCGTTCCTATCATGTCAAGTGGCTTGATGACAATGGTACCATTCAAATCAAACACAAGGTCCACGTCTCCTTCAAGATTGGTCCATATCAAGACACCGTCGAGTGTGATGTCGTGCCTATGACCGTGTGTCACATGCTCCTTGGAAGACCATGGCAATACGACAAGGGCACACTACATGATGGTACCTCCAACCAATACTCCTTTAAGTGGAATGACAAGACGTTGGTGCTACAACCTATGACGCCAAGCCAAATTATCACTTCCAACATGACGTCGCTGCCCAAGATAAAACAAGCTAAGGACCCTTGTGAGATGAGTGGTGAGAGAGTGATCCACCAACACGTGAGTGAGTGCTACAAGACTCAAATGAGTGGAAAAATCATGAGTGCCACGTCACATGCCACCACACGTGAGAAGGGTGATTTGAGTGTGACCAATACTAACAATCCATCATACAACTCTTTCTCCTTGATGTCGGTTTTGCAGGATACACAACCTCACCTACCACCTACAAGGAACACGCTACAAGATCTCCAACCACATCTTGATGACAAGCTCAACTTCAAGATCTTCAACCAATTTGAACAAGGCTACGACACCGGAGATCCAACAACTTACGTGCTCAAGACCATGTGCACACCTCTAACACCGGAGATCCCTATATGATGATGGAACTTCATCGAGGATGACTCGTTTTGAAGCGGCGGGAGATGATGCAGCCCAATACATGGCATTCACCATTGGTCCACATCATGCTTCATCAACCGTGCCCATAAAGGTGAATTCATTCCATATCTCACCCTCTTTTGGTTGTGACGAGAATGGGATCCTACTTGAGACAAGTGCCAATGCTATGACCAGGCCCATGACCATGACGCCAACGGAAGACGACAAGAAGACCCCAAGAACCAAGACCCCCAAGCAAGAGGCATGGAAGAGAAGGAGGAAAAGGACTCCCAGCGCCAGGCCCGGCGCCACCGGAATCAACGCCGGAATTCCCGGCAACCAGCCCGGCGGACCGGAGCCTCCGCCGGAACTTCCGGCGCACCAACCGGCGAACCGGCCCTCCCGCCGAAACCACTCTATGTGAGCCCTTCCGGCAAACGACCGAGAAAACCGGTCGCCGCCGGAAATGTCGGCGCCAACTCCGGCGGCGCCGGACTTATCGCCAGAAATTCCGGCCTGTGTGCTGTGAAGGATTTGATGCCCAGAATATTCCCTCCCACCTACCCCTTCGCCCCTAGTACTATAAATAGCCCTCTTGTGGCTCAGATCTAGTTGGAGTTGATGATGAATGAAGGCTTGTGCCTAACCCTAGATGGGGACCCCTCTCTATAGTTAATATATGATTTGTACAAGGCCTTAGAGTTCGGTGTTCGTCTCCAAGTCGTGAAGACCCTCCTCAAGTGTTTGGTCTCTCCTCATCAAGGATTCTAGTAGTGCTAGGTCTCTCCCCTTTGGGATTCTACTAGGTTGATACTCTCTCCTTTGATTTGGATTCTATCATCCGCTTGCTGATCTCTCCTTTGGTGATTCTACCTAACGGTCTCTCGCCGAGGATTCTATTGGATTGGTTATTCGAGCCAACGGGAGCAAATCGAATCGGGTTGCGTTTGCGTGTGTTTGTATCTTTACCTTGCGTTTGTGTTGCGTTCATCGTGTTCATCGGGTTTCCCCTCACTCCCCGCCTCAGATCCATGAAGATCGAGCCACCCTAGGGTCAATCCCACAAGGGATACCATATCATGATACCACCAATAATAAGATTCTTCAGTTGAATATATAACGGGACTCACAGTATGTATGTGACAGTTACTTCTTGATTTAAAATAGTGTAGTCATTTTGATTGTTGGTAGGGAAATATGTACACCATTAGGAGACTCCTGCCACCTGTGGTACCTAGCTACGAGTAATGAACCAAATTCTCCAAATTTTAAGGTTAGCGTATATACAAGCAAAAATATCTAAATTATGTGTATTAGTAACCAAGATTAATATTAACTATAGTGTAACCACTTACAACGGTTGTGGTTGTAATTGTTACAATTTTTTGTTAAATGCATCACCGCTACAACCATGATGGTAACTTATAAACTTGTAGTTTCCTAAGTACACTAGTAAATGTTACTAAATAGTGTGTCAACTACACAATCACCTTGGTATTAAGTAATACCAACCACCTTATATTTGCAATTGCCACATGACCTGATAATTTTATAAAAAATGGCATTGTAAGTACACGACTACTCAGGGTATTGGCAAGGCTATATGGTGGTAATGTTTTCAAAACATCGTGGCAAAACAGTTAACAAGTTCATATCCAAACTAATAAATATATTACAATGCTAATACATAACATCATATAGGGTGGGGGTGAAACTGACATCAGAAACATACATTGGACCAATGACTATAACCATGTCACTAATGGTGGTGGCACATCGACAATGGAGGAAAGCCCGTTTGCAAGGAAGTGCTTCGAGGATGTGTCAATTTAGTACTTAGTGTCCAGATATTGGAAACACATGATTGCTCTGTCTCTCTATCTAACCAAGACTCTGACACAAAAACCTAAGATCATTGAATTTAAGCTTCGTGAAAGTACGAGTTATTATATCTAATTAGAATGTGTTAGAGTAAACAATATCCACATTTTTAACATTAGAGCCAAATAGGCATACCATTGAATTTTTGTATGCCAAATGAGTTGTGGCCGTCCTAGATGATACGTTGATTGTGAGAAGTTTAAGAACGGTTAATATACCCACCAACCATCCCTTCTCAGCGCATTGTCCACAGTTATAAAGGTCGATGTGTGTCAATGCGTACTTGCAGTAGATGACAATATTGGAGTAAAATTCCTCAAAAATAAAATACTGGACAGTGTGTGTGCGTCACTTCTGAAATGGGAAGATGAGGCATGCGGAATTACATTGTGTGTGCAAGATCGAGACCAAGGCAAGGCACTTGTTGCAGTATCTTAGGTGCTCGACACCATGGCACAAGGTATGGCTGCTAGTTGAGGAGCCAGGCCAGCCGCTGAGCATATTCACCTAGTGCAACCGCACAGGGTCCCCAAAATTTTGTGATACTCACTAGCGTCTAGAATGGCAGGACCAGCCCTGTGAGGATCCTAACTAGCTGCCTTGGTAAATGACAAGAAAAAAGTACCGTTTGTTCAATCTTAGCGAGGTAGAAGAAAAGCAGGGAGATGCATGTGGTAGCCAGATTCCCTGGCGGAGAGGGCAGCATCACGAATGGGATGTGTATCATAGGTATTTTGTTCTATCAAAACGCGTAATGAGCAAACGTGCCCAGGATCTTCGGCATGAGATTACCCACGCGTCTCCTGATTTCATAGGAGTGAAGAGGGTAGTTCTGTGCAACGATAAAAATCATCACAAGCTACAAGGTCGGTCCTGAGATTTCTGAGGCCGGAGGGGGCCTTTAATACAAATGATAAAACAAAGATGATATTTGAAATGTATGAAAAAATGTTGGCATCAAATATACATTGGACTCATACCTCTAGGAATGTCTCCCCTTGACCTCTCGCCTCTTGGAATGTCGATGATAAGTCGTCCTGAGCTTATGCCTAGGGAAATGCTGAACAGCGCCAAACACGCGCCATGGAGAATTGGACTCATACCTAATTAACCATGACCTTGCAATTCTTGTTTTTTCTCCGAGTTGCTGTCAGAACAAAAATTCTGTTTTTTTATGGTTTGGAGCAGGTCTTGACATCTTTGATGGACTGTCACTTGCCGCCACCCTCCTGATGGGGATTGTGTTGCACCGCGTTGGCCCTATCAGGTCTGACGCGCTACGCCCTGCATTTGCTTATCACACTAGGTTAATTGTAAAACCAATGGGAATGAATAGAGCAATCGGGGTGACCAAATACTGTAGAAATCTTTTTTTAGGGGACCAAACATAAAATGCGTCTCATCTCCTAGCATACCCTCTGGACCGGCCTTGTGTCCATGCTCAGTGGAACTCTGTACTTGCCATGATAATGCCTAATGGGCTGGCCTTCTATTTCTATTAATCGAGGGATCAGATCAACATACAAGCTGTACAAAAGATTAGGATCAATCTACAGAAAAATCCAGCAATCAAATAGGGATTGGCTAGTGATACTAACTACTCTACATATACGGTAGTTAGTCTAACATTCCTCCTCAATCTCATCTAACGAGAACTAAGTTGAAATTGGAATTCAAACGCTCAAGAATGAGATTTGTAGAAGGATTGGTAAACGCGTCTGCTACCTAATCTTTAGACGAGACGAACATCAAGAGCACCCTGTGCTACCTTTTCTCTAACGTAGATGTGCTTAGTTCGAGCGTGGAACACCAGGTTTGTAGTTAGGTAGGTAGCACCGAGGTTATCGCACCAAAGCACCGGAGTGCGTGGCCATGGAACATGAATTTCTCGAAGAAGCGGCTGCATCTAGATGACCGCTGCCATGTGATTGTCCAATGCCTTGTATTCAACTTCTGTCCGACCAGAAAGATATCCTACCTGGCCACCTCCCGCAGAAGATGATCTAGCGGTCGCCTTCAACGTGTCCGATGATATTTTGCAACGGTGATTTTCCTTGTTTTTCTATTTTATTTTTTATCAGTGTTCTAGTTATTCAATTCAATTTGAGTCTGTTTTTGTAGAACGATAGAGAGGAGATTGGCAGAATTTGATGAATTTATTATTGAGCCTTATGAGAGAGTATATATAGACATGTAGGGGATCATCTTGGCATACAAGTCAAGTTATGATAGAGTTCTAATTATCCTAAACTACCATAACAACCGTGTCCAATACTCTAACATCCCCCCATAGTCGTAGCGGTAACGTCGTGAACAACTGAAACGTCGCAGATTGTTAGACTGAAGATAAACCGAAGTAGCATCCAGTAGGCTGACACCCCCACGCAGTCCGAGCGAGAACATCATAGATGGTGTCGTGTCGCGGTATCTTGGATTGTAGAGGAAGCTGGTGAGATGCTCAAGAAAGGTGATAGCCCTTGTGCCGATATCGAGGGAGCCGAGAGCGTGAGGCGGTGCCGAGGTCGGGGTAGCCGTTGCAAGGGGTCGCCATGGCCGATGTCGTGGTCGGGGATGCCGGTGTCGAGGTAGCCGCACATGAAACCGCAGGCGCGAAGAGGGCGTCGTGGTGATGATGACGGAGATGCGTCGAGGGTCCACGACATCTTGCTGAGGGTGCATGGAGGCTTGCCGAGGGTCCACGGAGACTTGACAAGGGTCGATGCAGTCTAAGCCGTCGAGGATGAGGTGCAACCATAGTTTTGCCAGAACTAGGCACATGTCCGGGATGAACGCACACTCCGGTTGTGCCAGAACCGAGTATGCAAGAAGAACTCATTGGTGATGTGGTCGAGGTAGTCGTAGAGGACGGTGCCGATGCCGAAGAAGATCATGTCAAAGCCGATGAAGACGAGGCACTGATCCGAGCTTGCCAGACTCGGGAACGCATCGGGGACGAAGGCATGTACCTATGTTGCCAGTATGGGGCGTGCGAGGGAAGGGACCATCATGAACTTGTGCGCCAGTGTCATAAGGTACGAGATGACGATGGAGACGAGGTCGTTGTGGACGAAGATGTAGAAGTCGGTGAAACCAGTCGTGACCCGAAGTGGTCATGCCGGCGCCTAGAGAGGGGATGGGGTAGTCGGTGGTACTTACGATAGCGAGAAGTCGCCCTAAAGGTTACCTTGTGAAGCGTGGCAGCGGTGCTCGAAGTAGGTGAGGAAGAACCCGACGGCGTTATGAAGACTGTGCAAACGGCAGTGATCCGCGCCGTAGGAGAAGTCACGATGGAAACCGAGGACGTCATTGCGCGGGGATGACAAAGTAGACTGTGTGAAGCGATTCTATGGCCCGGGGGGGAGGCATAGCTACAGGTGCAGCGGCTGGGAGACCGCCAGAAACGACAGCGGCTCTAGGGTAGGATCGAATTTAGGGTTGATACCATGTGGAACGATAGAGAGGGGATTGGCGGAATATGATGGATTTATTATTTAGCCTCATGGACGAGTATATATAGTAGTACAGGGAATCATCTTGGCGTACAAGTAAAGTTAGGCTAGAGTCCTAACTATCATAAACTACCATAACAACCGTGTTAGTATAATACTTTAACAGTTTCCTATCCATCGTTGATGTATGTATTGTCGATGATGACAAGTTTTTGCAAAGTATGAATGTCCTTCCCTCGAGTTTGTCTCTCAAGAAACCCCATCACAAGAATATGAAATAAATTAAATGCGGATAATCTTGATTTGGATGATGAGAGCTTCTTGGATGCAAATCCGAGGGGAAGAATTCAAACTACACCACGGCGGAAGACAAGTTGATTTGCTTGGCCTGGAAGATGATGGAGCTAGATCCGGCCATGGGCGCTAGGCAACCAAAGGACGCCTATTGGAGGCAGAGAAAGGAGTACTTCTATACATAAGAGTGACAATGAATGAACAAGGTGTTGGATTTCTTATAGGTGTTGGATTTATTTTTGTCAACTTATAGGTGTTGGATTTATGTTGTTTGGTTCGGGAAACATTTGTGTGTTTGTTAATTCGCCTCAATACTGTGATGTCAACCAAAGTTGTACATAGCAATATCTTATTATAGAACTGTCTTTCTATTACGGTTATCAATTAATAGGGTGGCCTACGAAATGGTTCTTATAGATGCAAGGACCTTGTATGGTGGATCTTGACCTGACCGGCCGTGGAGACGAGGGGTCGAGGCCAATTGGCGTGTGGCGTGGTGTTGATGAGATTCTCCTGGCCAGCTGCGAAGGTGAGGGGGAGTTGAGAGGCGTGTCATTCCTTGCATCTTCAATAAGGGGGTGTTGGTGGCACTGTGGTGCCCCAGAGTTTGCGACATCCTACTGTCATCTTGTAGATCTCAAAGTTGTGATTTGTGGAGTATCCAAACGGATGCGAGTGGCGTCATAGGTACCCTTCGTTGGAGAGGCCTCTCCATACTTTGGTGTTGTGCGGGCACTGGAGTCTCTTCTTCCCCGTGGCGAGAGAGACCAACAAGAAGATATTCCTAGATTTCGGTGCGGGATCCAGGACCAGTGTCGCCCCAAGTGGCTTGTTCCCAAGCGGCGGCGCGGGTTCCCAGGTCAGGAGGTCTCTGGGATCCGGTGGAAAATATCATGGACATGATCGTGTTTTCAGTTATTTTTTCTCGGGATCTTTTATGTACAATTTGTAGCCTTGTCTGCTAATCCCCTATCCCTTCGAGGATTGTTTGAAATTTTGTTACCATCGCTTGGTTAATGCAGCTGCTCTGGCCTTCGAGCCCTTTTGTGTTCAAAAGAATAGGGACAGCTCATGGCCCAAGGAGGTCTCAACGAATGAACAAAAGATTGAGAGGAAGAAAACGATACACAGTGTCTGATGTCGATCTGACGAATTACCTCAACAGAATATATTGGGCTCGTAATATTATTTTTCAAGAGTATATAGTAACAACAAGGGCAGTGACTCTAGTTGAACATCATGATGAGAGGAAAGGCCAGCGCGAATAGGTTGGATCGTGCCGCTGTACGCGCTGGTTAGATAGACCAGACATGAAAGAAATACACGTAACCCCCATAACTTTCAGAAAAGGGACAGAGAACCCCCTCAAGTTAAAACTAGGGTACATAATTCCCACAACTTTACAAAACCAGACAAATAACCCCCTCACCTCGGTTTAGGTTGTTTTGCGTGGTGGTTTTGCTGACATGGTGGTTATTCCAGGGTGCCACGCTGGATGGACCAATGCGCTAGGCATGCACTGATTGCACGGAGCTTATCGCCCTGCTCCATCTAGCTAGTCACGCGTGATCCGCCCTTGTCGGCGTCGTCTCCATACGGGCGCGCCTCGCCGGCCATGGGTTCTGGAGCCGCTCGATTCGGACCAAGTTCAGGCTGCGGCGTCAGTTTGGTTTAGGGTGCATGTCGTTCGCAATGTACTGGGTTAACGTTCGCCATGAAGGCCGAGCAGCATGGTGATGAGGCGCGCGAGCAGCGCCGGAAGTAGAGCATAAAGCAAGCAGGCACCAGTAGCACGTCAAGTGCGCAGGCAGCACGAGCAGGCTAGCAGGCATGTGGATGAATGTGCTTGGCCAATGGCCAGCTAGCTGCATGCATGCGCGCCGGGTGACCGGCATGGCGGCATGTTCCGCTGCTGGCCCCAGCTAGAGAGCTAGGCTTGCGCGCGCGAGCAGACGACTCGATCTTCTGGGTTCCAAGCGGTGCTGCATCCCAAGTAGAGGCGCTGGACATTCAATCTTGTGCGCCGTCACCACCACGGAGGTCCTCCGTCTCGTGTGCTGAACCATGCCCCGAGACGTACATGGGGAGAGGCCGGAGAGGAGTGCGACCACGGCGAGACATGGAGTCGCGCGAGGATGCACACGGGCAGCGCTGTTTCAGTCCGGAGCTGACCGTGCCCTGCGACAGGGAGATGGAGACGATGCTGGCAGGGCGGATCACACGTGACTAGCGAGATGGAGCAAGGCGATCGGTTCCGTGCATGCCTAGCATCGACCCATGCAGCGTGGCACCCTTGAATAGCTGCAACTTCGCCATGTCAGCAAAACCACCACGCAAAACAGCCTAAACCGAGGTGAGGGGGTTATTTGTCCGGTTTTGCAAAGTTGTGGGGATTATGTATGTACCCCAGTTTCAACTTAAGGGGTTTCTTTGTCCCTTTTTTAAAAGTTATGGGAGTTATGTATACTTCTTTCACCGGACATTGATCCAAATTTCTTCAGGGGCCGATCCATCCAAACCAAATCGGAAGGTTTGCGTTGTCGATTTCGATCGGCCCGATGGAGATGCCTTAACTACACGCAGAGGGAGTCCACGGAAATAAGACATGGTGACGAGGAAATCTTCTATTGGAACCGTTTTCAGGATTCAACTAGAAATAAACTGGCTAGGTCGAAGTAATCCCTATCCTCTGCTTTTTCTCCGTTACCGCATCCGGGCGAGAAGATGCAACCTGGACCCATTCTCAACGTTGCAGTCGGCGAGCGTGCGGCCGTTGGCGAGGTGCTGGCCATGGAAGATGAGGCGCTGCTGCTCCGGCGGGATCCCCTCCTTTCCCTGAGTCTTCTCCTTCATGCTCTCAATCGTGTCACTGCCCTCCACATCTAGGCTGAAGGTGGTGTCACGGTACACTAGTGCAGAATGGCCCATTGGTCCCGGTTGGTAAGGGGATTTAGTCCCGGTTACCCAACCGGGACGGGGCAATCGGGACTAAAGCCCGAACCTTTAGTCCCGGTTGCCCCACCAACCGGGAAAAAAGATCATACATGTGGCCGCTGCTCCGTGCGAGGGGGGAGGAGCAACCGTCCCGGTTCGTAATACGAACCGGGACAAATAACCTTCTGTCGCGGCAGAGAATTCATTTTGGCAACTTTTGTTGCCGCGACAGCATTTTGGCTGCTTTTTGTGCCGCGACAGAGAATTCATTTATGTTATTTTTTTATTTAGTGTTTTGCACTCATCAATGAAGGAATCATTATATTACACAAGATCATCATGACAATATTATATTCGATACACGGATCGAGTTCATGCACTCGTTTACAAAAGTTGCTCTTTGTACAATTCCTATTGTCTATATATAGCCGAATAGTATTCCCCTTTTGGGTTTACGACTTCTGCATCCAAGAATCCCGCCAATTCCTTCTGAATTGCTCGTACGCAATCCTTTGGCAGAAGACCGTCCCGTAGACGTTCGATCTGATTTAAAAAAGGAGTCAGCCTATATGAATGAAACTAAACACAATTTGATTGTAATTAAAAATTATAGAAATTGTTTACGTACGTGGAGTTGCTCTAAATTTCTGGCCTTCTCATCGCACGTCTGCCGGATGAACTCGCAAACATAGTATCCACATAGATTGTTACCTGGTCCCTGCGTCAGGCACTTTACGAGAACATAGTTTAATCAAAATAATAATCAAGCATGATAATAACTGTATCAAAACTAGAATCAAACAAATGCGCGGATATAGCTAGTGATGCTTACATCTAGTGCTTAAAATGTAAGCTCCGCTTTCCAAACACCCCTAGCCTTGTTGGTGAACCGTTTCCAAGCGCTGCCCGGCGAAGAAAACGAATAAAATAAGTTATTAATTACTTGATATCATAAAATTCACGAACGTTGCCGATATAGTGTCGTAATGATTAGAATTACCGCTGGAGAAGCATCTGCATGTCCTTCCACTGCTCAAGGGGTTTATGTTTCGAGTCTATGACTAGTACACGCCCTTTGTCAAGTTGAATGATTAACAGAATATAGTGGAACCTGCAAATGCATAACTAATTAATTATATACTTAACATCGAGTAAGCGAAATAGAAAGTGTATACAAGACAATAACACTCATTCGAAGTTGTAAGGAAAAAGTATTTCCCTTTTGGTTTCTTGAAACCTTAACGCGTTTACTATATTATCCTCCGTATCCTGGAGGCTTGTTTTGAGATTAGATTCATGAACCCAATATGAGTCAATGAAGCCAATGTCATAAATTTCTCCTCTGCTGCATTCGAGAATCTTCATTCTGCATATTACAATATGATTATATACATGCAATAAACAAGGTGAGATAACTGGAGACTAAATTAATTACAGAATTATTACTTACAGACAATAGGCATTGGTGATCGATTTGTCCAAGGCGTCTTGATTGAATAATTGAAATAGTTCATCAAATTCAATGGATATCATGTCATCCTTTTCTTTTTCATGATGCTTTTTTGTAACCCTCAGCACTATCCAGTTAGCCCCGGCCTTTGTGGCATGCATGTACCAGTTATGCAATCTTCGCATTTTTGTTGGAATATTATTTACCTCCTCGGGTTTGACGAGAGGTTTGCCGTACTGGTATTTGTATACTACTTCACTCACGGGGAAGTACTCTAACTGGGATAAGTACTGGGCAATACTCATACCTTGAGCAGCGGCAGCTTCTCCGTATTCTGCAACTACCTCTGGATCATACTGCTCTTCGGCCCCATATTTGCTCGACCCCACATTGGTATGGGAAATCACCTTGAGAAGGGCGCAAGACTGTTTTGCTTGTTCTCCGAGCTGGGCAACAGATTTCTCGCTTGCATCAGTACTGCTCTTCGAGGCATGTTGTGCCGCATGTGACTTGAGAATAGAGCGCTCATAGTCTGATGACAACTTTGGCTCGGGTTGATGAAGAGTCTTTAGCATTTTCAACACTCTGCCTTTTTCTTCTTTGGTCGTGGGGAACTCTGGCTCTTTCGGCCACCTCAGCTTAGCAAAAAACACTATCGTTTCCGCATCAACGATCGCTGTAGTCTCCTCTTCAGTACAGTCATAAGCTCTCTTGGGAGGAACCTTTGGTACTTTTGGAAGAGGCTCTTGTTTATGTTTCGGCGATCGCTTACCACGACGCAGAGTAGCGATACGCTTACGCTTTTTATCCTGAGGCACCGGCGATGGCTCCCGCGGCGATGGCTGCGTCGGAGATTGGTGAGGCGACGGAGCCGGGTGAGGCGACGAAGACGGCTACCGCAGCGGCGACGACCTCGCTGGAGACGGGTGAGGCGACGGCGAAGATGGCCTTGGCGTGTGATTTCGAAGCACGATACATTCCTTTGGCCATAGAATGGTCCATATTTTCTGCATAGGTGGAAAAACGGATAAGTCAAAGCGGCTAAGGGAGAATGTTAGGTACGGTGTTGAGAGATATAAACCCTAATACGGAGAAACCCTAATATATACATACACAATAATAAAAATGAATTTACAATATCATAAACCCTAATTCAGAGAAACCGTCGGGCTCGGATCCTATTGCGAAGAATCAATACCAGAAATAAAGGTTGCAATCAAGCAACCCTCGGGTTCAGGATGCCCTGGCGAGGACACACCGGCTAACCCTAGGCGCAACATCGATTCAACTGGGGTCTATGACAACTAATATCATGGCTAAGCATCTACAATACGATGGCTATCAAGAAATCTTCGATCTTCGAGGGTGTTGACCTCGGTCTTTGATCTCGATCTCGTATTCTACCACGAAGAACCGAACACCGGAAAGAGAGGGGAACAATCAACACATGGCATCGATGCAATGATCAAACAAGGATGATGATATGACAAGTTAATTTGTATTCAAAAGTAACCCTGAGACATGCTCGGCAATTTAAACGGGGTTCCGAGGGGTGAAAACCCTAACTCGGCGAAACTCCGGAGTATATGAGAGGGGTTGATTTTGTTCTCTAATTAAACTTTTCTTGAAAGTTGTTGAACAATGCATGATTATAGGTTAAATAATTAGATCTCATTTTTCTAAACATTTTGATATATTATTTGTATTTTTCTGAGATATAAATAATTAATTATTGAATTTACAATATTATATCAATTTCAGGATTTAATTAAACCATTTATGAATTTAAACAAAACAGAAAACATTTTACACCGAGGCCACTGCTAGCCACAGTGGCTGACAGATGGGCCTGTGGCCACCTCAGCCTCCACGCAAGCAGGTGGGACCTGGACCAGGGCTTTGACGGGTGGACCTGGACCAGGCCACTGCTAACCTGCACCGCAGAGGCACCTAGCCTCTGAGGCTTGCAGGTGGGACCGGGGCCACGCGAGCACCACGCCACCATGACGGGCGGCGCAGCATACGGTGGTCGACGGCGACCCTGGGAAGCGCGCGGGACTGCGGGGCTGTGCGCGTTCGAACCAGCGTAGCACGGCGAACGATATAGAGGCAGCGCCGCTCCTATTTGGTAGCCGGAGCTACGTCTACGGCGAGGTCTGGCAGTGGCCGACGGCGGCGCTCGAGGCTAGAGCAAACAAGAGAGGGAGGAAAGGAAAGGAAGGAACCTAGAGGACCGGTGGCTCACCCTAAGCGCGGTGGTGGGGTCGGGGAAGCACGGCGAGGTCGGAATCGGGCTGATGGACTGTGGCGATCCTTGTCGGGGTTGGGGAAGAAAGCGTCGAGGGGGCCGGGGCGTGCTCAAGCCCTCTGCTTGCGCGGACGGAGGCGATCGTGTGGCGGCGGCGAGCTCGGGCAGCCTGCCAGCGTCGTCGGGGTTTCCTGTGCGCGCGTCGGTGAGAAGCAGAGAAGTGAGATGGGGAAGAAGAAGAGGAGGCGCGTCAGTTAAAAACAAAGGGCCTTTTGTCCCGGTTGGTGGCTCCAGCCGGGACTAAAGGGTCATACATCCCAATTGGAGCCACCAACCGGGACGTATAGTCCACTTTTTTTATCAGCGCAAGGGGCGCGCGGAGGGCTCTTTAGTCCCGGTTGGAGCCGCTCTTTAGTCCCGGTTGGTGGCTCCAACCGGGACATATGACCCTGTTTTCAAATTTTTTCAAGAATTTTCTTTCTGTTCCCGCCTTATTTTTTATTTGGGGTTTAAATTTGTAATGTTTTTAAAATGATAATTACTTTGGAATTTAGAAAAACTTTAGACATAAAAAGTGTTTGAATTTGAATAACTAATTCAAAACCATTTTCTGTTTTTAAAAATAATTAATGTAACCATTTAGACTATGAACCATTTAAAATTAAAAATGAATTAACTTATATTTTTTGAATATTAATTTGGAATTTAGAAAAACTTTAAACATAAAAAGTTTTTGCATTTCAATAAATAATTCAAAACCATTTTTTGTTTTTAAAAAAAATTAATGTAACCATTTAAAATTAAAAATGAATTAACTTATATTTTTTGAATATTAATTTGGAATTTAGAAAAACTTTAAACAGAAAAAGTGTTTGGATTTGAATAAATAATTCAAAACCATTTTCTGTTTTAAAAAATAATTAATGTAACCATTTAAAATATGAACCATTTACAATTAAAAATGAATTAACTTATATTTTTTTAATATTAATTTGGAATTTAGAAAAACTTTAAACATAAAAAGTGTTTGGATTTGAATAAATAATTCAAAACCATTTTCTGTTTTAAAAAATAATTAATGTAACCATTTAAAATATGAACCATTTACAATTAAAAATGAATTAACTTATATTTTTTAAATATTAATTTGGAATTTAGAAAAACTTTAAACATAAAAAGTGTTTGGATTTGAAAAAATAATTCAAAACCATTTTCTGTTGTAAAAAATAATTAATGTAACCATTTAAAATATGAACCATTTACAATTAAAAATGAATTAACTTATATTTTTTAATATTAATTTGGAATTTAGAAAAACTTTAAACATAAAAAGTGTTTGGATTTGAAAAAATAATTCAAAACCATTTTCTGTTTTTAATTTGGATTTGAATTAACATATATTTTTTATATATTAATGGGCAGAAAAAAGGACGGGAAATAATGGGCGGAAAGAAAATTTTATTAGGATAGAACTAGAATTAAAGTACATAACGCAACTAACACAAAGTTACATAGAAGAACTGAAAGTTAATATACATGGCCAGATTAAGCCATAATCGGCCGAACTTGTTTTGCAATGTTGGAGTGATTCATTCATGCTCCTGCCTACACCTGTAATACTCGCCATTGTAGTCGTCGTACTCGCCGCGGCCGTCGTCGCTGTCGTCATCGGGGTCGCCGTAGTTGAACCTTGAAGGCTGAGTACGAGTGGGCTGGACTTGAGGGTAGCACAGGCGGGGGCTAGAGTCGGCGGCCGTGTCGTAGGCCATGACGCTCTAGAGATTCCGGCCGCGCCACCACAGCCGACGGCCGGCCTCGTTGAAGTTTGGAGGAGGTGTGCCGTCCTCCTCGTGCCTGGCGAGCGCCCTCTCACGCCGATCCACAAAGAAGGCTTCCCAAGTCGGGAAATAGTCGGGATGCCATCTGGGATTCCTCCGCTGCTCCGGCATGAGCTCGAAGTAGTAGTGGTTCGTGATGGTCATCCGACGCGCCACACCTAGAGGGACAGGAGGAACCAGCACGCCTCCGGCACTCAACATCCAGCCGACGGGGACACAGTAGCCCTGCGGGCAGGGGTAGTTTGAGGCGCAAAGCGCCTCCGCCTCCCCGGGAGTTAGTGCTACGGTGGAAGTCATGGGAAAGGGTGATGAGGTTGCAGATATGAGTCTAGAGATGTGCAATGACAATGGAGGCCAACCCTACATATATATATATATATAGTGATAAATGGCAGGAAGATAACTGGAGGGAAGAACTGGCGGGAAAAACTGGCGGGAAGAAATGGCGGGATAAATGCCGGGAAAAAATGGCGGGAAGAAAAATGGCGGGAAGAAAAATCTCGGGAAGAAAAATGGTTCATTTAGAACTTGCATTGGATCTCTGAAGAAACCACATATTGCGAGTCTAAAAATGATGTTTTTCAAAAAATCACGGGCGATAGATCATGTACCCGTAGTACAAACCGGACCCACTTCCTACCGATTCGGCAGACATTTGTCCTTTTTACCCGGGATTGACGAAATTTTTTGAGATGTCCCGGTTGGGAGATAGTCCATGTAAGGTGGTCTAGTATTTTAGGAAAATGGGACGGTATCATTCTGAAATAGTATTTTGGTGGTTACTTCACAAAACGACCCGTTTTTTGCGCTCGGAAAATGGAAAAGGGCTTTTCCGTGCGACAAAAGGGAAAACTTCCTCCTGCAACATTGTTCTCCATACCAATGTCCACATGCATGCATAATATGGGCACAACATCACAAACTATGCCGTGATTCAACACATAACATCAGCCATTTGGACCGAAAGCCATGAAACCTCGAACATGATAGGTCATTTTGTAAAGGTTTTTTCGAGACATGATCAATATACCAAGTCTAGTATTTTTCCTTTGAACTATGTCATATAATATGACACTACGCGAAGGATTTTCATTGTTCGGATTTTTTTTGAATTTATTATGCCCGTTTTGAATTTTCTGAATTTCTAACTATGGTTGAACCGGCATGCATGAAGATAGGGGATGAGCATCATTAGAACTTGCATTGGATCTTTGAAGAAACCACATATTGCGAGTCTAAAAATGATTTTTTCAAAAAATCACGGGCGATAGATCATGTACCTGTAGTACAAACCGGACCCACTTCCTACCGATTCGGCAGACATTTGTCCTTTTTACCAGGGATGGACGAAAAGGTTTGAGATGTCCCAGTTGGGAGATAGTCCATGTAAGGTGGTCTAGTATTTTAGGAAAATGGGACGGTAGCATTCTGAAACAGCATTTTGGTGGTTACTTCACAAAACGATCCTTTTTTGCGCTCTGAAAATGGAAAAGGGCATTTCCGTGCGACAAAAAGGAAAACTTCCTCCTGCAACATTGTTCTCCATACCAATGTCCACATGCATGCATAATATGGGCACAACATCACAAACTATGTCGTGATTCAGCACATAACATCGGTCATTTGGACCGAAAGCCATGAAACCTCGAACATGATAGGTCATTTTGTAAAGGTTTTTTCGAGACATGATCAATATAACAAGTATGGTATTTTTCCTTTCAAATATGTCACATAATATGACACTACGTGAAGGATTTTCATTGTTCGGATTTTTTTGAATTTATTATGCCCGTTTTGAATTTTCTAAATTTCTAACTATGGTCGAACCGGCGTGCATGAAGATAGGGGACGAGCATCATTAGAACTTGCATTGGATCTTTGAAGAAACCACATATTGCGAGTCTAAAAATGATTTTTTCAAAAAAATCACGGGCGATAGATCATGTACCTGTAGTACAAACCGGACCCACTTCCTACCGATTCGGCAGACATTTGTCCTTTTTACCAGGGATGGACGAAAAGGTTTGAGATGTCCCGGTTGGGAGATAGTCCATGTAAGGTGGTCTAGTATTTTAGGAAAATTGGACGGTAGCATTCTGAAACAACATTTTGGTGGTTACTTCACAAAACGACCCTTTTTTGCGCTCGGAAAATGGAAAAGGGCTTTTCCGTGCGACAAAAGGAAAACTTCCTCCTGCAACATTGTTCTCCATACCAATTTCCACATGCATGCATAATATGGGCACAGCATCACAAACTATGCCGTGATTCAGCATATAATATCGGTCATTTGGACCGAAAGCCATGAAACCTCGAACATGATAGGTCATTTTGTAAAGGTTTTTTCGAGACATGATCAATATACCAAGTCTGGTATTTTTCCTTTCAACTATGTCACATAATATGACACTACGCGAAGGATTTTCATTGTTCGGATTTTTTTTGAATTTATTATGCCCGTTTTGAATTTTCTGAATTTCTAACTATGGTCGAACCAGCGTGCATGAAGATAGGGGACGAGCATCATTAGAACTTGCATTGGATCTCTGAAGAAACCACATATTGCGAGTCTAAAAATGATTTTTTTCAAAAAAATCACGGGCGATAGATCATGTACCTGTAGTACAAACCGGACCCACTTCCAACCGATTCGGTAGACATTTTTCCTTTTTACCCGGGATGGACGAAAAGGTTTGAGATGTCCCGGTTGGGAGTTAGTCCATGTAAGGTGGTCTAGTATTTTAGGAAAATGGGACGGTAGCATTCTGAAACAGCATTTTGGTGGTTACTTCACAAAACGACCCGTTTTTTGCGCTCGGAAAATGGAAAAGGGCTTTTCCGTGCGACAAAAAGGAAAACTTCCTCCTGCAACATTGTTCTCCATACCAATGTCCACATGCATGCATAATATGGGCACAACATCACAAACTATGCCGTGATTCGGCACATAACATCGGTCATTTGGACCGAAAGCCATGAAACCTCGAACATGATAGGTCATTTTGTGAAGGTTTTTTCGAGACATGATCAATATACCAAGTCTGGTATTTTTCCTTTCAACTATGTCACATAATATGACACCACGCAAAGGATTTTCATTGTTCGGATTTTCAATATACTAAAGGTTCATCTTTAGTCCCGGTTAGAGGGATTTCGATAGGCTGGGCCAGGCAGCACTAATGATAGGGGTGAGTGTCGACATTATGTCGTGCGGCGTGTACCTTGTCCCGGATGGTGTCACCAACCGGGACTAAAGATGAACCTTTAGTCCCGGTTAGAGACACCAACCGGGACAAAACACGAGTCAGCACTAATAATAGGGGTGAGTGTCGACATTATTTCGTAAGTGTCGACACTATGCCGAGCTGCTTGTACTATAAATAGGCATCCTTGTGAGTCCAGTCCTCCAGCCAGTTTGTGGCATCTCCAAGATGGTTTTCGAGAGCAGGGACACCACTACGGCGATTTTGGAGATGCCGTGAGCCCGATCCTCCGGCATCTCGAGAAACTGGTCATAGAGGCACTCCATAATATGTGAAATTAGTTAGCTCCAGTATTGATCTAGTTAGAAGTTACAAGCTGCAAGATGGTTTTCGAGAGCAGGGACACCACTACGGCCAGTTCGAGGGAGATGCCGCGGATCCCAGCCTCGGCATCTCAGAAATGGTCATAGAGGCACTTCCTAATATGTGAAATTAGTTAGCTCGGTGTATTTATCTAGTTAGAGAAGTTACAAGCTGCAAGATGGTTTTCGAGCGAGGACACTACGACCAGTTTCACGGAGATGCCGCGGATCGATCCTCGGCATATCCAATAAACTGGTCATAGAGGCACTCCTAATATGTGACTGGCGTTTGAGATCGATCTTAATGGTAAGTACAAATCGGGACAACTTCTTCATAGTCGGTCCAGCCACAGCGGTACTAACATCGAAGACATTTATTAATATTAAAACTAAGACTACAAAACCGGGACTAAAGGCCCCCTATATATAGTCCGGTCAAGCCACAAACCGCGAAAGATGTCCTTGGTGAAGCCACAAACCGCGAAAGACATGAACTAGAGTTACATAATATGAGCATGAACTTCTTGGCATATGTCCTTCCTTATGATCGCTTGACGTAACCATGGAGCATCTTCTTTACTTAACGGAATGCTTGGGTTTTCAATGTGAAGGCGGAATTTCATCAAACTTATTATATTCTTACGACATATACATCTTGTCCTCGATTCACGATGTTTCTTTTCCTGAAAGAACTATCTGACGCTTTGGCTCATCATATGATGTATTCGTTTGCATATTTTTTCTTTTTTTTCGGTCTGGAGGACATGTCCTTCACATAGAAAACCCGAGACACATCATTGGCTAGGACGAATGGTTCATCTCTATAACCAAGATTGTTGAGATCCACTGTTGTCATTCCGTACAACTGGTCTATCTTTACCCCTTCCCCATTCAGGTTGACCCATTTGCAGCGAAACAAAGGGACCTTAAAAGAGACTCCATAGTCTAGTTCCCATATCTCCTCTATGTAACCATAGTATGTGTCCTTTTGTCCATTCTCGTCTATTGCATCAAAGCGGACACCACTATTTTGGTTGGTGCTCTTTTTATCTTGGGCGATCGTGTAGAATGTATTCCCATTTATTTCGTACCCTTGGAAATTCAATACAGTAGAAGATGGTGATGCGGCCAACAAGTATAGCTGATCTCCAATTGTGGTGTCATTCAAGAGATGTGTCCGCATCCAACCACCGAAAGACTTCATGTGTTCATCTGTAATCCATGATTCAGGCTTCCCCGGGTTTTTGGAGCGTACAATATTCTTGTGTTCCTCGGTATACGGAGCTGACAAGGTGGAATTATATAGAACTGTGTAGTGTGCTTTAGTGAAAGAATCCCCGTCCCTACATATCATTGCTTTCTTTCCTAGCGTGCCTTTTCCACTTAGTCTTCCCTCATGCCGCGAGTCAGAAACACCAATCGGCTTAAGGTCAGGAATAAAGTCAACACAAAACTCAATGACCTCCTCTGTTCCACATCCCTTGGAGATGCTTCCTTCTGTTCTAGCACGGTTATGAACATATTTCTTTAAGACTCTCATGAACCTCTCAAAGGGGAACATATTGTGCAGAAATACCGGACCAAGAATGGCAATCTCTTCCACTAGGTGAACCAGGAGATGCGTCATAATATTGAAGAAGGATGGTGGGAACACCAACTCAAAACTAACAAGACATTGTACCACATCCTTCTGTAACCTTGGCAGAATATCTGGATTGATTATCTTCTGAGATATTGCATTGAGGAATGCACACAGCTTCACAATGGGTACTCGAACATTTTCCGGTAGAAGCCCCCTCAATGCAATCGGAAGCAACTACGTCATAATCACGTGACAGTCATGAGACTTCAGGTTTTGGAACTTTTTCTCTGCCATATTTATTATCCCCTTTATATTAGATGAGAAGCCAGACGACACCTTGATACTGTAAAGGACTTCAAAAAAGATTTCCTTCTCTGCTTTGGTAAGAGCATAGCTGGCATGACTTAAGTGACGCCCTTTATCCGTCTTGTTCTGATTATGCATGTTCTTTGGGTCTTTCATAATTTTTTGGTCCTCCCGTGCTTCTGGTGTATCTTTTGTCTTCCCATACACGCTTAGGAATCCTAGCAGGTTCACGCAAAGATTCTTTGTCACGTGCATCAAGTCGATTGAAGAGCGGACACGCAGGACTTTCCAATATGGCAGCTCCCAAAATTTAGATTTCTTCTTCCACATGGGTGCGTGTCCTGTAGCGACGTCGTTCGAAACTGATTGACCGCCGGGACCCTTTCCAAAGATTACTTGTATGTCCTTGACCATACCAAATACGTCATCACCAGCAGGGAGTTCAGGCTTCTTCTGGTGATCTGCCTCACCTTTGAAATGCTTGCCTTTCTTTCTTACGGGATGATTGGTCGAAAGAAATCATCGATTCGCCAGGTACACAACCTTCTTGTATTTATGCAAATATGTACCTTCAGTCTTATCTAAACAGTGTGTGCATGCCTTATATCCCTTATTTGTCTGTCCTGAAAGGTTACTAAGAGCAGGCCAATCATTGATGGTTACGAATAGCAACCCTCATAAATCAAATGGCTCCTGTTTGTTCTCATCCCATGCACGTACACCTGGTTTTGCCCCACAACTATAAGAGTTCTTCAACTAATGGCCTAAGGTACACATCAATGTCGTTGCCCGGTTGCTTCGGGTCTTGGATGAGCACTGGCATCATAATGAACTTACGCTTCATGCACAACCAAGGAGGCAGGTTGTAGATACATAGAGTCACGGGCAGTCTTGTGTGTGACTCTGCTCCCAAAAGGATTCATGCCATCCGTACTTAGACCAAACCATAAGTTCCTTGCGTCACCTGCTAAGTCTGGGAAGTCTCTCTCGATTTGTCTCCACTGTGACCCATCAGCAGGGTGTCTCAACTTCCTGTCTTTCTTACGGTCTTCTTTGTGCCATCGCAACAACCTGGCATGCTCTTTGTTTCTGAACATGCGTTTCAACCTTGGTATTATAGGAGCATACCACATAACCTGAGTAGGAACCCTCTTCCGGAGGGGCTCTCTCTCAACATCACCAGGGTCATCTCGTCTGATTTTATACCGCAATGCATTGCATACCGGGCATTTATCTAAATTCTCATACTCCTTACCGCGGTAGAGGATGCATTCATTAATGCATGCATGTATCTTTTGCACATCTAATCTTAGAGGACAGAGAGTCTTCTTTTCTTCGTAGGTACTCTCGGGAAGTTCGTTATGTTTTGGAAACTTCGGCTTCATTATTTTTAGCATCTTTTCAAATGAGGAGTCAGTTAGACCACACTCTGCCTTCCATCGCAACAATTCCAGTATGGTACCGAGCTTTGTGTTGCCATCTTCACAATTTGGGTACAACAATTTCTTGTGATCTTCTAACATGCCCTCTAACTTCAACTTCTCATTTTCTGTTTCACAGTCTCGCTTTGCATCAGAAATGACCCTACCAAGTTCATCAGCGGGCTCATCTGATGCCCGTTTTTCACCTCCTTCCTCTCCATTGTCTTCCATTGCAGTATCACTGTATTCAGGAAACATATGATGATAGTTGTTATCATCATCTTCTTCTTCACCATCTTCCATCATAACCCCTCTTTTCCCGTGCTTGGTCCAGCAATTATAGTTGGGCATGAAACCTTTCATAATCAGGTGGCCACGAATGATTTTTGAGGAAGAGTACTCCTTGTTGTTCCGACATTGAACACATGGACAACGTATAAAACCATTCTGTTTGTTTGCCATAGCCATATCGATAAATTTATCCACGCCTTTCATATACCCGGCTACGCACCGGTCACCGTACATCTATTTCTGACCGTTCATCTGCATCATATAAGTAAGTTTATCAAAAAACAGGACATCATAAATAGTTAAATGACCAATTCACATCGACACATGCATTGTATCAATGACAGAGAAAAGATAAGATTGCTAACCTCGATCGAGAAAAATAAAGAGGAGAAAGCTCAAGTGCGTCTCGGACATCTTCTATATTTTTGTTCTATGAGAAATTGAACGGGATCATTCACTCAAACATTTCATCAAACACCTTGAATGCATGCATAGGGAAAAAACTAGCACACCCCTCACACCTTTCACCAAGAAAAAACAGAGTGAAGGCAGAGGGCTGGGGCATTGCATTTATAGAGGGCGGGAGCATACGTCCCGGTTTGTAACTCAAACCGGGGCTAAAGGTGTGTGCCACACCATGTGGCTGACGCCCAACCTTTAGTCCCGGTTTGTAACACAAATAGGGACGCATGACCCCTTACCAACCGGGACGCATGCCTCCGGGCCCTGTGCCCGCTCGAACCGAAACGCGTGCCAGCATTAGTCCCGGTTAGTGGCGCAACCGGGACTAATGCTCTTAGGGGGCGTGAACGGATGGCCTTTTTTCTACTAGTGGTACAGCGGACGGATGTAGATCAGTATCATCGCGGCTGCCGCCATTGACGATCGATGGTCCTGCTGGCCGGCGGAATTTTGATCACGAAGGATTCCCTACTATGTATTTTGCTCAGCTGGTAGTTTGTATGGAGGTTAGAATCGATGGCGCTCTGCGTCCTTTTAAGATGGAGATATGATGGACGACGGAAAGGCCGTGAGATTTTTTATCTCACTCGTGATCGGAGTCGAGTCCGAAACGTACTACAAGAGGCGTTCATTAATGTTTTTTTTCTCAATTGTAGAGGAGTGAGATTAAGTAAACCAACTCTAAATGTGTTACGTGTCCAGTCGGCGTACCGTCTTGCCAGGACTGAACGTATGCACTCAAAACGCACTGCTGGCCGAGGTGACAACTCTGACATGGCGCTCCAGGAGAGGGATTGGAAATCAATTTGGGCAATCACCTGTCCTGAAAAGATGAAGATTGTAACATCCCAAAAATACTAAACTTGGATCATCAAACTCTAATCATCAAAATTAGAGTTAACAAAAAACTTTTCTAAATAAAATTATGAAAGCATGCATATGAGTATGCATTGAACTTGAAATTCTTTTGAACCACCTTGTTTGTATGTTTCTTTGCTTGTAAAATGTTTCTTAGGTGAAATAAACATCATCTAAAATATTTCCCACACTTTTTCCAAAGACAAATAAATCAAAACAAATAAAATAAAGGAATGGTCATTTTGACCAATTTAACTCTCATGACTACTTTGGCTGTCTCAAACTTTCAGAAACTAACAGAAACTTTTCTGGATCTTTGCACCCCTTGATTGTACTCATAACAAAGTATCAAGGTCCACTTTGTGATCATCCAGAAACTTTCAAATGCATAGTTTAAATGACAATTCAAAATTGAATCTTTATCATATGGGAAGATCCCACTTTTTCAAAAACCACTCAAACAAGATCAACTTTCAAAACCTAAGCATCTGCAGACTCACCAGCACCAATCTAGCACACCCACCAAAAATCTTTTCAAAATTCAAAACTTGAATTCATGCGGCCATTTCATCAAACACTTGGCAGACACAAATCAAACAAAATCAAAACACTATAGTGTGCATTGTTTTGAGCCTAACTGGTTCCCTGTCTAGCTCACAACCAGCTCAGTAGATCATCTAGCAAGATTAACCAAGCACTAGCACCACTGTGAGCTTGCCAAAACCATTAATGGTGAACAGCCGAAGCCACCCTTGCCACCCACATGTCCACAGCAAGCTAGGGAGGAAACTAGCCATGCCAACCTTGTCTGGGAGATCACCCATGCCTCACCGCCCCCTCTCGACCAGCCCTGCCGCAAAGACACCGACCAGAGCACCCAGGAACACCACGCCCGTGCCGCTGCCAACCGTGTCGAGCATGCGCCAGAGCGCCACCCTCGACCGAAGCCCACAAACCGCGCGCCGTCCTCGCTGCGTGCATACACGATCGCCACCATCCCAGGAACACGCCAGACATGCCCATTGCACTGCCCGTGCCACGTAGCCACCGCTCGCCGTTGAAGACGCCGCCTCTGCCGCGCAGAGCGTCGCGTGTTCCAGACCAACCTGCACCGCCCCACGTCTCGCCACCGTATCGTTGAGCATCGCCAGGGAACACCGCACCGTCACCTACCTTAGCCCATGCCAATAGCCGTCTGTACCATCGCCCCCAACGAGCTCACCGTGCGCCCCGTCGGTCCCCTCGCTCGACTATAAATAGAGGCCACCCCTGCTCGAATTCTTCACACCATTCTACTCCCCTCTCCTCACTGATCGTGCCACACCGTTCCCGTAGCAAGGCGAGCAACACCTCATCGGAATTTCACCAGAGCCCGCCGCCTCTGGAGAAGAAGGGAGCCAGCGATTGGAGCCGCCCCAGGAGGAGCCACCGGTACCAGGAGACTCGCCGTCATCGACTTCGTCGTTCGCCCGCCTCGCCGACCCTCGCCCGAACCCTGGTGAGCCCCCAGCAACCCCCACTGGACGCGCTAGGTTTCTGTCTCGCCGGCGTTGCCCAACGTCGACGATGACTCCCAGCCGTTGGATTAGAACTAAATCGAACGTCCCATATCGCCTCATACCGCTTCGCACCCCCCTGTCTCTCTGACGAGTGGGGACAGCCACTTAAACAGCCCGCGAAAGCACTACGCTTAGCAGGCCGGCCCGTTAACCTTTCCCGCGCAGCCCAGTTATTTGAATTAAACCTTTTTCATTTAATTTCAAACACACTTTTGTACCCAGTTTCAAAAATCAACCCAGGTCGATTCAGTGCATCAAATTGAATGAAACCAATTTGGTTAGTAAGGTCTGGGAATGATGAATCCAAGACCATTGGATTCAAGTCATTTGGATCTATAGATCACCCATGATAAAAATAACAAGGCAGAAGCTTTTCTGCATTCAAACATTTTTCAAATTTAAACCATAATAGCTTTTGAGTTGATTCCAACTCTCAAAAATCACATTTAACCATATCTTTCAGAATATATAAAAATATATAGGTTCACTTACAGAAATAATGTTCAAGTAATAAAAGCATGCTACATAGGCATTTCTAGTCACTTTATTTAATTAAAATAAAAGGGTAAAACCTTATTAAATTGTGACACCACTTTAAATCATATTCCCATGGACTAAAATATGTGGTGATGACATGTGTCAACATGATCCCATGTTTGGTTTGGAGAATATTAAATCTTAAGTAGTTTTTCAATGAGTAGAAATTACTTTTCTAAAAATAAAAAGAATTAAACCAAGCCTTAATCTTGTAAAGTTAGAGATGATGTTAGATCATCTATAGGACCCATTTGTGTGATGATTGCAAGTAGTTAAGTATTGTTTGGTGATTGTGTACCTCGTATTTATTTATAGATGCTAGTACCGACCAAGGATACGAGGAGGAAGGAGGATTCTACGAAGAAGAAACCGAGGAGAACTTCAACCACTGCTCTGCACAAGGCAAGCTAACACTTGCAATTTAGCAAGCTTTACTAATCAAGTTGACCAATGCATGCTTATATTGACACTAATGCCAGCTGATACCATACCTATGCAAGCCAATACTTGCAAGATTTATTAACTAAGTGGACCAATGCAAGCTAACCCTTGCAAGATACCCTACTGATGCCAAAAACCACTACTTGTTACCATGACCACTATATGCCTTAAGCATATGTGATCATATCCACTTGATAACCCAATCCTAGTTTTACTTGCAAGCTTCTTACTTTATTTCTTTATCAAAGCTCTTACTTAGATTTTACCTAAGTAAATGGTAGATACTAGAAGGATAATGGAAGGTTGCATAAAGAGCATAAAATTTGGCCTAAGCTAGATAATCTTGATGTCATCCTAAGGCATGAGATTGAAATTAATTAAAATTCCACTAGTTTACCACCCCTCATCAGTGCTTACCCCCACCTGTAGATGCTAGTGCTAAGCATAAAACTTGATCAACTTTAGATGGGAATACTTGGTGGAAAAATGGTTATGAAAACCTTGGAATGATGGATCATTCTATTGAAATGTTTTGGACATGTGTTTCCGAACACTTGATGATTTTGGTGATGAAAATGTTGAGGCATGAGCCTTAGCCCTTTATAAAACTGATGGTTGTCTGGATGCGATACCATTCCAATTTTATCGTACAACCACAATACCTGAAGATTGGGTAGGGCTTGACTGTAAACTTATATACCTTAGTATTAGTTCCCTCACGGCCAAGGTCTGAGCTGAGGCTCCCTTGTGAAGATTGTCCACCTGTGCAGTACCCAAGATGACAGTTGGTCATGGTTGGGAGGCCAAACTCACATGAGAGGTGCTTATACTAGGGCGTGTAATTGAAAGGTTTGGATTGATTATCCGCATACTAAGTATGGTGAATTCAGGATTTGTTCATGACAGATCTATCGAATGTTGTGGTGAAAGTGTACAATCTCTGTAGAGTGTCAAACTATTCGAATAGCCGCGTCATGATTATGGACGATTAGTGGCCATCGATCCCCGTCAGACTTTTCAAAATGACTTGTGAAATGAAGTGAGACTTTGACTTGAGCACAACAGGGTTGTGATATGAAATACAAGTTCCCACTTAGGTGTTATAAAACTTTAACTAGCATTAGTTGCTTCCAAACTTAGTAGAGATAAATCTGGCTTTTGCAAAACAACCCTAGAGCCTAGTGTCTTATTATCAAAAACCCATTTCATTTGTTAGTATTATTTTGTGAGTACTTAAAGAGTACTCATGGCTTTGTCCCTGGCTATTCCCATGGCCAGACTATGAAGAGGAGTACCTGGAGGATGGACCCCAGGAATGTTATGACAACCAGGATCATCTCTCATCGTCAGCATTGCCTGTGACCCCGAAGATGGAGCTTCGCCTACGCTACCGTTATTATTACGTATTCCGCTGCTTGATGTTGTATTAAGAACTGGATCATGAGATCCCTATTTGTGTAAGAACTTATGTACAGTTTGTAATGGATGATGTATTATGGTATCCAATTCTGTTATGTCTCGCAAATATGGTAATCCTAGGATTGCGATGTATGGCATAACAGGCATCTGGGATTAAAAATCCGGGTGTTGACAAGTTGGTATCAGAGCCATCCTGACCATAGGAGACCCTAGTTAGACTGGACGTGTGAATCAAAAACTTAGTTTCAAAACCAAAGAAAACAAATATTTACAAAAACTTACTCTCATTCTTATCCCTTTGATTCTTTCATGAAAATTCATGTTACTCAAAAACTCTTGCAAAATACATAAAATTTTGACACACTTGATCACTCTACTAACTTACTCATCCTATATTCTTATAGATGGACGTGAAGTACAACAAGTTTTATCAGTTGGGGAATGGAGGAGACCTTATCTTCGAGAGGGATTTGGACCAGCTTTCGGAACTTCTGGAGCGTCCGCACCCCGAGTTCTTCGGAGATCAGCTCAATGATCAAGGAGGAGAAGATCTGCAGTGGCTAATTGTTTCAAGTCTCAGAGGAAAGATTGAACCTCCCATTGCGGAAGGAATTCAGTTTACCTTAAGAGAGAACAACTGGCTCGATGGACTTGCCAGGGCCATGCAGGAAGCTCTTTCCCATCTGTGTGGGCAGAGCATCAATCAGATCAAGGGTACTCGCTTTGAGTTTTGCCCAAGGCGTGATGCAAATGGACAACCACTGGAAGCCCCATACCACCCCGAGCTAAAGACTCAATTGGATCACCTTAGCTTCATGATGTACGATCGTCAGCAGGAGTTAGACAACTGCCGTGACTACGCCAACCACAAGTCTGCCATCATCAAGACGAAGGACCAAACCATCGCCATGCTAGCAAAAGACCGCAAGTCTCACCGCCGTCAGCTCGACAAGAAGGAGCGCATCATTGCCCGCCTTCGCCACCGCATCTCATCTTTGGAGGAGACCATCCACGAGAGAGAAATGCAGTTGGAGGAAAGGGAGAATGTCGGAGAGGATCTTCGTGGAGACCCTTATTCCTATCTCAGCGATGATGATGATTTTCTGGAGGATCGGGCTATGTACTTCTTCACCGATGAAGACGATTTCGCCTTCATCGATGATGATGAGGATGATGAGGCCACAGATTCCGAGGAGTAGTAGCACTTGATCACTAGCGTAGTGAGTAGTATTCGGTCCCACTGTATCGTATTTTTCAGAATGGTTCTTAAAACCATCTGCTTTCCTTTGTTGTGGTGTGTGTTGTATTGTGTGCTATGAATGAATGAATGAATGAATGAAAAAGCAAGTTGCTAGAAAATCTGAGTCAAACTTTAAATTTTTTTCAAAGACCCAAAAACTTTAGAAATTTCCCTCTTTTCTCATGATCTATCTCAATCTTCAGATGCCACGTGGAGGAAGTGGTTCATCCCCGGACCCGATGTTGCAGATTCTGCAAATGTTGACTTCTGACCGTGAAGCTGAAAGAGCGGAACGTCAAGCCAACCTAGCCACCCTTCAGCAGATAGCCCAGCTTGCCCACAACAACCAAGGCCACGGAAATCAGGACAACCATGGATCTAAGCTCAAGAATTTCCAGAATACCAACCCACCTGTTTTCACTAAGTCATAAGAACCCCTAGACGCCGATGATTGGCTGCAAACCATGGAAAATAACCTAGAAGTCGCCGGAGTGGAAGCCAACGAGAAAGTTCTGTTCGCCACCCACTATCTAGCCGGAGATTCCAGGGCATGGTGGAACAGTGTTGGCGCAATGACCGGAGGCCAGATGATGACCTAGGAAGAATTCAAGGTCAAGTTAAGCAGAACCCATGTGCCACCAGGTTTGATCAAGAGAATGAGAGACGAGTTCAGAGAGCTGAAGCAAGGAAGGATGACTGTAGTGGAATACCGTGACAAATTTTTGTCATTAGCTAGGTATGCCCCGGATGAGATCGACACCGAAACCAAGAAGAAAGAAAGATTCCTGAATGGTCTGCATGATGAGATGCAGACAGTGTTAGTCAATATCCCCTTTGCGAATATTGAAGCCCTTGTGGACTCTGCTATCCAGATGGAAGGAAAGATCAACCAAGCCAATGAGAACCGCAAGCGTCGCATGATGTATCAACCAGGAACCCATCAGACCCCAAAGTATCGCCCCAACCCATCTCCAGGATTTGCCCCAAGAACCAATAGACCCCCGATGAACCGTCCGACCTACCCCAACCGTGGAAACCCAAGGCCCGGAGGAAATCACAACAACCCCGGCAACGCTAGCAATTTCAATCGTGCCCCACCCAAGTTCAACAACAACAATGCTACATAACACCAACACGCCCTAGGATTGGAGCGGTGTTGTGCTCATGTAACAAAAGGACAAGTCGCAAGTGACTTGTTATGACTGTGGAAATAAAGGCCACTATTCCATCGAGTGCCCCAACAAGAAGAATGCTACAACCCCCAATGCCAATGTCCCAACTCAGCAGCAGCGTCGTGTTCAGCCAGGAAGAAAATTTGCCCCAGGGAATTCACTCAACCGCAATGGCCGTCTTTTTCTCATGCATGCTGAAGAAGCTCAGGAAGCGCCAGACGTCATGCTGGGTACGTTTTCTGTTAATTCAGTACTTGCAAGAGTGTTGTTTGATTCTGGTGCATCGCATTCATTTGTCACCGAAGAATTTGCATGCACTAGTAAAATTCAACCAACCAAACTAAAGCATGTCATGATTGTTCAAATTCCCGGACCAACCACCAAGGCTAGGCAAATTTGCAAAGCCGTCCCTATCCGAATACATGGCATAGATTTTTATGCAAATCTGATAGTACTTGGAACTAAAGGTTTGGAAGTAGTACTGTAGGGTTTCGTAGCATGGAAAACAAAATTTTTCTACCGCATACAAACAAACAAGCCAAGATATATCTACTAGATTGTAGCAACGAGTTGATGGAATAACTCACCCTCGAAGATTCCAAAGTGTTTAACGAGAGCGGATTCTCGTGGGTGATGTAGTCGTACTCTTCACGATCTCAAGATCGCGTAGACGATCCTTCCGGTGCTGCGTTCCGGCAGCGCTCCCGCAGTCGGTCACACATTCGGTACTCGACGAAGACCTTCCACTCCCTTGTTCCAGCAGGCAGCGGAGGTTGTAGCACTCTCCTCGCGATTCCGGCAGCACAACGGCGTGGTACCGGAAATAGAGGGGAGATCTCGCAGGGCTTCACCTTAAGCCGGAGCGAGTATGGTGGACTATGAGACAGCCCTCGACGATCTAGGGTTTAGACACGCCGAGGAGGGGGAAAGCCGGCGGCTAGGGTTAGCTAGGCGGCGGCGGCGGTTTGCCCTAGGGCGGCGGCGACGGCGGCTAGGGTTTAGAGGCGGAGGAGTTGTGTGTCTAGGAGGGGAGCCCTGCCCCTCCTTATATAGGTGGAGGGGCCGGCCAAGGGGAGGGGAGTCCCTCCCCAACTCGGCGTGGAGGTGGGCCGGCGGTGGAGGGGAGGAACTCCTCCCGAACTCGGTTTCCACCTCCCTCTCCACTTCCCAAAAATAGCCGTTTGACTTTCAAATTGCCGTTTGACTTTTTCAAACTAGGATTTGAATAAACCCTCTATTTTGTTCAGCGATGACACCTAGTACATAATGCAATCATACCAACTTGATATAACACACTCAAGTACCCTTCCCCTCTGGAGTGCCGGACATTCCGGAACCTTCTAGAACATTCCCGATGAAAACACCGGAACCATTCCGCAACTCCGAAACAGGACTTTCCTTATATGAATCTTATTCTCCGGACCATTCCGGATCTCCTCGTGATATCCCGGATCTCATCCGAGACTCCGAACAACATTCGGTCTCTTTCTCATCATTCCATAACTACTCAAACAACGTCGAATCCTTAAGTGTGTCTCCCTACGGTTCGTGAATTATGCGGACATGATCGAGACACTTCTCCAAACAATAACCAATAGAGGAATCTGGAAATTCATATGGCTCCCACATATTTCTACGATTACTTTGCGATCGAATGAACCAATTTCCCTTTGTCTCACGATAGTTTACTTATCCGAGGTTATGATCGTCGGTATCTCTGCATACCTAGTTCAACCTCGTTACCGATAAGTACTCTTTTCTCGTTCCCGTGATATGTGATCCCTTGTGAGCCAGTCACATGCTTGCAAGCTAATTGGATGACATTTCACCGAGAGGGCCCAGAGTATATCTATCCATCATATGGATGGACAAATCCCACTCTTGATCCATGTGTCTCAACCAATACTTTCCGAACACTCAATGCCACCTTTATAGCCACCCAGTTACGGTGTTGTGTTTGATGTCATCAAAGCATCCATCCGGTAAAGGTGATATGCATGATCTCATGGTAGAAGGAATTAGGTTACTATATATCAGAAAGCATATAGCAATTGAACTTATTAAAATGACTTGATCTTTATGCTACGCTTATCTATAGGAGTATGTCCACCATATCATTCTCCTAACGATATGATCTTGTTGTTAATAACATCTCAGTGTTCATGATAGGGAAACCACAATCATTAATTAACCAACAAGCTAGTGATGTATAGAGGCTTTACTAGGGACTTCAATTTAAGTTTACAAATCACACAAGTATTAATGTTTCCTTGTTAATATTATTATAGCATGAATGTAAACATTTATCATAAACACAAAGATATTGTAGGGGTCCCAACCTGATAAGGTAGAGTCCTCCTGTGTTTTACAATGCTAGTCCCTGGATCAATAGCTAGCATCCACAGTTAAGATTTAATATCAAGAAACAAAGGTCATAATATAACTTTATAACCAGGAAAACATAATTTTATTACATCATACATAGCTCATATGGCTATTACATTACATTGCAGCGGAATAAATATAGTCATGGGTCCTTCATCTTCAAAGTGCCACAGGCAGATGTTGGTTGTAGACTTTGTAATCCTAATCATTCAATCTTCACTAAAAACAATCAAACCTGCAACATACAAGTTACAGCCACAAAGGGTCAATACATTTGAATTGTATTGGCAAGTGATACTATGGTAGTATAGTGGAGTCTATCATCTATATGCATTTGGCTAAGTGGAGTTGAGGCTTGCATTGCTCAAAATAGATTTTTCTTATCATTTTGAAAATACTAAGTTTTTGCTTGACAAAATCATTTTTCTCAATCAAAGATTTCAAGATCCTTGTACCAAGCCATCTCTCCATCAATGATTGAAGATTTCAAACAGCCCTTGTTCAAACCACAAGTTTTTAATTTAGAAATTGGAATGATGAGATTCTTGATTGCTTCCATGTCTTGATGCTCAAATTGTCCTTTACCAGGGACATGGCTAAGTACTTAGATTTTACACTCTGCAGAGGTGGTGCACTTTACCCACAAGACTTGGTTTCCCAAGACAAAATCTTTCAGAAGCCTTCCCTTAGACCAAGATGGACGCGCTCCAACCTATCAAACACTACCACCCACTGTCCATTTGGCTAAGTTCTTGCAACCTATATGATCATGGCAGAGCCCATATTGCCAAGTGGTTGCACTTGAAGCTTCTCAACATTTGACATCTCAAATCCCTTTGTTTCCTGGGTGGCATTCCACAAGTGAGATACACAACCCAAGTCCATGGCCTTGTGTAACCACTCAACATATCCCAATCCTTCCATTCCACCCAGGAGGTTCATTAACTTAGTTGTTTTATTAGACAAAATCACAAGTCCTCAGACTTAGAATATTTTCCATAGTGTGAATATATATTCCACCCATGTTTTCTATTAGCTAGGCTAAGCTTGGTAGTAGTAGGAATCTTAGCTTAGGATAATCCTACTAAGGATTTATCTATTAGGTTTTCCTATAGCAAGATCTATACTTAGCAAAATCCATGCAAGTTTTACTTAACAAAATCACTAATGCATAGTGAAAGTAATAGGACAAAAAGTATGAAGCATCACTTGCCTTTTGGTAGAGTATAGGTTCACTTCTTGATCTTTGCAACAATCATACTCTTCAAGTCACTACAAATCAATCAAGCAAGGCACAAAACTCAATCTACCAATCAAGCAAAACAACACACATAAATAACAATGTCAAAGAAATGCATGCAAGCATGCCAAGCTTTGTTTTGTTTGAAAAAGTGGTTCCTAGTGGGTCATAGTCATTTGGGTACATCTAATGGTCATTTCCTAAAGTGGCCAAGTCATTTGCAAAAGGTTTCACTTTTAAACCATTTTCAAAACAAAGTGTTATTTTATGTGGTGTAGAAATTTTTTTTTTTACTAAGCCATTTTCCCATAGGGTTCACCAAATGAGTTGCTATTGCAAAACTTGGTGTTTTGGTCAGTAGGTTTGGTCCAAACCATCTACTCAAAGTTTTCTTTCCATAAACATTTTCATAATAAAAACTATTCTTTTTATTGGGCTAGAAAATGACTAAGTCAAGTAATCTAACCTAAATTTCACAAAAATTAATTCTAACACCAAGGGTTGATTCCTAGGGTCAGTAGGGTCACATTAAACCAATTGGAAAAGGTTTGATCTCAAAATTCATTTTTAAATGATTTTTCTAATGTTAGCAAGCACACAAAAGAATCTGCAAAATCAAACAATTTATCAAATACTATTTGCTAAACTAAGGGTAGGGTTGACTAGGGCTTGTTCTCCTGAATTCATTGATATAAAATTTGCAAAATTTGGACGTGTGGATCGAAAGATATAAGGATTTGAAGTTTGCAATTTAAATCAGATTCAAATCTGTTTCTAATTTTAACAGACGACACGCGGCGTGTTTCTACTCGCGGATACCGCTTCGGGTGGATCGCGATCGTGGGCCGCTGGATCAAGTTAGATCGGATGGTTCTGAGCACATACCCCTTCGAGAATAAGTGGATCTATCCTATTCGTCCGATCCCGATCTAACGGCTGCTACTGACCGGTCACGGATGGGCGGCGCTGCGCGACGGGGAACGGTGGTGACGGACAGACGGCGGCGGCGCTGATGAAACAGGACGCGAAGAAGAGGGAAAGCAAGCTCACCGAAGTCGCGAGGATGAGGTGTTGTCGGTCGTGTGATTTTCGAGGGAAGGGGTGCTCGGGTACTGCGGTAATTGCTCGCCGGAGTTCCCGCTGGCGTCGGTTGCGCGTGGTCGAGGTCGAAGTCGACTCTGTAGTTCACGAATAGACCAACAGAGGACGGGTTAGCTGCGCGAGGTCATTGTGATGACGCGTGCGTGAAAGAGAAGAGGAGGGGTGGTCTAGTTTACCAGGGAGACGACGTCGGAGAGGAAGTCAGATGGCAGTGATGCAAGTCGTCGATGTTGGCGTTGCTGTAGATCTCGAGAGGGTAAACCGAGGGCATGATTAGTCGCGGAAGAGCATGACAAAGCTGTGAGCGTGATTGAGAGAGCTTAGGGTGGTCGGCTCTTACCAGTATGCTTCGCCGGAGTAAAATACGGACGGCGGCTCTTCTGTATTTTGTCGAAGACGACTTCCTGGGGCACCCGCGGATGAACGGTTGGTACGGGGAGATGCGCTAGGGAGTGGGGAAGTTGCGTGCTTGGTCAGTGAGGCTTGGGGTGGTCTGGTTCCGCCGGAATCATCACCTGAACATCGTCGGAGTGGCGTGATGCAGAGTGGTGGACGGCCTAGAGGCAGAGAGGGGAAGTGGGCTGGGGGAATACGTCGCGGAGGAGAAGGCGATTTTAAGGACGTGGTCGCGACGAGGAATTATCGCGGTGTTAAGGCGAATTGAACGCGCGGAGTTACTGCAGCAACGGCAGCGAGGTTATGGGGAGGAGGAGGTCGCGGGGAGGAAGAAGGAGAACAGTGGATGTGGGGTCCGCTGTCAGTGGGAAAACGAAAGGGACAAGTGGTCCACCAGTCAGTGAGGGGGTGGGGTTATGTTTGCGGTGAAAAGCGGTTCGGGAGAGAAAGAAATTGGGCTGTTGGGCTTAGTGGGCTGCCTGGGTTGGGTTGCCCTCTTTGTTATTTTTTTCCGTTTCTGATTTCTTTTCTTTTTCTGTTTCTATTTCCTGATTTGATATTTCAATCAAACAAATCACACTTAAATCCAATCAAACATTCAACAAACTTTGAACTTGTATTTTGGTTCTGTTTAGTAACATAATCCAAATTCAAAATAATATTCTTATTTATTTTAGGATCCATTTATTAATTTAAATAATCTTTTGTTTATTTTTATTCAAAACAAAATGTGCTAATTCCAAAGCTTGGCCAAGGTTTTAATTTGGTTTTATTAATAATCTTTATTTATAAATCCATCTTCTCTTTTGAACACCAGATCTTTTATTAAAGGATCCAAAAATAATAATTCCAAAACATTTTTAATCTCCTTTATTAAATGTTTTATTTTATGAATCCCTTTAGGTTTTATTTAATTCAAATGAGTTTGGAGTTAAAAAGTTTCTTCTGGCTCTGAAAATCAAACAAAGTTTTATTTTAATCTTTTATTTTCACATGTCAAGATTTGGAAAATCTTGGGATGTGACAGGCCACCACCCTTAAAATAAATCTCGTCCCGAGATTTGGGAAGGTTAGGGTTACAAGCAAGTTCAAAACAACTAGGGTACTACCACCCTTAAAAGTTTTCAAACAAAAATTACACAATGTCTTTCTTGGGTCCTGGAAAACTTCTCTAAGCAAACTTTTGCTTTATTACTACACTTGACTCATGGGCCAAGGTTGAGTTCCTTCATAGACTTGTTCAACTTTTCTGGACAATTGTTTACATAGTGGCCTAGTTCCTTGCATTTGAAACATGTGACAAGGCTGATATCTCTCAAAGGCTGGTTTATCTTATGCTTCATCTTTTCTGGACAGTAGTTTGCATAATGTCCTAACTCTTTGCAGTATCTGCACATCACTTGGCTAAAATTCTTCCTTATCTTGGGTTTCACTAGCTTTTGTTTGTCTTCTTGTCTCTTCTTCTTTTCTGGGCATTCACTGGCATAGTGTCCCATCTCTTTGCAATTGTAACACTGTAATTGGCTTATGTCCTTTTTCTTCTTTTTGGGTCTCTCCAAAGCTAAGAGTTCTTCTAGTTCATGTTCTTCATAGGTGGGAGATCTTTCTCTCTTCTTGGGGTATTGATCTTCATGTTCCTTGGATGCATGATCTTTGTCTCTAAAACTATTGTTGGCTTGGGTTCCTTCTAAAATAGCATCTTTGTCATCATTGTTGTCATTAGTTCTTTGGGAAAAGTTTTCTCTCATGTTGATCACTTGAATAACCAATCCTTGCAACAATTGGGATTGAAGTTTCAAAATCCTTTGTATGGCTGGGTCTAGTCCATTGTTGTTGGCTAAAAGCTGAGTTGTCTCTTGGCTCAACTGGTTTTGGGTTGCTATAAGTTCTCTCATGTTGTCTTCTTGGTTGGTGTTGGTGTCTCTTGGAGTAGGCAAGACATTTCTAAGGAATTACTTCTAATCACACACATCACATTTCACACAAACAATGTGCAAGCATTCACAAACAAACACTCCACTCAAACAACAAGTTTCAAGCACATTTTTAGGCAACAAAATATTTTTGTTACACCACATAAGTTGGTGTGTTTTTTTTTTTTTTTGACTTAGCTAAATTATGGTGGTCCATCTATATGGTTCACTTGTGATCTTTCTTCTTTCTTGGTTTCTTCCTCTTACTTGGGATCATGGTTTCCTTGAGAAAATCTCTTGGTCACAAAACTTCAAATGATGTAGGCTCCTTCTAACTTTTGCATTCCCTCGGTCTCTAAATCTGGAGCAAGATTTCCTTGTCTTCAATTGTAGTCCTTAGTGGTATCCAAGTTGGAAGTCCTTGGTGAATATGCTGAAGATGTTGAAGTCATTAGAGTTGAAGAAGTCCTTTGCACATAGTGTAGTCCTTGGTCATGGGTAGGTTTTCCATCAAGTTGAAGTAGAAGAGAAGTAGAGTTGAAACCAAAATGGTTGAGGAAAGAGCTTACAAGTTTTTGTAAATAAGTTTTTGGAACAAAACAACTCCTATTTTTCTAAGGGTTTTTGTCCAATCCTAGGGTTTACAAATCCTACAGGCAACACAATGCTCTGATACCATCTGTAGGGGTCCCAACCTGATAAGGTAGAGTCCTCCTGTGTTTTACAATGCTAGTCCCTGGATCAATAGCTAGCATCCACAGTTAAGATGTAATATCAAGAAACAAAGGTCATAATATAACTTTATAACCAGGAAAACATAATTTTATTACATCATACATAGCTCATATGGCTATTACATTACATTGCAGCGGAATAAATATAGTCATGGGTCCTTCATCTTCAAAGTGCCACAGGCAGATGTTGGTTGTAGACTTTGTAATCCTAATCATTCAATCTTCACTAAAAACAATCAAACCTGCAACATACAAGTTACAGCCACAAAGGGTCAATACATTTGAATTGTATTGGCAAGTGATACTATGGTAGTATAGTGGAGTCTATCATCTATATGCATTTGGCTAAGTGGAGTTGAGGCTTGCATTGCTCAAAATAGATTTTTCTTATCATTTTGAAAATACTAAGTTTTTGCTTGACAAAATCATTTTTCTCAATCAAAGATTTCAAGATCCTTGTACCAAGCCATCTCTCCATCAATGATTGAAGATTTCAAACAACCCTTGTTCAAACCACAAGTTTTTAATTTAGAAATTGGAATGATGAGATTCTTGATTGCTTCCATGTCTTGATGCTCAAATTGTCCTTTACCAGGGACATGGCTAAGTACTTAGATTTTACACTCTGCAGAGGTGGTGCACTTTACCCACAAGACTTGGTTTCCCAAGACAAAATCTTTCAGAAGCCTTCCCTTAGACCAAGATGGACGCGCTCCAACCTATCAAACACTACCACCCACTGTCCATTTGGCTAAGTTCTTGCAACCTATATGATCATGGCAGAGCCCATATTGCCAAGTGGTTGCACTTGAAGCTTCTCAACATTTGACATCTCAAATCCCTTTGTTTCCTGGGTGGCATTCCACAAGTGAGATAAACAACCCAAGTCCATGGCCTTGTGTAACCACTCAACATATCCCAATCCTTCCATTCCACCCAGGAGGTTCATTAACTTAGTTGTTTTATTAGACAAAATCACAAGTCCTCAGACTTAGAATATTTTCCATAGTGTGAATATATATTCCACCCATGTTTTCTATTAGCTAGGCTAAGCTTGGTAGTAGTAGGAATCTTAGCTTAGGATAATCCTACTAAGGATTTATCTATTAGGTTTTCCTATAGCAAGATCTATACTTAGCAAAATCCATGCAAGTTTTACTTAACAAAATCACTAATGCATAGTGAAAGTAATAGGACAAAAAGTATGAAGCATCACTTGCCTTTTTGGTAGAGTATAGGTTCACTTCTTGATCTTTGCAACAATCATACTCTTCAAGTCACTACAAATCAATCAAGCAAGGCACAAAACTCAATCTACCAATCAAGCAAAAACAACACACATAAATAACAATGTCAAAGAAATGCATGCAAGCATGCCAAGCTTTGTTTTGTTTGAAAAAGTGGTTCCTAGTGGGTCATAGTCATTTGGGTACATCTAATGGTCATTTCCTAAAGTGGCCAAGTCATTTGCAAAAGGTTTCACTTTTAAACCATTTTCAAAACAAAGTGTTATTTTATGTGGTGTAGAAATTTTTTTTTTTACTAAGCCATTTTCCCATAGGGTTCACCAAATGAGTTGCTATTGCAAAACTTGGTGTTTTGGTCAGTAGGTTTGGTCCAAACCATCTACTCAAAGTTTTCTTTCCATAAACATTTTCATAATAAAAACTATTCTTTTTATTGGGCTAGAAAATGACTAAGTCAAGTAATCTAACCTAAATTTCACAAAAATTAATTCTAACACCAAGGGTTGATTCCTAGGGTCAGTAGGGTCACATTAAACCAATTGGAAAAGGTTTGATCTCAAAATTCATTTTTAAATGATTTTTCTAATGTTAGCAAGCACACAAAAGAATCTGCAAAATCAAACAATTTATCAAATACTATTTGCTAAACTAAGGGTAGGGTTGACTAGGGCTTGTTCTCCTGAATTCATTGATATAAAATTTGCAAAATTTGGACGTGTGGATCGAAAGATATAAGGATTTGAAATTTGCAATTTAAATCAGATTCAAATCTGTTTCTAATTTTAACAGACGACACGCGGCGTGTTTCTACTCGCGGATACCGCTTCGGGTGGATCGCGATCGTGGGCCGCTGGATCAAGTTAGATCGGATGGTTCTGAGCACATACCCCTTCGAGAATAAGTGGATCTATCCTATTCGTCCGATCCCGATCTAACGGCTGCTACTGACCGGTCACGGATGGGCGGCGCGACGGGGAACGGTGGTGACGGACGGCGGCGCTGATGAAACAGGACGCGAAGAAGAGGGAAAGCAAGCTCACCGAAGTCGCGAGGATGAGGTGTTGTCGGTCGTGTGATTTTCGAGGGAAGGGGTGCTCGGGTACTGCGGTAATTGCTCGCCGGAGTTCCCGCTGGCGTCGGTTGCGCGTGGTCGAGGTCGAAGTCGACTCTGTAGTTCACGAATAGACCAACAGAGGACGGGTTAGCTGCGCGAGGTCATTGTGATGACGCGTGCGTGAAAGAGAAGAGGAGGGGTGGTCTAGTTTACCAGGGAGACGACGTCGGAGAGGAAGTCAGATGGCAGTGATGCAAGTCGTCGATGTTGGCGCTTTGTAGATCTCGAGAGGGTAAACCGAGGGCATGATTAGTCGAAGAGCATGACAAAGCTGTGGCGTGATTGAGAGAGCTTAGGGTGGTCGGCTCTTACCAAGTATGCTTCACGGAGTAAAATACGGACGGCTCTTCAGATTTTGTCGAAGACGACTTCACAGGGCACCCGGATGAACGGTTGGTACGGGGAGATGCGCTAGGGAGTGGGGAAGTTGCGTGCTTGGTCAGTGAGGCTTGGGGTGGTCTGGTTCCGCCGGAATCATCACCTGAACATCGTCGGAGTGGCGGCGGTACAGAGTGAATTGGCGACAGCCTAGAGGCAGAGAGGGAAAGTGGGAAATACGTCGCGGAGGAGAAGGCGATTTTAAGGACGTGGTCGCGACGAGGAATTATCGCGGTGTTAAGGCGAATTGAACGCGCGGAGTTACTGCAGCAACGGCAGCGAAGTTATGGGGAGGAGGAGGTCGCGGGGAGGAAGAAGGATGTGGGGTCCGCTGTCAGTGGGAAAACGAAAGGGACAAGTGGTCCACCAGTCAGTGAGGGGGTGGGGTTATGTTTGCGGTGTAGAAAACGGTTCGGGAGAGAAAGAACAGGTGGGCTGTTGGGCTTAGTGGGCTGCCTGGGTTGGGTTGCCCTCTTTGTTATTTTTTTCCGTTTCTGATTTCTTTTCTTTTTCTGTTTCTATTTCCTGATTTGATATTTCAATCAAACAAATCACACTTAAATCCAATCAAACATTCAACAAACTTTGAACTTGTATTTTGGTTCTGTTTAGTAACATAATCCAAATTCAAAATAATATTCTTATTTATTTTAGGATCCATTTATTAATTTAAATAATCTTTTGTTTATTTTTATTCAAAACAAAATGTGCTAATTCCAAAGCTTGGCCAAGGTTTTAATTTGGTTTTATTAATAATCTTTATTTATAAATCCATCTTCTCTTTTGAACACCAGATCTTTTATTAAAGGATCCAAAAATAATAATTCCAAAACATTTTTAATCTCCTTTATTAAATGTTTTATTTTATGAATCCCTTTAGGTTTTATTTAATTCAAATGAGTTTGGAGTTAAAAAGTTTCTTCTGGCTCTGAAAATCAAACAAAGTTTTATTTTAATCTTTTATTTTCACATGTCAAGATTTGGAAAATCTTGGGATGTGACAGGCTACCACCCTTAAAATAAATCTCGTCCCGAGATTTGGGAAGGTTAGGGTTACAAGCAAGTTCAAAACAACTAGGGTACTACCACCCTTAAAAGTTTTCAAACAAAAATTACACAATGTCTTTCTTGGGTCCTGGAAAACTTCTCTAAGCAAACTTTTGCTTTATTACTACACTTGACTCATGGGCCAAGGTTGAGTTCCTTCATAGACTTGTTCAACTTTTCTGGACAATTGTTTACATAGTGGCCTAGTTCCTTGCATTTGAAACATGTGACAAGGCTGATATCTCTCAAAGGCTGGTTTATCTTATGCTTCATCTTTTCTGGACAGTAGTTTGCATAATGTCCTAACTCTTTGCGATCGCACATCACTTGGCTAAAATTCTTCCTTATCTTGGGTTTCACTAGCTTTTGTTTGTCTTCTTGTCTCTTCTTCTTTTCTGGGCATTCACTGGCATAGTGTCCCATCTCTTTGAAATTGTAACACTGTAATTGGAATATGTCCTCATTCTTCTCTTTTTGGTTCTCCAAAGCTAACAGTTCTTCTAGTTCATGTTCTTCATAGGTGGGAGATCTTTCTCTCTTCTTGGGGTATTGATCTTCATGTTCCTTGGATGCATGATCTTTGTCTCTAAAACTATTGTTGGCTTGGGTTCCTTCTAAAATAGCATCTTTGTCATCATTGTTGTCATTAGTTCTTTGGGAAAAGTTTTCTCTCATGTTGATCACTTGAATAACCAATCCTTGCAACAATTGGGATTGAAGTTTCAAAATCCTTTGTATGGCTGGGTCTAGTCCATTGTTGTTGGCTAAAAGCTGAGTTGTCTCTTGGCTCAACTGGTTTTGGGTTGCTATAAGTTCTCTCATGTTGTCTTCTTGGTTGGTGTTGGTGTCTCTTGGAGTAGGCAAGACATTTCTAAGGAATTACTTCTAATCACACACATCACATTTCACACAAACAATGTGCAAGCATTCACAAACAAACACTCCACTCAAACAACAAGTTTCAAGCACATTTTTAGGCAACAAAATATTTTTGTTACACCACATAAGTTGGTGTGTTTTTTTTTTTTGACTTAGCTAAATTATGGTGGTCCATCTATATGGTTCACTTGTGATCTTTCTTCTTTCTTGGTTTCTTCCTCTTACTTGGGATCATGGTTTCCTTGAGAAAATCTCTTGGTCACAAAACTTCAAATGATGTAGGCTCCTTCTAACTTTTGCATTCCTCGGTCTCTAAATCTGGAGCAAGATTTCCTTGTCTTCAATTGTAGTCCTTAGTGGTATCCAAGTTGGAAGTCCTTGGTGAATATGTCAAGATGTTGAAGTCATTAGAGTTGAAGAAGTCCTTTGCACATAGTGTAGTCCTTGGTCATGGGTAGGTTTTCCATCAAGTTGAAGTAGAAGAGAAGTAGAGTTGAAACCAAAATGGTTGAGGAAAGAGCTTACAAGTTTTTGTAAATAAGTTTTTGGAACAAAACAACTCCTATTTTTCTAAGGGTTTTTGTCCAATCCTAGGGTTTACAAATCCTACAGGCAACACAATGCTCTGATACCATCATAGGGGTCCCAACCTGATAAGGTAGAGTCCTCCTGTGTTTTACAATGCTAGTCCCTGGATCAATAGCTAGCATCCACAGTTAAGATGTAATATCAAGAAACAAAGGTCATAATATAACTTTATAACCAGGAAAACATAATTTTATTACATCATACATAGCTCATATGGCTATTACATTACATTGCATGAATAAATATAGTCATGGGTCCTTCATCTTCAAAGTGCCACAGCAGATGTTGGTTGTAGACTTTGTAATCCTAATCATTCAATCTTCACTAAAACAATCAAACCTGCAACATACAAGTTACAGCCACAAAGGGTCAATACATTTGAATTGTATTGGCAAGTGATACTATGGTAGTATAGTGGAGTCTATCATCTATATGCATTTGGCTAAGTGGAGTTGAGGCTTGCATTGCTCAAAATAGATTTTTCTTATCATTTTGAAAATACTAAGTTTTTGCTTGACAAAATCATTTTCTCAATCAAAGATTTCAAGATCCTTGTACCAAGCCATCTCTCCATCAATGATTGAAGATTTCAAACAACCCTTGTTCAAACCACAAGTTTTTAATTTAGAAATTGGAATGATGAGATTCTTGATTGCTTCCATGTCTTGATGCTCAAATTGTCCTTTACTGGGACATGGCTAAGTACTTAGATTTTACACTCTGCAGAGGTGGTGCACTTTACCCACAAGACTTGGTTTCCCAAGACAAAATCTTTCAGAAGCCTTCCCTTAGACCAAGATGGACGCGCTCCAACCTATCAAACACTACCACCCACTGTCCATTTGGCTAAGTTCTTGCAACCTATATGATCATGGCGAGCCCATATTGCCAAGTGGTTGCACTTGAAGCTTCTCAACATTTGACATCTCAAATCCCTTTGTTTCTGGGTGGCATTCCACAAGTGAGATACACAACCCAAGTCCATGGCCTTGTGTAACCACTCAACATATCCCAATCCTTCCATTCCACCCAGGAGGTTCATTAACTTAGTTGTTTTATTAGACAAAATCACAAGTCCTCAGACTTAGAATATTTTCCATAGTGTGAATATATATTCCACCCATGTTTTCTATTAGCTAGGCTAAGCTTGGTAGTAGTAGGAATCTTAGCTTAGGATAATCCTACTAAGGATTTATCTATTAGGTTTTCCTATAGCAAGATCTATACTTCTTGTTACGTTGATTCTCTACCTCACTTTGAAATTCCTTAAACTTCTCGAAAGTTTCGGACTTATGTTTCATGAAATAGATATACCCATATCTACTCAAGTCATCCGTGAAGGTAAGAACATAACGATAACAACTGCGCGATGCTACACTCATTGGACCACACCCATCGGTATGTATGATTTCCAATAAGTCCGTAGCTCGCTCCATCATACCAGAAAATGGAGTCTTAGTCATTTTACCCATCAGACATGCTTCGCATCTTTCAAGTGATTCGAAATCAAGTGATTCAAGAAGTCCATCGGAATGGAGTTTCTTCATACGGCTTCACTCCAATGTGACCAAGACGACAGTGCCACATGTAGGTCGAGTTATTGCTCGATTTCAAACGTTTAGCCTCAATGTTATTAATATGTGTATTTCCACTATCGAGATTTAATAAGAATAGACCATCTATCAAAGGTGCATGTGCATAAAACATATTACCCATATAAATCGAACAACCATTATTCTCGGACTTAAACAAGTAACCGTCTCGCAATAAACAAGATCCCGATATAATGTTCATGCTTAACGCAGGCACCAAATAACAATTATTTAAGTATAAAACTAATCCCGATGGTAGATGAAGAGGTAGCGTGCCGACCGCGATCACATCAACCTTTGATCCGTTTCCCACGCGCATCGTCTCCTCGTTCTTCGCTAGCTTCCGTTTATTTCGCAAAGACTGTTTGAGTTACAAATATGAGCAACCGAACCAGTATCAAATACCCAGGCACTACTACGAGTACTAGTGAGATACACATCAATAACATGTATATCGGATATACCTTTCTTCTTGATGTTTCCGTTCTTCAAATCCGCCAAGTACTTTGGGCAATTCCGCTTCCAATGACCTTCTCCCTTGCAGTAAAAGCACTCAGTATCAGGCTTAGGTCCAGCCTTGGTCTTCTTCGTTGGCGTGGTAACTTTCTTACCACCCTTCCTGAAGTGTCCCTTCTGCTTAGACTTGCCTTTCTTGAATTTGGTGGTCTTATTGACCAACAAAACTTGGTGCTCTTTCTTGATCTCCACTTCTGCAGATTTCGACATGGCAAAGAGTTCTGGCAATGTCTTGTTCATGTTTTGCATGTTGTAGTTCATCACAAAGTTATTGTAACTTGGTGGTAGTGATTGGAGGACGCGGTAAATCCCCAAAGCATTAGGAATCACTATACCCAAGCTTTGAAGTTTGTTTGCGTGCCCAGACATCTTAAGCACATGCTCACTGACGGAGCTGCCCTCTTCCATCTTGTAGTTAAAGAACTTTTCAGAAGCCTCATAGCTTTCAATTGCCGCATGAGTCTCAAAGATCAATTTGAGATCCTCGGCAATATCATATGGGTCTAAATTCTCAAACCTTTTCTGAAGCTCCGATTCTAAACCATACAATATAGCACCGAAATGTGGAGTCTTGAGTCTTCGAGTGAGGTAAACATTCTTTACTTCATCGGCAAGATCACCGCAGGTAGGTCACCATGTGCATCCAACACATAGGTCAAATTACCATTTGTGAGGACAATCCTCAAATTGCGGAACCAATCCTGAAGTTGCTTCCATTGTTTTCAACTTTTCTTTCTCTAGGAATGCATTAAAATTGATGGTAGGGGCTGCCATTGATCTACAACATATTTGCAATAGTTTAGACTAAGTTTATGACAAATTGAGTTCAAATTAATAATAAAATTAATCTAGGTGAACTCCCACTCAAAACAATATCCCTCACATTGTTTTAGTGATCACACGAACCAAATCCACCACATCAACACCGATCATCACGAGAGTTGATATAGTTTCAATGGCCAACAATCGACATGTTCATCATATCTACTATATGATTCATGCTTTAGCTTTCGGTGATCCGTGTTCCGAGACCATGTCTGTACATTCTAGGATCGTCAAGATCAAACCTTAGTTTCCGCATGAGCAAATCTGGCTTGCTCACGTTGTATACACTTGCGGAATCTAACACACCCGATCATCACGTGGTGCTTCGAAACAACAAGCTTTAGCAACGGTGCTAACTAAGGGTGAACACTTTATGACTTGAAATTCATGTGCATGAGGGATCATCTTATAATGCTACCGTCGTCTACTAAGCAATACAAGATGCATAAAGGATTAACATCACATGCAATTCATAATATGTGATATGATATGGCCTTTTCTTCTTTGTGCTTCCGATCTTCATCTTCAAGCACGAACATGATCTCCATCATCACCGGCATTACATCAAGGTCAATGACGCTTCTTCATGGTTGTCGTCCACCGGCTTCAACTATTACAACTACTTTGAATAGACACGCGGGTCTTAACATAAATTAAAGACAACCATATGGCTCCTGCCGGTTGCCAACTTACAATAAGGATCATTGCATACATCAAATATAATCACAATCATGGCCATATCACATCACAAGACACCTGCAAAACAAAGTTAGACGCATCTACTTTCTTTGCATGTTTTACGTGGTTTGGGGCTTTCAATAAGTGTCGTTCTAACTTACGAACAAGAACCACAACATTGATACTAGCATTATTAATCACCCGTTGTAAATTGAATCTTAACTATGCTAGGAGAAACAGGCACCCGCAAAGCCACTTATGCAATACAAGTTGCATGTCAAGCGTGGAGCAAGTCTCATGAACGATGTCATGTAAGGTTAGCCCGGGCCGCTTCATCCCAACATCCCGCAAGATGCAAAGTACACAAGAAGCAATCAACAATAAAAGTATCAACTCCCACAATGACCATTGTGTTCTACTCGTGCAATAGATCTACATATAGACACGGCTCTGATACCACAGTAGGGTTTCGTAGCATGGAAAACAAAAAATTTCTACCGCATACAAACAAACAAGCCAAGGTCTATCTACTAGATTGTAGCAACGAGTCGATGGAATAACTCACCCTCGAAGATTCCAAAGTTTTTAACGAGAGCGGATTCTCGTGGGTGGTGTAGTCGTACTCTTCCCGATCTCAAGCTCGCGTAGACGATCCTTCCGGCGCTGCGTTCCGGCAGCGCTCCCGCAGTCGGTCACACGTTCGGTACTCGACAAATACCTTCCTCTCCCTTGTTCCAGCAGGTAGTGGAGGATGTAGCACTCTCCTCGCGATACTGGCAGCACAACGGCGTGGTACCGGAAGTAGAGGGGAGATCTCGTAGGGCTTCGCCTTAAGCCGGAGCGAGTATGGTGGACTATGAGAGAGCCCTCGACGATCTAGGGTTTAGACACACCGAGGAGGGGGAAAGCCGGCGGCTAGGGTTAGCTAGGCGGCGGCGGCGGTTTGCCCTAGGGCGGCGCCGGCGGCTATGGTTTAGAGGCGGAGGAGTTGTGTGTCTAGGAGGGGAGCCCTGCCCCTCCTTATAGAGGTGGAGGGGCCGGCCAAGGTGAGGGGAGTCCCTCCCCAACTCGTCTTGGAGTTGGGCCGGCGGTGGAGGGGAGGAACTCCTCCCCAACTCGGTTTCCACCTCCCTCTCCACTTCCCAAAAATAGCCGTTTGACTTTCAAATTGCCGTTTGACTTTTTCAAACTAGGATTTGAATAAACCCTCTATTTTGTTCAGCGATGACACCTAGTACATAATGCAATCATACCAACTTGATATAACACATTCATGTACCCTTCCCCTCCGGAGTGCCGGACATTCCGGAACCTTCTAGAACATTCCCGATGAAAACACCGGAACCATTCCCCAACTCCGAAACAGGACTTTCCTTATATGAATCTTATTCTCCGGACCATTCCGGATCTCCTCGTGATATCCCGGATCTCATCCGAGACTCCGAACAACATTCGGTCTCTTTCTCATCATTCCATAACTACTCAAACAACGTCGAATCCTTAAGTGTGTCTCCCTACGGTTCGTGAATTATGCGGACATGATCGAGACACTTCTCCAAACAATAACCAATAGAGGAATCTGGAAATTCATATGGCTCCCACATATTTCTACGATTACTTTGCGATTGAATGAACCAATTTCCCTTTGTCTCACGATAGTTTACTTATCCGAGGTTATGATCGTCGGTATCTCTGCATACCTAGTTCAACCTCGTTACCGATAAGTAATCTTTTCTCGTTCCCGTGATATGTGATCCCTTATGAGCCAGTCACATGCTTGCAAGCTAATTGGATGACATTTCACCGAGAGGGCCCAGAGTATATCTATCTATCATATGGATGGACAAATCCCACTCTTGATCCATGTGTCTCAACCAATACTTTCCGAACACTCAATGCCACCTTTATAGCCACCTAGTTACGGTGTGGTGTTTGATGTCATCAAAGCATCCATCCGGTAAAGGTGATATGCATGATCTCATGGTCGAAGGAATTAGGTTACTATGTATCAGAAAGCATATAGCAATTGAACTTATTAAAATGACTTGATCTTTATGCTACGCTTATCTATAGGAGTATGTCCACAATATCATTCTCCTAACGATATGATCTTGTTGTTAATAACATCTCAATGTTCATGATAGGGAAACCACAATCATTTATTAACCAACAAGCTAGTGATGTATAGAGGCTTTACTAGGGACTTCAATTTAAGTTTACAAATCACACAAGTATTATTGTTTCCTTGTTAATACTATTATAGCATGAATGTAAACATTTATCATAAACACAAAGATATAATAATAACTACATTTATTATTGCCTCTAGGGCATATCTCCAACAAGTACTTGGAATGGATTGGATGTCCAAACATAAAGGATTGATTGACTGTGCCAAGAAAGCCATAACCATGACTAGTACTGCCGGAATATCAGTCGAGCATATATCTAAAACCTTACCTCGCCAATTCAAATGCAACAAGAGTATAGCCCAACCTACCATTGGCCAAGTCTGGATAGTCTATGAATACCCCGATGTATTTCCAGATGTTTTGTCTGGTATGCCCCCAGATTGGGATATCGAGTTTATCATCGAACTAATTCCCGGAATAGGACCCATAGCCCAGAGACCATATAGTATGAACCCGTCAGAGCTAGCAGAATTGAAGAAGCAACTGGATTCCATGCTGGAAATTGGATTGATTCAACCAAGTGCGTCACTATGGAGATCACCTGTCTTGTTTGTGGACAAGAAGGATGGAGGTAACCGTTTGTGTACGGATTATCGGAAATTGAATGATGTCACCATCAAGAACAAGTACCCCTTGCCCAAGATAGAAGATTTGTTTGATCAGTTGACCGGTGCCAAAGTGTTCTCTAAGATTGATCTTAGAACTGGCTATCATCAACTCAAAATTCGTGCAGAGGATATCCCAAAGACTGCCTTTACCACCAGATATGGATTGTACGAGTATACAGTCATGTCTTTTGGATTAACCAATGCCCCCGCTTATTTCATGAATCTCATGAATAAGATTTTTATGGACTTCCTGGATAAGTTTTTCGTTGTTTTCATTGATGACATTCTGATTTATTCCAAATCAGAAGAAGAACATGAGCTACACCTAAGGACCATTCTTGGAACCCTTAGAGAGCATCAGCTGTATGCAAAGTTTAGCAAATGTAAATTCTGGTTACAGGAGGTAGGATTCCTCGGTCACATTGTATCAGCCAGAGGAATTGCTGTTGACCCTGCCAAAGTGAAAGATGTAGAAGATTGGCAAGCCCCAACCACTCAAACCCAAGTTCGTGCATTTCTCGGATTAGCGGGATATTACCGCAAATTCGTAGAAGGATTCTCTAGTATCGCCGGACCCATGACCCAATTGCTGAAGAAGGACAAGAAGTTTGAATGGACCGACAAATGTGAAGCAAGTTTTCAAGAACTCAAGAGGAGATTGATTTCAGCCCCAATCTTGATCATGCCAGATATCACGAAGCCCTTCGATGTGTATTGTGATGCATCCAAGATCGGTCTCGGATGTGTGCTAATGCAAGAAGGCAAAGTTATATCTTATCTATCTCGACAACTGAAGAAACAAGAGCAAAATTACCCAACCCATGACCTCGAACTCGCAGCCGTAGTTCTAGCCCTGAAAACATGGAGACATTACCTGATGGGAAACCATTGTGAGATCTATACGTATCACAAGAGCCTAAAGTATATATTCACTCAGAAGGAGCTGAATATGAGGCAGAGAAGATGGATAGAGCTAATCAAGGATTACGATCTGGACATTCACTATCACCCTGGTAAAGCCAACGTGGTAGCCGATGCCCTTAGCAGATTACCGTGCCGCTTGAACTCCATGATTTTGAAGGAGCGACCAAGTTTGCACAAAGAGATGGAATATTTTCGAATGGAATTAGTAAGTGAAGGATTCTTGGCTAGCATAGAACCCCAGCCCACTTTGATCAGTCAGATTAAAGAGGCGCAGAAGGGAAATGCTAGTATTGACGGAATCAAGCGTCGTATCGGTACAGGCAAAGTACCTGGATTCACCGAGGACAAAGAAGGAGTTTTGTGGTACAAAGGACGCCTTTGTGTACCAGAAGATTCTGAGTTGAAAAAAGTTATTCTGAAGGAGGCTCATGATACACTTTATTCTATCCATCCCGGAGGAACTAAGATGTATCAAGATTTAAAAGACCAATTTTGGTGGCATAAGATGAAGAGAGAAATCGGAAGCTATATCGCCAAGTGTGACATATGTCAGCGAGTCAAGGCAGGACATCAAAGACCCGCTGGATTGTTGCAACCATTGCAGATTCCGGAATGGAAATGGGATTCCGTTGGAATGGACTTTATCACTGGACTGACTACTTCTAGTAGGGGAAATGACTCTATCTGGGTCATAGTGGACAGATTGTCCAAAGTCGCCCATTTGTTGCCCATCAAGACCACATACCAGAGTTTGAAACTAGCAGAGTTGTACATCGCTAGAATCGTTAGTTTGCACGGAGTCCCCAAGAACATCGTATCGGATCGAGGAACTCAGTTTACCTCGAGATTCTGGAAGAAAGTCCAAGAAGGTTTAGGAACCCGTCTAGATTTCAGCACCACGTATCACCCTCAGACCGATGGACAAACGGAGCGAGTAAATCAAATACTCGAAGATATGCTAAGAGCATGTGTGTTAGAATATGGATCCAAGTGGGAAGACTGTCTGCCGTTTGCAGAATTTTCATACAACAACAGTTATCAAGCCAGTTTGCAAATGGCCCCATTTGAATTTATGTACGGACGAAGTGTCGTACCCCTTTGAACTGGTCGGAAGTAGGAGAGAGTCAGATTTTTGGACCCGACATCCTACGAGAAGCAGAAGAGAAGGTTCACAAGATTCGTGAGCACCTCAAGACAGCCCAATCTAGGCAAAAGAGTTACGCCGACAAGAGACGTAGAGACCTCGCCTTCAACATAGGAGATTTTGTTTATCTGAAAGTGTCGCCATTGAAGGGAATGCAACGTTTCCAACTCAAAGGAAAGTTAGCCCCCAGATATATCGGACCTTTCAAGATTCTGAACCGTCGATGAGAATTATCGTATCAATTGGAACTACCCGAAGAGATGTCAGCCGTGCACAATGTGTTCCATATCTCATTACTTCGCAAGTGTCTCGAAGTTCCAGAGAAGACCGAAGTGTTCAAAAATATCGACCATCGGACCATAGAGATCAACGATGACCTAACCTATCCCGAAGTACCCATCCGTATTTTGGAAGAAGCTTTTTGAACTACCCGAACCCGAAGCATCAAGTTTCTCAAGATTCAGTGGAGCAACCACACAGAAGAGGAAGCTACCTGGGAGTGCGAAGATCACATCAGGACAGAGTTTCCCGATCTCTTCAAATCCTAGGTAATCTTTTCGTCCTTTTTCAAATCTCGGGACGAGATTTTGTTTAAGGGGGGAAGGTTTGTAACATCCCAAAAATACTAAACTTCGATCATCAAACTCTAATCATCAAAATTAGGGTTAACAAAAAACTTTTCTAAATAAAATTATGAAAGCATGCATATGAGTATGCATTGAACCTGAAATTATTTTGAACCACCTTGTTTCTATGTTTCTTTGCTTGTAAAATGTTTCTTAGGTGAAATAAACATCATCTAAAACATTTCCCACACTTTTCCCAAAGACAAATAAATCAAAACAAATAAAATAAAGGAATGGTCATTTTGACCAATTTAAAAACTCCCATGACTACTTTGGCTGTCTCAAACTTTTAGAAACTAACAGAAACTTTTCTGGATCTTTGCACCCCTTGATTGTACTCATAACAAAGTATCAAGGCCCACTTTGTGATCATCCAGAAACTTTCAAATGCATAGTTTAAATGACAATTCAAAATTGAATCTTTATCATATGGGAAGATCCCACTTTTTCAAAAACCACTCAAACAAGCTCAACTTTCAAAACCCAAGCATCTGCAGACTCACCAGCACCAATCTAGCACACCCACCAAAAATCTTTTCAAAATTCAAAACTTGAATTTATGCGGCCATTTCATCAAACACTTGGCAGACACAAATCAAACAAAATCAAAACACTATAGTGTGCAGTGTTTTGAGCCTAAATGGTTCCCTATCTAGCTCATAACCAGCTCAGTAGATCATCTAGCAAGATTAACCAAGCACTAGCACCACTGTGAGCTTGCCAAAACCATTAATGGTGAACAGCCGAAGCCACCCTTGCCACCCACATGTCGACAGCAAGCTAGGGAGGAAACTGGTCGTGCCAACCTTGTCTGGGAGATGACCCATGCCTCACCGCCCCCTCTCGACCAGCCCTGCCGCGAAGGCACCGACCAGAGCACCCAGGAACGCCACGCCCGTGCCTCTGCCAACCGTGTCGAGCATGCGCCAGAGTGCCACCCTCGACCGTAGCCCACAGACCGCGCGCCGCCCTCGCCGCGTGCATACACGATCGCCACCATCCCAGGAACACGCCAGACATGCCCACTGCATTGTCCGTGCCCCATAGCCACCACGCGCCGTTGAAGACGCCGCCTCTGCTGCGCAGAGCGTCGCGTGTTCCAGACCAACCCGCACCGCCCCACGTCTCGCCACCGAATCGTTGATCATCGCCAGGGAACACCGCACCGTCCCCTACCTTAGCCCATGCCAATAGCAGTCTGTACCATCGCCCCCGACGAGCTCACCGTGCGCCCCATCGGTCCCCTCGCTCGACTATAAATAGAGGCCACCCCCGCTCGAATTCTTCACACCATTCTACTCCCCTCTCCTCACTGATCGTGCCACACCGTTCCCGGAGCAAGGCGAGCAACACCTCGTCGGAATTTCACCGGAGCCCGCTGCCTCTGGAGAAGAAGGGAGCCAGCGATTGGAGCCGCCCCAGGAGGAGCCACCGGTACCAGGAGACTCGCCGTCATCGACTTCGTCGTTCGCCCTCCTCGCCGACCCTCGCCTGAACCCCGGTGATCCCCCAGCAACCCCCACTGGCCGCTCTAGGTTTCTGTCTCGTCGGCGTTGCCCAACGTCGACGATGACTCCCAGCTGTTGGATTAGAACTAGATCGAACGTCCCACATCGCCCCATACCGCTTCGCACCCTCCTGTCTCACTGACGAGTGGGGACAGCCACTTAAACAGCCCGCGGAAGCGCTACGCTTAGCAGGCCGGCCCGTTAACCTTTCCCACGCAGCCCAGTTATTTGAATTAAACCTTTTTCATTTAATTTTAGACACACTTCTGTACCCAGTTTAAAAAATCAACCCAGGTCGATTCAGTGCATCAAATTGAATGAAACCAATTTTGTTAGAAAGGTCTGGGAATGCTGAATCCAAGCCCTTTGGATTCAAGTCATTTGGATCTATAGATCACCCATGATAAAAATAACAAGGCAGAAGCTTTTCTGCATTCAAACATTTTTCAAATTTAAACCATAATAGCTTTTGAGTTGATTCCAACTCTCAAAAATCACATTTAACCATATCTTTCAGAATATATAAAAATATATAGGTTTACTTACATAAATAATGTTCAAGTAATAAAAGAATGCTACATAGGCATTTCTAGTCACTTTATTTAATTAAAATAAAAGGTTAAAACCTTATTAAATTGTGACACCACTTTAAATCATATTCCCATGGACTAAAATATGTGGTGATGACATGTGTCAACATGATCCCATGTTTGGTTTGGAGAATATTAAATCTTAAGTAGTTTTTCAATGAGTAGAAATTACTTTTCTAAAAATAAAAATAATTAAACCAAGCCTTAATATTGTAATGTTAGAGATGATGTTAGATCATCTATAGGACCCATTTGTGTGATTATTGCAAGTAGTTAAGTATTGTTTGGTGATTTTGTACCTCGTATTTATTTATAGACGCTAGTACCGACCAAGGATACGAGGAGGAAGGAGGATTCTACGAAGAAGAAGCCGAGGAGAACTTCAACCACTGCTCTGCACAAGGCAAGCTAACACTTGCAATTTAGCAAGCTTTACTAATCAAGTTGACCAATGCAAGCTTATATTGACACTAATGCTAGCTGATACTATACCTAGGCAAGCCAATACTTGCAAGCTTTATTAACTAAGTGGACCAATGCAAGCTAACCCTTGCAAGATACCCTACTGATGCCACAAACCACTACTTGTTACCATGACCACTATATACCTTAAGCATATGTGATCATGTCCACTTGATAACCCAATCCTAGTTTTACTTGCAAGCTTCTTACTTTATTTCTTTATAAAAGCTCTTACTTAGATTTTACCTAAGTAAATGGTAGATACTAGAAGGATAATGGAAGGTTGCATAAAGAGCATAAAATTTGGCCTAAGCTAGATAATCTTGATGTCATCCTAAGGCATGAGATTTAACTTAGTTAAAATTCCACTAGTTTACCACCCCTCATCAGTGCTTACCCCCACCTGTAGATGCTAGTGCTAAGAATAAAACTTGATCAACTTTAGATGGGAATACTTGGTGGAAAAATGGTTATGAAAACATTGGAATGATGGATCATTCTATTGAAATGTTTTGGAAATGTGTTTCCGAACACTTGATGATTTTGGTGATGAAAATGTTGAGGCATGAGCCTTAGCCTTTTATAAAACTGATGGTTGTCTGGATGCGATATCATTCCAATTTTATCGTACAACCACAATACCCGAAGATTGGGTAGGGCTTCACTGGAAACTTATATACCTTAGTATTAGTTCCCTCACGGCCAAGGTCTGAGCTGAGGCTACCTTGTGAAGATTGTCCACCTGTGTAGTACCCAAGATGACAGTTGGTCATGGTTGGGAGCCCAAACTCATAGGAGAGGTTCTTATACTAGGGCGTCTAATTGAAAGGTTAGGATTGATTATCCGCATACTAAGTATGGTGAATTCAGGATTTGTTCCTGACGGATGTATCGAATGTTGTGGTGAAAGTGTACAATCTCTGCAGAGTGTCAAACTATTCGAATAAGCGTCATGATTATGGACGATTAGTGGCCATCTTGATCCCCGTCAGACTTTTCAAAATGACTTGTGTAATGAAGTGAGACTTTGACTTGACCACAACATGGTTGTGATATGAAATACAAGTTCCCACTTAGGTGTTATAAAACTTTAACTAGCATTAGTTGCTTCCAAACTTAGTTGAGATAAATCTGGCTTTTGCAAAACAACCCTAGAGCCTAGTGTCCTATTATCAAAAATCCCTTTCATTTGTTAGTATTAGTTTGCGAGTACTTAAAGAGTAATCATGGCTTTGTCCTTAGCTATTCCCATGGCCAGACTATGAAGAGTGTATTTGGAGGATGGACCCCAGGAAGGTTATGACAACTAGGATCATCTCCCATTGTCAGCATTGCCTGTGACCCCGAAGATGGAGCTTCGCCTACGCTACCGTTATTATTACATATTCCGCTGCTTGATGTTGTATTAAGAACTGGATCATGAGATCCCTATTTGTGTAAGAACTTATGTACGGTTTGTAATGGATGATGTATTATGGTATCCAATTCTGTTATGTCTCGCAAAAATGGTAATCCTGGGATTGCGATGTATGGCATAACATGCATCTGGGATTAAAAATCCGGGTGTTGACAAAGATCGTACTATGGCATATGGCGCATGACTGTTTGGCTACTGGTGTTCAACTTCGGAGACACAACATTCCAGCTGACGACCACTGTGTGTTCTGTGGATGAACGGAATCGGTGGAGCACTTGTTTCTGTTCTACCCCTTCGTGTCAGTGGTGTGGGCAGCGGTGAAGGAGCACTCTCCGATCAGCTTGGACAAAGGGTCTGCGACCTCAATCAAATCTTGGCTCTTTTAGTTCCTGGGCAGGGTCACGTGCTGGCACATATGGGAAGCAAGGAATGACGCGCGGCATGGTATTGAACTACTGTTTCTCAAGCGTATTGCTAGCCAAATCACAGCCTATGTGTACAACATTGAGAAGCACTATTTTAGTACCTCGACGACTAACAGGTGTGAATCCTCTATCTCCTCTCGTTGGATTCCACCACCGGTCGGGAAGGTCTGTGTAAATGTTGATGCTGCTTTGTTCAAGGAGGAGGACGGTTTGGCTAGGGTGTAGTGGTGCGTGATCACACTGGTTCTGTTAAGTTGACATGCTTTGAAAGTGTGGATGGCATGGTGTCACCTGACCTTGCTGAAGCAATGGCGATACGGCATGCCCTGGTGACCAGCCGAGACAATGTTTTCTCCAATGTTATCATTGCTTCTAATTGTCTCTCGGTGATCCAGAAGATCGCGTCCAAGTTGGTGGATAAATCCCCGGTCGGCTCTGTGATAGGCGATATCAGACGTATTTCTACAGGGTTTGACAGTTGTGTGTTCCAGCATGTGGGACGCAAGCTCAATGGCGTGGCACATAAATTAGCTTGGAATTGTGAGCGTAGCTTGGAATTGTGTGTTCCAGCATCCGGGAAGAACTTTGTAATGATGTTGGTTAATCAATAAAGTGCAAGTTCTCTAAAAAAAACTCTCAAGGTATTACATGCGGGTACAAAACAATAAGCTCATGCAGAAATTCCGAGGTTGATACCTAGGCTCTACATGCTACACTATATGAAGTGATTTGCTCAAACGTAGTTAACCATATCGCCTTGTCAAAAAATCTACAATACTTTCTCTACCTAGAAATAAGTGATTCGGAATTGTCTAGATTCAGATATATCTAGACGTGTTTTAGGGTGTAGATAATGCAAATCTAGATAAATTTCAAGTCACTTATTTCTAAACAGAAAAAGTACGTCAATAAAATAGTCAACTGTGATAATTAGGGGCTTAGGGCTTCTTAGTCATTAAAGGAAGGAGCAAGACAATGAGTTCAGAAGTCATAATAGTGATCTCATCTCTTGGTGCAAATTATAAACATTCAAACAGTTGCAAAGAGGACATCCCGAACCTTAAGCAAACTTGCATCCATGTATGTATGCATGATTTGTCATCCTAGTAGATTTTGCTAATAAGTCCACACCAGGCAAAATCATCACAAGATAAATGTTCAAGAAGGGGTGCAAAATTTGAATATTTGTGTCTCCTTCAGCAATAGCCGCTGAGCTTAGGTTAGTTTGTGCAAGTTTGCTCTTGTGTGATTTCTTCACATGAGTTATGGTGCAATGTTGAGATGCAATGTGTGAAGCCCCGATAAGGGGACATCAAAGAATCTTGATATCATTTTTAGTTTTATCGCGGATCTTTTTTTATTATTTTTCTACCATTTAATACATTTGTTCCCATGGTATGTTGCTTACTTAACAAATATAATGTTTTTTTCTCAATAAAATTGTTTATGGAAAGATGTGGCGTTTGAACCAAATTGTAATTGCATAGTTGATATTGAAGTGCTTGGATTGGGAGAAGTCCCTCTTATTTTACTTAGCCATAACCCAAATGTCCAAAGGAAGCAAATGAAGAATCCAAAAAGTCAACCAACAACAAACACAACATTACAACACACAAGAACAATCGTCTGCCTTTGATCCGTCCTGCCTAGAAGATTAATTCCCGAGGAATCCGTCATGCCTCAATGGCAACCTAATGTATTAAAATGGATAACATTTACGATATTATTTTCTCAAAATGTTAAAAGTCTAAGCTTGACAAGGTAAACGTTGCACCTACAACTTGTCGTTTTCTAGATCTTCCAAAGACCTCCTATGCCTATGAGTAACTAGAAGTCAAGAAAATGAGTATGAAGTAAGTCAGGGTGCTTGAGTGGGAACTACAGAAGCATGAGAGAAAACTTCTATCTAGTGGCTTTTAAGTGTGAAGTATAGTATATATGGTGTTAAAAGTTTGTGTCCTCTCGATCTCATGTTTAGGTCATAAAGTAAATAGGCAAGTGATGACTCCATAAAAAGTAAGATGGATAAATTAGATAATGGTGGTAGATAGTACCTACCTACATGAAAGAAAAGGTCTCTTTAAGTTTAGGTTGAAATATTAATCTCATGGCTTAGTTACATGTAGAGTGATACTTCTTATCAAAGGTAACATCTGGCAGTGAATTTGTATTATTAATTTTTTGATATGATAGTTTATGCGTGGAGCACATCTTATTCTAATAAATAGCTGCATATGTTGAACACAGTCGACTACATGATGTGTCATAACCTGATCTTTTGAGCGCAATGTCATGATATGACTGCAATTGTTGTACAAAAACATGTAGACAATCATGTAAATTTAATGTGTGCTTTGCCCTTAATTCTCTTAATTCTCCACATCCTCCGGTCCACTGGATGTATCTCTTTAATTTTTACAACTCCCTTCACATAGGGGAATAGGTTATGTAGTTTCTGAAAGGCCCAACACAGCTACCAAAAGTTGAACATTCTGTCTTCCACAACATCCTCTAAAATGTTAGAGGTGTGCTTTGGTGTCCTCCCTTAAAATTAAGTTTGCATGGGCCAGTTTCTTTTGATCCCGTTGAAACCTATATCTAGACCATGTATACCTCCGTATAGGTGTACTTGGTCGATCCGGGTATACTGCGTGTTCCCACCTGCTGATCCCACCACCCGTTATCATGATCTACATCTTTGCATGCCATGTTTTGAATTTTTGCTATATACTTTCTGATTTCCGCCCCCCTAGATACGCGAGTATACGTGTATTGTGAGTATATGTCTAAGAGGACCATACGGACATCGGTGGGTTCGTGCAGTCTTTGAAACGAATTAGTATCAAGTTTTTTTTGTCAATGTTTTAAAAGTAGGGGAACACCATGATAGGGCAAAGTTGTCCGATCTTTCGAGGCGATGGTGATAGTCGATTTGGGTGGAGGTCAGGATTGACGATCCGACTACATGTGCGAGCACGAGCGCCAATGAAATCACTAAGCCAATCTGCTAGATGTTACTGATCTTGCAGAAGCATGATCATCCTGACCAGCGAGGATCTTAATTTCTACCTAAAATCGAGAAAAAGTAAGAACTAATATTGCAATCAAGATATTGCGGATGAAGATGAAAGCTTTATTAAAAATGTGGGATTCTAAATAGGTGCGTAGTACAAGAGGCCTATGTGACACTCAAAAGCTTGCTGTAGTTGCAACGATGGCTAACCTTTAGCCTAAACAAAATCCGAATATAAACGATGACCTAATGTATGTATATATGGAGGGACGAAGGGGGATGTGGCCAGCCTTGGGAGAGGCAGCCGTAAATAATTCCTAACTTTGTTTCTTCCACTTATACAGACTCTAAAAATTTAGCCTAAAAAGTTGGTCGAAAATTACATGGGTTTGTCCCATTAATAAAAGATGATGCAACACGATATGACTATATGAACGAAATTATGAAGTGGTAATATCTTGTTTCATCCATATCTTCATCTCTCATTATGGTCGCTTCAAAATTCTGAAATCTTCGCTTGTAGCGTCATCTTCCATCCTCTCAAGCTTTTTGCTGTCTCCATGCATGATCATGGTCCATTGATTATCCTTCTTGTCGTTGCTAGGTCCATCATTCTTAACTAACATAAGCACATATTATTTAGGAAGCATCATATTGTCATGTACATTAGGAAGAGTTTCTAGAAACGAAAGTACCTAATAATTAAGTAGACGTGCACAAGCTCTTGTGAGAGGTCCTTGTAATGGTTCTATAGGTGCAGTGGTTGTATCAGCGGTAAGGATGTCCTCCTCATCCTCTCCTTCTTAAATTGAAGTCGTCTTCACCGCAATCTTTTTTTTCACCAAAGAATGGTTTCAAATCTGCAGTGTTTAAATACGGGACTTACCGTACCCAACTCTACAGGAAGATTAAATTTGTACGCGTTATCATTTATCCTCTCTAACACTTAGAAAGGACTAGCAGTAGGTGGCATTAACTTTGATATGCACAAATTAGGAAAATGATCTTTGCGCAAATACAACCATACAAGATCTCCAACATTAAAAACAACATGCTTTCTACCTTTATCTTTTGCAAATTTATACTTATCATTCATATGTTCAATATTGCCTTTAGTAGTAGCATGAAACTTCAAAATATGTTCAGCATGTTGTGTAGCATCACAATTATTTTGCACCAAATATAGAAGAGTCAATAAATCAATTGGTGCACGTGGAACAAAACCATACACAATCTCAAAAGGGAACATCTTAGTAGAATAATGTATAGAACGACTGTGAGAAAATTCAATATGAGGTAAACAATCTTCCCACTCTTTTAAGTTCTTTAAAACAGCACGTAGCATAGTAGATAAAGTCCTATTAATTACTTCAGTTTTCCCATCAGTTTGAGGATGGCATGTAGTACTGAAAAGTAATTTAGTCCCAAATTTAGCCCACAAACATCTCTAAAAGTGGCTAAGAAATTTAATATCATGATCAGAAACAATAGTATTTGGCACACCATGCAAACACACAATATCACGAAAGAACAAATCAGCAACATGTGCGGCATCATTACTCTTCTAACACGGAATAAAGTGTGCCATCTTAGAAAATTGATCTATAACAAAAAAATACTACCCCCTTTCTATGTTAAAGATAATCCCAAAACAAAATCTGTAGAGATATCCTCCCAAGAAACACTAGGAATAGGAAGAGGCATGTATAAACCATGTGCATTAAGGCCTAACTTAGCTTTTTGACATGTAGTGTAGTGAGAAACAAATATATCAACATCTGTACCCATCTGTGACCAATAAAAGTGTGCAACAAGTATATCTTCCATCTTCAGCACTACAAAATGACCCATCAAACCTCATCCTTGTGCCTCCTGTAATAATAAAAGACGAACAGAGCGATCTGTAATGCCTAGCTTGTTAGCACGCAACACAAATCCATCATTAATGACGAACTTGTTCCATGTTCTTCCTTCGTTACAATTTAGCAATATACTTTTAAATTCAACATCATGTTCATGTCCTTTGATAGTTTCCAAACCAAAAAATGTGTAGTCAAGTTGTGAAAGCATGGTATAACGACGCAAAAAAGCATTAGAAATAACATTATCTTTACCTTTTTTCTGTTTAATAACATAAGGAAAGGACTTAATGAATTCAACCCACTTAGCATGCCGCTTATTCAGTTTTGCTTGACTACAAATATGCTTCAAAGATTCATGATCAGAATGTATAAAAAATTCTTTAGGCCATAAATAATGTTGCAAAGTTTGTAATGTCTAAACTAGAGCATATAATTCTTTATCATAAATAGAATATTTTAGTCTAGCCCCACCCAGTTTCTCACTAAAGTACGCAATAGTTTTACCTTTTTGTAATCACACCTCCCAACCTAATTCCACTAGCATCACATTCATCTTCAAAAGTTTTAGTAAAATCAGAAAGTTGGAGTAAAGGAGCATGTGTTAACCTCTTTTTCAGCATCATAAAAGCATTGTGTTGTGTGTTGCTCTAAACAAGAGGTACATCTTTCTTTGTAACCTCATTTAATGGCTCAGCAATAGATCCAAAATCTTTAACAAAGTGCCTATAAAATTTAGCAGTATCAAGAAAACTCCTCACTTTTGTGACCATTGTGGGAAGAGACCAACTCGAAATTGCTTTAATCTTGGCTAGATCAACTTTAATACCCTATGTTGTAACCACGTAGCCAAGAAAAACAACTCGATCGGTATAGAAGGTGCACTTCTCGAGATTACCGTACAAACATGAATCACGTAAAGCATTTAAAATAGCACGTAAATGTTTCAACTGATCCTCCAAAGATTTTATATAAATCAGAATATCATCAAACTAGACTACCACAAAACGTCCAATGAAAGCACGTAAAACTTTGTTCATTAATATCATAAATGTGATGGATCCATTAGCTAAACAAAAATGCATTACTAACCACTTATATAAACTGAACTTAATTTTAGAAGCTGTTTTCCATTCATCTCCTAATTTTATATAAATCTAGGGGTAACTACTTCGCAAATCAACCTTAGAAAACATAATAGAGCCACTCAACTCATCCAACATGTCATCTAAACGTGGTATAAGATGACAGTACCAAATAGTAATATTATCGATAGCTCTACAATCATTATGCATGCACGACGACCCATATTTCTTAGGTACCATCATTGTCAGGTAATTCTTAAATTTGGCATTGTATATCCTTTGTCTCCTCTGGATTGTTTCAATATGGGGCGCGGTTGGGAAACATGGAACTGGGAATTAGATTAATTTGGTGCTGAATTTCTCTAATAGGCGCTAGTCCTGGTGGCATGTCAGGTAAAAAAACGTTCGAATATTCCTGCAAAAGGTTAGCAGCAACAGGTGGCAAAGATGGAGGAATAGCCTCAAATAAAAACAAAACCTCTTTGCAAAAAATTGCATAACACGGAGTATTGTTCACATCTAATTCAGCAATATCAATTTTATTTGCAAGCATACATAGAACCTTCAAACGAATTTCAGTATCATGTTTAGAATCAGATTTAGAGATCTTAGGTGGTACAAAATCAGTAGCAACAATTTGATTCTCACTTTTGTTTTGCTCCTTAGTTTTAGCTCTACTAGCTCTAGTAAGATTATTTTTTAATATGTGTTCAAGAGTCATAGGTTTGATACTAATTTTCTTTCTATTATTTATAAGAGAATAATGATTAGCTTTACTATTATGAACAAATTCTCTATCAAATTGCCAAGGTGTACCAAGTAACAAAGAACAAGCTTGCATGGGCACAACATCGCAATCAACAAAATCAGAATATGTACCAATAGTAAAATGCACACGTACTGTTTTTGTTACCTCAATCTTTCGAGAACTCTCGAACCATTGAATGTAATATGAATGTGTGTGTTGTCGTATAGGTAGAGAAAGCTTCTCCACCAAATAAACACTAGCCATATTATTGCAAATCCCTCCATCAATAATGATCTGGATAGCTCTTTCTTTGACAACGCCTCTTGTTTGAAAAATATTGTGGCATTGATCATGTTCATCTTGCCTCAATTACACACAAAACACAAGTTGTGCAACTAGACTCTGATACGTCAAAAACGTATCTATAATTTTTGATGCTACATGCTTGTTTCGTATCTACTTTGCTTTGCTTTGTCTACACTTTGAGGTGTTTTTATATCTTTTCTGTGACTAACCTATTAACAAGTTGCCACAGTGCCAGTTTCCTGTTTTCTTCTGTTTTTGGTTCTAGAAAGGCAGAAAATCAATATTCTCGAAATTGGACGAGACAAAAGCCCAAGTCATTATTTTTTCCGGAGCAACAGAACCACGAAGCAGAGCCGGAGAGGGGCCACAGGGTGGCCGCACCCCCTAGGCGCGGGCAAGCTCTGGAGGCACCTGGAGGGGGTTTGGGTCCCCTGTATCCCCACCGACCTTGATTCCTGTGCCTAAAAAAGCCTCCGACCCAAAAACCCTAGGGCATCCAGAAGAAATCCATGAAAACCTCTGTAGCACCGCTGCCACCAAAGGGGAGATTCGGGGGACAGAAAGTCTCTGTTCCGGCACCCTGCCGGGACAGGGAAGTGCCCCCGGATCCGTCTCCATCGCCATCTTCATCACCATTGCTGATTTCCATGATGAGGAGGGAGTAGTTCTTCCTCAGGGCTAAGGTCTCTACCGGTAGCTATGTGTTCATATCTCCTCTCTATGCATGATCTTGTGGTCATGAGCTTTGTAATCAACTAGATCTACCTTGCTACTCAAGTGCTTCATTAGATCTCTGCTCTCCCCATGTGTGTGAAAGTGATAGCGTTCATGCCATGGTGGCACATAGGCTTGACTCTACATAAATACTGTTTGTGCTTTAATAGATCTATGCTTTTCCCCACGTGTGTGAAAGTGACAGCGGGCATACCGTGTGTGGCACTTTGGATAGATTGAATATTTGTTATGAGTTATATTTAGAGTTGGATGTCTCTATGAAATTGTGGTGTTTGTTGGAACCATCTAGCGCTCAAGGTGACAGTGTGGGGTTATCTAGATTGGAGAAGGCAGACTTTGAGGTGTGCTGTTATAGCCTTACTATGGATTAGAGTGTCCAACCGGAGAGTAGTATCATGAAGAGAGGATATTTATATGAGAGAGTGTTCACTAGTGAAAGTATGATCCCTAGGCCTTGTTTCTAAAAATTGAAACACCGTTTGCTACTAGATCTATTGCATGTTTGCTTGCTTTAGTCTTTACCTTACTCACACACGTTACCCCACGTCAAAAACAAGTCAGAAGCTATTTTATGGCACCGTTGCCACTTGTATTTCACTACCTCTTCGCCGAACTAGTGCACCTATACACCTGACAAGTGTATTGGGTGTGTTGGGGACACAAGACACTTCTTGTATCTTGATTGCAGGGTTGCTTGAGAGGGAATACCTTTGACCACTTCCTCCCTGAGTTCGATAAACCTTGGGTAATCCACTTAAGGGAAACTTGCTGCTGTTCTACAAACCTCTGCACTTCGAGGCCCAACAACTGTCTACAAGAATAGAAGTGCGTAGACATCAAGATCTTTTTGGGCGTCGTTGCTGGGGAATATAGAAAGAACATCCATCGTCAACAAAGCGCCATCAAAAGTATTTTCTAGCGCCGTTGCCCGGGAGGTAAGGTAAAGGGTACTCACATCCTCTAGTGTGAGTGCTCGAAGTTATTTCCTTTAGATTCTGCGGTTTTGTCTTTTTGTTTCTTGTTTTCACTAGTTAGGCTTATTGGAAAACAACAACAAAATTAGAGAGCTTTATAGCATTTATCTTGAGTTAGGACTGTTGGGAATATGCCCTAGAGGCAATCATGTATGATGATATTTCCCATTGTATTCATAAAGTTATTAAGTAGTCCTTGTATAAGCATCTGATGTGTATCATTGAATATGTGATTCAGTTGTGGAACTATGCATTCATGTTGTTTGTACTAAATATCCTTGGTCATTGAGGTTGTGCTGGACACACAACTTAGACCAATGTGAAAGTTGGCTTGATGACTCGGTTCCACTTGTCATGGGCATGGAGATGCTATTCCAACTTACACAGACTAGGCTAAAGAGTTTAGCGAGTCGGATTGACCCATATTGAGGTACAACGAACTAAGTTGTCATTTGTATATCTCAATCAATGTAATCCTTAGACCTGAGGTTGTTGCATAGTCGAGTTGAGGATCACCGACTTAGGTTACATCAAACGCTGATCCGAATCGGGCAGTTATAAAGCGGGGTTGGTCGACCGAGAATCAAGCTGCGTGATGTGAATAACCAAGATGGGATTTTGCCCTCCACTCGGAGAGATATTCTCTGGGCCTCTCGTGAGATATGATTGGAAAGCATGGCCATGCACGACTCGGTTAAGTGTTAACCGAGGCGATCGACTAAGAGTTAGTCGGGTGAATCACTTATCTCGGATCGAGAAGAGAGTCGAACTATTTAAGGGATGACATATATTCGCCTATAGTCTGACAAGGTATATCGTGAGGCAAAAGGGACTCGGACGTAAGTCGCATTGGAAAGGCAAGTCGTCATGACTCTTTGGTACTTGGGAGTCGGCACGTTCTGCTAGGAGCCACTACCGACTGATCGATTGTGAGTCGGACTCCAATCGTGTCCAAGTAGCCATGAGCCTGCGGGGTCACACACTTAAGAGCGGGAGCGAGTTCGGATTGGATCCGAATCTGTAATCTGGTTGGGTTGGACCTAAACCAGATTAGGACTGAGTTAGTGAGTTGGACTCACGGTGACTAGTGTTATATGGGCTTTAGTGAATGGGTCGCGCGAGCAGAGCCCACGTTCACTCCCTATATATAGTGGAGCACAGTAACCCAGAAAGGTTAATCGTTGTTTGGTTAGGTCATTCCATGTGTTGGAAACCCTAGCTCCACAGCAGTCCAGCCGCCGTAACGAACCTAGCAGTTCGCCGCCGGCGCTCCTCCTTGTACGTGTGGATACCAGCAGAGGTGTTGTGCGATCAGCACCAGGACGATCGGATCGTGAGGACTGCACTGCATCAACTGACGCGCTACATCAGTAATCCGCAACCGCGCGTCTAGTGGTAAACCTCGTGGCCTTCTACCTCAGCTAGGTCTTGGGATCACCACGTTAGAGGAAAAGTTTTGTTTTATCTCCGCGTGGCCCAACAGTGGTATCAGAGCGATAGCTTCTGGTTTTAGGCTCGAGATCTCGCATATGTGATATGCGGTAGGCTATAGATGAGATCTATGTGCTGTTTTGGTGGTCGATCTATGAGATAGATCGGTTTTGTATGAAGTTGATTGGATCAACTGTACTCGGGGAATGGTAGATCTGATTTCCGTGATCATACTGCTGAGGTCGTGGAACGACATACCCCTACCGGTCGGCTTCCGCCATCGGGGTAGACTGTGACACGTAAATCCAGAAGCGGTGATCGAAGATCAAAGAGTTTGATCGAATCGGAACGATGGTCGGAATCCATGTCCGGATCGTAGATGAGATCTACGTTTTCGGAAAAATCGTCGGGCGCTGCCCCTTCGATTCTCGCCCGCTATCCGGCTAGCGGGACTGCCGGCTTCGCCCTGTCGTAGCGCCTTAGATGTCGTTGCGAGTTTCACAACACCGGTAGATATTGTATCTATGCATAACTTTTTTTTGCAGGAAGTTGTGAATGGTATGGTTCATGTGCATGTGATGTATGTGTGTAATCCATACGTGATCTGCGAATCACGGTTTTTGTCAGCCGGCTGGAGCCTAGGTGCTGTCATTTTATTGTATAACGACCTGCGTGTCGGATTCTCTATGTAATTTACTTTACTAAGCTAGTGTAGCTGTTTGAGAACCCGGAAGGCATGCAAGGCGTTGTATATGTCGGCGACATGGAGTAAGACGGCAAGTGACAAGAGTTGTACGAGTCGGATTCTGGCTTTGTGGAGATGGAGATCGCATGAAGAGAGCCATACCATTTCACATTATAATTGCTTTATTTTGTGTTATTGTTATGTCTCAGTTTTACCTCTATTAGATAGTCGGTAAAATTTAATCCCTCAAAGAAGGTCTAGTCGGTTTTCCTTGCCAGTGTTTGCACCATCACAAGTCGGACATTTTTGGTAGTGGGCTCATAAAATTGAGGTGCTGCCAATTCTTTCCGACTAGGTGGGTTCGAGTCGGACTCTTACTGCAGAAACACTTGGTAAGCTAGACGGGTCTATCACAACGGTTGTGGGACTCGGGGAAAGGTCGGATGGGAGCCGGGGCATGTGATGCCACCCGTCCAACAGGAGTCGCATGAGATGCGATTGACAAGGAGTTGTCTACCTAGATCACTTGGAGGCTAGCGGTGATGCTAAAGCTCACTAGCCGACTTGATTATTTAGGATCCTGAATCACTAAGTAACCATCGGAGGGGTGTTGGTTCTAGTGGGAGCATAAAATATTAAAATGTTTAATATGCTTGCTCTTTTATGAATACATGTCTTAAGTGTTTTGCATATTTTACATTGTAGATCATGGCACCAAGTAGCAGTCACTCTCAGATATCCGGTTTTGCGTTGAGAACCATTCTTGAGAAAGATAAACTGAACGACACTAATTTTACCAACTGGTATCAAAATCTGAGAATTGTTCTCAAACAAGAAAAGAAGGACCATGTCCTAGACAACCCACTTCCAGATGAGCCGAATGAGAATGCATCGTCATGACCACCAATGCCTACCGTCGGGCTAAAGATGAGTCCACGGATATTAGGCATCTTATGCTTGCTCACATGGAACCGGACTTGCAAAAGCAGTTCGAGCATGTTGAGGCCTACGATATGATCGAAAGCACGAAAAGTATGTTCGTGCTCGAGCGAAAGAGAGGTATCAAGTCTCTCGATTTCTTTGAGTTGCAAGCTTAAGGATGGTGATCCACCGAGTCCGCATGTGATCAAAATGGTTGGTTACGTGCGGTCTCGGAGAGGCTTGGCTACCCCATAAGCGAAGAGTTCGCTACGGATATAATTCGAACTCTCTTCCTAGTGCATATGGGCAGTTCATTTGAACTACCACATGCATGGTATGGATAAGAAGCTCACTGAATTGCATGGGATGCTCAAGCGAGGCGAGATCTCAAGAAGGGCACCGATCAAGTGTTGATGGTGCAGAATAAGGCTAAGTTCAAGAAGAGTTCTTGGACTAAGAAGAAGGCTAAGTCGAGGAGGAAAGGCTCGGGACCCGGTCCCAAGTGCTTCCTCGGGGACTAAGCCTTCTCCTTCACCGGATCCACTTACGTCTCTTGCAAGGCGGATGGCCCTTTGGAAGAGGAACTGCAGCAAGTACTTGGCCGACAAAGCCAAGAGTGGAGGTATGACTTCCGACTCAGGTACACTTGTTTGCAATGTTATAGACATATATCTTCTTGATGCACCTAATAGTTCTTGGGTATATGATACGGATCGATTATTCACATACGCAACTCGTTGCGAGGTAAGAACTAGGAGCGTAGCAAGGCGAGGTTGATATTCGAGTCGGCAACAAAGCAAGAGTTGCTGCGTTGGAAGTCGACGATGCAACTTCATTTACCTTCCGGATTCATTATGGAACTAAATAATTGTTATTATGTTCCAGTGCTCAATCGAAACATTATTTCTGCTTCATGTTTGATGAGGCAAGGCTATGAGTCGAATATCAAGAATAATGGTTGTTCTTTGTATTTGAATGATATGTTTCACGGCTTTGCACCCGTCCAGGACGGGTTATTTATTTTGAATCTTGATGGTGAGTCGGTTTATAACATAAATGTTAAAAGGTTGAAACCAAATGATCTGAATATGACTTACTTTTGGCACTGTCGGCTTGGTCATATAAGTTGGAAACGCATGAAGAAGCTCCATGATGATGGACTCCTAACTTTGTTCGACTTGGAGTCGTTCGAGACATGCGAATCTTGCCTACTCGGCAAAATGACCAAGACACCTTTTGCAAAGATTTGCGAAAGGGCGTCCGACTTGTTGGGACTAGTACATAGTGATGTATGTGGACCAATGAGCACGACAGCCAGGGGTGGTTATGAGTATTTCATTACCTTCACTGATGATTTGAGTAGGTATGGATATGTCTACTTAATGAAACATAAGTCGGAAGCCTTTGAAAAGTTCAAATAATTCCAGAATGAAGCACAGAATCAACTCGGCAAGAAAATAAAGTTTCTTTGGTCGGACCGAGGAGGCGAGTACATGAGCCATGAGTTTGATGACCATCTGAAAAGTTGTGGAATAGTTCCTCAACTTACTCCGCCAGGAACGCATACAAAGGAATGGTGTTTGGAAAGGCGGAATCGGACCTTGTTGGACATGGTACGATCAATGATGAGTCAGACAGATCTGCCTTTATCATTTTGGGGTTATTGTCTAGAAACAATGGCGTTCACACTAAACAAAGTACCATCAAAATCGGTAGAAGACACCGCATGAGATGTGGACAGGCAAAAGCCGAGTTTGTCTTTTCTTAAGATTTGGGGTTGTGAAGCTTTTGTCAAGCGACTTGATCGGACAAGCTTCGGCCAAGTCGGATAAATGTATTTTCGTGGGGTATCCGAGGAAACCTTGGGTTACTACTTCTACAACCGAGAAGAGGGCAAAGTGTTTGTCGCTCGGAACGGTGTCTTCCTTGAGAAAGAGTTTCTCAATCGAGGAGTAAGTGGGAGCACGGTGCAACTCGAAGAAATTCGAGAGGAACCGGCTAGTAGCGAGTCGGCAAAACCTTGGAGGTTGAGCGGTCGTGGTAGGCGGCTGACACCGTACTACGAAGATCGGCAAGATTACGAAGTGTTCGTGATGTGTTCTTGTTAGGCGGTGATGAGCCGGCAAATTATTGGAGCGATGGTGGGATCGATTCGAGTCATGGCTTGGAGCCATGAGATCCGAGATAAAGTCCATGGATGAAAATCAAGTTTGGAACTTGGTTGATCGCGAGACGGTGCAAGACCCGTCGAGTGCAAATGGTTCTTTAAGAAGAAAACTGATATGGATGGAAATGTTTCAATCTATAAAGCACGCCTTGTCGCGAAGGGTTCCGACAAGTTCAAGGAGTTGATTACTGACGAGACTTTCTACCCGTAGCGATGCTTAAATCAGTTCGGATCATGTTAGCTATAGCGGCCTATTTCGACTATGAGATATGGCAGATGGATGTCAAAACGGCTTTCCTTAACGGAAATTTAACCGAGGACGTGTATATGATACAGCCCGAGGGTTTTGTCGATCCGGCTAATGCTGACAAGGTGTGCAAACTTCAGAAATCCATTTATGGGTTGAAGCAAGCATCTCGGAGTTGGAATATTCGCTTTGATGAGGTAGTCAAATCGTTTGGCTTCATCAAGAGTGATCATGATTCTTGTTTGTACAAGAAGTTTAGTGGGAACAAAGTAAATTTTCTAATCTTATATGTGGATGACATATTACTGATTGGAAATGATGTCCAGATGTTGCAAGAAACCAAGGAATCATTGGAAAGGAGTTTCTCAATGAAAGACTTGGGTGAGGCAACATACATCCTCGAATCCGGATCTATAGAGATAGATCAAGGAGGCTCATTGGATTGAGTCGAGTACTTATTTGGACAAAGTGTTGAAAAGTTCAACATGGAATCGTCTAAGAAGGGGTTCTTACCGATGTCCCATGGTGTAAAACTTAGCAAGACTCAGTGTCCTTCGACAACTGATGAGCGAAGTAGGATGAGTGCGATTCCATATGCTTCTGCGATTGGATCCATCATATGCCATGATTTGTACTAGGCGGATGTTTCCTATGCTCTAAGTGTTGTGAGCGGATACCAGGCTGATCTGGAGATCCTTTGGACATGACTAAAAATATCCTAAAGTACTTGAGAAGGACTAAGGATATGTTCTTGGTTTATGGTGGTGAAGATGAACTCAGTGTAAAGGGTTACACGGATGCGCGTTATCTCACCGACTACGATGATTCTCGCCGCAAATCCGGATACGTGTTTATTATAAGCGGAGGTCTGTGAGCTGGAAAAGTTCCAAGCAAGAGGCGTATGCTGCGTCTACAGAGGCTGAGTATATTGCCTCGGAGGCAAAGGAAGCTGTTTGGATGAGGAATTTCCTCATGGATCTTGGTGTGGTTGGGGCTCGTCCAATCCGTTGGGCGTGTATTGTGACAACAATGGTGCTATTGCACAAGCCAAGGAACCTAGACAACACCGGAAGAACAAGCACATACTCATGCGGTACCACCTAATTCGCCATTCGTGGATCGGGGTGATATCAAGTTATGCAAGGTACACGGATGCAAATATTGCGGATCCGTTGACAAAGCCGTTACCGAAGCATGAGGCGCACCTGAAACCATGGGCATTAGATGCTTAGACATGTGATGTCGGAAGATTGACTCTAGTGCAAGTGGGAGACTGTTGGGAATATGCCCTGGAGGCAATCATGTATGATGATATTTCCCATTGTATTCATAAAGTTATTAAGTAGTCCTTGTATAAGCATCTGATGTGTATCATTGAATATGTGATTCAGTTGTGGAACTATGCATTCATGTTGTTTGTACTAAATATCCTTGGTCATTGAGGTTGTCTGGACACACAACTTAGACCAATGTGAAAGTTGGCTTGATGACTCGGTTCCACTTGTCATGGGCATGGAGATGCTATTCCAACTTACAGACTAGGCTAAAGAGTTTAGCGAGTCGGATTGACCCATATTGAGGTACAACGAACTAAGTTGTCATTTGTATATCTCAATCAATGTAATCCTTAGACCTGAGGTTGTTGCATAGTCGAGTTGAGGATCACCGACTTAGGTTACATCAACGCTGATCCGTGGCAGGCGCTTATAAAGGCGAGTTGGTCGAGAATCAAGCTGCGTGATGTGAATAACCAAGATGGGATTTTGCCCTCCACTCGGAGAGATATTCTCTGGGCCCTCTCGTGAGATATGATTCGGAAAGCATGGCCATGCGACTCGATTAAGTGTTAACCGAGGCGATCGACTAAGAGTTAGTCGGGTGAATCACTTATCTCGGATCGAGAAGAGAGTCGAACTATTTAAGGGATGACATATATTCGCCTATAGTCTGACAAGGTATATCGTGAGGCAAAAGGGACTCGGACGTAAGTCGCATTGGAAAGGCAAGTCGTCATGACTCTTTGGTACTTGGAGTCACGTTCTGCTAGGAGCCACTACCGACTGATCGATTGTGAGTCGGACTCCAATCGTGTCCAAGTAGCCATGAGCCTGCGGGGTCACACACTTAAGAGCGGGAGCGAGTTCGGATTGGATCCGAATCTGTAATCTGGTTGGGTTGGACCTAAACCAGATTAGGACTGAGTTAGTGAGTTGGACTCACGGTGACTAGTGTTATATGGGCTTTAGTGAATGGGTCGCGCGAGCAGAGCCCACGTTCACTCCCTATATATAGTGGAGCACAGTAACCCAGAAAGGTTAATCGTTGTTCGGTTAGGTCATTCCATGTGTTGGAAACCCTAGCTCCACAGCAGTCCAGCCGCCGTTACGAACCTAGCAGTTCGCCGCCGGCGCTCCTCCTTGTACGTGTGGATACCAGCAGAGGTGTTGTGCGATCAGCACCAGGACGATCGGATCGTGAGGACTGCACTGCATCAACTGACGCGCTACATCAGTAATCCGCAACCGCGCGTCTAGTGGTAAACCTCGTGGCCTTCTACCTCAGCTAGGTCTTGGGATCACCACGTTAGAGGAAAAGTTTTTGTTTTATCTCCGCGTGGCCCAACAAGGACATGAAGTGTTTGAATAGAAAATTAAAAAACCTATGGAACTTTATTTGCATGCTAATAACAATGTTATTAGTATGAGTTTTTTGAACACCATTATTGCTAATGCTATGGAAAAGTCTAAGATTGGGAAAGCTAGTTTTGATGAAAATGATCTTTTTAGTCCCCCAACTTTGGAAGATAGCTATTCTATTGCTTATGATGATACCAAACCTCCAATATATGATGATTACAATGATGAGTATGATATTTTCAGTCCACCTACTATTGAGGAGAATGTTTATTGTGATTAAAATATGCCTCCTATATTTGATGATTATGGTGATGAGAATAGTAATGATAGCTATTTTGTTGAATTTGCTCCCACTACAATTAACAAGAATGACTATGCTTATGTGGAGAGTAATAATCATTTTATGCATGTTGATCATGATAAGAATGTTTTATGTGATAGTTATATTGTTAATTTTATTCATGATGCTACTGAAAGTTATTATGAGAGAGGGAAACATGGTTTTATGCATCTCACAAATATTAAGTTTCCCGTCTTTATGTTGAAAATCTTGAAGTTGCATTTGTTTTGCTTTCCTATGCTTGTTGTTTTGTGCTTTCATGACTTGTTTCTTTACAAGATTCCTATGCATAGGAAGTGGGTTAGACTTAAATGTGTTTTGAATTTGCTTCTTGATGCTCTCTTTGACTTCAATTCATAATTCTTATGTGAGCATCTTCTCAAGCTATCAAGCCTAACTTAAAGGCGTTAAAGAAAAGTACTTGTTGGGAGATAACCTAAGAGTTTTCTTGAGTCTTGGAAGTTATTACTTCAGTAATGACCTCTCCTTATACTTTTTGTTTGCCTTTTTGTGCCAAGAATGACCTCTAATGAGAGGGAAGTAAGATTTAGGGAGTTGATGTCCCAAAACAGATTTCTGTCCTCCACCATAAAAATTCGTGAGGAGTCTCTGTAAGTCGGATTGAGCTGAAAATGTACGAATAAATCCTCTAGTATGTTAGCTAAATTTAATTAGTACAACACTTTTTAATTGAGCAACAGAATATGTTCAAAAAAATCGGTTTCTACCTGCTGGTCTGTTTTGACATATTTCTGCCATTATTTGCATTTGCTTCTTATTGATTCCTTTTTGAGTTATCTTTTGGGGAAATGATCTTTTTGAAGGAGTTACTACAGTAGCATGTGTTTTTAGTGAAAATTCTTGCTGTTCCAAAGCTTTACCTAAGGATATATTATCTTTTGAATACACTAATGTTGATAATGAAGATTGTGTGAAGTTTTGTATGAAGGAAAAATATCAGGTGTAGAGAGAGAATGATGTAATGAGATGAAGAATGTATAAAAGCTCAAGCTTGGGGATGCCACCCTGGTGTCACCCCAAGAAATATCCAAGAGGTACAAGCGTCAAAGCTTGGGGATGCCCAAGGCATCCCCTTCTTCATCAATAAAAATCTCAGGTCTTTCTAGACACTTTGTTTTTATTGTTTCATGCATTGTTGTGTTGTTCTTGGAGCATCTTAGTTTTCGTTTTTGGTTTTATTTTTCTTAGTTTGCTTGAGTAATTTGGTTGGTTAGACCACACTTCTTTTGGAGAGAGACACACTTTGTTTTCATGGCCTAGAACACTCTAGTTTTCATTCTTATTGTTTTGTGAGTGTTCTCTTTTGCTAGCACTATGTTTAGCCTTAGTTTTCTTGTGCTTTCAGCTTAGAAATTTTTAGTTCTTCTTTGTGGATTTGTGAGACAATCTCACTGGTCTTTATTGATTATTATCTTTGTGAGTTGTTTCAAATAAGTTGTTTGGTGTTGGAAAGAGTAGAAAGCTTCATGCTTAAGTGGTACAAAAGGGAGCTTGTTTTGACTGTGACTTAGACTTTATCATGTCATGCTAGGTGTTGCTTTGACCTTATGCTTAGTTATTATTGATGTAGCATGGCTTGTTCCAAATAATTAGGAGTGCTTAATGTGCCTTGAAGAAATTATGCGTTGTTTTAGCATGCAAAAGCATAATATTGTGGTATTCTCCTTTGATGCTTTGTTTGGGTTGACTTGGCACATGCTCACACCATGTTATGAATTTCACAAGTCACCATAGCCTCTATGATCATTTAGTCCTTGACTTGTAGTGCCACTCTATGCTTTGATTAGTAATGCTTTGTTGCACTGCATGATTATGGCCATTATTGCTCTCTTAGTTGGTTGCTCCCAGTCTTTTGCTAGCCTCCACTTGTATGAGTAAGCTCTACTCATGCTTCCAACTCCCAAGAAACCAAGTTATTCCAAAGTGTCCACTATAAACTCCTATGCATGGTGTGTTACACCATTCCAAGTATATTCTTGTTTTCAGATATCTTCCAATTAAAAAAACTATTTTATTATGTGAAAACTTAGTGATTAAAGCCCTCACGAACTTGATGGCACACTTTATATTCTTTGCCCCTAATAAACTTGAACCATTGTGACAACTTTATTGTATATGCTTGCACCTATAAGTTGGAATTAGCAGAACCGTGCTATCACGGGGAACGTTTTCAACATTGCACTTGTAATTTCTACTCAGTTGATATCATGTTGTTTTATCTATGGATGTCATCGGTGTGAAATAAAGAGGGAACTTGTAAGTCCATGGAGTTTATATTCTGTGTTAGAGAAATGCCTGGGCCGCTAGCCTAAGCCATGCCTAATCATGGTGGAAACTTGCAGCATCACCATAATGAGCTATCTATGAAGCATCCTCAATAAAAAGCTATGCATATGGTAAATAAAAATATTGCTGAGATGCTCATTGTCTGCTTGCCTTGTCATTTTGGTTATGGGAAAGCTCATGTACCATGTGCAAGGGGTACCCCGTTGGCGGTTCTCAATGATATGCAAATACTTACAATGACAAGAACTTACCTGGACCCAAAGTTGAGTATGCATGAGGTGTGGCCCTAGTATTTAAGGGACTTGAGATTGCCAACTTATAGTTCGTCAAGCATATACTCCAGCTTTGCTACTTTAACCTTAACCACTTCAAGATGCTTATGATAGGGCAATGAGGGCTGAAAGCTAACAAGTACCATAATTTTTGGAAGCTCTTTTTGAAACTTGAAATCCCTGTTTCCTTTATGAAAGGCCTTTCTTTCACCATTATTTGAGTCTCCACCTTCTACCTTTAGGCACCATTAAGAGAGCATAGTTGTCATTCTGTGTGCAGTGTTCCAAAGCTTATTGATTGATGCATATTGTGATATTACTTGTTCTTGTGCTACTTGTTTCTAGTCACCCTTGTGAACTTTGAAGGTGTTCTATGCATCTATTTGCTACTCTATGAGGGACAAGCTGATTTACACTATGTTATGTTTTATGTATGTGAAACAAACAAATGTTTTTCAATGCATGTTATTCATGATCTTTGTTTGTAGCCTTTCATGTTGCATGCATAGTTACTTTGTCCTATTGTTAAACTCCATCTTTCATGCACATGTTTAGAGTTCTTTGATCCCGGCTTTCAATGCTTGCAAATGGTTTGATCTTAGTTTTGATGGTGCATGTCACCTCAAATATTATTCTTTTTATCACTTACCTACTCGAGGATGAGCAGGAGTTAATCTTGGGGATGCTTGATACGTTGGAAACGTATCTATAATTTTTGATGCTCCATGCTTGTTTTGTATCTACTTTCCTTTGCTTTTTCTACACTTTGAGGTGTTTTTATATCTTTTCTGGAACTAACCTATTAACAAGTTGCCACAGTGCCAGTTGCCTATTTTCTTCTGTTTTTGGTTTCAGAAAGGCAGAAAATTAATATTCTCGAAATTAGACGGGACAAAAGCCAAAGTCATTATTTTCCCGGAGCAACACGGAACCACGAAGCAGAGCCGGAGGGGGGCCACAAGGTGGCCGCACCCCCTAGGCGCGGGCAAGCCCTGGAGGCACCTGGAGGGGGTGTGGGTCCCCCTGGATCCCCCACCGACCTTGATTCATGCGCCTAAAAGAAGCGTCCGACCCAAAAACCCGAGGGCATCCAGAAGAAATCAATGAAAACCTCTGTAGCACCGCAACCACTGAAGGGGAGATTCGGGGGACTGAAAGTCTCTGTTCCGGCACCCTGTCGGGACGGGGAAGTTCCCCCGGATCCGTCTCCATCAATCTCCATCGCCATCTTCATCACCATTGCTGATTCCCATGATGAGGAGGGAGTAGTTCTTCCTCAGGGCTAAGGGCTCTACCGGTAGCTATGTGTTCATCTCTCTCTATATGCATGATCTTGTGGTCATGAGCTTTGTAATCAAGTAGATCTACCTTGCTACTCAAGTGCTTCATTAGGTGTCTGCTCTCCCCATGTGTGTGAAAGTGATAGCATTCATGCCATGGTGGCACTTAGGCTTGAGTCTACATAAATACTCTTTGTGCTTTAATAGATCTATGCTTTTCCCCACGTGTGTGAAAATGACAGCGGGCATACCGTGTGTGGCACTTTGGCTAGATTGAATATTTGTTATGAGTTATATTTGGAGTTGGATGTCTCTTTAAAATTGTGGTGTTTGTTGGAACCATCTAGTGCTCAAGGTGACAGTGTGGGGTTATCTAGATTGGAGAAGGCAGACTTTGAGGTGTGTTGTTATAGCCCTAATATGGATTAGAGTGTTCAACCGGAGAGTAGTTAAGAGTAGTATCATGAAGAGAGGATATTTATATGAGAGAGTGTTCAATAGTGAAAGTATAATCCCTAGGCCTTGTTTCTAAACATTGAAACACCGTTTGCTACTAGATCTGTTGCATGTTTGCTTGCTTTAGTCTTTACCTCACTCACACACGTTACCCCACGTCAACAACAAGTCAGAAGCTATTTTATGGCACCGTTTCCACTTGTATTTCACTATCTCTTCGCCGAAATAGTGCACCTATACACTTGACAAGTGTATTGGGTGTGTTGAGGACACAAGAGACTTCTTGTATCTTGATTGCATGGTTGCTTGAGAGGGAATACCTTTGACCACTTCCTCCCTGAGTTCGATAAACCTTGGGTAATCCACTTAAGGGAAACTTGTTGTTGTTCTACAAACCTCTATACTTGGAGGCCCAACAACTGTCTACAAGTATAGAAGTGCGTAGACATCGGACTCTTGTATTGATCAGCAGTTTCAGCTTCCATTATCTCTGTTTCTTCTTCAGAATCAGAATTATCTCCATCTCCTGTAGCAATAAGAGCCAAAGTATCTTCGTCAAAATTAGTCGATGAATAATATTCACCATCTTCACGCACCAACATAACACATTGTGTTCTACCCATCTGCTCAATATGACCATATCCCCAGCATTTGTGGCATTGTATATCCTTTGTCTTTCCCGTGGAAGCCATAGAAGAAGAACTACGAGCATGACCATTGTATGACGGCGGAGGAGCAGCCAAAGGAGGTCTTGAGGTAGGCATGGTGGATTTGGATGTGGTAGGTATTGGTGGAGTACCACAAGAAGAAGACATTGATTGTCAGGACGTCCATGAGGATGTGCGACCTACAGAATTATTAGTCTTTCTCGATGGTGGTTGTCGATCCTACACTTCATGTTCATCTTTGCAAGCAAGATGAAATAAATGAATGATGGTAGTATATTCCTTATAGTCTAAGATGTTTTTAATGTCCTTATTTAACTCACTAGAGAAACGTGCAAGCATTTTTTTCTGTATTTTCGAAATACCACACCGAACCATCCTTGTTTGTAATTCCTAATGATATTCTTCTATAGAATTTTTACGTTGATCTAAACGTGTCAATTTCTTTAGTAAATCACGTTGATAAGTAGGAGGTATAAAGCGAACACGCATAGCAGTTTTTTAAAGCAGTCCAAGTATGAGGAATAGTAGTGGAATTTAAGCGACAATGTTCATAGCACCATACTCAAGCAAAATCAGTAAATTTACAAGTAGCAGCACTAACACGCATATTATTAGGATATTTCAAACATGCAAAACGTTGCTCTACTTCCAATTCTCATGTAAGATAAAAAATCATGATTATATCTACCCTCAAAAGATGGAATATTTAATTTAAGCTTTACCACATGATCATCATCACGTATCGGTGGTCGGGCATTGAGGTAGTAATGTCAGGGTTATCCTGCGGGTTGTGGAGGTTGTTCATCCTCCTCATCAAACAGATGTTCGTCCTCAAGATCGTACTCGTCTTCCCCTTCATATTTCGCAAATGCTGCAGCAGCAGCGTTTGTAGAATGTGGTGCATGAGCTGCATGTGTAGTGGTAGGAGGTACGCGTCGTGCAAGACCCACGTTGTCGGGTGCAGGCCGATGTGCCGCCGAGGCTGGTGCAGGTGCAAGTAATCTATCCAGAACCTCCTAAAACCTAGTGTCGATCTTGTGGTTGAAGGATTTCTCGAGCCCTTCCATTTTTTCAATGGTGTCGGTGAGCTTGTTGTCGAAAGTCTTGAATCAACATCTTGAGCACGCCCTACAAAAATCTTGGTAAAATGAGTATGCATCTCTTCGTTTGTCATGTTTGCAGGGGCAAGAGGTATATCTGCCATAGTTAGTCCTCAAAAGAACATGTATATATGCCAACAGTATAGAAATATGGTGGCAGCGCGCGTAATTTATCAAGCAATATACAAAGATCTTACAAGTTCTTAACAAATAGAAGGAAGGCGATGTGCAAAATGCAAAGATCAATGGCTGCCAAAATTGAGCCGAGCGATTATCAGGAGTCGAGACAACACATATGGAGAAATCTGTGGAGCTCTAGGAAGGCTTAGAAAGGGGGTTTGGAATTATCAAAACAGCAATGCAACGTTTACTAGATGATCAACAAAGGTATTGTGTTGGTCCTAGGATAGACTATACTAGATACGCGAGCCTAAAGCACCAACTGATCCATGGTGCACGTGCAGGTATATCTGTCATGAAGCGGCATGAACAAGCAATGGTGGAATGAGGTGGCGCCCTGAAAAATGAACCAAAAACTCTAGAGATCGCTATGATGGTGAATGTCTCAAACTGATCCACGGGGTCTAAAAATAGGATAGACCCGAAAAAAATTTGTCGAAATTTTGGTACCGTTCTCTGGAAAGCACGCAGGTGCAAAAAATGTCGCTATAATGGCCGATGGAGAATAGTGATCCCCAAGGTCAAAACTAGTATAGCCAGAATTTTTTTTGCTCTCCTTCTAGACTTGCGGGTGAACTTTTAACTCAACACTGACTTATATGACAGTGTGGAACAGCAAGGAAGGAAACAAAAAATAATAAGGAAGAAACAACTCTACTCGGACTCATGCCGCGAAAGGAAACTAGAACGGATCTATCGCGGTAGGAAAGCGGTGGCGGAGGTTAGGGTTTATAGCAGTGATGATGGCGGCGGAATATGGTGGTGGAAGTATGGTAATGGTGATGATCTGTGAGTGCGGCGCTGGTAAATAATATGACCAGAACTCGAAACTCTAAAAGATAACCACTAAGACCAGCAATTCGACGCAACGATGCACACACAAATTCAACAATGCAAAAACTGAAAACATAATGCAAGGATAAGGAGTGGTTATGGGACAAATCTATCTAAACTCTAATTATTTTTTGGATTTTTCATGTTTTTTAGGTAAAAAATATCTATATTAAGAAAATAGTAAATCTCAAAGCAACCTGAAATCTGATACCACTTGATAGGGCAAAGTTGTCCGATCTTTCGATAAGATGGTGATAGTCGATTTGGGTGAAGGTCGAGCTTGACGATCCGACTACACGTGCGAGCACGAGCACCAATGCACTCGCTAGGTCAATCTCCTGGAGGTTACCGATCATACAGAAACACGACCAGCCTGACCAGTGAGGGTCTTAATTCCGACCTGAAATCGAGAACAACTAGAAACTAATATTGTAATCAAGATATTGTGAATGAAGATGAAAGCTTTATTAAAAAGATGGGATTCTAAATAGGTGTGTAGTACAAGAGGCCTCTACGACAATCAAGCCTATGGCATAGTTACGATGATGGCTAAATTTTAGTCTAAACAAAATCCGAGTATAAACGATGACCTAATGGACGTATATATGGAGGGATGAAGGGGGATGCGGCCATCCTTGGGAGGTGCATACGTAAATCCTTTCTAACTCAGTTTCGTCCACTTATACAGACTCTAAAAATTCAGCCTAAAAATTTGGACAAAAATTATATGGGTCTGGCCCATAAATAAAAGGTGACGCAACACCATATAACTATATGGAAGAAATTATGAAGTGATAATATCTTGGTTTCGTTTATCTCTTCATCTCTCGTTATGGTGGCTTCAAAGTTCTAAAATCTTCACTTATAGCGTCATATTCCATCCTATCAAGCTTGTTGTCGTCTCCATACATGATCATGCACTCATGCTCCATTAATTATCCTTTTTGTCATTTCTAGGTCCATCATTCCTAAGTAAAATAAACACATCTGATTTAGGCAGCATCATATTCTCATGTACATTAGGAAGAATTCCTAGAAACAAAAGTACCTGATAATTAAATCGACATGCAGAAGCTCTTGTGAGAGGTCCTTGCAATGGTACTGTAGGTGCAGTGGTTGTATCAGTAGTAGGGATGTCCTCATCACACCGAAGCAAAAGTGAAAATGTTAAAAAAAAAGAAGATGAGATGATCAAAGTTATGCGATATGTCATTGTTTTTTACACTTTCTAGACACCTCCCATGCCTATGAGTAACTAGAAGTCAAGCAAATGAGGACGATGGAAAGGCCGTGATATTTTTTATCGAATCTTGATTGGATTAGAGTCGAAACATAATAGAATAGATGTTCATTAATGTGTTCCCCAATTAGAGAGGAGTGAGATCAAGGAAACCAACTCTAAAGGTGTTACATGCTATTACAAAAAAAATAAGCTCATGCAAAAAGTCCCATGTTGATACCGAGACTATATATGCTACACTGTATGAAGTCGATTTCCTTAAACCGCCAATCATGTCACCTTGTCAAAAAATCTGCAATACGCTCCATCGGGAAATAAGTTAATCTGATTTGTCTAGATACAGATGTATCTGTGAAGCTTCATGCACTAGTCAACACAACCAAAAGTCCAAACTGGTGAAACAGGGCTAGTGCAATCCACTTATACACTTCAACACCCCCTCTCACGTGTGACAGAGAGAAGTCAGCACGTGCAACCGGAAGAGAGCGACGGCGCGCGAAACTCACGTATGACTCAAGAGGCCTATACGTGGACACAGAGGGGTCAACAACAATTTAGGATAAATTGTGAAAGCCAGGACTCGAACTCGAGACCTTAGGCTCTGATACCATGTCAAGCTTCATGCACTAGTCAACACAACCAAAAGTCCGAACTGATGGAAAGGGCTAGTGCAATACACGTATACACTTCAACAGTATCTACACGCGTTTTAGTACGTAGATAATGTAAATCTAGATAAATTCAAGTCACTTATTTCCATACGGCTTAGGGATTCTTAATTATTAAAGGAAGGAGCGAGCCATTGAGTTCATAATTCATAACGGTGATCTCATCTCTTGGTGCAAAATTATAAACATTTAAACGGTTGCAAAGATAACGACCCAAACATTGAGAAAACTTGCATCCATGTATGTATGCATGATTTGTCATCCTAATACACTTTGCTAATAACTCCACACCAAGCAAAATCATCATAATATAAATGTCCAAGAAGAGGTGCAAAAGTTGAATATTTTTGTCTCCTTCAGCAATCACCGCTGAGCTTAGGTTAGTTTGTGCAAGTTTGCTTTTGTGTGATTTCTTAATATATGAGTTATGGTGCAATGTTGAGATGCAATATATGAAGACTCGATAAGGGGACATCGAAGAACCTTGATATAATTTTTAGTTTTATCACCGATCTTTTTTCTTGTTTTTGTACCAGTTAATATGTTTGTTTCCACGGTAAGTTGCTTACTTAACAAATATAATGTTGTTTTTCCTCGATGAAATTGTTTATGGAAAGATGTGGCGTCTGAACCAAATTGTAATTGCATAATGATATTAAAATGCTTGGATTGGGATAAGGCCCTCTTATTTTACTTAGCCATTTCCCAAAAGTCAAAAGGAAGCAAATCAAGAGTCCAACAAAAAACAACGGCACACCCCACAAGAACAATTAATACATTCGCATTTGATCCTTCCTCGGGGGAATATTTATCACGAGGACTCTGTCGTGCCTTATTGGCAACCTAATGTATTAAAATGGATAACATTTTCAATATTCTGATCTTAGAATGTTAACAAATCTAAGGGTGAGATGATAAATGTTGCACTTGCGATTCTACTTGTTTTCAGATCTTCCGGACACCTCCTATGCCTATTGAAAAGGCATGCATGCCCCCATGTGTGGTTTTGGTAATTAATGATGGACTAATGTGTAAATTGAGTTTCACTTGTAGGTTTGTTCATTGGCATCGCTTAGGCCATGTGTTGGTCTCAAGGTTGGAAGATGAAGAAATGTCCAAGGGCTTTGTGGCCATTGGAATCATGAAGAAAGAAGGAGCTTGAAGGTTGATCAAGACATGTGCAAAGAGTTGCATCAAGATGGATCAACCTCAAGTAGGGATGAAGAAGGGCGAGCTCAAGATGTGCCATCTCTAGAAGATCTCATGCTTGAAGCTTGCCATCCTCTTGCTCATGGAATGATGAAGACAAGTTCAAAGAAGAGGTTTCCCCATGGAGTATGGGGGAGCAGTTTGCAAGTCTTCATCTTCATCAAGCAAGGGCATCCAAGAAAGGTGTTCCCACTATAGAAGAACAAGACGGTCTACATCAAGTTCAAGTGGGATGCTCAAGGCAAAGGTATGTTCTTGATAGGACTTTTCTTTTGCCGGTCTCGTATTGTTAGTTGGGAGACCGGGTTAGGATAGATAGCCGTACTATCAAGAGGGGCTCTCAAGCGGGTGTCTCGTTTGCATCGCTCGGAGAAATCTCAAACCTTTGCATTCATAGCATCATCTTTCTTGGTTGTTATTTGGTTCTTGTCCATGATAGGATCTAGAGCTTGTGGTCATCATCTTAACAAGCTCTAGTTCATCATCTAAGGATTTCACTTGCATATCTTATTGCGGTTTTTGATCTTGCGAGTTTTCTGGCTCCACACCTTGGGGGATACTTCACATATATGTTCATGGTATTTTCTCCCAAGGTGATACCCAATATTTCTCCCAAGGTGATACCCAATATCTTGTCGACCTTGGGGGTTCTATTTGTCGTTATCTTTCCAAAAAAATTGGTTTCATCCCATTTGGAGTTCGGATGCAAAAGTTATTGCGTTTCTGGTTTTCTGGTTTCTGGAATTTCCCTCACCGGAAGTTCCGGCTTCCCACCGGAAGTTCCGCTAGGGCATCTTTGCCGCCGAAAGTTCCGGTGGAAGTTCCGGGTCTTCTTCCGCTCACGTTTAGTAACCTTCTGTTTTGGATGTGCTATTTGACAGAACTTCAGTCGGAATTTCCACCGGAAGTTTCGCTCCCACCGGAAGTTCCGGCCAGGGAACGGAAGTTTCGCTCAGGCCTAGTTGCCGCCAAAAGTTCTGGTTGAATTTCCGGCTCTTGTTCCGCTCACGATTCAGTAACCTTCTGTGTTGGTTTTGTATATTTGGCGGAACTTCTGTCGGAACTTCCACCGGAACTTTTGTCGGAAGTTCCGGTGAACCGGCGGAAGTTCCGACCAGGACTCGTTTTTCAGTTTTTCGCTCAGCAGTTTTTGACCGTTGGCTATATGCCACCAGAACTTCCGGCCTCCCACCGGAATTTCCGGCCAGGAGTCGCGAATGCCCATAACAGGAAGATCTGGGAGCCCTTTAAAAGGGGCTCCTCTTCCCCTTCGTGGGCACTAGCTTTTCTTCCTGGTTCTTGGCTTTCTCTCTCTCCTCCATTGTTAACCTTGAAAAAGCTTTCCCTCTCCCTTTCCCTTCCTATGATTCTTGCATCTTTTTGAGGGATTTGAGAGAGGAGATCTAGATCTACAATCCCCCAAGCTAAATCCCTTCTTTGTGAAGGAATCATTGGGATCTAGATCTTGGAGAGTTTTGTGTTCTCCTCTTGTGTTCTTCCTCCCTTATTACCCCAATAGCTTTTGTAGCTTTGTTGGAATTTGGGAGAGAAGGACTTGCCCTTGCATTTGGTGCATAGGTTTGAGTTCTCCTCGGAGATTCGGCGAGTTCAAGCTTGTGAGTTTGTGAGCTTGTTTCTCTTGGGTTCCTTGGAACCCTAGACGGTTGTGTGGTTGGATTGTTGACTTTTTGTGGTCTTGTTGACCTTTTGTGGTCTTGTAGCCTTTTGTGGCATTGTTGGCCTTTTGTGGCATTGTAGCCTGTTGTGGCTTTGTTGTTGGGAGCCTCCAATTGAGTTGTGGAGTTAGCCCCAATCTTGTTCGGGTTCGGTGACCGCCCTCAAGCGTCCTATAGTGGAGCGAGTGCACACCTTTTGTGGTGCGCACTCGGGAGAATAGGGTGAGACTTTTGTGGCGTTGGTGAGTTGCGTGCTTCCACATCCGGGGTGGGGCCTTGTGTGGCATTGGGTGAGCATCGAGCCACCACACCTCGAGGTGAGCCATTTGTGGTGTTCAGAGAGCATTGCACCATCGCACCTCTCCAATGGAGACGTAGCTTCTTTGGAAGTGAACTTCGGGAAACAAATCTTCGTCTCCGCGTCCATCGGTTATCTCTCAACTGAGCCCTTTACTTATGCACTTTACATTGTGATAGCCATCGTGCTTGAAGTATTTATACCTTGCTATCACCTTGTTGCTTGTATTGCTTAGAATAGGTTGTTGGTGCACTTAGGTGAACTTAGTGGCTAATTTTGTGCTCAATAAATTAAACGTTAGTTTTATTCCGCATTTACTTGAGCCTAAACTGTAATTATTTTAAAAGCCTATTCACCCTCCTCTAGGCGACTTCCTTTGTACTTTCACCTATGAGTAACTATAAGTCAAGAAAATTTGAATGGGGTAAGTCATGGTCCTTGAGTGGGAACAAAGGGAAGCATGAGAACAAACACCTAACTACTACGGAGTAGGAAGTATAGTATATATGGGGTTAAAGGTTTGTGTCCTCTCGATCTCACGTTTAGGTCATAAGGTAAATAGGTGAGCGACGACTCCATAAAAAGTAAGATGGAGAAATTAGATAATATGGTAGACAATACCTACCTAAATGCAAGCAAAAGGACTCTTTGAGAGTTGAGGTTGAAACATTAATATCATGGCTTAATTACATGTAGAGTGAGACTTCTTATCAATGGTAACATCTGGAAATGAACTTGTATTTTTAATTTTGCGATATGATTAATTTGTGCGTGGTGCACAACTTATACTAATAAATAGCCGCATATAATGAACAGTAGGATGGCATGATGTGTCATAACCAGATCTTTCCAGCACAGTGTCACGATATATAACAGAAACTGTTATACTATATAAACATTTGTAATTCATTTTTCTTCAAAAACATGCACGAGACTTGGGTGTCTTCCATATTAATATAGAAAATGAAATATTCATACAAGAAATTTATGGGGTAATGATCACAAGGATCAACCTCCCTGACTCCATACTATAACCAAGCCTAATACTCCCCACCCTACTAACCTCCACTCCACATATGTTGTCCCTTTTTGACAGCTACATTTGTGAAACACCGACTTTGACGCTCCAGCCAAAGACTATAAGAAACTAACAAAATCATCGTGTCGAGTTCCTTCTGATTTTTTTGTTGGCACAGCCATCGAAATCCTTTCCGACCACTATGATTTTTTTTGCCGCATCTAGAGTGAAAGGGTAGTGGGCATTGCGCTAGAGGTTGTAGTCTCCTTCTCGCCGGCCTATTTGCAGTCTATAACATGCAACTTATGGGTTAGCGGATTCTGACCTGTCAAGAATGCCTCGTACAAAGAATTTGCTATATACACTCCCCTAGCTGTGAGCTTCCAGGTGAAGATGTCTCCGGTCTCTCCCTAGTCTACTTCCCATAACTACATAAACTCCATGATCGCGGGAACATTGTCACCCACCTATGATTTGAGACTGCAAGGGCCTCTGTGACTGTCCACTTGCGCGCCATAGATCTAACAAACTACATAAGAGCACGTTTCATAGTAAAGACTATTGCTGGTTATAAGCTACCATCATATCATTTATATCCAACCTAATACTCCCACCGTCCCAAGGCTTAGGACGTAAAAAATTCCCATTTCCCCTCATATCTTAAGGCGTGGGGTGTTATTCTCTCGCCATCTTCCGAAATCAAAACTTATATGCATTTATCTCTTCCTCAAAACACGGGAGACATTTATGGGTACGAGAGTTTTCATTGGCCGCATGATGCATGCGGGAGTGGAAAGAATTAACTGTCCTGATTCTGCAGACTAGGATTGGCGCATCCGGTTATGCGAGAAGATAACCAGGAAGCTAATTATCAAAATAATAGGGATTGAAAACGGGTTCCTTGACTGGACTCTCCTTAGTAAACGAGCCCAAAAATTTACGCCATAAGCCTTGGGATAGAGGGAGTAGTCAACATATTAGATATATGCAATTACTATTTTATTCGATCAATGCCTACTTTACACTCTCATAGAGTGTCTAGGAGAAGATCTTGTATGAGAGCCCACTATCCTTCTATCTCTTCTTCTCTCTCCTCCACCTCATCTCAAATATATTATTTAAAGGTTTTACTAGAAATCAGTCGTCTCTCTCACCATTAAATATACCTCGCGATTCGTGCAATGTAGGAGTTACACATGAGTTGTAACTAGGTTGTAACTGAGAATTAATGAGTTGCAACTAGGTTGCAACTGATAATTGGTACTTATTTTATCAGTTGCAGCTAGGCTGTAACTGAGAATTAGCACAAAATAGTAGCATACAAAATAGTAGGATGATATCAGCGACTTAGACATAACTAAAAATCAGACACCTAAGATCTATGCGCTCCCATTATTTAAAGTCTTATAGCCTGCTTACATAAACTTAGTGTATTTTCTCTAAGGTTGGGTGTGAGTTGGGCTGCACTGCGCCACTCGATCCAGCTATCATGCCAGAAGATGAGGTTCTTGAAGTTGACTCAGCGTGCAGCTCTAAAACAAATCCGCTGCCTCCTTTGCAACACAAAATTCCAGGCCATGCCATTACTTGGTAGCATCCACTTTTTCAAACCAACCCCACTGAATATGTAAAGCATGATTCAATAACTGCAGAATGTGTAAATTTAATTTGTGCTTTGCCCTTAATTCCCTATATTGTCCATAGTCTCTTCTCCATTGGATACATCTCTTTAATTTGTACAACTCCATGCACTTAGAGGAACATGTCCTGCACTTTCTGATAGGCCCAAAGCAGGTGTACAAAAGTTGAACATTCCTTCTTCTCCAATAGAAGCCGAAATGCTTAAAAAAATAAAAAATCAGCATATCATACGATCAAAGTTACGCTATCAAGCCTTCTTGTTTTGGGGAGTTTCTGGACACCTATCATGCCTATGAGTAACTACAAGACAAGATAACGAGGATGAGGTAGGCATGGTGCTCGAGTGGGATCTATCATAGGATGAGAGCAAACCCATAACTAGTGTCTTGGGAGGAGGAAGTATAATATATATTACGGTAAGTGTTTGTGTCCTCTCTCATGGCTAGGTCATAAGGTAGATAGAAGAGCAATGACTGCATTAAAAGTTAGATAGATAAATTATAACAGAGGTTGATGGTACCTACCTCAACGCAAGACAAGGCCCCTTTAAAAGTTAAGGTGAAAACAATAATCTGTCGGCATAGTTACATGTAGAGTAAGACTTCTTCTTGGAGGTAACTGTAGGGGTTCGTAGCATGGAAAACAAAATTTTTCTATCGCATACAACCAAACAAGCCAAGATCTATCTACTAGATTGTAGCAACGAGTCGATAGAGGAACTCACCCTCGAAGATTCCAAAGTGGTTAACGAGAGCGGATTCTCGTGGGTGATGTAGTCGTACTCTTCCCGATCTCAAGATCGTGTAGACGATCCTTCCAGCGCCACGTTCCGGCAGCGCTCCCGCAGTCGGTCACACGTTCGGTACTCGACGAAGACCTTCCTCTCCCTTGTTCCAGCAGGCAGCGGAGGTTGTAGCACTCTCCTCGTGATTCCGGCAACTGGCGTGGTACAGGAAGTAGAGGGAGATCTCGCAGGCTTCGCCTTAAGCCGGTAGTATGGTGGAGCTTATGAGAGGGGATTAGTGGCCTAGTAATTAGACACACCAATTAGAGGGCTCTAAACCAATTAGAAGGCTCTAAACTGTTGGCTAAAGCAATTAGAAGCTCTAAACCAAAACAGCTCTAAACCGGAGATCTAGAGTAGAAAGTATTGTGTCTATGGGAGGAGCCCTGCCCCTCCTTTTATGGGAGGGGGGTCATGGCGCCAGGGGGAGGAGTCCCTCCCAACTCAACTCGGCTGGGCTGGCCTGGAGGAGTCCAACTCCTCCTCCAGGTTGGTTCCAACTCCTCTTGCTTGTTTCCCACAGTTTCTTGTTTTGGCAGTTTGACTTTCAAACTGGACATTTGACTTTTCTGTTTTAGGATTCAATTTAATCCTTTATTTGGGACAGCAATAACACATAGTACATGATGCAATCATTCAATGAGCAATGACACACTCATGTACCCTTCCCCCCCGGAGTGCCGGACAATCCGGAACCTTCTAGAACATTCCCGATGAAAACACCGGAATCATTCCCGAACTCCGAAACGGGACTTTCCTTATATGAATCTTATTCTCCGGACCATTCCGGATCACCTCGTGATATCCCGGATCCCATCCGAGACTCCGAACAACATTCGGTCTCTTTCTCATAATACCATAACTACTCAAACAACGTCGAATCCTTAAGTGTGTCTACCTACGGTTCGTGAATTATGCGGACATGATCGAGACACTTCTCCGAACAATAACCAATAGAGGAATCTGGAAATTCATATGGCTCCCACATATTTCTACGATTACTTTGCGATCGAATGAACCACTTACATACGATACCAATTTCCCTTTGTCTCACGATATGTTACTTACCCAAGGTTATGATCGTCGGTATCTCTGCATACCTAGTTCAACCTTATTCTTGATAAGTACTCTTTTCTCGTTCCGTGATATGTGATCCCTTGTGACCAAGTCACATGCTTGCAAGCTAATTGGATGACATTCCACCGAGAGGGCCCAGAGTATATCTATCCGTCATGTGGATGGACAAATCCCACTCTTGATCCATGTGTCTCAACCAATACCTTCCGAACACTCAATGCCACTTTTATAACCACCCGATTCGGTGTGGTGTTTGATGTCATCAAAGCATCCATCCAAAAGGTGATATGCATGATCTCATGGTCGAAGGAATTAGGTTACTATGTATCAGAAAGCATATAGCAATTGAACTAATGAAATGACTTGATCTTTATGCTACGCTTATCTATAGGAGTATGTCCACCATATCATTCTCCTAACGATATGATCTTGTTGTTGATAACATCTCAATGTTCATGATAGGGAAACCACAATCATTAATCAACCAACAAGCTAGTGAAGTATAGAGGCTATACTAGGGACTTCAAATTAAGTTTACAAAACACACAAGTATTAATGGTTTCCTTGTCAATACTATTATAGCATGAATGTAAACATTTATCACAAACACAAAGATATAATAATAACTACATTTATTATTGCCTCTAGGGCATATCTCCAACAGTCTCCCACTTGCACTAGAGTCATCTAATCTAGATTACATGGTAATATACCGAACACCCATGGCAGTTTGGTGTTGGTCATGTTTTGCCCTCGGGAGAGGTTTAGTCAACGGATCCGCCACATTCAGATCTGTGTGTACTTTGCAAATCTTTATATCCCCATCCTGGATATGTTCTCGAATAGCGTGAAAACGCAGCTTGATATGCTTCAGCTTCTTGTGTGACCTTGGTTCTTGCGCATGGCTATGGCGCCCATGTTATCACGATAGATAGACATTGGGTCCAGCGACTTGGAACCACACCCAGCTGTAATGAACTCTTTCATCCATATCGCTTCTTGTGAAGCCTCGAAGCAGCCATGTATTCCGATTCAGTTGAAGATCTCGCCACAACGCTTTGCTTTGCACTCCTCCATTAACTTCTGCACCATTCAAAATAAATACGTATCCGGATTGTGATTTAGAATCATCGGATCGGTGTTCCAACTAGCATCGGTGTAACCATTAACAACGAGCTGTTCATCACCTCCATAAGAAAGAACCATATCCTTAGTTCTTCTCAAGTACTTAAGGATGTTTTTGATCATGTCCAATGATCCACTCTGGATCACTTTGATATCTGCTAGTTAAACTAACGGCATATGCAATGTCGGGTCTAGTACATAGCATGGCATACATTAGAGATCCTATGGCTGAGGCATAGGAGTCTTACTCATCCTTTCTCTATCTTACCGATGTCGGACTTTGAGTTTTACTCAAGGTCGTATTAGCAACATGGGCAAGAACCCTTTCTTGCTTTCCTCCATTCCAAATCTCTTTAGAACTTTGTCCAAATATGTACTCTGTGACAATGATATTTGGCGTTTGATCTATCTCTATAAATCTTTATGCCTAATATGTAAGCTGCTTCGCCAAGATCCTTCATTGAAAAACTATTATTCAAATATTCCTTGACACTATTAAGAAGGTCTACATCATTCCCAATCAACAATATGTCATCCACATACAGTATTAAGAATGCTATGAGCTCCCACTCACTTTCTTGTAAATACAAGCTTCTCCATAAGTTTGTATAAAACCAAAACTTTTGATTACCTTATCAAACGTTGATTCCAACCGGATGCTTGCTTCAATCCATAGATGGACCGTTGAAGTTTGCATACCTTGTTAGCACCTTAGGATCGACAAAACCTTTGGGTTGCATCATATACAACTCTTCATCAATGTCTCCATTGAGGAATGCTGTTTTGACATCCATCGCCATATCTCATAATCATAATATGCAGCGATTGCTAACATAATCCTCACAGACTTTAGCTTCGCTACTTGGTGAGAAAGTCTCATCGTAGTCAACTCCTTGAATTTGTCGAAACCCTTTTGCGACAAGTCGAGCTTTATAAACGATAACATTACCATCGACATCTGTTTTCTTCTTGAAAATCCATTTGTTCTCGACACCTTCCGCCATCCGGTAAGTCCACCAAAGTCCATACTTGGTTTTCGTACATGGATCCAATCTCGGATTTCATGGCTTCTTGCCATTTATTGGAATGGCTCATCATCGCTTCCTCATATGTCTCGGGTCATCGGTGTTGTCCACCACCATGACATTCATAACGGAATCATACCAATCTGGAGTGGTACGAGTTCTCGTTGATCTCCGAGGCTCTGTAGTAACTTCAACCGAAGTTTCATGATCATCCTCATTAGCTTCCTCCCTTATTGGTGCAGGCACCCAGGGAACTTCTTCGGTGCTGCGCTACTCGCAATTTCGAGAGAAGGTTCAACAACCTCGTCAAGTTCTACTTTCCTTCCAGTCACTTCTTTCGAGAGAAATTCCTTCTCTAGAAAGGATCCATTCTTAGCAACGAATGTTTTGCCTTCGGATCTATGATAGAAGGTATACCCAATAGTTTCCTTCGGGTATCCTATGAAGACGCATTTTTCCGCTTTGGGTTCAAGCTTGTCCGGTTGTAACTTCTTTACATAGGCTTCGCATCCCCAAACTTTAAGGATCGACAATTTAGGTTTCTTCCCAAACCATAATTCTTACGGTGTCGTTTCAGCGGTTTAGACGGTGCCCTATTTAAAGTGAATGCGGCTGTTTCTAATGCATAACCCCAAAATGATAGCGGTAAATCTGTAAGTGACATCATAGAACGAACCATATCTAAGAGAGTTCGATTACGACGTTCGGACACACCATTACGCTGTGGTGTTCCCGGCGGTGTCAATTGTGAAAGTATTCCGCACTTCTTTAAATGCTCGCCAAACTCGTAACTTAGATATTCACCTCCACGATCGGAACGTAGAAATTTAATCTTCTTGTTACGTTGATTCTCTACCTCACTTTGAAACTCCTTAAACTTCTCGAAAGTTTCGGACTTATGTTTCATGAAATAGATATACCCATATCTACTCAAGTCATCCGTGAAGGTAAGAACATAACGATAACCATCGGCGATGCTACACTCATTGGACCACACACATCGGTATGTATGATTTCCAATAAGTCCGTAGCTCGCTCCATCATACCGTAAAATGGAGTCTTAGTCATTTTCCCATCGGACATGCTTCGCATCTTTCAAGTGATTCAAAATCAAGTGATTCAAGAAGTCCATCGGAATGGAGTTTCTTCATACGTTTCACTCGATGTGACCAAGACGGCGATTGCCACATATAGGTCTAATTATCGCTGATTTCAAACGTTTAGCCTCAATGTTGTTGATATGTGTATTTCCACTATCGAGATTCAATAAGAATAGACCATCTATCAAAGGTGCATGTGCGTAAAACATATTACTCATATAAATCGAACAACCATTATTCTCTGACTTAAACAAGTAACCGTCTCGCAGTAAACAAGATCCCGATATAATGTTCATGCTCAACGCACTAAATAACAATTATTTAAGTATAAAACTAATCCCGATGGTAGATGAAGGGGTAGCGTGCCGACCGCGATCACATCAACCTTTGATCCGTTTCCCACGCGCATCGTCACCTCGTTCTTCGCTAGCTTCCGTTTATTCTGCAGCACCTGTTTCGAGTTACAAATATGAGCAACCGAACCAGTATCAAATACCCAGGCACTACTACGAGTACTAGTGAGATACACATCAATAACATGTATATCAGATATACCTTTCTTCTTGATGTTGCCGTTCTTCAGATCCGCCAAGTACTTTGGGCAATTCCGCTTCCAGTGACCTTCTCCCTTGCAGTAAAAACACTCAGTTTCAGGCTTAGGTCCAGCCTTGGTCTTCTTCGTCGGCGTGGTAGCTTTCTTACCACCCTTCTTGAAGTGTCCCTTTTGCTTAGACTTGCCTTTCTTGAATTTGGTGGTCTATTGACCAACAACACTTGGTGCTCTTTCCTGATCTCCACTTACGCAGATTTCAACATGGCAAAGAGTTACGCAACGTCTTGTTCATGTTACGCATGTTGTAGTTCATCACAAAGTTCTTGTAACTTGGTGGTAGTGATTGGAGGACACGGTAAATCCCCAAAGCATTAGGAATCACAATACCCAAGCTTTGAAGTTTGTTTGCATGCCGGACATCTTAAGCACATGCTCCGATTTGAGCTGCCCTCTTCCATCTTGCGGTTAAAGAACTTTTCGGAAGCCTCATAGCTTTCAATTGCCGCATGAGTCTCAAAAATCAATTTGAGATCCTCGACAATATCATATGGGTCGACTCTTCAAACCTTTTACAAGCTCGATTCTAAACCATACAAGATAGCACCGAACTATGGAGTACCGATTCTTCCGAGCGAGGTAAACGTTCTTTACTTCATCGGAGCATCACTGCAGTGGGTCACCCAGGTGCATCCAGACATAGGTCAAATTACCAGCTGTGAGGACAATCCTCAAATTGCGGAACCAATCCATGGTTGCTTCCATTGTTTTTCAACTTTTCTTTCTCTAGGAACGCATTAAAATTGATGGTAGGCTGCCATTGATCTACAACATATTTGCAATAGTTTAGACTAAGTTTATGACAAATTGAGTTCAAATTAATTAATGAAATTAAACTAGGTGAACTCCTCAAAACAATATCCCTCACATTGTTTTAGTGATCACACGAACCAAATCCACCACATCAACACCGATCATCACGAGAGTTGATATAGTTTCAATGGAACAATCATCATGTTCATCATATCTACTATCGATTCATGCTTTACCTTTGGTAATCCGTGTTCGAGACCATGTCCGTACATGCTAGGCTCGTCAAGATCAAACCTTAGTTTCGCATGAGCAAATCTGGCTTGCTCACGTTGTATACACTTGCGAATCTAGAACACCCGATCATCACGTGGTGCTTCGAAACAACAAGCTTTAGCAACGGTGCTAACTAAGGGTGAACACTTTATGATTTGAAATTGATGTGCATGAGGGATCATCTTATAATGCTACCGTCGTCTACTAAGCAATACAAGATGCATAAAGGATTAACATCACATGCAATTCAATATATATGTGATATGATATGGCCTTTCTTCTTCGTGCCTCCGATCTCCATCTTCAAGCACGAACATGATCTCCATCATCACCGGCATTGCATCAAGGTCAATGACGCTTCTCCATGGTTGTCGCCCACGGCTTCAACTATTACAACTACTTTGAATAGACACGCAGGTCTTAACATAAATTAAAGACAACCATATGGCTCCGCGGTTGTCGACTTACAATAAGGAACATTGCATACATCGAATATAATCACAACCATGGCCATATCACATCACTGCACACCCCTGCAAAACAAAGTTAGACGCTTCTACTTTCTTTGCATATTTTACGTGGTTTGGGGCTTTCAATAAGTGTCGTTCTAACTTACGAACAAGAACCACAACATTGATACTAGCATTGTTGATCACCCGTTGTAAATTGGATCTTAACTATGCTAGGAGAAACATGCACCATAAAGCCACTTATGCAATACAAGTTACATGTCAAGCGTGGAGCAAGTCTCATGAACGATGTCATGTAAGGTTAGCCCGGGCCGCTTCATCCCAACATACCGCAAGATGCAAAGTACACAAAAAGCAATCTACAATAAAAGCATCAACGCCCACAATGACCATTGTGTTCTACTCGTGCAACAGATCTACATATAGACACGGCTCTGATACCACTGTAGGGGTTCGTAGCATGGAAAACAAAATTTTTCTATCGCATACAAACAAACAAGCCAAGATCTATCTACTAGATTGTAGCAACGAGTCGATAGAGGAACTCACCCTCGAAGATTCCAAAGTGGTTAACGAGAGCGGATTCTCGTGGGTGATGTAGTCGTACTCTTCCCGATCTCAAGATCGTGTAGACGATCCTTCCAGCGCCACGTTCGGCGGCGCTCCGCGATCGGTCACGTTCATTTCGACGAAGACCTTCCTCTCCCTTGTTCCAAAGGCGGAGGTTGTAGCACTCTCCTCGTGATTCCGCAAGACAACTGGCGTGCAGGAAGTAGAGGGAGATCTCATGAGCTTCGCCTTAAGCCGGTGCAGTATGGTGGAGCTTATGAGAGAGAGGATTAGTGGCCTAGTAATTAGACACACCAATTAGAGGGCTCTAAACCAATTAGAAGGCTCTAAACTGTTGGCTAAAGCAATTAGAAGCTCTAAACCAAAACAGCTCTAAACCGGAGATCTAGAGTAGAAAGTATTGTGTCTATGGAGGAGCCCTGCCCTCCTTTTATGGGAGGGGTCATGGCGCCAGGGGAGGAGGAGTCCCTCCCAACTCGGCTTGGCTGGGCTGGCCTGGAGGAGTCCAACTCCTCCTCCAAAGTTGGTTCCAACTCCTCTTGCTTGTTTCCCACAGTTTCTTGTTTTGGCGTTTGACTTTCAAATCGGACATTTGACTTTTCTGTTTTAGGATTCAATTTAATCCTTTATTTGGGACAGCAATAACACATAGTACATGATGCAATCATTCAATGAGCAATGACACACTCATGTACCCTTCCCCGGTCTTGCGGACAATCCGGAACCTTCTAGAACATTCCCGATGAAAACAGGAATCATTCCCGAACTCAAACGGGACTTTCCTTATATGAATCTTATTCTCCGGACCATTCCGGATCACCTCGTGATATCCGGATCCCATCCGAGACTCGAACAACATTCGGTCTCTTTCTCATAATACCATAACTACTCAAACAACGTCGAATCCTTAAGTGTGTCTCCCTACGGTTCGTGAATTATGCGGACATGATCGAGACACTTCTCGAACAATAACCAATAGAGGAATCTGGAAATTCATATGGCTCCCACATATTTCTACGATTACTTTGCGATCGAATGAACCACTTACATACGATACCAATTTCCCTTTGTCTCACGATATGTTACTTACCCAAGGTTATGATCCGGTATCTCTCGCATACCTAGTTCAACCTTGTTCTTGATAAGTACTCTTTTCTCGTTCCGTGATATGTGATCCCTTGTGACCAAGTCACATGCTTGCAAGCTAATTGGATGACATTCCACCGAGAGGGCCCAGTATATCTATCCGTCATGTGGATGGACAAATCCCACTCTTGATCCATGTGTCTCAACCAATACCTTCCGAACACTCAATGCCACTTTTATAACCACCCGGTTACGGTGTGGTGTTTGATGTCATCAAAGCATCCATCCAGTAAAGGTGATATGCATGATCTCATGGTCGAAGGAATTAGGTTACTATGTATCAGAAAGCATATAGCAATTGAACTAATGAAATGACTTGATCTTTATGCTACGCTTATCTATAGGAGTATGTCCACCATATCATTCTCCTAACGATATGATCTTGTTGTTGATAACATCTCAATGTTCATGATAGGGAAACCACAATCATTAATCAACCAACAAGCTAGTGAAGTATAGAGGCTATACTAGGGACTTCAAATTAAGTTTACAAAACACACAAGTATTAATGGTTTCCTTGTCAATACTATTATAGCATGAATGTAAACATTTATCACAAACACAAAGATATAATAATAACTACATTTATTATTGCCTCTAGGGCATATCTCCAACAGTAACATCTAGCAGCGGACTAGTATTATTAATTTTGTGATGTGGCAATTCATGTTTGGAAAGGTGACGTATTTCATATAGTATTATTACTCAATCACGCCATGCTTTTGAACACGGCATAGCTCAATTGGTTGGAAAAGTGAATGTATAAACTCAACACTTGGGTTTAAAATCACCGTACTCATGTTTAATGGTTGTGTGCATATCTAGCTGGTGCCAGCAGCATGATGTGCCTATGTCATATAGCAACCAAGGAATCTTAGGAATCCACAACCGTGATCTGGCTTCATATTGTGCTGATGACTTTTCTAATTGGGTCGTGTGTATTTTATGTAATTTGGCGAAACATTTGACCGTTTTAGGATTAGTCCTTGAGCAATCTTGCTTACATGTATATGCTTTACTAACACCATGCATAAAGTAAGCATGCATGTTGTCTCTACACCAGGACATGCTACCCAGAAGCTTCTACTGCTGCCAGAAAGTTTAGAATAACCTGACCAGCTACCTTTCTTCTTCGGTAGCAGCATTACGGCAACAACATGAAAATTATTATATTGAAAATAATGAGCGTGCGCGTAAAAAGTGTTGGGGGAGGATACAAAAAAACCGTTGCTTATGGTGAACCCCGAGGATAGATTCAATTAACAAATATACAACAGAAATAAAACAATAAGCGCATGCACAGTTGACACAAGGATTTATGTGGAAAAACCTTCTCAAGGTGAGGAGGAAAAAACCACGGGTGCGGACCAACCGGACCACACGATCTTCACTATGAGAAATCTTGGTATAGGGTATTCTCTAGAACATCTAGAGGTATACAACACACTCAGCACATTGGTAACCGACAACAATAATAATAACAACCACTTGAGAGAAAGATTACAGCGAAGCAGAGTATCTCAATTTCTATCCTCTTCGGTAATTAGCAAACTGCTCTTAAATCGCAGATCTGATCAATACTAAACTTGCTATAAAAGCCGACATACGAGTTCCCAACATACATGCCAAATTTTAGGCCAATCGGACACCGTTTTCCTGCCAAACTGTTTGTCTACCAAAACTGCTCTGTGTTGAAATAGTAGCAGTCCGAACTGACTAAACCGCTTCCAAATCTGATGCTACACTAAGCCAAATCTCAAACCAGCTAACCAGATCGAATTAATCAAATAAAGGAATAATCTCACCAAGTTTGTAGCAAATCCAAGCATGTTTGAGCCTCCAAACACTAGCTCGAAGACATACCGGTCAGATCTCAGAAAACTGGACAGAAATCACCTCTCCTTCTCTCTTCTCAATAGGTTGTGGTGTTCTTGTGTGTTCTCTCACCCTCTCTCTTGCTCAGCTCACACTCTAATTGAGTGTATCACACACATACCCACCAAGGGTGGCTAAGGTTTTCTTTTCTACTCCTCTTACAAGGAGCACCTCAGTCGTTGGATACGAACATCGATCAACGGTTGAAACATGTTGGACTTTCATGGGTTGATGTTGTACTGCCAACACACCTCCATGTGGAGGGATATGGCCCAAAAAACTCCCCCTCTCGACATCATGGAGGGTATCACTGCCAACCGGCAGTCATGCTGGAGATCCGACCGCATACCTCGATCTTTCCTCTTGTCACCATCTTGGTCAACATATCAGTCCCATTGTCATCTATGTGCATCTTCTCAATTTGCATTTGCTTGGAATTCAACACATCTCGAATCCAATGATAACGAACATCAATATGCTTCAACCTCAAATGTAAACTTGCATTCTTACTCAGGTGAATGGCACTTTGGTATTCTCAAAACATCACACACTTGTCTTGCTCAAAACCAAGCTCACAAGACAATCGTTTTAACCACAATAGCTCCTTGCTCGCCTCAGTTATTGCGATGAACTCTGTCTCAGTTGTTTTCAGCACTACACACTTTTGTAACATGATTTGCCATGCCACTGCTCCCCCTGAATGGATAATCAAATAACCTAAGGTAGACTTCCTTCCATCAACATCTCCATCCAAGTATGAATCTGAATATGCAATCAGCTTGGGCTCACTATCACCAAAACAAAGCTTCATATTAGTGCTGCCCCGGCGATACCTGAAAATCCACTTCATGGCTTCCCAATGCGATCTTTCTGGATTGTACATAAATCTTCTCACAATACTAAACGCTTGAGCAATGTCAGGTCATGTGCATTCCATAGCATACATCAAACTCCCAATAGCTAAAGCATAAGGAACTTTTTGCATTTACTTTTCCATCTCTTCAGTTGAGGGACATTTCTTTTTACTCAACTTGAAATGAGTTGCGAGTGGACATCTCACTTTCCTTGCCTTGTCCATCTTGAACTTACGAAGTACCTTCTCAGTATATTTCTCTAGAGAGAAGTACAACTTGTTGAATTTTCTGTCTCTCTCAATTCTCATGCCGAGAATACACTTTGTTGGACCCAAATCTTTCATGGCAAATCTTTTGATCAACTCTTTCTTTAGCCTAGAAATCCTAGATACATTCTTTCCAACAATCAAGATATCATCAACATAGAGCAACAACATGATAAAATCATCACCTGAAACTTATGAATAAACACACAATGGTCTGAGCTACACCTCTTGTAGCCTTGCTCCCCCATGACAGATTCAAACTTCATGTACCATTGTCTTGGTGCCTGTTTCATGCCATAGAGACTTTTCTTCAATTTGCACACATAGTCTCCTTTGCGTTTAACAAGAAACCCCTCAGGATGCTCCATGTATATTTCTTCCTCCAACTCTCCATGAAGGAAAGTTGTCTTCACATCCATTTGCTCAACCTCGAAGTTAAGGCTTGGTGCCATGCCAAGGATCATTCGGATCGATGTCATCTTCACCACTCGAGAAAATATTTCATCAAAGTCAATACCTTTTCTCTGGTTGAATCCTTTTACAACTAGGCTAGCCTTGTACCTTGGATGTGACATGTGCTCTTCCTGCTTGATTCTATAGACCCACTTGTTCTTTAAAACTTTCTTGCCCTTGGGAAACTTCACCAACTCATAAGTATGATTCTTATGCAAGGAATCCATCTCTTCTTGCATAGCCTTATTCCACTCCTTCTTGTTCCCATCTTTCATTGCATCTTGAAAGCACTCAGATTCTGAACCATTAGACAATAACACCACATAATGGTCTGAATCGTACCTAGTGGAAGGAACACGGCCTCGGTTGGACCGTCTAATTGGATCAGCTGGTGGACTATCTGGTGCAGGTGCTTGCTGATCATGATCATCTTCTTTATCATCATACTCTTGCTGCTGGTGAGCATCCTCACCTATACCACTATGTGCATCATCTTGCACATCTTCTGCATCATCATCTTCAGCTTCTTGTTTAGCTGAATCTGCAGGAACTGGGTTAGAATCAGATCTGTCTTCTTGCTGATTTCGAGGAGAAACATGTATCAGATGTTTCTCTTGAACATGCACCTTTGCCTTCACAATATCCTCAATTTTTTGGTCTTCAACAAACACAACATCACGACTTCTCACAATCTTTCTTGCTATTGTATCATACAACTTATAGCCCAACTGATCATCTCCATAGCCAAGAAATATACACAGTCATGTCTTTAAATCAAGCTTTGGCCTTTCATCTTGAGAGATATGAACAAAGGACTTGCACCCAAAATCCTTCAGGTGCTCATACGAGACGTCATTGTCATAAAAGACCCTGTTTGGAACATCTCCCTGCAATGGATAACTTGGTGAGAGATTAATAAGATAAATTGCAGTCGACAAAGCCTCACCCCAATAATGTTTAGGCGGCTTTGCACTCTATAGCAAGCATCTAACTCTCTCAACAATTGTCATGTTCATCCTCTCAATAATACCATTCAGTTGTGGTGTCTTCGGAGGAGTAAATTGGTGCCTAATTCCATTCTCCTTGCAATAGGCATCAAAAGGGCCAATACACTCTCCCCCATTATCATGCGAATGCACTTGGTATTATTCTCAGTTTCTCTCTCAACCGAGACTTGGAATTGCTTGAATACACTTAGTACTTGATGTTTGTTCTTCAAAACATAGACCCAAACCTTCAGCAAAAGTCATCAATAAATGTGATAAAGTAATTTTCTCCACCCATAGACCTAACCTATATTTCGAAAACATCGGAATGTATGAATTCCAGCACCTCGGGCTTCTTGTGAGGAGGTTGACTCTTGAACGCAACTCTATGTTGCTTCCCCGCTAGACAATCTAAAAATTTCTTGATGTGAACACCTTTCACACCTTTCAATAGATTTTTCTTCACTAGCACCGGCATTCCCTTCTCACTTATGTGCCCAAGTCTCTTGTTCCATAAGGAACATGCATCCTCTTTCTGCAATACATTTACACAAGCAGCATAAAGATTAGCATGAAAATAATACAAAACTGAAACCATGTTACCTTTTGCAACAATCAAGTTCCATGTGATGAGATTGTACTGTGCATTTACAAATTTGCTCAAGTACCCATCTCCATCAAGCAATCCAACCAAGATAATGTTGAACCGAAGGGCCTCAACATGCCTCACTAACTTGATGACTAGAGTCCTACCAATTTCAGTCTCCAAGTGCATATTTCCTGTTCCAATGATTTTTGATCTATCATTATTTTCCATCTTCACAATAGCAAAATCACCTGTTGTGTAGTTGGCGAAGAGATCTCTACAAGATGTATCATGTATGGTAGCACCGCTCTCTGGAATCCAAGTCATCTCATCACCATTTGCAAGGTTGATGGTATCATCAGAAACTACAGTGATCCTCTCCTCAGTGGTGGCAACACCGCTGCCATCATGTTCTTCATGCATGAGAAACATGATCTCCTCAACCACAGCAATCACTATAGGTTTGTTTCTGAACTTTCTTCCTTTTCTTTTTGTCTTTCTTCCATTGTTCACAATGCCACTTGATGTGACCCTTCTCATGGAAGTGATGGCATATAATACCATCATACTTGTCTTTGCCTCTTGATTTGCTTCTACTTCTTTCTCCTCTCTTCCTTGGACCTTTTCTCTTGCTTCTCCCCTGTAACTCGGTCACTAACATTTCAGAATGTGAGGAAGAACCGTACTTATCAGCAATTTTTCTGGACTCTTCATTTAGTACCTTGGTCTTCACAAGGTTCCAAGTGACTACTACATTAGGTGTTGAATTGCACATGGTGACCTTAAAGGTATCCTAAGTGTCCGGTAATGAGCCAAGCAGCAGCAAGGCTCTCACTTCATCTTCAAATGTGATTCCCATTAGAGATAGCTGATATATAATGCCCTGAAATTCATTCACATGATCTGCAATTGGAGTTCCCTCCTTGTACCTCAAACACATCAATTTCTTGATCAAGAACATCTTGTTAGTACTTTTTTTGTGGGCATACAACTCCTCCAATTTTTGCCATAAGATATGTGCATGTGACTTATCAATGATATGGTTCAAAAAATTATCATCCACCCATTGTCGGATGAACCCACAAGCTTGGAGATGAAGTATCTCCCACTGATCTTCTTGCATATCACTGGGCATCTCAGTGGAGAACACCGCCTTCCAGTAATCCTTCACGTATAACAACTCCTTCATCTTGCTCTTCTAACCTTGATAATTTGTACCATTCAAAGAAATCATTCCGTTGGTGTTCACTTCAGTCATTCACCACAAGCAAATACACTCAGCCCAAAACAAACCTTGCTTTGAAACTGAATACAAACTGAATCTCGGCTTTGATACCACTTTGTTGGGGGAGGATACACAACCCTCTCTGTTGGCGGTGAACCCCGAGGATAGTTTCAATCAACATATATGCAGCGGAAATAAAACAGTGAGCACATGCATAGGTGAGACAAGGATTTACGTGGAAAAACCTCCTCGGGTGAGGAGGAAAAAACCATGGGTGCAGAACAACCGGTCCATGCAAGCTTCACTATGAGCAACCTGGGTACATAGTCTTCTCTAGAACATCTAGAGGTATACAAGACACTCAACGCGTTGCCAACCGGCAATAATAACAACAACCACTTGAGAAAAAGATTACAGCAAAACAGAGTATCTTAGTTTCTGTCTTCTTCGGTAATCAACAAACCGCTTTTATATCGCAGATCCAATCAGCACCAAACTTGGTATAAAAGCTAACATACGAGTGCCCAACATACATGCCAAATTTCAGGCCAATCGGACACCGTTTGCCTGTTCAAACTATTCGTCTACAGCAGTTCGAACAGACTAAACCGCTTCCAAATCTGATGCTAAACTGACCCAAATCTCAAACCAGCTAACTAGATCGAAGTACTCAAAGCAAGAAACAAGCTCACCAAGTTTGGAGCAAATCCAAGCACGTTTGGGCCTCTAAACACCAGTTTGAAGACATACCGGTTAGATCTCAGAAACCTAGACAAAAATCACCTCTCCTTCTTTTTTCTCTCTTCTCACTAGGTTGTGGTGTTCTTGTGTGTTCTATCACCCTTTCTTTTGCTTAGCTCACACTCTGATTGAGTGTCTTACACACACAGCTACCAAGAATGACTAGTGTTTTCTTTTCTTACCCTCTTCCAAGGAGCACCTTAGCCATTCGATACGAACATCGATCAACGGTTAAAACATGTTAAACTTTTACGGACTGATGTTGGGCTGCCAACACACCTTTGTATGGAAGAACATGACCCACCAAAAAGGTTCCAAGTCACCACACAGTTTATTTGAGCCGAATTCCGCGGATATATTGGGGTTGGTGTTGAATACATGTTGCACTTGTAAAGCTAGATAAAAGATACAATTGGTTATGTTTGTCGCCTGATTGAAGCCTAGCAACGATTATTATTACATAATCCTAGAGCCTTGGATGGGAACTTCGGTGCCGTGTAACCAGGTTGATTCATCCCTCTTCGATGTCTGTACTAGTACTAGATCACTTTAGGGAAAGGCGACACTGCATAGTTTTTGGCTGTCGAGATGGCTTGATGATCCTTGTTCCTAGCTAGCCTTGCCTAGACCTTGCCAGATAAAAAGTAGATGACATCTCTATACGGCTTAATTCGGGAACGTGACTTAAGAAATATACGGCTTCATGGATCAAATTACAAGTCATTAATCAATCCAATGAGAAAGATCAAATTACAAGGCATTAATCAATCCAATGAGGAAAATGAAATTTTGGAAAGAAAAAGTACATTCGAAATGCATGTTTTTTACAACATGGCTTTGGCTATGGCAACGGATTTTGACGGATGACATGCTTCAGGTCGGGGGTATCGATCATGGTGAGCATCATTGTTCTCTCCGCGAGCAGGAGGACGAAACTGTCACCCATCTGATCCTTTCATGCTCTTACTCTCGTGTTATTTGGCATCTCTTGGCTCAATGGACTGGCACGTAGCGTTCAGAATCTTCAGTTCACTTCACCGGCGGACTGGTTTACATGCCTGCATGCAAACTAGCTTACACATGGCTATGCCAGGATCTTCAGTTCACTTCACCTTGTATTTGATTTTGAGCAACGTGCAGGTAGAGACTCTTACAAGAGTTGATATGGAAAATATTCATCAATCTCGAGGCTATATAGTTGCAACGCACCTGCAACTAAAAATCTCACTTGCAACTCTGGTTGCAACTAAAAATTCCACTTCCAATGCAACTCACATAGTACACAAATCGCGATGTGAATCCAGTGGAATAGGAATCACTAAGCTCTAATTTAATTCTCAGTCAACTAAGAATTAGCAAAACCCTTAATATATTGTCTTCTATAAAAAATAGACCATCGAATTCTGTTTGTTTAGAGCTTCTTAATTCCTGTTTCTAGGCCATATACTTGCTTTTTTTAAACAACTAAGTGGTTTATCTGTCGCTATTCTATAGCTTTTGGAGAACACAGCTTCTTAATCAAATACCCTACTATTGTCCTTGGCACGACAGTGATTGATCTGGTTCCTTGTGCTAACGACTTTGCTAATTGTAGTGTTGTTTCCTAGAGTATTTGAATTAATATGCAATCAAAATATTGCCGTTAAGTGTGTGAATAACAAACATGATGCTAGGAAAAACTGCAGAGATAGATGTTGAATGTACCGATCCGTGAGCAGCCTGAGATACTTCGAGGGGAGTCTGTTAATTGTCTTTGTCTCTATCTCCATGACGGTCTAGTTAACTTTGGGACGCGGCTAGCCAGCATCTGGTGTTGGTTTGTCCATTCCAGTATTTGGATGCTGGTTTGTCCAACCCGGTACCCAGGTGTTAGTTGGTGTGAGCCAGCACTCGATTTTGTCAAAAGATAAGCTTTTGATACATAAAGGTGAGACAAGACAAACCACGTGAAAAACAAAACCTAGACTCTGCCAGATGCGCGACAAGTATTAACAACGATCCTAACTTCACGCACTCTTTCTCGGACTGATCCAGTGCCTTGTCTTGCATTGGCTCTTTGCAGCCATCGTCCATGTCCAACTGCTACCAGTTCTGTAATCAGGCGTACAGTCAGACATCGAAGTATTCCGAAGCTGCCGCCTGCACCTCCGTGAGAAAGGTATGGGAGCGAGCACCGACGGCTGCAACTTGACATTACTTGAACACTAGGGACCACCACGCCTGATCCGGCCAATCGCCTTTAAGATCGGACAATACTTGAACACGAACTTGGTTATCTCCTAGAATACAACTTAGTTAGATGATGTAAACAACTTAGGCATATTGATAAATCAACTTAATCAAATCACTATGCAACTCAGGAAAATGCTTGTACACCAACTTGGTTATGTGCTAAAATACAACTTACTTAGTTGATGGAAACAACTTAGGTATGGTGATAAAAGGAACTTAATTAAATCACTATGCAACTTATGACATTGCTTGTACAACAAATTGGTTATGTAATAAAACACAAGTTGGTTAAATGATGAAAACAACTAAAGCATGTTGATAAAAAACATTATTAAATTTCTATACAACTTCGGACATTGCTTGTACACCAACTTGGTTAGGTGATAAAAAACATAGTTAGTTGATGGAAACAACTTAAGTATGTCGGTAAAAGAAACTTAATTAAATCACTATGCAACTTCGGACATTACTTGAACACCAAATTGGTTAGGTGACAAAATACAACCTACTAAGATGATTGAAACCAATTTAGGCATGTTGATAAAAGCAACTTAACTATATTAGTAGATCGCAGTGTGTGTAGAAAAGCAACTTAGTTGAATTTATGAATCAACTTAACCATGTTGAAGAACCAACTTAACTATGATGAAGAAACAACTTAATCAAATCTGTATCAGACTTGACCATTGAAAAACAACTTAAAGTTGATTTTGAAACCAACTTAACGATGTTGGAACCAATTTAACCAATCTGAGCCTGGCTTGCTGGCTAGGCTGCTTATTCCATATGGAGAAGCAACTTAATTAAAATTCAGTAGCCAACTTAAACATACTACCTCCATTCCAAGGCTTAAGGCCTATATTTTTTTTTAAAAGTCAAACTACATAAGTTTGACCAAGCTTTTAGAGAAAAATATTAATATTTATAATACATAATCTATACCCTTTCATACATCATGAAACATATTTTCACATGGTATCTATATAATATAATAGTTCTTAATAGTTTTTCTAAAAGTTTGGTCAAACTTTTCGTTGCTTGAATTTTCAAAAAAAAAAAGCCTTAAGCCTTGGAATGGAGGGAGTAATGATTAAGCAACTTAATTAAATCGGTAGCAAACTACAAAGCAAGTTAATAAATAGGTAAACCTAGATAAGCACAATGAGAAAAACAACTTAGTAAGATTCAATAGACAACTTTACAAATACTAAGAAGGCAACTTAGTTCAAATTTAAGAGAAGGTTGACAACTAGCAAAACTTAAGAAACAATGATATGGAGAAGCAACTTAATTAAAAATTAGTAGCCAACTTAAGCATAGTGATTAAACAACTTAATTAAATCAGTAGCCAGCTAAAAATCAAGTTGGTAGATAGGTAAACCTACTAGGTAGGCACGATGAGAAAAACAACTAGGTAAGATTCAGTAGACAACTTTAGGCATACCGAGAAATCAACTTAGTTAGATGTAAGAGCAGATTGATGACTAAAAAACACAATTAACCGTCATCTTAGAAAGGATAGAAAAAAGTCTAAGATAAGCATGATTACACAAAAATCAACTTGGTTAGATTGAGAAAGACAACTTATTTATAGTCACAGAGCAACTTAATCAAAATTAGAAACCAACTAATAAGCAAAGATGTTGATAAAAATAGGAAAAAGTCTAAGGTAAAGCCCGATTACACAAAAACCACTTAGTTAGATTGAGAAACAACTTAGTTATGATGATAGAACAACTTAATAAAAATGAGAAACCAACTTAGGTACACATGTTGATACAAAACAACTTGGTCACATTGAGAAGACAACTTACTTATGATGATAGACCAACATAATGAAACCAGTAGCCATCTTAAATCATGTTGCTAAAAAATCCGAGTTTCCACTAAGTTGGATGATACATGTAGACTTATGTGTCTAAACAACTTACTTAACGGTAGAATCAACTTAATTGAAGTGGCACACTCCTAACGTTTTAGTAGTAACGGATGAGGATTTGTTTTACATGCCTAGAACTGAAAGGTTGAAAACCAATTTAGGGATAAATTGCTCTCACAGGCCGAGGTCCGGAGATGTCATCATCGACGGGGAACAAGTCTCCCGCATTTTCTCCATTGGACATAAGGATGAAGCTATCCCCTGTGTTGGCTGGCAGTCCAGCTCGACAATTTTCGAAGTTCAGATTTCATTCGTTACAGAGAATCAGATTTCAGTAGCATGTACGAGTGACATCAGGCTGACTAACTAGGTGAGCAAGCAAGTACTCACTGAAGTGTGAAGGTTGTGGTCTATGGTCGTGCTGCTAATGGTAGAGGAGCAGGCTGCTAAGGGCTTGTCTCATGCTATGAAACCCGTTCAAAAAGATGCTAATTAAATACATTGGATGTGATTGGACCGACCGACGAACCAAAACTAGAGCCATTAATTCCCATGCCAACTGCATCTCCATCAGGAGCTCACAATAAGATGATGAAGCAACAATACAACGGCCCAGGCATCCGAACTACCTACAGAAGTAGTAAAGGTCCATGGATCAAGGACTATACCGAAAATGTAGATGTTAACTGGATAGCTTGGATTTGGATTCAGTGAAAAAAACAGTATGCAAGTGGAACTGCGATTCTTCGACGCAAGCTATGTTGTATGGATTTGGAGTCATCGATGATCGATACACAATAGCATGCATTTTGATATGGTTCACATGAGCAGACAAAAAAAATAAGTGGCAATATGAAGAAAAAAGTAGAAATTCTTGTTTTCCCATGAAAGGCAAACTAGAGGCTCGAAAGATGAACTAAGAATTTGGGGGCATAAACATTTATCCGTAAGCGTAAGCTGAGTATGATCATAAGCTTCCTAACTTGAACAATCCCTGAAAGAAACTTGAGGAATTTGTCGTTACTCCCACAAATCGATGACAACCAAACGCAGAGATGTCAATTTCTTAAGAATCTAGCCATAATTGATTTTAAAACAAAATCGTTAAATGCGTGAGTTTGGGCGCATGAATCACCCATTTTTTGACATAGTAGCCACAAAATAAAATATCAGCGATGGCATCCACGCGGGCCTCCCCTAGTCGCCGTCTCGCATCAGCTGGAGCACGTCCTCATTGTCATGCTGATGCGGGTTGTTGATGAAGTCGACGGGCACCTCCTTGGTCTCAGCGTTGACGCGGCTGTAGAGGAACACCGTCACTTGAAAAGCGAAGGCGAGCGACTCAGCGACACGGATCTGGTCAGCTGGAAGGGGTTGGCGGAGTTGCGGTCTAAGGAGGCCGCGAAGCAGAGTGGCTTCCCTTGCCAGGTGACGCAGATCTGGCATGTCATCAGGTCGTCCATCGACATCTTCTTCCCGAAAGATAGCCAGCGGGGGCGAGGGACTTGGCCGGTGGTGATGGCGGCTGGGAGGATCCGGTGTCGGGCCGGTAGGAGAGTTTGAAGAAGCTGGTGCCCAGGGGCAGGGCGGCGGGCGGGGAGCGGCCGGGTCAGAGAGGAGCAGTGGCGGCTGGGCCTGGGTGGCGGGGAGGAGCAGGGTCGACTCAAGGGTTGGGAATCGCATTGGAATTGCCGTGCAAGCTGCTCTGCAGTGTCGGGATGGGGATAGGATGCACACCTGATCGACTCATTCCAGGAAGAGAGCACTGGGAGCTGAACTAGCTACCTCCTCCTCTTCTGGAATCCAATTAACCAGAGGACTACCAAATTTTAGCTGATACCCTAGTGGTTCTACCTTTATTCAAGGTTAATTTCGACGGGCCAGCTAAGAACAACAACGGCCCGGCCCGGCCCGCCAAGCCTCTGTGTCGTGCCCAGGCCGCGGGCGAGGCACCCGTTCCAGCGAGGCCCGACCCATGAGCTTGACGGGCCACTGCGTACCATGCTAGGCTAGGCACGTAAAGCCTGTGTCGGGCCATTGGCCAGGTATGCTCCGCCCCATCCCCTCACAGCTACCGGCGCGAGCCGTCCCGGCAAAGCTCGGGCGGTGTTGGCGACGACAGGAGTTTTTCACTGCTCGCGTGTGGCACAAGGAGGCCGGCCCAGATGCGATGTGGTTGCGGCGAAGGAGGGGTCCTGGTGGTGGCTTCAGCAAGCTACTGGCCACAGCAAAACGGTGGTCCTTGGCGGTGGCGCGAGTGGGTGCTGCAGCCGGCTCTGGTTTCCCATCTAGGACGGATGGGCTGGGGCTGGCCCGTGGCCATGACTATCGGATGGGATGCGGGAGGAGCGGATGAGGTATCCCTCAGCAACGTCTCTGGCACGCTGATCTGAATCTTGTAGGAGCACCGACACAAACAGCGGTGGCACGGGCCTGATCTGGGCCTACAGGGCCACGACTATCGTGTGTGGGCGCTCGACAAGGGCATCCAGGTCGCGCTGGCTCTGTGGTTGTCGTGTGCAGGCGTTCAACGGGGGCATCCAGGTTGTGCTGCCTCGGACCGGTTTAGCCAGAGGGATGATCGCGGTGCTGCACCTCCTCTAGGGCCAATGGTGACCAGAGCAGCAGCTCTAGTGGAGGTAGTGACCATGCTTTTCCTTGAACCATCTCGGTCTCATATCCGGTGAACTTGGATGATTCTGCGGTGGTGGGCAATGTTCTTCTTCTCTAGTGACAAGTTGCTTCTCGAGGTGGTAGTCCATGCATGCAGCCTTGTGGCACGTCTCCGTCTCGCCAGGGGACGGTTAGTGGCTCAGACGAAAAACCTGCTTGGCGCCATTTCCCTCCTTGGAGGCGTGATCTAGGGCCTGACCGTTCCTCCCCTCGACGCCAGAGGAAACTCTATGTCTGCTTGTCAGACCAGGAAATGGTGATGCTTCAATGTCGTTCTCCTTCATAAAGGCGGTGTTTAGGCTGCGAGGGGTGTCCACAACGTAGCATTCGGAAACGATATCCTCTCTTGTGTTGGCTACTACTTAGGGCGCCTTTGGTAGGGTGCCTCCACTCAGAATTTCTCACCTCAGATGGAATTCACGTGTTTGGTAGATCGGGTATGTGCTCTCAGCACTGCCCACTCGATACGAAAACGGTGCCTGGGCACTGCCCGCTAGCGAAGCCGAAATCGAGCTTTGCTCTTTGGCACTGCCGAATCCATCCCGAAAAAAGGGTCTTGCTCGTCCCAACCCCGCATCCGAGCATCCCCCCATTCCCCACCCCGAGCCCGAGCACACACGCATTTACCCCCTGCGCTTCCTCGCTCACCTTATCGTCGGGCCGCCCACCTCCTAGATCCCATCGTCGGTTACTCTCCCCCGCCATCGTTCAACCTCCCTGTCCCCCAAGCTCACTTCCCACCCTTCTCTCCATCGCGCCGCCTTGTCGTGCTTGTCCAAAGCTCTTCCCTGCCATGCTCGTCCAAAGAGTTGCCGCCATGGCAGCCTTTGCCTGTCTCCTTTGTCCCCGGCCACGTCGCGCTGCTCCACCTCGTGTCCGTCCCAGGCCACGCTGCCCCGCCTCGTCGCCGTCCCCGGCCGCCCCCGCATCATCGCCCCACCGCGTCTCCATCTTCGTAGGACCTCGAATAGGCCGCCTCCCCTCCCCCCCTCCCCCGAGCGAGCTCCTGGCAGTGAGCCACCTCATCGCGCCTATAGCCAGCCGTCCAAGCTCCGGCAGTGGGCCACCTTGTCGCGTCGCCAGCCATCCGTCCAAGCTCCGGCAGTGGACCACCTTGCCGCTGCCACCAACGGGAGAGCACTCGGCGACACCCATGAACTCGCCAGGACCTGATTGCTTTTTACTTTTTTGTGTATAATGCCCTGATTACTTTTTTATTTTCATCCTAAGGGCCCCTGCGTAAAAATTTCGAGTCCAACTTGTTTTTACTCATAGAACCCACCAAACAACATCTGAACTAAGCTTGTTTCAACAAACCCGCGCTACCAAACAAGTGAGAAAATCTAAGTTGAGCTTGCTAGGGACAGCATGTATGAAGGGAAATGGTGATTCTGAGGTGGCACGGGCTACCAAACACACCCTTAGGGTATGAGTCTCCAAGCGGAATGTATGTATAGGCAACTTCGTTTTTGGTCGTTCTTGGTGACGTTTGGCGTTGGTTGTGACGTGGTTGGAGGCTTGGTGCCCCGCCTCCTCGCCATACTTGGCTAGGGTTGGGCAAGGCGAGCTTTTTCTTGTTGTGCAGGAGTGTGTTGTAAGCTGAAAGCCGAGTGTGGTGTTGTAGCCTTTTTATGACATTATTGTTAGTTTAATACAAAGACGCTCATTGTTGGTTCTCGAAAAAAAATCACTAGAGTTACCCAGGTCTAACATCTGTCGTACTTTTTCATAGATCTTCACTAGAGGTACCCAGGTCTCCTGTGAACTAATAACCCTTTTGGAGTCTGACAATGGTGAGTTTTCCACGTCTTGGTAGAAAACTAGCTACATCGTTGGATTTTATGGAAGTTAAAAAAAGAAACAATGAGGTTGAACAAATTCATTCAACGCAATTTACTGTTTGAATATGGATAACATTCATGGTATCCTAGACTCGGAATGTTAAGAAGTCTGCTGATAAGTCGACAGATGTTCCATGAGAAAATTTTCTTGTCTTTGGGAGTTCCCGAACACCTCCCATCCCGATGAGTAACTAGAAGCCAAGCAAACAAGGTGGTAAGACATGCTACTCGAGTGGGAACTATGGAAGCATGAGAGCAAACTCATATCTAGTTGCTTGGGAGGAGGAAGTATATTATATATGGGGTTAAGGTTTTGTGTCCTCTCTCTCATAGTTAGGTAGATAGGTGGGCATGACTCCATAAAATGTAAGATGGATAAATTATGGGACGATGGTTGTACCTACCTGAACGCAAGCCTAGGACCCTAGGAAAGTTGAGGTGAACACATTGTTCTCTCTCGGCTTATATTACATGAAGAGTGTGTGTCCTCTCTCTCATTGTTAGGTCGTAAGGTAGATAGGAGAGTGATAACTCCATATAAAGTATAGTTGATGATACCTACCTAAACGTAAGCCAAGGGCCCTTTACGAGTTGCAGTTGCAGTGAAACACATTAATCTCTCAGCTTATATATAGTAGAGTTGAATTTCTTCTCAAAGGTAACATCTCAAATGTTAATAATCTTGTGATGTGATACTTCGCGTGTGGTGCATGTCTTATATTAATCGACCACGACATGTGTTGAACATAGCCGGCAGCATGATGTGTCATAACCATGATGTTTAGAGTATTGTTTGGCAAAAACTACCTGAGATAGACGTTGAATGTTCTTTGTCTCTGCCGCCCCGGACATGCTAATTAACTTGGCCACTGACGCCACACCTGACCATGATTTTCTGAAGATGACATGTTTTTTGGTGTTCGCCATGGATAAACTTTTGAGTCCTACTTTCAGAAAAAAAAATATAGTGAGGCACATGGTGTATTTGGAATATTCATTTCCTTTTGCGACCCAATGAATTTCAGATTAACCTGACCGAGTAACAATTTTTGGAAGACTCAAAATCAGCTTATTTGCAAAACTTGAACATTTGGTCAGCCCGTGCAGATGCGCTCAACAGCTCCAAATCTGCACCATCATCTGCCATGCTACATTCTACGAAACACCCTATGTTTGAACTGAAATACACGGGTGGATTGGGGTTGGTGTTAAGAATGGTTAGTCGTTGACCGTGTGAAACTAAATAAAGGTACTAACATCATTTGAGAGTGTGTCGCTTGACTTAAACATAGAAATGTTGTTTGGTTAGGTGAACATCCTAAAAATTAATGAGTAGTAGTTGGTAATTTGTTGTATCTCACTGTTTTACCGAAGATTTACACTATGAGTACCAGGTGTTCGCGAAGTGGAGTGTGTGCATAGTGTGGTGGAAATTAAAGAAAGATAATATATGTATCTACATGCGTCTTCCTTCAATCGAGGAGATATTTTGTTTTAACATGGAGATAGTCACTAGAATATATTCAACTTTATGTTTATATTATTGTTGCTCACACGGTCAGAATTAGTTAATATTATTAGGTCTTAATTACTTCCTCTGTCCTGAAAATAATGGAGTAGACTTGTCTATATTCGCATAGAGTAGACTTGTCTATATACATGTGAATCTCCTTTCCGTTTTTAGGATCTTCGAGACACCTCCTATTCCTATAGAAAGTAAGCTAAAACCAAGCAAATGAGGATGAGGTAAGGCATTGTACATGAGTGGGAACTATGAAAGCATGACAGTAAACCTGTATCTAGTGGCTTGAGAGGAGGAAGTATGGTATATATATGGGGAGGGTTTGTGTCCTCTAGTGTGGAGATGTCTTAAAGCCGATAGACGAGAAACTTCATAAAATGTAACATGGGTAAATTAATAACAATGTTTTATGACCTACCTAAATGCAAGCCAAGGTCCCTTTAATATAGTTGAGGTGGAGGCTTTAATCTGTCAGCTTCATTACATGTATAGTCACGCTTCTTGTCAAAGGTAGTAACATCTTGAACAATTAATTTTCTGATGTGATATCTTATGTGTGGTGCATGGCTTATAATAATCAATTGATGTATATGTTGAACATAGTCGGCTGCATGACGTGTCATAACCAAATCGTCCAAGTGCAATGTCACGATATATATAAGTGTATCTGTTGTAGAAAAAACCTCTAATTAAACCAAATAATTTTATTTGTGCTTTGACTATAATTCCCTTATTTTTTCACAGCCTCTGCTCCACTAGAGGAAGCTATTTAATTTGTACAACCCCTTCACCTAGAGGAACAACTCCTACCACAAAATTAAAATAAAAAAATTAGAGTTTCTTTTGGGGTAAAGCCAACTACCTATCCTCTTAACACCACATACTTTGCTAGTGACGCCGCACAAGGTGAAAATTGTCGCAAGATTGATGCCAATAAAAAACTGAGGAACCAAAGTGTGAGGTAGACATAGTATTCTAGAAAGCTCAGAATAACCTGACCTGCTACCTTTCTGAAAGGTCAAAATGTGAAATGGCCATGCTCAAAGAAAATTTAAACCATTCAAGGAAGATTTTAAAAAAGCAAATATCTACAATTCACATATCGGCTCCGTATATAATACAATATATATAATAGTAATGATAAATATACTTTTTGTATTCAAAGGGGCTTTATATCTATCACAATATATCCATTGGGTTTATATTTGGCTCAAAAAGAAACAACACAAAATTTTGAAAGTAATACAAAAGTAAGTAGGTATTTTAAATTTGGAAAGATATTTCAAAAAAAAAATTAAATTGTATATATATATATTATTTTGTATATGCATGCTTTGCAAAATCACCTCAGGAAAAGCATATGGCACCTGAATGGATCCAAAATAACTTAAATAAGATAATAAAAGGGATTTATAACACTCAGAGAAATAATATGTCCAAAATGGTACATAGAAAAAATACCTTCATTACTAAAATTTAAATAAATATTTTATTAACCGTTTTCCACTATTGCTTTATGTAAATTATTTAAGGGTAAAACATAGTTTTTATAATTTTCTCAAAACAAAAAATCTTAAAAGTGGAAAACAAAGTTCAAAAAAAAATTAAAACATTTTCATAAACCATATATTTTTCATTAAGGTTTTTTATGCAAAAAGGATCTTGTGGAGAAATCTTTTTGAAAATTATTATTTTGGATTTTGTTAAAACCAAATTAAAATGCTTTTGATTTCCACAAAACAAAATAACTCTAATAAGTTTTGCTATATATTTTTTCCTACTCATTTGAACCAAATTCATTTTATTTGGAAGCATTGTTTGTGATACTTTAATAAGTCTTCAAAAAATTCTTTTCCTTTGAAAATTTTAAACAAGATTTGTAATTTAAAACTCACTTTCTATTAAATTAGCATTCCAAAATTTGGAATGTTTTGGGATGTTACGAATGTGTTGAAGTTGTGTCGAATATGTGAATAGGCTACAGTTATAATTGAACTAGGGCATGTACAACATCTAATAGTTAAACCTTTTAAATAATAAAACATTCATTATTGAAAAAATATAGAGCGCATGGACTCTTATGTAGGATCTTAAGCTGAGATAACCGATGCAAACTCACCGTATCAACTGGAAAGGAGGTCAGATCCACAATGCAAAGTGCTAATTTGGGGCGCTAAAAGAGGCAAGGGAAAGGAGTTTACTCTAGAAAAACTAGACAAGCACCTGGTGTAGAGGCAAAGAAGATTCGCAGGATCAAATGGGAAACAAGCAAAATGGCAGGGGAATCGATCACATGGCGCTTGCCACAAGAACCCCCATTGTACATGCCTTACGCGGTAGGTTTATTTTATTATAGAACATGGCACTTGATTGATTAAATCACATCAATACAGAGAGTCTTTGGATGCAATCCGGGGGCAGAGTGAGAAATAGAACCTAAAGAATCTAGATTACAAGATCTAACAAGATGTGTGCAGTAGGTTAGGTGTTGGAGTCGAACACTTGTAACTTGGTCTATTATATAAAGACACCGATAAGAGTCAAAATGGACTAGATGCAAGTTGTAGCTTAGACACAAGATTATTTTCTGAGATGGTCCAACATCCTTAGCAAGGGCATTGGACCGGCCTGGCATTTGATGGTCCGACGTGTTTGTAAGAGCTCGACATACTTGTCATCGATGGTACTATGATATAGTACTTTTTTCGAAAAGGGTAATAAGACCGCGAAGTCTTCATTGGTTGATACACACATCCTTTTATTAAACATTCATCGTTAAAATCATGATATAGTATATGGGGAGTAATGCTTGTTAAGTATGTCCTGTAGGCGTTATCGATGAACTGCGTTACCAAAGATTGTCTCTCATCTAGTTTCTACAATGATCTAGTCGCGTTATAGACTAGCATGCTGCTCCTAACAAATATAATAAATATATGTTTTAAGCATCTAATCGCTCATATCGACTAACCTTGCCTATTTCCCGTATTTTTTATAATGTGGTTGTGCAGGGGGGACACAAGATTTTAATGCAATACGCGAAACAAAGAAATAAACATGAACACACAGGGGCACACAATTTTGTCCTGGAAAAACATCTCAAACAAAAAGAGAGAAACATAGACGCCAGCCAGGGAAACTTCACTATGTTGGGAGTATTTACACAACGCCAGGTATTTTCCTAGAAGTAACTAATCCCAGTCGGCAGCTTACAAGAGTTATATATAATGGTGGAAACCCTAGGTCATCAATCCATACCTGTTATCCCAACCAGCGATGGGCCTCGCTCTGCTTCGTCAGAAGTTATCCTTCTTATGAATTTGGATCACAAATTTAATAAACTCCACCTTGAGACAAATTCCTTCATCTGGCATGAATAGCAACATCTCTCTGAACAAACAAAGAAAACATTTTTTTAGGCCAATAGCCACTTAGGATAATCAGTTACACCACCTAATAATGTGAAAAGCTCAAACTTAGCAATATGAACATTCTTATTCATCATATCAATACGATTACCATGAGTACTGATCTTGCATACTTTTATTTTATCTTGAGCAACAATGTCTTGAATAAAATGGTACTTGATTACTGCAAGTGCACAGATCAATTGTAGCTAGTTTCAAAATAAGAGTATCAAACTCAAAGAGAGCTATTTGGTTGAGGTCTTTATGCCCCTCGTCACTATCTACCAAATCATACCTATAAGTTGCCTTTGATTTCAAGTAAACGGGTGTTTAAAAGGTTTTTGCTTTAAGTGCAAGAAAGTAAATAAAATGATTAAAAACAAAGAAAGTAAAAAGAGTGTTTTGGAATGGACGTTGAACTCAATAGGGATAAGGAGTTCTCAGGGATGTAGGATACACCTCTAGCATATTGTAATTAATCATAATTAGGATAACATATTTCTTGTGTCATGATATGTGTGGAGAGAGTTCCGTAATAAGATGTTCACCAAGGCTCATATGCGGTCACTTTGTTGAGCCATGAATGAGGTCATCTCTAAATAACCATTGCGATGCATGGAAGAAATCACCATGCAAACCGCCGCAATTAAGGGTTTCCCCATGGATATCGTAATTAGCTTAGTAAATCTCCCTTTGTTTCCCTTTGACCGTGTTGGGTGATAGTAGTGCTTATAGTCACAGTAGCAACCGACACAACATCCAAACATGACCAAAGGGTTTCACCCTCTTACCTTAGACCTGAAGGCAAATGATATGTGGCCACTATACATACCGTCTAAAGGGAGAGATCATACACACATCATAGATCAAAGGACCCTCTACACAAGTAATAGATCATCTCTATTTCATTTCATAATAATGCTAGGGTTTCTCTATACCCCCCCAAGAACGAAGGGAACTACTCACACATGGAAGCAATCAACAACATCATCATAATCAAATGGATGGATAAAGGTAATGGAATGAATCTAGTGCAAACCACAATTGAATCTAGAATTATAACAAGATATAATGAATAGAAGATGGGGTATAGATGGTGATGGAGATGCAACGGTTGATGATGTAGGGGATGATGCGTTGTCCCGATAATCCGTGCAGTAGCAAGAATTTTCCCTTCTCCAAGTTCCTCCTTCAGATTCCTTTTTGGTGTGGTTTTTTGTGGCTGTAGGTTTCTATGAATGTCGGATCTATGATCTGTTTTCACGAGAAGGAAGTATTTGACGAGTCGGTCCTGTCGTTGGGTCGTACGGGCGCGTGGTACAAGCGGGCTCTGCCCGTACCACTGGTCGTTATCCAGGCTGGACCCTCCTAGGCATGAGCAATTCTTCCAAGTGCAAAGATAAATCAGTAAAATGACTTTTATCACTTAAAAATATCATATTACTGTAGTATTAATTGATATGTTCATTACATACTTAGTAAATTAGAATCTTGTTAAAACAAGGACAGAAAGGTGCGCGCAAATGCGGTAAAATACTAAAACCCTATGCCACTAATGCAAAAACAACAAGTAAAAATGCTCAAATTTTGACTCATCAACTCCCCAAGCTAGACTCTTGCTCGTCCCCGAGCAAGACGGTGGCTTATGAATAACAATCATCATGTTTATGAGGCATGAGGCTTTACAATAAATTAGGCAAAAACTGAAAAGGGAGTACACTATCAGATGTAGAGTTACATCGGGAGATTTATCACACCATTACACATCACATGACTTAGAGTCTTCCACGCCTTTTTTTTATTAATGTTATTATAAGAAGATATTAGTGATTGAACATATTATAAAATAATAAGGTTAAAAACGGTTGATCACTTAATTTAGTAATAAAGATTCATGCATCTCTTTTTCTCTTTTCTTTATTCTCTCTCTTTTTTATAAGCTTGCACTACTAGGAAAATAGCTATAGATAGACATACCTTCTGTGGCCCATGGGGCTGACCATGCGCCACAAAGGAAGTCCAGTGATGCATATGTGGCAATGCGCCACATAACCTTCAAACTTCCGTGGCGCATGCGCTTTGGCAATGCGCCACAGAAGTAAGGTGGGACCCACACCAGGCGTTGGTCTATGAAACTTTTGTGGCGCATTTGAGAATATGCACCATAGAAGTTGACACTTATGTGGCGCATATGCTCAAATGCGCCACAAAAGCATTAGGTGGGAGCCACAGCAGGCGGGCTTTGACCGTGCTCTGGCCAACCATTTGTGGCGCATATGGTGATATGCGCTACAGAAGTGTATGTCTTCTGTGGCACATAACACCATATGCGCCACAGAACATGGTGTGGGCCCCACAGTCTAGCCACCTATAACCAAGGTTCTGTGGCGCATATGTTGATATGCGCGACAGAAGATCAAACTTTTGTGGCGCATATGTTGATATGCGCGACAGAAGATTAAACTTTTGTGGCGCATATCAGCGATATGCACCACATAACCCTATGTCCAGATCTGCACAAAAAGGTGACAGCTTTGCACCCCTCTATCTACCACCACACATTTCACATCCTTCTTCCCCCTCCTCCTAGCTCGTCTTCCTCCTCTCTCTCACCCCATTTTTCCCATAATTTTCTCCATTTTGTTGTATTTAAACCTACTATAGTTGATAGATTGGTTAGGGAAAGCCTTTCTCCAACTTGTAGACCTAAAACACACTTACTTTTCTCCTCCACATCTCTATTTGTCTACCACTATCTCTCCATAGATCTATTGGTCCACACTCTCTCACATCGCGGTCTCGACTCGGTATTCATTCTACTAGGTGAGTAATTGGCCATGAATATGCATGTTTTGTAGGTGTGAAGCTTGTTGCACAAGCGGTGTGTACATGCGATACATGGCGCCAAGGTGATGTTTGTGCATGAAGCTTGTGTGGTGCATGAATGTTTGCATGGGAAGAAGTTTCTTGTTATTGCTTGTCTGCCCCCGGTGTGGTGCATGGATGTTTGCCGAAATGTTGATTCATTTCCATTTCGGCAAATTTTTGCACCATCCATATGTCCTACTTTTAGGAAAGGTCATGTCGAATTTTTCCGGCAACCATGCATGTGTGTTTGTGTGTGCATAAGGTGTGGTTTTTAATTAACCTATTCTCTCTTTTTCTCTATACGTGCATACCACATAGGGAACCATGGTCGTCATGATGAGCGAAGGTCGAGTTACTAGGTATAAGAAAGACGCGAATGCGGACATGATTCGGAACAATAAGACCCAGATAAGATGTCCATGTCGAACATCCAAACTCCAGCGTTGGATCGACCCTGGTTCTGGACAATTGGAGGATCATCTGCTCAGGCGCGGTTTCATGCGCGAAGACTTCGATGAGGACCCAACAGAAAATGGTGGTGGTCATCATGAAGACGTGGGCGGGCGAGAAGACGAAGAGTCTCCCGGCGGGCATGGTCATCATGACAAAGAATATACCGACGGGCATGATCATCATGACGAAGAAGGAGATGTCGACGGGCATGACCATCATGAAGAAGGAGAAGACGCGAACACCCAGACGCTGCTAACTTTGGCGTTGCGGTACCCTCATGTTCAGGAACAGCTTCTCAAGGAGACGAGCAACGCCAAAGCTACAACCAGAGAGAAAGCAAAGCTAGCGCAAATGGAGATATACGGGATGATTGTATCCTGGGTGTCGGCCCGAGGATACACGCCTGAGTGTAACGCTCAAGGCTCTAGAGATGAAGGCGGAACACAGATGGACCGACGTGATCTTCAATGCTAACATGGAATTCTGGCGTGATCGTCTTTCTAACGGGAACACATTGCTAACAAGTATAGAGGAGGCCAAGAAAATCGTGTGCCCTCTCGACCTACCGCATGTTAAATACCACGCATGCATCAATGGTTGCGCACTTTATCGTAACGAGTACGCGGAGAGAACCACATGTCCTGTGTGTGGCCATGGACGGTACAAGAGAGGGAACAAGAAAGTTTCTCGAAAAGTGGTATGGTACTTTCCTATCACTCCCCGTCTACAGCGATATTTCGTAGATCCCAAGAAAGCAAAGCTAATGCAATGGCACACAGAAAGGTAGAAACCCGAAGATGATCCGGAGAAGGGAAAGATCCTGACACATCCTTCAGACTCTAGCCAATGGAATGCATTGAACATCGATTTCGAAGAGTTCGGGGGCGATGCAAGGAACGTCAGGCTGGGTATGAGCACCGATGGACTCAATCTTTTTGGAAACCAGAGTAGCACGCATAGCACCTGGCCCGTGTTTGTATGGTTGTACAACATCCCCCCGTGGCTCTGTACAAAGCAAAGATACATACACATAAGCATTCTTATTCAGGGGCCAAAACAGCCAGGTATCGATATGCATCTTTATCTCGGGTTGTTGAAATAGGAGTTAGCCACGTTGTGGGAGACGCCAGCCCGTACGTAGGATGCCTACACTAAAGAATATTTCCCTCTGAGATTCATGTTGCTCACGATGGTGCAGGACTATCCTGGTCATGCATATGTATCGGCCCAGGTGAACCACGGCCACAATGCATGTGTCAAGTGCATGGATAAGACCCCGCATCAATAGCTACCAAAGGATCCCGGGTCTTCGAAAATCGTGTTCCAAGGGACTCGAAAGTGGCTTCACATGGATCACCCATGGAGAAAATGCGGTGACCTATTCAATGGTAAAGACGAGCTCGAAAGAGCCCCGCGTACGAGAAGCGGCAAAGAATCGAGGAGCTTTTGAATAATTGGGAAGAGTGCCCTGCGTCAGGAAAGAAGCGACCAAGGACAAAGCCACTTCTGGGTGTATGGAAAGCGAGGTCTATTTTCTGGGACCTGTCGTACTGGAAGGTCCTCCACACTCCCCCATAGCCTTGATCTAATGCACATCACGAAGAACGTTACCGAGATTCTGCTTGGCACTCTGCTCAACATGCCGAAGAGGACCAAGGATGGGCCAAAAGCAAGAAACGACCTGAAATTGCTTGGCATCAAGAAGGAGCTTCAGTACCCTGATAGTGACGATGATGATGATTAGACGGAAGGGACTCAAGGTTGTCACAAAAGGGTTAAGAAGAATGAGGTGGTTGTGCTTCGCGCTGCCTGCTTTACTCTGTGTCAGGAGGAGATCGAGCAGTTTTTTAGGTGCCTCATAGGAATCAAAGTTCCTCACGGTTACTTGGGAAAGATAAGCAGATATCTCTACATAGCAAAGAAGAGGTTCATCGGTATGAAGTCCCACGACTGTCACGTGCTGATGACACAGATACTTTCAGTTGCCATACGAGGGATAATGGACGAGCACGTCCGTGAGACGTTGTTTGGCCTATGCAAATTTTTTGACGTCATCTCTAGGAAGTTGATCGGCATGAAGGAGCTCGACAGGCTACAGGAAGAGATCGTGGTGATACTATGCAAGCTCGATATTTACTTCCTGCCCCCATTCTTCGACATCATGGTGCATCTGCTTGTCCATATCGTGGATGAAATCATCCATATCGACCGACATTCCTGCACAACATGATGTCGTTTGAAAGGCTGAACGGTGTCATCAAAGGGTTCGTTCGCAATAGGTCCCGTGCAGATGGAAGCATAGCCGAGGGCTTTCTGATCTACGAGTGCATCTCTTTCTGCCAGAACTATCTAACCACCGAGAACGGGGATGTTGGAATACCCACCAAGAAGCACCTCGGCTGGCTTGCTGGGTATGGTCACCATGAGGGCCACCGCTTACTGCATGTCGGGATTGCTAATCGACGCGTCGACTTTGGCAGGGCACACCGAGTCGCGCTACAACACATTGAATTGGTCAGACCTTGGGTGGAAGAGCACAAAAGCTTGATCGAGCAGGAGTACATGGACCGGGCCCGCCCAAGGAAGAAAGGAGACGTAACAAGAGAGCACAACTCCAGATTCACGGGTTGGTTCAAGAAAAGGCTGCTGGACAATCCCTTATAGATGCCTTCTACGAAAGATCAACAACTCATATTCTCCTTGTCACAGGGTCCAGCGCATAACGTAAAGACCTATCATTCATACGACATCAACGCTTATAGATTCACACCGAGGAAAAGGACATGAATAGCGAATATCAAAACTCAGGAGTAACTATGATGTCCTTCGTTGATGACGAGACTACTGTTATGGAAAGATTCTACAGAAGGATCGAGGAGATATGGGAGCTCGACTACTATGGAGAGACGGTACCGATGTTCCGTGTTAGATTGGCCAAGAACATCGAAAAATAAGGCCGGTATTTCACCACTTGCGTTATACCCGATGCCAAGTCGGCAAAGAACGCCTCCGCAAAAAATGAGCCGTGGATACTCGCTAGACAAGTTGATCAATGTTTCTTTATTACCAACCCGTTAAATCCCAGTCGTGTTGTAGTGAGGAGGGGCAAGAGGAGCATCATCGGAATGTAAGGATCCGCCAACGAGCAAGACTTCGACAAGAACAGCGATCCAAAGATCGAAGAGGAATTCCAAAAGTACTTCAACATGCCTACTACTACTACAGTAAGAAGGAAGACCACACTACCTACTAAAGGTTGTCCATTCATGAGAAGAAATTTCATAGTGCTCGGGCTAAAGTATTCAACCACAAAGAAAAAGGGCAAGAAGATTGTGAAGAGAGGCTAGCTCGACACATCACATGATGACGTGTGACCTTTTTGTGTATTAATTATAGACTAAAACATATATCGTGATATTCGTATGGGTATATATACATGCATGTGTATGTTCTTGGTTTTAAATATATTTATAACATATATATATTTGTTATTGCTTTTTAATATATTTGTCACATATAATTAAAAATATTTTTTAAATAAGGAGAAAAGTCTAAGACAGCCAGGATTCGAACCTGGGCTACCCAGGTTTAGAGCCAGGACATGTGACCACTAGGCTAGGTGAGTGTTTGATGCAAACTACAACTTCACACTGCTTTTGGACCAAGCGCACATGTTATGTGGCACATTCCTACAATATGTGACATAGAAGTTGGAAATTATGTGGCGCATATTGTAGGAATGCACCACAGAAGTTTCCCACTTAGCCAAAATACGGTTCGGCCTTCCCCTTCCCTACTTCATTCCAAACTTTCCCCAAATCGACATCCCACGATCCCGCACTCCAGAACCCTAGCGCCGCCTGCACGCACTGGAGGAGGGGGAGGCCAGCCAGCCCTCGCCATCGTCGAAGCCTGTGGAGGACAAGCCCGTGAGGGAGGGAGCCAGCCGCCGTCGAAGCCTGTGGAGGAGGAGCATGTGAGGGAGGGGCCAGCCATCACCATCGTCGGAGCCCGTGGAGGAGGATCCCGTCCCGCGCGTGACCTAGGAGGAGAAGGGCAGTCCCGCGCCCGTGGAGGAGGAGCCCGTCCCGCAGCAGGAGCACCGCCGCCACGACCACCTCCCCATCACGCGTCGTCTCGCCACCGCAGGTACATGCTCTCTATCTTCGTGTCCTCTGAATTTCATCATGATCCTGCTGATTAGGGTTCCTATTATAAAAATTAGGGTTCATATTGTAAAATTCTACAGTGATAATGACAGTGACAGTGGCATGGTTTATGTGTAAAAAATAAGTGTTGGTTTATGTAAAAATTCAGTTAACATGTGTGTAAAAAATTCAGTGACACATCTTGGAGTCACATTTTATTGTAAAAATTCAGTGAAACATTCTATTGTAAAAATTCAGTGACACATCTTGGAGTCAGTGACAGTGTTGGTTTATGTGTAAAAATTCTACAGTGACAGTGACAGTGATAGTGACATGTGTAAAAATTCAGTTAACATATGTGTAAAAATTCAATCTGCTGTAAAAAAGTTAACATGTGTGTAAAAATTTCTTATGTAAAAATTTAGTCTCCTATAAAAATTCAGTCTGCTGAAAAATTCAGTGTTGAACTTTATGTGTTTATGAAAAATTCTAGTGTGATTCCTAGTGTTAATTATATCTTAGGATAGACAATGGCCTCAATCTCTTAGCTTTATTTGACCCCTGTTAATTATATCTTAGGATAGACAATGTTGTGCTATGTATATATATATATATATATATATATATATGTCCTAGGTTACTATGCTACTATATATATGAATGCTACTATATATATGAATGCTACTATGTATGGCCCATGTTACTATGCTACTATATATATGAATGTTGCTACTATGCTACTATATATGAATGTTGTTGCTACTATGTATGACCCAGTTTACTGCTACTGCTGCTATATATGGTTACTGCTGCTGCTACTATATATGGTTCGTCGTTGTTCAACTATGTATGTTGTGACTGGAGCTGTGCTGGTACTATATATGGTGTTGTTGGATGGGGGATGGGGTTGTGGATGGGGGCTGGGGCTATTTTCTTGTTTGTGAATGTTTGCGGGGATTTCAATTGAGTTGCCCGTTTCTCCCAAAGTGTTGATTTACTTCCGTTTCGGTTGAGAAATGGGCACTCATAGGTCCAAAAATTAGCAAAGGTCATGCCAAATTTTTTGGTCGATATTTGTGCTAACTTTTTGCCTCTTTTTTTAATAATAAAGTGCAAACATGTCGACCAACGATGATGCCAGGCCTTCTAAGCACATGAGCGTCGAGGATCAAGCCCAAGAGGCCAACAAGTCGTTCTGGGGGGTGTCCCAAGAGCATGAGGAGGCGGAGGAGGAGATGAGAATGACACCACCACCGGCGACCGTCGTCGGAGGTGATAGGGGCAATGAGAGAGATCTAGATTGCGAGGGGGATGACGACGACTACGACAGGACTAGTGAAGGCAGGAAGGAGGGTGACACCACCACCGATGGAGGCGAGCGCACGGATGGCGGTAGCAGCAACCCGGTCGCTATACAAAAGAAGAAGAAGAAGAAGAAGAAGAAGAAGAAGGAGATTAAGGATCGGAAGCCGCAAATGGTCGCCAACGTCTGTGATGAGTTCACTGAGGTCACAGAAAGTAGCCAACCCATTGCGCCTGCGTCGTTTGCCAGTGGATATGGCATGCAATTCGGGTGCATCATCCGAGGAAGCATGTCGATCAACACGAAGTACATCCGAAGTGCTGCCAATCAGGGTAAACAACAGCATTGACAAAGGTGAAATCTGGGAGATTATAAGTAGGAAAAATCCGATGCTCGACAAAAAACAATTCAAGATATTCAAGGCGGACTTAAATACCGCTGACTCTAAAGAATGGATTGAGTGGGGAAAGAATATGCGAGAGCAGAACATAGGTAACCACCGGCTTGGAAGTGGCTGATTGATGGTGCTGGGAAGCACTTCGTTGGGAAACCCCAAGAGCAAGGTGTGAAGCAGCACAGCAGCAAGTTTTCCCTCCGTAAGAAACCAAGGTTATTGAACCAGTAGGAGGAAGGAAACGTCTCAAGGGTGTTGCAAGCAATGTGGAAACCTGCACAACACAAACTCAAGACTTTGCCCCAACGAATCAGTGAGGTTGTCAAGCTCACCGGTTTACTATAACAAAGGATTAAACGTATGGTGTGGAAGGTAATGGTTTGCAACAAGTAAACAGGTAACAGTGGAAGATGTATCAATGGTAAAGATTGGACCGGGGTCCATAGTTCACTAGAGGTTCTCTCCTTAGATAAACAACATGGCATGAAGGGTAAACAAATTACAGCAAGGCAATTGATAGGAACTGAGCTAGGCATAACAATGCAATACCAGACAAAAAGATCCTATGAGATTCGATTGGGCAATACAACAATCTATGACTAGAAGTCCACCTTCAGGTTATCATCCGAACCCCCTCTAGTATTAAGTTGCAAGCAAAAGACAACTGCTTTAGGAAAAGTGTGTAAGGTAAACAATCCACTTGTTCCATGAACAAGAGACCGTTGTTTTCTCCCTAGTGGCAACAGCATATCTACAACCGAAGAGATTTTTGTCACTTCCCTTGGAAACTAGAGGCATGAACCCACTATCGAGCATAAATACCCCCTCTTGGAATCACTAGCAACTTCTTGGCCAAGATAGATACTAACAACAGAGAGCATGCAAGATCACAAACAACACATACATGATAGTATCAAATAGACAAAACGATTAATCAATCTGACATAGTAATCTCAATATCCGTCGGATTCCCGCAAACACAACATGCATGATTAAAAATACATTAGACCTTGATCATGAACGGAGCTCACAAGATCTATATATGAAAGCACAAGGAGGAGATACAACCATCTAGATACTACATGGACCCATAGTCCAAGGTGGAACTACTCACGCTTCATACCGGAGAAGAAGGCCTCCGGGATGATTTCCCCTCCGGCAGGGTGCCGGGAAGAACTTCAGATCCCCCCGATCTAGGGACGATGGTGGCGGCGGCTACAGACGGTTTTGTGGAGTTTTGATCGGGTCCCTAGGGTTTCTGCATCGGGGGCTTCTTATAGGCTAAGAGGCGAGGCTAGGAGGCGGACAGAGGGCCCACACCCTACCTAGGCGCGGGGTGGGCCCACCCGCGCCTAGGGGGTGTGGCGGCCCTGGCTCACCCCTACGTCTCTCCTCTGGACTTTGTGTCGCCCATGGTAAAATATTGACTTTGGCTTTTGTCCCGTCCAAATCCGAGAATATTGATTTTCTGCCTTTCTGGAACAAAAAAAACAAAATAAATCGAGCAACTGGCACTGTGGCAACTTGTTAATAGGTTAGTTCCAGAAAAGATATAAAACACCTCAAAGTGAAGATAAAGCAAAGCAAAGTAGATAGTAAACAAGCATGGAGCATAGAAAATTATAGATATGTTTCCGACGTATCAAGCATCCCCAAGCTTAACTCCTGCTTGTCCTCGAGTAGATAAGTGATAAAATAATAATTTTTGAGGTGACATGCACCATCAAACCAATATCAAACCATTTGCAAGCATTGAAAGTTGGGAACAAAGAACTCTAAACATGTGCATGAAAGATGGAGTTCTAACAATAAGACAAAGTAACTATGAATGCAACATGAAAGGCTACAAACAAAGATCACGAATAACATGCATTGAAAAATGTTTGTTTGTTTCACATACAGAAAACATGGCATAGTGGCACTCTTCTTGTCCCTCATAGAGTAGCAAATAGATGCAGAGGACACCTTCAAAGTTCATAAGAGTGACTAGACACAAGTAGCACAAGAACAAGTAATATCACAATATGCATCAATCAATAAGTTTTGGGACACTGCACATAGAATGGCAACTATGCTCTCTTAATGGTGCCTAAAGGTAGAAGGTGGAGACTCAATAAAATAGTGGAAGAAAGGCCCATCACAAAGGGAATCAGGGATTTCAAGTTTCAAAAAGAGCTTCCAAAAATTATGGTACTTGTTAGCTTTCAGCCCTCATTGCCCCTATCATAAGCATCTTGAAGTGATTAAGGTTAAAGTGAACAAACTATGGAGTATATGCTTGACAAAGTATAAGTTGGCAATCTCAAGTACCTTGAATACGAGGGCCACACCTCATGCTACTCAACTTCGGTCACCTGTAAGTTCTTGTCATAGTAAGTACATGCATATCATAGAGAACCGCCAATGGGGTACCCCTTGCACATGGTACAGGAGATATCCCATAACCAAAATGACAAGGCAAGCAGACAATAAGCATCTCAGCGATCTTTTTATTTACTATGTGCATAGCTTTTTTATTGAGGATGCTTCATAGATAGCTCATTATGGTGATGTTGCAAGTTTCCACCATGATTAGGCATGGCTTAGGCTAGCAGCCCAGGCGTTTCTCTAACACAAAATACATAACTCCATGGATTTACAAGATCCCTCTCTATTTCACATCGGTGACATCCATAGACAAAAGAGCATGATATCAACTATGTACAAAGTACAAGTGCAATGTTGAAAACGTTCCCCGTGATAGCACAGTTCTACTAATTCCAACGTATAAGTGCAAGCATATACAACATAGATGACACAATGGTTCAAGTTTATTAGGGTCAAAGAATATAAAGTGTGCCATCAAGTTTCTGAGGGCTTTAATCACTAAGTTTTCACATAACAAAATACTTTTAATTGGAAGATATATAAAAACAAGAATATACTTGGAATGGTGTAACACACCATGCATAGGAGTTTATAGTGGACACTTTGGAATAACTAGGTTTCTTGGGAGTTGGAAGCATGAGTAGATCTTACTCATACAAGTGGAGGCTAGCAAAAGACTGGGAGCAACAAACTAAGAGAGCAATAATGGCCATAATCATGCAGAGCGACAAAACATTACTAATCAAAGCATAGAGTGGTACTACAAGTCAAGGACTAAATGATAATAGAGGCTATGGTGACTTGTTCATAGTCATAACATGGTGTGAGCATGTGCCAAGTCAACCCAAAAAAAACATCAAAGGAGAATGCCACAATACTATGCTTTTGCATGCTAAAACAACACATAATTCTTTCAAGGCAGACTAAGCAATCCCAATTGTTTGGAACAAGACAAGCTACAATAATAATCACTAAGCATAAGGTAAAAACAACACCTAGCATGTCATTCTAAAGTCTAAGTCACAGTCAATGCAAGCTCCTCTTGCACTTTCAAGCAGGAACTTCCTACTCTTTTCCAACACCAAGCTACTTATCTGAAACAACACAGCGAGAATGGGGGTCCAAACTAATTTATTCAAGCAAACTAAACAAACTAAGCAAAGCAAATGAAAACTAAGACGCTTTAAGAACAACACAATAGTGCATGAAACAATAAAAACGAAGTGTCTAGAAAGACCTGAGCTTTTTATTGATGAAGAAGAGGATGCCTTGGGCATCCCCAAGCTTTGACGCTGATACGCCCAATTTGCATCACCATTCTATATCATAATTTACCTCTATTCATTGATATTTGTCTTATTATGAGGTATTACTTATGGCTTTTCATCTGTTTATGCATGTTGGATGATTCCTAGAGGATGGACTGCCGGAGTCTGGATTCTGATGGAAAAGAAGGCGTTTCGGTGCAATTTCGCGAAGATCAGAAAAATACCAGAAAAATATGGAAACACATTATTTTACCAGAAGACGAAGGAATCCATAAGGAGGGACAAAGTGGGGCCTCAGGGGGCCCACACCCCCTAGGCGCGGGCCCACCTGACCCCGCGTCTAGGGAAGGTGTGGCCCACCTGCCCGGCCTCCGACTCCGCCCCTTCGCCTATATCTTCCCTATGGAACCCTAACACCAGAGGGGCGACGAAAGATAGATTTCCGCCGCCTCTGGGGGCGGAAAACACCGAGAGAGAAAGATCTCTCTGGTAGACAGATTTGTGCCAGTGTAATTCCTTCCCAGAGAGGGGAGACCGTCGCCATCAACACCATCATCAAGCTAGGATTCATCGGGATCATCATCATCCACACCATCATCTCCACCAGCACCATCACCACCACTCCGTCCCGCTGTAACAATTGTGTTGGATATTGCTTTAGTTCTTAGGGGAAACTTTCCCAGTGTTGATTACTATTGTATTGATGATTGTGAGTGGAACCATTGGATTATTGTTTATGTTCAGATTGTTATCCATTATCATATCATCTTTGATCTTGATCCATATGATGTCTTGTGAGTAGTTCGTTTAGTTCTTGAGGACATGGGAGAAGTCATGTTGTTAGTAGTGAATCTGTGATGAGTTATTATTCAATGGTTTAGTATTTAAGTTGTGGTGCTATTCTTCTAGTGGTGTCATGTGAACGTTGACTACATGATACTTCACCATTTATGGTCCTAGGGGAATTCATTGTGTATTTGGATACTAATCGTGGGGTTGTCGGAGTGACAGAAACCTGAACCCCCATTAGGACACCTTTGCACAAGGGAGCGTAGGATCTCAGAGTTTAAGGCTGTGGTTAGATTTGTATCTTAATTACTTTCCTGTAGTTACGGATGTTTGCAGGGGGTTTAATCACATGTATGTATTAGTCCTAGGAAGGGCGGTATGTTAGCACAGGTTCACCCACACAACACTTACAAACACTAGCGAAGAGTACTCAGCTATTTGAAGCGAAAGCACTTGACAGAATTCCCATGTGTCCTCGAGAACGTTTGGTCCTTATAAGTATTTCCACCGGCTTGTCCTTTGCTAAGAAAGGATTGGGCCACTTGCTACGTTTGTTCGTTAATTTTGTTACTTGCTCTTTGTTTTGTTGCCTTATCAGAAAACCACTAAAATCCGTTTGCTAAGTATTCACAGGGATTTCCTGCTCCACACCACTGTTCAGCACCTTATGCTCCTTGTTGGGATCGACACTCCTATTTATCGAAAGTACTACGATACACACCCTATACTTGTGGGTCATCAAGACTATTTTCTGGCGCCGCTGCCGGGGAGTGAAGCGCTATTGAAGAGTGGAACTGGTAAGGGAAACTTTCACTGTGAGTATTGCTTTTTTTACTGCTTGTTACTTTGTTTCCAGTATGGATAACCCACTTGGTTTTATGTTTGGGAAAACTATTACCACTTCTAGGGTAGTAGATAAGCCACCTCCTATTGAGATAGATCCTTTTAAGATACCTACAAGTATTGTTAATCGTGTTATGGATAATTATTATTTTGGGGATGGAACTGTCCATCCTGGTGATCACTTGCTTTTTATCCATGAATTATGCGGGTTGTTTAAGTGTGGGGTATCACAACCAATGTGAAGAAGAAGTTACTCTCCATATCCTTGAAAGGGAGAGCTGAAGAATGGTATAATCTGCTGAAGAATGGACAATCCATGGAATGGGAGGAGATGGCATCTCTCTTTTACTCTAAATTTTATCCTCCTAGTGAGATTCATAAGGATAGAAATCTTATATATAACTTTTGGCCTCTTTATGGAGAGAGTATAGCTCAAGTTTGGGGGAGATTGAAGTTACTAATGCTTAAATGTCCTATTCATGAACTCCCTAACAATATTATTCTCAATAACTTTTATGCTAGGCTTTCTCTTCATGATAAAGATTTACTAGATGCTTCTTGTGCTGGATCATTCACACGTATGAAGGAAGAAGCCAAATGGGATCTTCTAGACCGTATTCAAGAGAACACTGAAGCTTGGGTGAATGAAAAAGGAAGAAAGTCACGTATAAACTATGATTATGAATGCATTAAATCTTTTATGGGAACTAATAGCTTCCGTGATATTACAATGAGTTTGGTCTTGATTCCCAAAGTATTGCCAGCTATTTTAAGTCCTTTGCCTCTTACATTGAAATTCCCAAGAAAAAGTGGAATAAGTACCATGCTCCTTATAAAGATGTTGTTAGTCATGTTACAGCTAGAAGTACTCAAGTTTGTATTACTAATCATATTGTGCCTGAACCCCATATTGAGAAAATGCCTTTCCCAGCTAAGGTAAAGGAGTATTCTATGATTATTAGTGCAAATAGCAAAGGTACAATGAAAACTGTGGAGCCTGGTAAGCATTTGAGTGATGAACCTGTGGTAGCTATTGTGAAAGACACTGTCACTAGAAATATAGATGAGGAGCACATTGTCTTATATGAAGACGCTTATAATATTATCTCTCATCCTAGTAAGGCTATAAAAGCTAGTGTTCCTGTGCTTTCTGTTAAAATTGGTGATCATTGCTACTATGGTTTATGTGATATTGGTGTTAGTTCTAGTGCTATTCCTTATGAGCTTTACAGGAAAATTATGCATGAGATTGGTCCTTCTGAGCTTGAGGACATTGATGTGGTTATTCACCTTGGTAACAAGGAGACCATTTGCACCATTGGTATTGTAAGAGATGTGGAGGTTCTCTGTGGTAAGATTAAATATCCTGCTAATTTTCTAGTGTTTAATTCAGCAGCTAGCAAAACTTCTCCTATCATTTTTGGTAGACCTTTCATAAACACTTGTGGAGCTATTATTGATTGTAAGAAGGAAAAAGTTTTAACTAAGTTTGATGGAGATTCTTATGAGTTCAACTTTTCCAAATTTGCTAAAGCTCCTTGTGAAAATAGCTTGCCTAATAAATATTTCGGGATGGAACAACTTGATTCTATTGATCCAGTCTATGACCTTGGGCCTCTTTTTGATGACTGTAAGTATGCTTATTCTGATGATAAAGTTGTTGCCAGTGATAGTTATATTGTCAACTCAATTCAAAGTGATACTGGAAGTTATTTTGAGAGAGAGAAACATGGTTTTATGCATCTCAATGATGTTAAGTTTCCCCGTTCATGTTGAAAGCTTTAAAGTTGCATCTGTTTTGTCTTCCTATGCTTGTGGCTTTTTGTTGCAACAATTCGTTTTCTCATGATACCCCCATGCATAGGAAGTGGGTTAGACTCAAGTGTTTTGATTATTTGCTTCTTGATGCTCTCTTTCACTCCATATATATATCCTATGTGAACATCTTTGGAAGTTTCAGGCCTAACTTAAAGGCATTAAAGAAAAGTACTTGTTGGAAGATAACCCAAGAGTTTTGTCGAGTCTTGGAAGTTATTACCTTGGTAATAACCGCTCCTTATCCTTTTTTTTGGTTTTGTGTCAAGTTCAACTACTTTTGTGAAGTAGATGAGTTGTGAAAAGTGGTTGTCCTGGGACAGATTTTTGTGATGTATTGTAAAAATTCGTGAGGGAGCTCAGTACTTCGGATGGAGTTGCATTTTTCTGAGCTCGAAAAAATCAATCTTTACCTGCCGGTCTGTTTTGACAGATTTCTGCCATCATTTGCAGTTGCCTCTTACAGAATCTTTTGTTTTGATGGGTTTTCAGTTGAAGTGTGCACCAAAGGTTTATTTTTTTTGCTTACACTAATGTTGTCATTGAGTTTGTGCAAAAGTTTTGTATGAAGGAAATTCGTAGGAGAAAGAGAGAAGGAATTTGCAGAGTTCGTCTTTGAATAGGTAAAAGTGGTGAAAACAGAAGGTTCGTGAAACCCCAATATTTTTATATTTCTGATGTTTTTAATACATAACGGAAGTTACGAGACGAAACTGAAGAGGAAACGGAGCCCGGGGTGGACAAACCCACCCCAAGTGCGGGCCCATCCTGGCCGCGCCTGAGGGGGGTGTCCCCTCCTCGAACTCCATCTCCGCTTCGTTTCCGTGTCAAAACCTTCCTTATGCATTGAAACTTCATAATATATAACCCCCCGGATCCCCCGAGGTTCGTGCATCGTGTTCTCGTCGTGTTTTCGTTTCGATCTGTTTCTATCCGGAAATCTTCTCAAGTCTAGAGCGCCATGGCCTCCGCCAACGACAAAGGCAAGGAGCCCGAGAAAGAAGAACCTCAAGTTCCCAAGGAGGAGGAGATTCTGGTAGGTTATGAAGGAGACATGGAGGAGGACAAGCAACCAGACACCCGCGCTACCGTCACAAGCATTGGTTTGGTGGCACAACCTACCCATATTAGAAGGACAGCACGGATGTCTACAGGAGGGAGAACTCCGCGTCATATCCTCACTCCAAGCACACTTCCTCCTAGTACCCCTTGTTCTAACCATGCAGGGAAGAAACACTCTAATTTGGAAGAATGGAGAAAGAGTAAGAAGGACTGGGATCCTCGGTCCGAGTTGATCATGGGATGCATTGAGCACAATTCGGAGTTAATTCATACTCTGACCTTTAAAATGGAGGATTTGAAGAAACTTGTTGAGGAGCTTATCAAGAGAACACCACCACCACCGAAGGAGTAATTCGTCATCAGGTTTGGCATCCCTTGGCTTGTTCCAATCTTGGGGGAGTGTCGCGGTATCACCACCATTATCTTTTATCTTTTACCTTTTTAGTGGATTCATATTTGTGGTAGAGAGGTTATCTTATAGTTTGGTTTGCATGTGGAAGTATCACTCCTTTAGTTGATTATCTATGTATCCCTTGGTGTGAGTGCCTTTATTGGAATATTAATAAGAAGTCTCATCTTTTACTTGTTGCACTTATTATTTTTAGTTTTCAATCTCTATTATATGATGGATCTTGTTGTTCAGTATTGGGACCACTTTGGGATCATCAAGTGGATATAAATTGGTCTTGGAAAACTGAGTTCTGGTCAGTGGCATTAATTTGAAAGAAAAAGAAAGAAAGAAAAAGCTTACAGGTATTTGGTATCATTTGTTTTCTTTCTTGTTGGCTCATAAGCTTACTATTCTTTATTTAAGATCCTTTTGTGTCTTCAAGGAAGATTGCATGTTTGGCTTTATTACTTGTATGTTTGCTTGTTTCTTTCAACTCTTTTGCTTGCTACCCAGCCTTGCTAGCCAAAAACCTGTTTTGAGAAGGCATACTTCTCATGTTTCCAAAATCCTTTGAACCCAAAACTTTTTCCACTTGTGTGCACCATATCTACCTAGTAGCTTTTGCTATTCCTAGAAAATTCTCAAGTTTCATCCACCTTTCAAATTAAAAAAGTATTTTGTTATGTTTGCATCTTTATGCTCTCATGTTTCATCTACCTTTCAAATTCTCAAGTTTTATCTACCTTTCAAATTCATCTACCTTTATGCTCTCATGTTTGATCTACCTTTCAAATTAAAAAAGTATTATGTTTGCATTCTCAAGTTTCATCTACCTTTCAAATTCTCAAGTTATGCTCTCACAAACTTGATGGCACACTTTATTTCTTGCCCCTAATAAACTTGAACCATTGTGAAATCGAAGTTGTATATGCTTGCATCTATACGTTGGAATTAGCAGAACCATGCTGTCACGGGGAACGTTTTCAACATTGCACTTGTACTTAGTACACAGTTGATATCGTGCTCTTTTGTCTATGGATGTCAATGGTGTGAAATAAAGAGGGAACTTGTAAGTCCATGGAGTTTGTATTCTGTGTTAGACAAACGCCTGGGCCACTAGCCTAAGCCATGCTTAATCATGGTGGAAACTTGCAGCATCACCATACTGAGTCATCTATGAAGCATCCTCAATAAAAATATATATGCATAGTAAATAAAAAGATTGTTGAGATGCTCATTGTCTGCTTGCCTTGTTATTTTGGTTATGGGAAAGCTCCTGTACCATGTGCAAGGGGTACCCCGTTGGCGGTTATCAATGATATGCAAATACTTACAATGACAAGAGCTTACCTGGACCCAAAGTTGAGTATGCATGAGGAGTGGCCCTCATATGCAAGGGACATGAGATTGCCAACTTATATTGCGTCAAGCATATACTCCATCTTTGTTCACTTTAACCTTAATCATCTCAGGATGCTTATGATAGGGGCAATGAGGGCTCAAATCTAGTTAGTACCATAATATTTTAGAAGCTCTTTATGACTTGTAATCACTGCTACCCTCTAAGAAGGGATCTTTCTTCCACTTCCAAAGTTGATTCAGTAAACCTACTTCCTCTCTACCTCCAGCAAGCTTTTGAGATGTTGTGTTTCAAGCATTCATATGGTGATTTATTCAATCATGTTCTTTATCTTCCTTGTTTGCACAAAACTCTTATCTATTGAGTATTACTTTGGAAGCCTTCACTTGTGAAAAACCTTTTTGAGCAAAGAGTGCTCCTGTTTTGAAATTTCTACAAAAAGCTTTTGTGAAACTGTTTGCCAGGTGTTCTCTGACCAGGAACAAGTTTGCCAATTCCAATTATGATTTATATTTATGCGCCTCTATTGTCACTGATGTACTTGGTTGCAAGCTAAGTTATATAATGGTGAGTTTCTTTCTTCTATGAGTTGTTCATTGGTAAGCGTGATGCTTCTTGTTTGTGTTCATTTATCGACACTTCACTCCATAAACCTGTGGACATGTTTACTGAGCTCAGTAATCGCTTGGGGACAAGCGAAGTCTAAGCTTGGGGGAGTTGATACGCCCAATTTGCATCACCATTCTATATCATAATTTACCTCTGTTCATTGATATTTGTCTTATTATGAGGTATTACTTATGGCTTTTCATCTGTTTATGCATGTTGGATGATTCCTGGAGGATGGACTGCCGGAGTCTGGATTCTGATAGAAAAGAAGGCGTTTTGGTGCAATTTCGTGAAGATTAGAAAAATACCAGAAAAATATGGAAACATATTATTTTACCAGAAGACGAAGGAAGCCAGAAGGAGGGACGAAGTGGGGCCTAAGGGGGGCCACACCCCCTAGGCACGGGCCCACCTGACCCCGCGCCTAGGGCAGATGTGGCCCACCTGCCCGGCCTCTGACTCTGCTCCTTCGCCTATATCTGCCCTACGGAACCCTAACACCAGACGGGCGACCACAGATAGAAAGCCGCCGCCTCTGGGGGCGGAAAACACCGAGAGAGAAAGATCTCTCCGGCAGACACATTTTTGCCAGGGGAATTCCTTCCCAAAGAGGGGAGACCGTCGCCATCAACACCATCATCAAGCTAGGCTTCATCGGGATCATCATGATCATCCAAACCATCATCTCCGCCAGCACCATCACCACCACTCCGTCCCGCTGTAACAATTGTTTTGGATATTTCTTTAGTTCTTAGGGGAAACTTTCCCGGTGTTTATTACTATTGTAGTTGATGCTTGTGAGTGGAACCATTGGATTATTGTTTATGTTCAGATTGTTATCCATTATCATATCATATTTTATCTTGATCCGTATGATGTCTTGTGAGTAGTTCGTTTAGTTCTTGAGGACATGGGAGAAGTCATGTTATTAGTTGTGAATTTGTGATGAGTTATTATTCAATGGCTTAGTATTTAAGTTGTGGTGCTATTCTTCTAGTGGTGTCATGTGAACATCGACTACATGATACTTCACCATTTATGGGCCTAGGGGAATGCATTGCGTATTTGTCTACTAATCATGGGGTTGCCAGAGTGATAGAAACCTGAACCCCCGTTAGGACACCTTTGCACAAGGGAGCGTAGGATCTCAGAGTTTAAGGCTGTGGTTAGATTTATATCTTAATTACTTTCCTGTAGTTACGGATGTTTGCAGGGGGTTTAATCACATGTATGTATTAGTCCTAGGAAGGGCGGTATGTTAGCACAGGTTCACCCACACAACACTTACAAACACCAGCGAAGATTACTCAGCTATTTGAAGTGAAAGCACTTGACAGAATTCCCATGTGTCCTCGAGAACGTTTGGTCCTTATAAGTATTTCCACCGGCTTGTCCTTTGCTAAGAAAGGATTGGGCCACTTGCTATGTTTGTTCGTTAATTTTGTTACTTGCTCTTTGTTTTGTTGCCTTATCAGAAAACCACTAAAATCCGTTTGCTAAGTATTCACAGGGATTTCCTGCTCCACACCACTGTTCAGCACCTTATGCTCCTTGTTGGGATCGACACTCCTATTTATCGAAAGTACTACGATACACCCCCTATACTTGTGGGTCATCAAGACTATTTTAAAGCGCCGGCTTGGGAGTGAAGCGCTATTGAAGAGTGGATCTGGTAAGGGAAACTTTCACTGTGAGTATTGCTTTTTTTACTGCTTGTTACTTTGTTTCCAGTATGGATAACCCACTTGGTTTTATGTTTGGGAAAACTATTACCACTTCTAGGGTAGTAGATAAGCCACCTCCTATTGAGATAGATCCTTTTAAGATACCTACAAGTATTGTTAATCGTGTTATGGATAATTATTATTTTGGGGATGGAACTGTCCATCCTGGTGATCACTTGCTTTTTATCCATGAATTATGCGGGTTGTTTAAGTGTGCAGGTATCACAACTGAACAGGTGAAGAAGAAGTTACTCTCCATATCCTTGAAAGGGAGAGCTGAAGAATGGTATAATCTGCTGAAGAATGGACAATCCATGGAATGGGAGGAGATGGCATCTCTCTTTTACTCTAAATTTTATCCTCCTAGTGAGATTCATAAGGATAGAAATCTTATATATAACTTTTGGCCTCTTGATGGAGAGAGTATAGCTCAAGTTTGGGGGAGATTGAAGTTATTAATGCTTAAATGTCCTATTCATGAACTCCCTAACAATATTATTCTCAATAACTTTTATGCTAGGCTTTCTCTTCATGATAAAGATTTACTAGATGCTTCTTGTGCTGGATCATTCACACGTATGAAGGAAGAAGCCAAATGGGATCTTCTAGACCGTATTCAAGAGAACACTGAAGCTTGGGTGAATGAAAAAGGAAGAAAGTCAGGTATAAACTATGATTATGAATGCATCAAATCTTTTATGGGAACTAATAGCTTTCGTGATATTACAATGAGTTTGGTCTTGATTCCCAAAGTATTTCCAGCTATTTTAAGTCATTTGCCTCTTACATTGAAATTCCCAAGAAAAAGTGGAATAAGTACCATGCTCCTTATAAAGATGTTGTTAGCCATGTTACAGCTAGAAGTACTCAAGTTTGTATTACTAATCATATTGTGCCTGAACCCCACATTGAGAAAATGCCTTTCCCAGCTAAGGTAAAGGAGTATTCTATGATTATTAGTGCAAATAGCAAAGGTACAATGAAAACTGTGGAGCCTGGTAAGCATTTGAGTGATTATTAGTTACGGATGTTTGCAGGGGGTTTAATCACATGTATGTATTAGCCCTAGGAAGGGAGGTATGTTAGCACAGGTTCACCCACACAACACTTACAAACACCAGCGAAGAGTACTCAGCTATTTGAAGCGAAAGCACTTGACAGAATTCCCATGTGTCCTCGAGAACGTTTGGTCCTTATAAGTATTTCCACTGGCTTGTCCTTTGCTAAGAAAGGATTGGGCCACTTGCTCCGTTTGCTCGTTACTTTTGTTACTTGCTATTTGTTTTGTTGCCTTATCAGAAAACAACTAAAAATCAGTTTGCTAAGTATTCACAGGGATTTCCTGCTCCACACCACTGTTCAGCACCTTCTGCTCCTCGTTGGGATCGACACTCCTATTTATCGAAAGTACTACGATACACCCCCTATACTTGTGGGTCATCAGATGCTTGTACCTTTTGGATATTTCTTGGGGTGACACCGCGGTGGCATCTCCAAGCTTGAGCTTTTTTCCATTCTTCATCTCATTACATCAGTTTCTCTCTACACCTAAAATTTTTCCTTCATACAAAACTTCACACAATCTTCATTAGCAACATTAGTGTATTCAAAAGATAATAGACCTTTGGGCTAAGCTTTGAAACAACAAAACTTTTCACTAAAAACACATTCTACTGTAGCAACTCCTTCAAAAAAGCTCAATTCCCCAAAAGAGAACTCAAAAAGGAATCAATAAGAAGCAAATGCAAATAATGGCAGAAAATTGTCAAAACAGACCAGCAGGTAGAAACCGATTTTTTCGAAACTCTTCTGTTGCTCAAAGCAAAAAGTGTTGAACTAAATAAAGTTAGCTAACATAATGGTATTTATTCATAAAGTTTCAGCTCAATCCGACTTATAGAAACTCCTCACGAATTTTTATGGTGGAGGACAGAAATCTGTTTCGGGAGAGCAACTCCCCAAATCTTACTTCCCTCTCATTAGAGGTCATTCTTGGCACAAAAAGCAAACAAAAAGGATAAGGAGAGGTCATTATAGAAGTAATAACTTCCAAGACTCAAGGAAACTCTTGGTTTATCTCCCAACAAGTACTTTTCTTTAACGCCTTTAAGTTAGGCACAAGAAGCAAGAAATCAAGTATTTTCAAATGAGGAAGCATTAACATCAAACCTTGCTTTCAAAGGAGGAGAAAAAAGAAACTTCTCTCTTATAATAGGGAAGTGTTCAATACCTTTCTTTAATGGAAATTGATATTTAATGGTTCCTTCTTTCATATCAATGATGGCACCAATAGTTCTAAGAAAAGGTCTTCCCAAAGTAATAGGACAAGAAGCATTGTATTCAACATCCAAAATATAGAAATCAACAGGGACATACGCATTGTTAACCATAATGAGAACATCATTAATACTCCCCATGAGTTTCTTCTTAGTATTATCATCAAGTGGGACATCCAAATAACAATCTTCCAAAGGTGGCAAATCAAGCATTTCATAAATCTTCCTAGGCATAATAGAGACACTAGAACTAAGATCATATGAAGCTTTGAGATCAAAGTCATTCACTTGCACATTAATAATAGGTTCCCAACTATCTTCTAATTTCCTAGGAATAGAAGCTTTGTGTTTTAACTTCTCTTCCTTAATCTTAACAAGAGCATCTGTAATGTGTTTGGTGAAAGCAACATGCATATCACTAGCATCAGAACTTCTAGAAAGTTTTTGCAAGAATAGAATCACTTCAGAAGTATTGCAACCATCTATATCAAAATCAAACTTAGCATCACTAGTAGTAGACTCATTAGGCTTAGGCACTGTAGTAGGAGGAATAGGGACTTCTTGTGGTTTAGTGGTATCCATTCTAGTGATGGTGCACACACTATTGTTTCTATCAATTTCAGCTTCCCTTTCCCACTTAGCATGAAGTTGAGCTAACAGCCTAACATTTTCATCAATAGTAACTTGTATGGCATGAGTTGCAGCAAAGGTACTTTCCATGGTTTCCAGTTTAGCAGCCATTTTATTAATCAAGGAGGACTATGCTTCAGATAAAGAGGATATATTTTTCTCAACATTCTAAATCTTTTCCTCTATAGTCTTATTGAAAGTGGTTTGTTTACTAATAAAGTCTTTGAGCATGAATTCAAGTTCAGAGGGGGAACTTATAGCATTGTTGTAGGAGTTTCCATAGGTATTGCCATTATTAGGAGGATAAGGCCTATAGTTGTTACCACCAAAATTATTCCTATAGGCTTTGTTGTTGAAATTGTTGTTTCTAATGAAGTTCACATCAACTTGCTCTTCTTGAGCAACCAAAGAGGCTAAAGGAACATTGTTAGGATCTAAAGGAGCTTTCGCATTAACAAGCATAGCCATAATAACATCAATCTTATCACTCAAAGAGGAGGTTTCCTCAACAGAATTTACCTTCTTACCATGTGGAGCTCTCTCAGTGTGCCATTCAGAGTAATTAACCATCATATTTTCAAGGAGTTTTGTTGCAACACCCAAAGTGATGCCCATAAAGGTACCTCCAGCAGCTAAATCCAACAGGTTTCTTGAAGAGAAGTTTAAACCTGCATAAAAAGTCCGGATAATCATCCAAGCAGTGAGTCCATGAGTGGGATAATTCTTAACCAAAGACTTCATTCTTTCCCAAGCTTGAGCAACATGTTCATTATCAAGTTGTTTAAATTTCATAATGTCACTTATCATAGATATAATCTTAGTAGGAGGATAGTACTTTCCAATAAAAGCATCTTTGCACTTAGTCCAAGAATCAATACTATTTCTAGGCAAGGATAGCAACCATTCGTTAGCTTTTCCTCTCAAGGAGAAAGAAACCAGCTTGAGCTTAATAATATCTCCATCTACATCCTTATACTTTTGCATCTCACAAAGTTCAACAAAGTTATTCAGATGGGCAACAACATCATCAGAACTAGCACCAGAAAATTGCTCTCTCATCACAAGATTCAACAAAGCAGGCTTAATTTCATAAAAGGTAGCATCAGGAGTAGGTGGAGCAATAGGAGTGCTAAGGAAATCATTGTTGTTTGTGCTAGTGAAGTCACACAACTTGGTGTTCTCAGCAGAGTTCATTTTGGCAAAGGTGGGCAAGCCAAAAACAGCAGCAGCAGCTAGAGCAGGAACTAATTTTTGTGTGTTTTTGAATAGGGAAAGAAAACCAAACTAAACTAATTTTTTGGCAAACAAAACCAAGCAAAAGAAACTAATCAAACTAAAAACAAAGTAAAGAGAAAGGAATTGGAGGACTCCCCTTGTGAAGACGTCCTAAGCCTCCCGGCAACAGCGCCAGAAAAGCTTGATGGTGCTGGGAAGCACTTCGTCGGGAAACCCCAAGAGCAAGGTGTGAAGCAGCACATCAGCAAGTTTTCCCTCAGTAAGAACCCAAGGTTATCGAACCAGTAGGAGGAAGGAAATGTATCAAAGGTGTTGCAAGCAACATGGAAACCTGCACAACACAAACTCAAGACTTTGCCCCAACGAATCAGCGAGGTTGTCAAGCTCACCGGTTTGCTGTAACAAAGGATTAAACGTATGGTGTGGAAGGTAATGGTTTGCAGCAAGTAAACAGGTAACAGTGGAAGATGTATCAATGGTAAAGATTGGACCGGGGTCCATAGTTCACTAGAGGTGCTCTCCTTAGATAAACAACATGGCATGAAGGGTAAACAAATTATAGCAGGGCAATTGACAGGAACTGAGCTAGGCATAACAATGAAATACCAGAAAAAAAGATCCTATGAGATTCGATTGAGAAATAGAACAATATACATAGATCGCCATCCAAATGCATCTATGACTAGAAGTTCACCTTCATGTTATCATCCGAACCCCTTCCAGTATTAAGTTGCAAGCTGTAACACCCTCAGAATCGGACCTATGCAAGTTTGAACAAAATTTGTCAAACCCGCATAGAAACGATTCAAAGGTGCCCACCAGGCACTTTCGTGCGGGTGGAAAACGAAGTAATAACATTACCCAACAGTCCTCGATGGGACCCACAGAACAGATATATATAGCAGCGACTCAAGGAGCCAAGAATACAGACATAATATACAAAGATCCAAATCACCTTGAAATGATATAGCGTCCAGCTACGGACAAGATGCAAATGGGGCTAAGAGCCCTGAAGAATAACCAATGGCGTCCATAACCCTGCCCACGCCAAGCCGGAAGGGTAACCCTGCTAACGGCGTCGATCTCAAAACCTGCTTAACAAAAGGGGTGCCGACAAAGGGCAAAGCAGAAAACAAAGAAGGAGCGTCGATCGAGGCCAGCAGCGAGGCTAGAATTCGCGGTCCTCGCCTACATAGGTATGGTGGATCAAGCGGCGGCAAAGATGCACTAAACAACCTATAGAGACTCGATACAACTGACGGTTATTAGAGAGGGGTGAGAATAACCTATCCGGATCCAATCTGAAGCTAACACCAAACAAACCCATCCTGGTGTTTCCCCCTCGAGACCAAACGAGGAAGTCAACCGAGGAACTCACACAGTTGGCGCTTCATTCATTCGATTATAGTTGCGGCACTTTACTAGTCGATTTATGTAATCGTCTGTTAAAGTAAGCAAGGTACTTTAGTTGACCATTCCGTTATAGTTGCAACAATTACTAATCGACATGATAGCATGAGATAAACCCAAAACCCATCGGTTGTTGGTACTTTTATTCAGCCATTCCGTTGTAGTTGCAATACTTACTAGTCGATACAATTGTCATGGCGACAACCCAACAAGCAATTGTGGGCAGTATTAATTAGCCATTCCATTATAGTGAAGCTGATTACTAGTCATTATAAGTCAAATTTATAACAATAAACTTTAGTTATGCTTGTCTATGATCGAGATCTTGTGCTCCAAGTCGTCCATATCCGCGGACACGGCTTTGAGAAAATTTTACCGGCGGGGTGCACCAATAGCAACACACGCCGATCAACCTCGGAAAAACCAAATCAAAACCCGACGAGGCTTTCCATTTGAACAATCACAGGATTGAAATATTTCAGGCCACCCTTAAGTAGAACCATAGCGGAGTAAGCAAGCTCGAGACGGCCTCAAGGTTTGCGGGGACGGTGTGAACATCGGGAACCCCAAGCGGGGCTTGTCGACACCACGAAATCGTGGTCCGATCCTAACGATGCGATTAAGGTACCTCGCACAATCGTAAATAAAGCGATAAAACATGGCATAAGTACGGATCGTAAATAAAACCTCAAACTAGTTTGTGGCCCCAAGAAATAAGAATGAATCAAGCTCTGGCTCAGGGGGGTCCCATATACCTCCCGGATGTGGATAGCGCGCAAAATCAAGGAACAGGTATCAAGTACTCGGGGTCTTACGGGACACAAGTGGGCGTTCGGAAACCAAATATTATCTATCACCCACCGATGCCTCTGCTTATTCAATTTTAGTTGTTAAACAGAAAGTAAAGTGACGATAAGTAAAACTAGAATCATCTCCAACATCAACATGCGGCAATACATCAACAACTGTGGCATTGACAACACGCGACAACACTTGAGCAAGCGACTACGACACGCAAGTCCAACTAGCTACCAAACAACAGGTAATAGGTTGTGTCCAAGGCAAATATATAGGGCTGCAAGGGATATCAAGGGTACGGAAACTAAAGCATCGCAACACAGATAGCAATAGATCAACAGGAGGGAATAAAGACTATAAAAGTAAGATAGGTAGAAAGGGGGAGATGCTCGCCTGAAAACATTGTCGAAGATTCAACCGAAGATCGGGGCGAAGCTCACATCAACTCAACGGCCTTATCCGCGAAGAAGCAAAACGCTAGAATAAACACCGGATGCAATATTTAATACCACGGCAGAAGATCGGCATGATGCATGTATGATGTATGGCATGGCAAAGTGCGATGCAATTAGGTCAAATTAAGCGGAACCGGGGTCCCGAAAATTAGTTAGATGGTTCAAGTTATTTAACTACCCCGCAAATTAAATGTTGTTTTAGCATGGTAAGGATAGCACCGGTTCGCTACACAAGTTTAGATGAGGCCAATATGAGACTAGATTTGCCCGCATATGGGCCCCATGTTTAATTATTAGGTGAATCGGCATAAGGCCCCCAAACCACAGATATGCATGCGGGTATGACAAATCAATATGCAATCAAGTTGTTATTATGTTGTAAAAAAAAAATAGGGTTCGAGGAAAAGGGTCACACTTTAGGGTTCTCGACGTTCTTGGGTTTTTCCGGGGTTCGGGGTTCAACAGGGTCCAGGGTCCGGCGAGGTCGCTTCCGGCGGGATCGTTCTCTCGTTCTCGGTACGGGGTAGTTCTTGGCGTTCCGGGAACCGGACTTGGTTCGGTGTCGGGGTTCATCGGATCTTCCGGGTCGGTGCCGTTCTTGTCGTCGGCCAGATCTTGCCGGGTCCCACGGGGCCGGTCTTGCCGTTCTTGGTCTTGTCGGGCCCGCGCCATCGAGGCGGTCTTGGCGAGGGAAGAAGAACTTGTCGTCCTCGTGGCGATCTTGAAGTCCCGGGGGTTTTTCCTGCGTCCGTGATGGAGGTCTTGTCGGCTCCCTGTCGGAGGTCTTCGGGTACGGGGGTTCTCGACACCGTAGCTCTTGGGGGTTTCGGGGTACCACGGGTTCGACAATCGGACTCCGGGAACGGTCTTGGCGCACGATGCAGAACTTGTGGCCACAGGGCAGAGAAGATCTTCAGGTTTAGTTGTTCGGGACGAACCACATGGGGCTTCAGCTCAGCACGGCACTAACTTGTGTCGGTTTTCAGCTTCAGAACAACAACATCACAACCACCGAGTGCAACAGGAGCAGAACATCCACGGCAGGCGGGGCGGAATCTGGCGTTGCAAGGCGGCGGGAGGTTGGAGCCAGCGACACGCGACGGCAGACGCGATCCGAGCTTCTGCAGGACTCACGGAGCGAGGGCGCGGGCGTTGGCGGGCAAAGCGGCGCTTCATGAGGCGAGGTGGGGAAAGGCAGTGGCGGCTGGCAGCGGAGGGCGTCTTTGAAGCGGCGAGGGAGGTCGGAGGACGCAGGAAGGTGGCCGGCGGCGTGGCAGCCGGCGGCGCCAGGGTGCGGCAAGGTCAGTGGTCGTGTGGCCGGGCGAGTCAGTGCGGGCGCGAGGTCGCGTCAGCGAGGTCGCTTCCGCCCAGCGGGCGAGGAGGTTGATGGCGGGCGGCGACGGGTCGGAGCGGCCAGTGAGGAGACGGAGGCTGGCGGCTGCTGCAGTGGCCGGGACCGCGAGGAGGCCAAGGCGGGAAACACGCCCGGCGGGCCAGGCGTTCGAGGGTGCTGCGCTCACGGGGCTGCGGGCTGCGAGGGAGGAAGGGAGGAAGGCAGGTGGGAGACGATGAACAGGGCGTCGCGTGGGGACTGGTGGGGCCCGTGTGCGTGCGTGTCTGCGTGTGAGGAGGGTCTGGCTCGGTGGATGGGAGTGGGTTGGTTGCAGGTGGGCCACGTGGCCGGTTTTGATTGGCTAGGAAGAGGGGTATGCTGATGTGGCGCTCCAGGATTGGAGGGGGTGATGTGGAGGGGTGTGTGGGTAGAGTTTTGGGTGGGTTTAGGAGTTTAGATGGGGTAGGCAGGTTGGACCGATTAATTTTCTGGGGCGGTCGTTCGGGCTAAATCGGCCCGTTCGACTGCCCCTACTAAAATAAATAAATCTTTTATTTAATTTAATTGGGCCGTTTGCAACCCGATAGCAACAAAACAAAATTATTCCGGAGACCCGGTGTTTGACATTTGAATAGAGATGGGGCGTCTGGAAAACAAATCGGGGTTTGCAAAATAGTTTTATGCAAACTATGCATGATAATGACGATGCAATGCACAAATTCAACGCGATTTTCTAGTAGTGGTTTTGCGGGATGCCACAATTCGACACCACTAACAATGGATCTCGCCCTCGAGATCCGCCTCATGGTACCGGAAGGAAGGTCGGCGATCTGCGTCTTCTTGCTTCGTGTAGATTCTCGCGACACCACTAACAAGGGTTGTTGTCCATGATCGTCGAGAGAACTCTCCGGTAACAAAAGGTCGAAGGTAGAGGTATCAACAAATAAGCCACCCCTAACTTCCGTGGACGGAGTAAAACTGCTGGATCCACTGATTCGGCGTACAAGAGCGAATGATAAGAGTAGTGGTATGGTAGCTACTCCATCCCGCACTCAAACCATTACTCTGCACACGAATAGGCGGATTATGCAACCAACTCTCGGAGTCAGACTGAAGATCTCGACAAGCGAGGTTCGGAAACAAAGGAGGGATGCAGACCCTGCAGCGGATCTGGCATAGATGAGGTCGTCGCATCGGAAAACACCGGATAGCACAAACAAAGAACAAAGGATGATACCACCGCAGACGGATTCATCAGGCAGCTTGAACACCAGACGGTAGAACACCGTTTCCAAAGGAGGAAGCGAAACCCTAAAGGTACGACGGAAACCCAACCACGAGAATTCCTGGACTCGAAGAAAAGGGACGAGAGCGGATTCAAAACACGTAGGGGTAAGAGGGGAACAGCAGAGGGGTAAGGAGTAAAATCAGACCTAATCAGAACTATCCAACCGATTTTCAAAAATAGTTTTGACACTCTACTTCGGCCGTTAGCTAGGTTATCCTACTGAATTTGGACTTGTGGGTATCGCAAATGCCGAGCTCGATACCACTCAGTAACACCCTCGAATCGGACCTATGCAAGTTTGAACAAAATTTGTCAAACCCGCATAGAAACGATTCAAAGGTGCACCAGCACTTTCGATGGTGGAAAACGAAGTAATAACATTACCCAACAGTCCTCGATGGGACCCATGAGCAGATATATATAGCGTGACTCAAGGAGCCAAGAATACGATATAATATACAAAGATCCAAATCACCTTGAAGCGATATAGCGTCCACCACGGACAAGATGCAAATGGGGCTAAGAGCCACGAAGAATAACCAATGGCGTCCATAACCACCCTGAGCCAAGCCGGAAGGGTAACCCCGCTAACGGCGTCGATCTCAAAACCTGCTTAACAAAAGGTGCCGACAAATGGCAAAGCGAAAAACAAAGAAGGAGCGTCGATCTTGAGGCCGACAGCGAGGCTAGAATTCGGCGGTCCTCGCCTACATAGGTATGGTGGACTGAAGCGGCAGCGGCAGCATGCACTAAACAACCTATAGAGACTCGATACAACTGACGGTTATTAGAGAGGGGTGAGAATGACCTATCCGGATCCAACCTGAAGCTAACACCAAACAAACCCATCCTGGTGTTTCCCCCTCGAGACCAAACGAGGAAGTCAACCGAGGAACTCACACAGTTGGCAGTTTCATTCATTCAGTTATAGTTGCGGCACTTTACTAGTCAGATTTATGTAATCGTCCTGTTAAAGTAAGCAGTGGGTACTTTTAGTTGACCATTCCGTTATAGTTGCAACAATTACTAATCAGATACAGATAGCATGAGATAAACCCAAAACCCAGCAGTTGTTGGTACTTTTATTCAGCCATTCCGTTGTAGTTGCAATACTTACTAGTCAGATACAATTGTCGCAAGCTACAACCCAACAAGCAATTGTGGGCAGTATTAATTAGCCATTCCATTATAGTGAAGCTGATTACTAGTCATTATAAGTCAAATTTATAACAATAAACTTTAGTTATGCTTGTCTATGATCGAGATACTGTGCTCCAAGTCGTCCATATCCGCGGACACGGCTTTCAGAAAATTTTACCCGGCCGGGTTGCACCAATAGCAACACACGCTCGATCAACCTCGGAAAAACCAAATCAAAACCCGACGAGGCTTTCACGACTGAACAATCACAGGATTCAGAAATATTTCAGGGGGCCACCCCTTAAGTAGAACCCGCAACGGAGTAAGCAAGCTCCGAGACGGCCTCAAGGTTTGGCGGACGGTGAACGATCGGGAACCCCAAACGGGCTTGTCGACACCGCGAAATCGTGGTCCGATCCTAAGCAAGATGCATGCAAGTACCGCACAATCGTAAATAAAGCAAAGAAACATGGCATAAGTACAGGATCGTAAATAAAACCTCAAACTAGTTTGTGGCCCCAAGAAATAAGAATGAATCAAGCTCGCTCGGGGGGTCCCATATACCTCCGGATGTGGATAGCGCAAAATCAAGGAATGTATCAAGTACTCGGGGTCTTACGGGACACAAGTGGGCGTTCGAAACCAAATATTATCTATCACCCACCGATGCCTCTGCTTATTCAATTTTAGTTGTTAAATGTAAAGTAAAGTGACGATAAGTAAAACTAGAATCATCTCCAACATCAACATGCGGCAATACATCAACAACTGTGGCATTGACAACACGCGACAACACTTGAGCAAGCGACTACGACACGCAAGTCCAACTAGCTACCAAACAACAGGTAATAGGTTGTGTCCAAGGCAAATATATAGGGCTGCAAGGGATATCAAGGGTACGGAAACTAAAGCATCGCAACACAGATAGCAATAGATCAACAGGAGGGAATAAAGACTATAAAAGTAAGATAGGTAGAAAGGGGGAGATGCTCGCCTGAAAACATTGTCGAAGATTCAACCGAAGATCGGGGCGAAGCTCACATCAACTCAACGGCCTTATCCGCGAAGAAGCAAAACGCTAGAATAAACACCGGATGCAATATTTAATACCACGGCAGAAGATCGGCATGATGCATGTATGATGTATGGCATGGCAAAGTGCGATGCAATTAGGTCAAATTAAGCGGAACCGGGGTCCCGAAAATTAGTTAGATGGTTCAAGTTATTTAACTACCCCGCAAATTAAATGTTGTTTTAGCATGGTAAGGATAGCACCGGTTCGCTACACAAGTTTAGATGAGGCCAATATGAGACTAGGTTTGCCCGCATATGGGCCCCATGTTTAATTATTAGGTGAATCGGCATAAGGCCCCCAAACCACAGATATGCATGCGGGTATGACAAATCAATATGCAATCAAGTTGTTATTATGTTGTAAAAAAAAATAGGGTTCGAGGAAAAGGGTCACACTTTAGGGTTCTCGACGTTCTTGGGTTTTTCCGGGGTTCGGGGTTCAACAGGGTCCAGGGTCCGGCGAGGTCGCTTCCGGCGGGATCGTTCTCTCGTTCTCGGTACGGGGTAGTTCTTGGCGTTCCGGGAATCGGACTTGGTTCGGTGTCGGGGTTCATCGGATCTTCCGGGTCGGTGCCGTTCTTGTCGTCGGCCAGATCTTGCCGGGTCCCACGGGGCCGGTCTTGCCGTTGCGAGGGTCTTGTCGGGCCCGCGCCATCGAGGCGGTCTTGGCGAGGGAAGAAGAACTTGTCGTCCTCGTGGCGATCTTGAAGTCCCGGGGGTTTTTCCTGCGTCCGTGATGGAGGTCTTGTCGGCTCCCTGTCGGAGGTCTTCGGGTACGGGGGTTCTCGACACCGTAGCTCTTGGGGGTTTCGGGGTACCACGGGTTCGACAATCGGACTCCGGGAACGGTCTTGGCGCACGATGCAGAACTTGTGGCCACAGGGCAGAGAAGATCTTCAGGTTTAGTTGTTCGGGACGAACCACATGGGGCTTCAGCTCAGCACGGCACTAACTTGTGTCGGTTTTCAGCTTCAGAACAACAACATCACAACCACCGAGTGCAACAGGAGCAGAACATCCACGACTGGGCAGGGGCCGGGAATCCTGGCGTTGCAAGGCCGGCAGGAGGTTGGAGCCGAGCGGCACACGCGACCGGCAGCACGCGGTCCGAGCTTCTGCAGGACTCACGGAGCGAGGGCGGGGCGACTGGCGTTGGCAGGGCAAAGGCGGCGCTCGCGGGGTGGCCAGAGGTGGGGAAGACGGTGGCGGCTGGCCGGCGGAGGGGAGCGTGCTGGAAGCGGCGAGGGAGGCGGGTCGGAGGACGCAGAGGAAGGTGGGCGGCCCGGGCGGCAGCCGGGGCGGCGTGGCGGCTGTGGTCGCGCGGTCGCGCAGGCCGGAGGCGGGGGTCGGCAGCGGCGGGCGCGAGGTCGCGCGGCGAGGTCGCTTCCGCGAGCGGGCGCGAGGGAGGTTGATGGCGGCGGCACGGGCGATCGGGTCGGAGCGGCGAGGGCGGTGAGGCGCGCGGCGGCTGCAGTGTGGCGGCCGGACCGGTGAGGAGCGGCGGGCGGCACGCCGCCGAGCGGGCGTCGGGCGAGGGTGCCAAGGCTGCGGGCTGCCAGAGGGAGGAAGGGGAGGAAGACGCGGAATTGGGGAGACGATGAACAGGGCGTCGCGTGGGGACTGGTGGGGCCCGTGTGCGTGCGTGTCTGCGTGTGAGGAGGGTCTGGCTCGGTGGATGGGAGTGGGTTGGTTGCAGGTGGGCCACGTGGCCGGTTTTGATTGGCTAGGAAGAGGGGTATGCTGATGTGGCGCTCCAGGATTGGAGGGGGTGATGTGGAGGGGTGTGTGGGTAGAGTTTTGGGTGGGTTTAGGAGTTTAGATGGGGTAGGCAGGTTGGACCGATTAATTTTCTGGGGCGGTCGTTCGGGCTCGACCGCCTACTAAAATAAATAAATCTTTTATTTAATTTAATTGGGCCGTTTGCAACCCGATAGCAACAAAACAAAATTATTCCGGAGACCCGGTGTTTGACATTTGAATAGAGATGGGGCGTCTGGAAAACAAATCGGGGTTTGCAAAATAGTTTTATGCAAACTATGCATGATAATGACGATGCAATGCACAAATTCAACGCGATTTTCTAGTAGTGGTTTTGCGGGATGCCACACAAGCAGCAGACAACTGCTTTAGGCAAAGTGTGTAAGGTAAACAATCCACTTGTTCCATGAACAAGATACCGTTGTTTTCTCCCTAGTGGCAACAGCACATCTACAGCCGAAGAGATTTCTGTCAGTTCCCTTGGAAACTAGAGGCATGAACCCACTATCGATCATAAATACCCCCCCCCCCCTTGGAGTCACTAGCAACTACTTGGCCAAGATAGCTACTAACAACGGAGAGCATGCAAGATCACAAACAACACATACATGATAGTATCAAATAGACAAAACCATTAATCAACCTGACATAGTAATCTCAATATCCATCAAATCCCCGCAAACACAACATGCATGATTACAAATAGATTACACCTTGATCATGAACGGATCTCACAAGATCTATACATGAAAGCACAAGGAGGAGATACAACCATCTAGCTACTACATGGACCCGTAGTCCAAGGTGGAACTACTCACTCTTCATACTGAAGAAGAAGGCCTCCAGGATGATTTCCCCTCCGGCAGGGTGCCGGGAAGAAATTCAGATCCCCCCCGATCTATGGACGACGGTGGCGGCGGCTACAGATGGTTTCGTGAAGTTTTGATCGGGTCCCTAGGGTTTCTACATCGGGGGCTTCTTATAGGCAAAGAGGCGAGGCTGGGAGGCGGCCAGAGGGACCACAGCCTACCCAGGCGTGGGGTGGGCCCACCCACGCCTAGGGGGTGTGGAGGCCCTGGCTCGCCTTTGGACTTCGTGTTTCCCACGGTAAAATATTGACTTTGGCCTTTGTCCCGTCCAATTCCGAAATATTGATTTTCTGCCTTTCTGGAACCAAAAACAGAAGAAAACAATCAACTGGCACTGTGGCAACTTGTCAATAGGTTAGTTCCAGAAAAGATATAAAAACACCTCAAAGTGAAGACAAAGCAAAGCAAAGTAGATAGTAAACAAGCATGGAGCATAAAAAATTATAGATACGTTTCCGACGTATCACGGCTACAGAGGGAAACAACCCATTTGGGACAAGGAGGACGCCAATCTTAAACGCCTAGGTAAAGAGAACCCATGGCATAAAATCACGGACCTGCAGCTCTGAAACTTTGTTCGGGCCCGCTACTACCTGGACCCGAATTATAGGGGAGTTCGTCAGCGACGACCCGGAGGTGAATGCCTGTGAGGGCGAGCTGGTAAGGAATTTACCGCGAATCTCTCAAGAGTTTCTAATTACAATAATTAAGCCAAGAATCTAAATGCATGGGTTCACCTATCCTTGTCTCTCTGCAGGAGAAGGGATTGAATGCTACTGGTGACTTGTCATCCCAGGATTCGACGGCGGAGCCGTGGGACACGGTTTTCAACAGGGCGACGAACGGTTACAAGAATAGAGACAAGAATTTGCCACCAAAATCAGCTGGCCATGTGTCCGGCTTTGGTATGAGCGTGAAGTTTGCCGAGTATTACAAAGAGGACGCAAAGAAGATAAGGGAGAGGAAGAACCAGTCGGCGGCTCAAGATAAAGCTGAGGTTGAAGAGCTGAAGTTGAAGGTGAAGACATTAGAGGAAAAAGTGGATGAGAAAACAGTGGAAAAGTTAGTGGAAGAGAAGATCCGCACGATCATCCCCCCTGGGTTGTTCGAGGGGCTAGATGCTTGGAATGCGGCAGGTCGACAGTGGCCGATACAGCTACCCAGCTTCAGTGGCAGCAACCCGAGCATCAACATTAACGCGTCGCCGGACTTGGTGACCCCGCCAGCCACCATCGCCGTGGCGCAGCCGTAAGAGCTGGTCACACAGCTGCCCCCTGCAGCACCTGCCAAAAAATACCAAGGCGCAGCCGCCGGCGGTGGTGCTTCATAATGCACCATCGTGAGAGAATGCTGATGATAGGCCTGCCGCCGGCACCGACCATGTCTCGACATTAGCCGAGCTCAACGCCCTCACCAAGGTAACTAATTAGTTAGTCTGCTTCATCTCCTTTATGCGCCTTTAGTGACTGCCACCTCGATCATGATGCCCAAAATATATGTTTTGACTCAGGACGTTGCTTGCGTACTACTCCACAAAGTTGCCGGTGGCAAGTTGAAGGATGTTGCCAAGGGCACTATCATACAAACCGCGAACCGCATGATGCACAACAATCCAATGGAAGATGTTGTGATGAGGGTCCGGATTGCTCGGGTGTTGCCAGGGTGTGATGACATGGACCCCCCTTTCAACCTCAGGGAGCCGACGAACACAAGACCCTTGCAGAATGCCACGGCTGGCCCTTGACATGGCCGAAGACCCAGATTCGTCTTGTGGGGCGCACCGACGCCACCTCGATCGTCTGACCACCACCTCGGAAGCCAGCCGTCGTCGTCGCCACCAACAACTGTTGGGAGCGTGTGGGCCGCCCCAAGGCGAAGCCGTCGCACTGCAACCGCCATCGCCCCCTCCACCACCATCACCACATGGTGGCAACAACGAAGATGGTGAAGAATTTTTCAATATCGACAACTTCATCAACACTGGTGCCGACAAAGGATTGTACATGCCTTATCTGGATAAAGAACCCTTCGTCGCTCGTGACAGTCAAGGTGGACGTCCCACTACATGCACGCAACGCCTGGTCTTTCGTGGCTTTTCTCAATAGACGCCTCCGGGCGCCGATCAACACGAGAAACCTGCTGGATTCGTCTTTAGCCCTGGCACACTCCAAAAGGCGGCCATTGAGCACTTAGCATCCCCAGTGGAGGAGCCTGCTCACAAGACGAAGAAGCACAGGAAGAGAGGTAAGAAAGCCGAGAGCCAACCTGCTCCGAAGAGGATCCGGGCTAAGAATGATGTCATACCAGCCTGCGAGGATGGATTGCCCCGAATGCATGTAGCCGGTGAAGTGATACTGACTCCGGAGCTGCTTCGCCTTGCTCGTGGACATATGCTCGCTTTGAGTGATGGTATCAAGACACTAGGGGCATGCTTCTTAAAGACAACGATCCAAATTACCTGGTTTTCACTGTCAAGGTGCCATCAGATGTGGACTTCTTCCATGAAGCCCCGCGGACATGTTCTTCATAGTGCACGAGGACATCTTCAAGCTGTTTCCCTCGAAACGGCTGGACTATAATATGATCCGCTTATTCACGCTCAATCTGGCGATGAAGACCAAGATAGAGCAAACCCCCTACACCGCGATAGTGGATCCCTACTACATGTGTGATAGCCAGTTGAGGAAAGGATCAGAGACGCGTGCCATGGCAACGGCGTACCTCGAGAAGTTCATGGTGGACCACAAGAGGACGAACACACTTCTTTTGCCTTTCTTTCCTGAGTAAGTACACACACCCGCTAGCATTGGTAACTTACGCTTTCTTATAGCTTTTTTCCTTTGCCCTTTTCCAACATCTCGTTTCAATCATGTTGTGCAGAGACAAATACTGCACACTCGTCGTCATTTCCACAAAGTAGTCGCTAGCAACGTATTTCGACTCGGGGAGTAAGAAGAAGAAAGACTACACCAGAATAAGGGGCGTTCTGAATGAGGCTCTCGAGGGCTACGCTAGAAAGGGATGCCCCTTCGTCAACAAGGGGGAATGTTTCAACAATGGCAAACACGTGTTCAAGCACGTGCTCGAGTTCCCCTGCGTCAAGGAGCCGACTACTGAAAGCACCAAGGAGGCCTTCTACGTCATGCATCACCCTAAAGGGTTTGTCCGGGATTGCCAGAACCTAACTCTGCCATCTAGTCTCCGAGCATGGGCCGAAAATTTAGCCCAGTGCGACGATGATGATCTTAGAGAATACTTTCATCGCATCTAGGTTAAGTTGTTGGAAATCATCGTGGAAGATGTCAACACAAGGGGAGGGGTCCTAAAACACAACATAGGGTTGACTAAGAGGGAGATTGAAAATATTCTTTGTAAGCAGGGTGACAACAGGACGTGGATGATGAAGGATGGCTATCTACCGTTCCCAAAGCCAAGCATTAGCAGCTCTCAATGATCGATGTGTGCGCCTAGAATTATCATAGATGTCTGCGTGTAGTGTTGTTTCACAAACTATACTACTGTGGTCGTATGTCGTAAACTTCACTATTGTGGTCGTTGTCGTCGAACTTCTATGATTGTGATCGATGTGCTCTCTTTTATGTTTATTGATCTTTTGCTTTAGTTTATGTGAACATATATGCATGTGAACCAATTTAGTTCTTTCTGTTGCATGATTTACTAATATGCCTTATCTATAGAGATGACGAAGTGGTACGTGGTGTACAAGGGTTGGATTCCAGGAGTCTACGATGAGTGAGAGGACTATCAGAAACAGGTGAACAAGTTCAGCGGCAACGGCTATAAAGGATACGCGACTCGAGAGAAGGCGGTAGCCAAGTGGAGGAACCACCTGTGGAAGGAGAACCGGATGAAGATATTGCTAGTGCTCTTGTTCACCGTCATCACAGTTGTATTCTGTTTGATTCAAGTGTAGGCGGTGACCACTTCATTTGTAATGTGAGATGGTGAACTTTGTACCAACACTTGTATAAATATTCTCCACTTGTCACTTGTATTATAATATGATGACCATTTGTGTACCTAGATCGGTCTCTAAGTAGTGTGATGACACTATATTCATGTCTGTATTATGTTTGTTTTCATATACTAAGTGAAATATATTGTTTCTACTGCTATGTGTATAATACTTGTATAATACGTGTATAACACCTGATTATGGACCAATACTATTTTTTTAATACCTAAAATACACACCTGTGGCGCATGCAAATAATCTTCTGTGGCGCATTTGTCAAAATGCACAAATGCGCCACTAAACAACGACATGTGGTGCATATAGAAGAATACGTCACAGGAGTATCATGACTTCTGTGGCGCATTTTCAAATACACCACAGAAGTTCTCATCAGTGGCGAGGTAACAGTGGCGTATCCCATATGCGCCACAGAAGGCCAAAATGGATGCGCCACTGATGAAGGTTTTCCTAGTAGTGTTGTACTCTTTCTTTTGCTTTTGAGACTTTACTTGATAGCGAATTTTTTGTCTCTTTCTTTTCTTCCTTCTTCTCTTCGTTTTAGCACAGCTATGTGATCATGCTCACTACTATGGCTTTTATAATCCAAACCTATGAATATAATATGCTACCAAGATTTTACTTCTCATAATTTAATCAATACTCTGTTGGTGTGGAAGACCCTAAAATCATAATAGTTGTACAAGTATCATAACACTTAACCTAGTCCAATCATCTAATATTATAATCAAAAAGATAACTTCAAATGTCATAAAGTCTCAAAACTCAACGGATATAATTCTTCTTACAGTACCTGCAGAACTTGTCAATTCCCTTAGACTTTGAATGATACTTGCCATTTTTGCTCTTATCTCTACTAGACCATAATAGCACGCGTTGCCACGCTCGTCCATTTTAACAACAAATTGATAGGAAGTAAGACACAATTTGCTCCATGCATTTTCATTCCGAAAAGAATCAACGTCATATACATAACATAGTTGCTCCATGCAATACTTAACGCATTAAAATGATGGGTATAATAGCCGGTGGTTTCAGATTGAACAGATTGGATCTTATCTTCTATCAAATATGATGAAATATTTTTTGAACACAAATTATTTATTTGCTACAAGCTTTCATGAAAAACAAAATATAAACCAAATTTAGCAAAAGTTGTTGTGTTTTACTAAAAGTCGTATTAGTATGTTCTCTAGCGAAAACTTCCAAGCAGCCTGTGCTGTCTACCTATATTCAACTTGTCTTACAATGCATCAGTGCCAACTCGATCATCATGTTTAACAGATGCCCCGCCAGCAAGTTTATACCTAATTTGAGATTTAAAAGTACAGAAATGTAAGTAATGTTTTTCTTTTGTTACTCACAAAAATTCGGATTAGAAATCTTCAGGGTGAATCTCGAAATACAAATAAGAAATAACCATGCAAGAAGAGTATCAGGATTGGTAATGCATGGGAAATCCTCTAGTGGAATGTATCATCTCTGAAAGGTAGCGCAAAACTTCAACTCATGAACTAAGACCAGATAATAACTTTATTCATTCTAAAAAGCAAAGATTTCGTTAATGACATCGTCATCCTTTAGGTATCTATGAAAGAAAATAAATACAGTATCTGCACTCATAAAATAGCAGGAACAACTAAACAGTAAGCAAACAAACCACGTGTTTCCAGATATCTTTTCAATATATGGAAACAATAGTGCTAGGTGCATGTGAAGTTTAAAACGTGTGACTATAAAGACTTTCATTGTGGCAGTTTGCTAACAAAAAAAAGCAATAGGAAAAACACATAACAAACTACCATTAGTCTTAAAAATGGGAAGGGACACTTGTATGTTGATACGCATTTACATAAGGCTAATTATATTTATTGATATTGTGCAACTATGTTTTCTTGTCTAAACAACACTTTTCAGGGAAATAAGCCACTACAGTGTTTCCTAATAGTAGTTACACCACATCATAGGCAACTTGAAGGCAAGAAATTACCTGAGATATTAGACTGAATCCCTTTTTCAAAGTTGATAGCTTTTCTGGTGTGAAATAATATAAGTATACAGATTGAGTTGATAATATTGCAACTCCTCAATCTCCTCAAGTTAACCAAAACAACAGAGGAACAAGTGAAAGCATGCTGATGCCAATCAATGTTACCTCTATTTATTTGAAGGAAATATATCTGGGTAAATCTTACAAGGAACCGTAATATTTGAGAAAATAGATAGAATGGTGCGATATCTACTTACCTGCAAAAAGCAAAGCTACACCGGTATGTCTTCTCAAGTGAAAAAAAAATAGCTCGGGAGTTCAGATATTCACAAAATGACAATTATGCATATTATTTTACCAGTGAAATTCCGTGTTTGCTTTGTGGGAAGCGGGTGAGGGGGGAAATCACACCAAGGAAGAAGTATTGAGCTAAGAATATTTTACCTATCTTCCAGTGTTGTGCAAACAGATAGCTCCCGACATGCATTATATAGGCAATCACACTCATCTGCAGAAAGCAAAGTTTTTTTTTACTTCGCAACTAAGTCAAAAGAACTCCGCTGCAACCACAGGCATATTCCATGATTATACAACATTGATCACAAATGGAAATCAAGGATTATGAGTCGCTGAGTCGTAACTTGTCGCTGGGTACCGACTCACAGACTAGTCGTGACTAGTCTCGACTAGTGATAGACTTGTCGACATGTAATCGAGCTGTAACTATCAAAAAAATACTAAGTAAACAGGCTACTAATAGTAGGTATCTGGTGGTGACGTTGAGAAATCTCTGGTGGTGGCATGGTGATATGCTGCAGCAAACAAGACAGGAAAAGGAAATCAAGACAGGGGAAAAGGAAACTGCTGCAGAGGAGAATACAGGAGATCAAGAGCAAGAACAAGGGTAAAGGAGAACAATGGTTACAGAAAACTGCTGCAGAGAACAGTATAGGAGGACAGTTTAGGAAACTGCTGCAGAGAAGGATTTTATTTCCCAGCCCAGAACTAGTCTCCCGACTCAAAAATATAGACAGGTCGTGATTTTTCATCGACAAGTCAACTTGTCGATCGACAAGTCGTGTCGCTCCAGGTTATCGTCAACAAGTTTGCGACAGGCCGACAAGTCGCGCGACAAGCCGCGACTTGTCGAGCGACTCATAATCCTTGATGGAAATATCAATCATTGGGTGAGATGAGAGAAATCATTTTAGAAAAGTGGAAGGAAAAAAGAGTACTGGTGATTGGTGGAAGATTTAAGGATGTATTTCATGGTAAGATCTAAAATGATAGCAGTGCTACCAATAGTTGCAATGCTAGCAGAAAGAAAAATAGAGAATGAACATGCATAAAATGGACACAACAAAAAATTTACAACATTCTTACTCCACGGGCTAGCATATTTTATTCTTGCACAATATTAAACTCTTAGATAATAAGAATGTCTTGTTCTTCTTGAAGTGGAATATCATTCTGAAATTCCTTGACATGCATAGAAATGAGAAACACATTCCACCTAGTCTTCTTTGTTGATTGAACATAGCTACAGAAGATCACGTCTGGTTTTCATAGGCATCTTTGCTTCGAATAGGATATAAACCAAAACCTGTTGCATGCCAATAAGAGCATCTCCCCTAGCATTTCTAGGAAGACTATCCTAGGTCGATTTTTTATCCGTACCGCGGAAATTCGTCCATTCGCGTTCCTAAGACGCCGAATAGCGCCGGATTTGGCCTAACTTTTATCCGGCTTTCCCAGGCCGACCCCGGGACGCTGGAAACCGCCTAGGAACGCCGGACGAAGCGGAATCGGCGTAAAAAATCTTCCGCCCGTGGACCCGCTCTGTCAGCGTGTGAAGTCAAGTCGTCCTCATCCCTTTGACTCGGCTCTCGCGACGGACCTCCGGTCGATGATCACCCGTCGTGTCGGCCACGCGTCGCCGTAATGGCGCGCCACCACTAGCACGTATTCCCACCGTTTCCCATTTTCCCGCCCACGCTGCTACACCCCTCCCGCCTTCGTCGCTCTTTCCTCTTTCGGCTATAAATTCTGGCGTCCCTCGCCGTTTCGCAGCACACACTCCCACAGCTCCCACTCCCCAACCACTCACTCCTCCTTCGGCGGCGAGAAGAACACCTCGGCGAGAGCAATGGCGGAGAGGTACACTGGCAACCCGGTGGCGGCGTACGGCTTTGGTCGGCGGTCCCTGCAGCCCTGGGAGGTGCGGTTGCTGCACGACGCCGGCTACATGGCGCCGCCGGACTTCCTTGTCCGCCGACCTGGAAATTGAGCGCCGCCGGCGTGCAGGTGCCACCAGTGCCCGAGGACACCAAGACGGTGGAGGAGATCCAGGCCGCCATCGCGGCTATGGATGACCCGGAGCTCGCCGAAGACCCAAGTAACCGCGTTTACTGGGAGAACATCTTCGCCGAGCGCCACCGCCAGGAGCTAGAGGCGCACGACGGCGCCAGCTCGCCGCCGAAGCGGCACAACGCCGCCGTGCGCCGTCGGTGGTGGAGCGCTCCGGGACGGACGCTCGCCGCCGTCTTTGAACACATTGTCGTAGGAGACCGCCCAAAGCTCAGCTTCCCCCCTCGGTCGCCATCGTCGGGCGCTCGGCACCGTCTAGCGTCGAACTAGTTGACGAGGAGGATGGGGGCGTCAGCTCCTCTTCCTCGGCCTCGACTTTGCAGTCATCTGGGTCGGTGCTGGCACAGTCGCCTCCACTTTGTCCCCCATTTTGGCCTGTGAAGCGGGAGTTGGAGTCGGCGGTGCGCTCGCTGCCGAGGACGAGGTTGCGCGGCATCGTCATCAAGGAAGGTCGTGCGCCATCGTCGCTGACCGGCCAGCTTCACCTGCGGACGCCGAAGCCAGAGCCAACGGACTAGGCAGTCCCCATCGATGAGGACTCCTTCGCCATCAAGATCACGACAGAGCGGTCTCTGAATGACGTGCCTCCCATGCGCGACCGCGACACCTGCGCCTGGTCCAGGGCCGACTGGGAACGCGAGGAGGCCAACCGTGTTCGACGCCATCAGGAGGAGGCAGAGCGCGAGGCTAGGCACTTCGCTCGCCGGGACTGTGCCTACTAGGGTGCGCCGCTCGTCGTCCTTGATGATGACGAAGACGACGCCGCTTCCTCCCCGCAGCCATGGCGCTACGGCGAAGCCGGCCAGGATAGATCCCGTCCCCCGCAGCCGCCAAGCGACGAAGACGACGATGACGACGGCACGAGGGACGCAGACTACATGGCCTTCTACCATAACTTCGGCATATGAGAGGCGTCCAACGGCATCAACATCGGCATCGATATCGGCTAGGCCTAGTAGTATTTTCTAAGTCTTTTATTTTGTAAGCAAAGCTACCCTACTATTTTCTAAGTCTTTTATTTTTTTTGCCTAATGTAGTCAAAATTCGTGTGTTCGTCCGAATTTGACATAATATGTACGAACTTTCCCAAATATTAATGAAAGCGCTATATTCATCCAAATTTCGCCGAGTTTGATTAAAATTTGGCCCAAACCGGGAACTTGGCTTGGGAATGCGAGTGGGAAAGTGGACGTTCCTAGATCGAAAGTTGTTGGAGATATGCCCAAGAGGCAATAATAAAGTAGGTTATTATCATATCTTCATACTTATGATAAATGTTTACATACCATGCTATAATTGTATTAACCGAAAACATTAATACTTGTGTGATTTGTAAACATAAAAAAGTCCCTAGTAAAGCCTCTTGTTAAACTAGCTTGTTGGTTAGTATATGATCATGGTTTCCTGATCATGAACATAGAGATGTTATTAACAACAGGGTCATATCATTAGGAGAATGATGTGATGGACATACTCCTATAGATAAGCGTAGCATAAAGATCAAGTCATTTCATTAGTTCAATTGCTATATGCTTTCTGATACATAGTAACCTAATTCCTTCGACCATGAGATCATGCATATCACCTTTACCGGATGGATGCTTTGATGACATCAAACACCACACCGAATCGGGTGGCTATAAAGGTGGCATTGAGTGTTCGAAAGTATTGGTTGAAACACATGGATCAAGAGTGGGATTTGTCCATCCATATGACGGATAGATATACTCTGGGCCCTCTCGGTGGAATGTCATCCAATTAGCTTGCAAGCATGTGACTGGCTCACAAGGTATCACATATCACGGAGCAGAAAAGAGTACTTATCGGTAACGAGGTTGAACTAGGTATGCAGAGAGATCTGCGATCATAACCTCGGATAAGTAAACTATCGTGAGACAAAGGGAAATTGGTATCGTATGTAAGTGGTTCATTCGATCACAAAGTAATCGTTGAAATATGTGGGAGCCATATGAATTTCCAGATTCCTCTATTGGTTATTGTTTGGAGAAGTGTCTCGATCATGTCTGCATAATTCACGAACCGTAGGAAGACACACTTAAGGATTCGACGTTGTTTGAGTAGTTATGGTATTATGAGAAAGAGACCGAATGTTGTTCGGAGTCTCGGATGGGATCTGGGATATCACGAGGTGATCCGGAATGGTCCGGAGAATAAGATTCATATAAGGAAAGTCCCATTTCGGAGTTCGGAAATGATTCCGGTGTTTTCATCGGGAATGTTCTAGAAGGTTCCGGAATGTCCGGCACTCCGGGGGGGAGGGGTACATGAATGTGTCATTACATATTGGAATGATTGCATCATGTACTAAGTGTTCTCGCTGTTCCAAATAAAGGATTAAATTGAATCCTAAAACTGAAAAGTCAAATGGCCAGTTTGAAAGTCAAACGGCTAAAACAGGAAACTGAGGGAAACAAGCAAGAGGAGGTTGAAACCGACTTGGGGAGGAGTCCCTCCTCTCCAAGCCAGCCACCAAAGCCGACTTGGGAGGGACTCCTCCCTTGGCCGCCCTCCCACCTATAAAAGGAGGGGCCTCCTCCTCTAGACACATAAGTTCCTATCCTCTAATCTAAATCATAGCCCTAAACTCCGGTTTAGAGCCGCTTTGGTTTAGAGCTTCTAATTGCCCTAGCCTTCGGATTAGAGCCTTCTAATTGGTGTGTATAAACCCTAGACCACTAATAGCTCTCTCTCATACTCCACCATACTCGCTCCGGCTTAAAGCGAAGCCTCGGGATCTCCCTCTACTTAGGTACCACGCCCGTTGTCTTGCCGAATCGCGAGAGTGCTACAACCTCCGCTGCCTGCTGGAACAAGGGAGAGGAAGGTCTTCGTCGAGTACCGAACGTGTGACCGACTACGGAAGCGCTGCCGGAACGCAGCGCCGGAAGGATCGTCTACGCGATCTTGAGATCGGAAGTGTACGACTACATCACCCACGAGAATCTGCTCTCGTTAACCGCTTTGGAATCTTCGAGGGTAAGTTATTCCATCGACTCGTTGCTACAATCTAGTAGATACATCTTGGCTTGTTTGTTTGTATGCGATAGAAAATTTTTGTTTTCCATGCTACGAACCCCTACAAAAGTTACATCCCTCCGATGCTAATAGAGCCGGATTTCAGCCTAGGAACGCTCTCTAAATCATGAAAATAGGACACATTTGCCCTTCCCACCTAAAAGCAGAAATAAATAATTTGTGGAAAATCTTAGTGCTATAAAGTATTTAATTGCATATTGGAATAAATGATGGAGATAAACAAATCTTCCATATAATCCTTCCGCTGCTTTAACGGCAAATGAGAGCCTTGATGAATCGGCATCATGCACCTTCTATCACAACTGAAATTGTACACACATACACACAGAGCTCCATCATCTTTGGCCAAGGTGAAAGCGACCTAAAGATGCAGGAACAGTGGAACAAGTTACACCTCTGTTTAGACTGTATTAACAATAGCAATTTTAACATATTACTCATATGGGGCACTTACAAGAAACACACAATTATTCACTACATGAAAGAATTAAGGTGCCGACGGCCGGCCGGCTACGCCGACGGCCTACTTTCCTGGCTAGCTGACCAGCCTGGCCTTCGGCGTAGGAACGGCCGTCAGCGTAGGTGACGGTGCCGAGGGTAGCCGTGGACGTAGCGTGGTCTCGGCATAGTACAGAGGACTGTGCCGACGGTGGCCCTCGGCATAGGTACAGCCCTCAGCGTAGCTCCAGTTTAGACACAGCCATAAAAACGGCGTTAGGCAGACAGGCTGTGGCCGTCAGCACAACTCTTTGAAATTTTTTGTTTGGTCTGTGCCGACGGCCTAACCGTCGGCGTAGGCCTTCAGATTTTTTTTCTTTTTATCTCATTATTTTTTGAAAAATCATAACTAAATCATTCTAATTCAGAAAAATACAAATAATATATCAAAAATTGCAGAAAAATAAGACCTATCTATCTACACTCAAATATTACACATTTATAAAAAAATAAGTGAAACATAAAACATTATATATAGTTTAAAACGGGTATTATAAATTCAAAAACGATCCAAACAACGTGAAACCTTCGTGTGGTGTCATATTATGTGACATAGTTAGAAGAAAAAAATTAAACTTGGTATATTGATTATGTCTCAAAAAAACCTTCAAAATGACATATCTCGTTCGAGTTTTCTTGCCTTTCGGGTCAAATAACGAATGTTATGGCTAGAATGAAGGCATAGTTTGTGATAATGTGTCCATATTGTGCATATGTGTGCATCATGGGATGGCGAACAATGTTTCAGGAGGAAGTTTTTCTTTTCGTTGCACCAAAAAGCCGTTTTCCATTTTCCGAGTGCAAAAAACGGACGGTTTTGTGAAACAACCACCAAATGGCTAATTCAAAATATTAACTTCACATTTTTCAAAAATACTAGACCACCTTATTGGATAATTTCATAACACGGGGATTTCAAACATTTTCGTCTATCCCTGGTGAAAAAGACAAATTCCTGCCGAATCGGTAGGAAGTGGATCAGATATGAACTACAGGTACATGCTCGGATGCTCATGATTTTTTACAAAAATCATTTTTAGGTTTAAAATATGTTGTTTCATTATAGATCCACTTCAAGTTTAGCGAGTCTCAGCCCCGAGCTAAGAATCTTCATGCCCGCCCTTCGACAAAGTTTAACGATATTTTAAAACAGGCATTATAAATTCAAAAACGATCCAAACAACATGAAACCTTCGCTGACATAGTTAGAAGTAAAAATATCAAACTTGGTATATTGATTATGTCTCAAAAAAACCTTCACAAAATGACATATCTCATTCGAGTTTTCTTGGCTTTCGGGTCAAATGACCAATGTTACGGCTAGAATGAAGGCATAGTTCGTGATAATGTGTCCATATTATGCATAAGTATGCATCATGAGATGGCGAACAATGTTTTAGGAGGAAGTTTTCCTTTTCGTCGCACCAAAAAGCCGTTTTCCATTTACCGAGTGCAAAAAACGGACGGTTTTGTGAAGCAACTACCAAATGGCTAATTTAAAATACTACCGTCACATTTTTGAAAAATACTAGACCACCTTACATGGATAATTTCATAACACGGGAATCTTAAACATTTCCTTCTATCCCTGATGAAAAAGACAAATTCCTGCTGAATCGGCAGGAAGTGGGTCAGATATGAACTACACGTGCATGATCGGATGCTCATGATTTTTTACAAAAATCATTTTTAGGTTCAAAATATGTTGTTTCATAATAGATCCACTTCAATTTTAGCGAGTCTTAGCCCCGAGCTAAGAATCTTCATGTCCGCCCTTCGACAAAGTTTAATGATAGTTTAAAACGGGCATCATAAATTCAAAAACGATTCAAACAACGTGAAAACTTCGCGTGGTGTCAAATTATGTGACATAGTTAGAAGGAAAAATATCAAACTTGGAATATTGATTATATCTCAAAAAACCTTCACAAAATGACCAATCTCGTTCGAGGTTTTTTGACTTTCGGGTCAAATGACCAATGTTATGGCTAGAATGAAGGCATAGTTTATGGTAATATGTCCATATTATGCATAAATATGCATTATGGGATGGCGAACAATATTTCAGGAGGAAGTTTTCCTTTTCGTCGCACCAAAATGCCGTTTTCCATTTACCGAGTGCAAAAAACGGACGGTTTTGTGAAGCAACTACCAAATGGCTAATTCAAAATACTACCGTCACATTTTTCAAAAATACTAGACCACCTTACATGGATAATTTCATAACACGGGGATCTTAAACATTTCCGTCTATCCCTGGTGAAAAAGACAAATTCGTGCCGATTCGGTAGGAAGTGGGTCAGATATGAACTACAGGTACATGATCGGATGCTCATGATTTTTTACAAAAATCATTTTTAGGTTTAAAATATGTTGTTTCATCATAGATCCACTTCAAGTTTAGCGAGTCTCAGCCCCGAGATAAGAATCTTCATGTCCGCCCTTCGACAAAGTTTAACGATGGTTTAAAACGGGCATCATAAATTCAAAAACGATCCAAACAACGTGAATCCTTCGCGTGGTGTCATATTATGTGACATAGTTAGAAGAAAAAATATCAAACTTGGTATATTGATTATGTCTCAAAAAAACCTTCACAAAATGAATTATCTCGTTCGAGGTTTCTCTACTTTCGGGTCAAATGACCAATATTATGGCTAGAATGAAGGCATAGTTTATGATAATGTGTTCATATTATGCATAAGTGTGCATCATGAGATGGCGAACAATGATTCAGGAGGAAGTTTTCCTTTTCGTCGCACCAAAAAGTCGTTTTCCATTTTCCGAGTGCAAAAAACGGACGGTTTTGTGAAGCAACCACCAAATGGCTAATTCAAAATACTATCGTCACATTTTTTAAAAATACTAGACCACCTTACATGGATAATTTCATAACACGGGGATCTCAAACATTTCCGTCTATCCCTGGTGAAAAAGACAAATTCCTGCCGAATCGGTAGGAAGTAGGTCACATATGAACTACAGGTACATGATCAGATGCTCATGATTTTTTACAAAAATCATTTTTAGGTTCAAAATATGTTGTTTCATCGTAGATCTACTTCAATTTTAGCGAGTCTCAGTCCCGAGCTAAGAATCTTTATGCGTGCCTGTAACACCCTCAGAATCGGACCTATGCAAGTTTTAGCGAAACCCGCCAAACCCGCATAGAAACGATTCAAAGGTGCCCACCAGGCACTTTCGTGCGGGTGGAAAACGAAGTAATAACATTACACAACAGTCCTCGATGGGACCCACAGAACAGATTTATATATACAGCAGCAACTCAAAGAGTCAAGAATACAAATATAATATACAAAGATCCAAATCACCTTAAAAACGATATAGCATCCAGCTACGGACAAGATGCAAAGGGGGCTAAGAGCCCTGAAGAATAACCAATGGCGTCCATAACCCTGCCCAGGCCAAGCCGGAAGGGTAACCACCTAACGGCCGATCTCAAAACCCTTAAACAAAAGGGGTGCCGAAAGGGCAAAGGAAAAGAGGCGTCGATCTTGAGGCCAGTACACGGCGAGGCTAGAATTCGGCGGTCCTCGCCTACATAGGTATGGTGGACTGAGCGGCAGCGGCAGCATGCACTAAACAACCTATAGAGACTCGATACAACTGGCGGTGATCAGAGAGGGATAAGAATGACCTATTCGGAGCCATCCTGATACTACCGTCAAACAAACCCATCCTGGCGTTTCCCCCTCGAGACCAAACGAGGAAGTCAACCGAGGAACTCACATAGTTGGCAGTTTTATTTATTCCGTTTTCGTTGCAGCAAATACTAGTCATGTTTAGATAATCATCCTGATAAAATAAGCAGTGGGCACTTTTAGTTAACCATTCCGTTGTAGTGGCTTCTTTTACTAGTCAGATACAATTAACATGAGATAACCCAAAACCCAGCAGTTGTAGGTCCTTTTATTCAGCCATTCCGTTGTAGTTGTAGTACTTACTAGTCAGGTACAATGGTCGCAAGCGACGCTTCAAAACAAGCAATTGTGGGCAGTATTAATTAGCAATTCCATTATAGTGAAGCTAATTACTAGTCATTATAAAGTCAAATTTATAGCAATAAACTTTAGTTATGCTTGTCTATGATCGAGATACTGTGCTCCAAGTCGTCCATATCCGCGGACACGGCTTTCAGAAAGTTTTACCCGGCCGGGGTGCACCAATAGCAACACACACTCGATCGACCTCGGAAAAAACCAAATCAAAACCCAACGAGGCTTTCACGACAAAGCAATCACAGGATTCAGAATTATTTCAGGGGGCCACCCCTTAAGTAGATCCCGCAACGAAGCCAGCTGACTCCGAGACGGACTCAAGGTTTGGGTGAGCGGTGTGAGCATCGGGAACCCGAAAGTGTGGCTGGGCTTGTCGACACCGCGGAATCGTGTCCCGATCCTAAACAGTACAGTGTGCTCCTCGCATAATCGTAAATACATAAGTAGCATGGCATAGGTACAGGATCGTAAATAAAACCTCAAACTAGTTTGTGGCCCCAAGAAATAAGACTGAATCAAGCTCTGGCTCAGGGGGATCCCATACTCCCCGTATGCGGATAGCGCGATAAATCAAGGAACAAGTATCAAGTACTCGGGGTCTTACGGGACACAAGTGGGCGTTCGGAAACCAAATATTTTCTATCGCCCACCGATGCCTCTGCTTATTTCAATTTTAGTTGTTAAACAGAAATTAAAGTGTGCGATAAGTAAAACTAGACTCATCTCCAACAACAACATGCGGCAATACATCAGCAACTGTGGCACGGAACGACACACAACAGCACTTGAGCAAGCGACTACGACGCGCAAGTCCAACTATCTACCAAACAACAGGTAATAGGATGTGTCCAAGGCAAATATAGGGCTGCAAGGAATATCACGGGTACGGAAACTAGAGCATCGCAACACAGATAGCAATAGATCAACAGGAAGGAGTAAAACACTATAAAAGTAAGATAGGTAGAAAGGGGAAGATGCTACTTTGAGAACATTGCGAAGGGTTATTTGAAGATCGGGTCGAAGCTCACATCAACTCAACGGCCTTATCCGCGAAGAAGCAAAACACTAGAAGAACACCGGATGCAATATTCAATACAACGGCAGAAGATCGGCATGATGCATGTATGATGTATGGCATGGCGAAGGTGCGGTGCAATTAGGTCAGATTAATGTTTAACCGGGTCCCGACAATTAGTTAGACAGTTCAAGTTATTTAGAACCCCCGCAATTTAAAGGTTGCATTAGCATGGCAAAAGATATCACCGGGTTCGCTACACCAATTTAAATGAGGCCAATATAAGACTAGATTTGCCCGCATATGGGCCCCATATTTAATTATTAGGTGAATCGGCATAAGGCCCCCAAACCACAGATATGCATGCAAGGATGACAATTAATATGCAACAGGTTTTAAGTTTATCATTTATAAAAATAGGGGTTCGGATAAGGGTCACACATTAGGGGTTCGACGATCTTGGGGTTCCGGGATTCGGGTCAGGGTCCAGGGTTCGACGGGGATCAGATCTCGGGGTTCAGGGTTCGACGAACTCGACGGGATCGTTCTCGGACATCGGGGGTAGTTCTGGGCGTTCCGGGAAGCCGGACTTGGTTCGGCGTCGGGGCGCATCGGATTCTCCCGGTCGCTGTCGTTCTTGTCGCATGCGGATCTTGTCGCATCCGCGGGTCGGGTCGAACTCGACATCCGGGGTGAAGTGCTTGTCGTTCCGCAATCTCGACGAGCTTGACGTCCCTTGTAGTTGACCTTCGGCTTCGGGGTCTTCAGGGTCTCGGCGTTCCGTGGCGAAGGTCTTGATGGTGCCGGGTTGAAAACATCGGGTTTCCGTGAACGAGATCTTGGCGCGTCCGGGTGCGGAACTTGGAGGTTGCTGGTTGTCTTCAACCGATGGCGAGGCAGGTGGGGTCGACGAGGTTGGCAGCGAGGAGGGCGCATCCGGGGCATGGGAACGACGCCAAGGCGGACGAGGCACGGGGCAGGGGCGCGTCGAGGTAAGCCCGAGGGACTCGCGGGGAGAGGGGGCCACGTCGCGGCTCGGGGACACGCACGGGAACGGCGGACTCCTGAAGACGGGGACGACGGGGCTCCAGCGGGGCTGTGCTCGGGGCGAGCACATGGAGGAGGGCGCCCCTGGCAGAGGGGACGAAGGGCCCACATGGCGAGGAGCTCGCAGGGGGGCTGAGCGGGAGGCGGTCAGACGGAGGAGACGAACGGGGAGCTCGCTGCGGTGGAGGAGGAGGCACCGGGCGGCGCGGGGCAGCGGCGTGGCGGTTCAGCGGCGCTTAGGGCGGGAGGACGTCGGCGAGGTGGACCCAGCGGCAGACCCGGCAGGCGCAGTGAGGCGGTCGGCAGCAGGCGAGTGGCCCGGCCGGCGGAGCTGGAGAAGGCGGCCGATGACGGCGGAGGAGCTCAGCGACGGGTGGAGGCGCCGCTGGAGGAGAGCAACACTGGCCGCAGCAAGGCGTCTGGCGCAGCGTCGGAGGAGAGATGCGGCGGCGCGCCTGGCAGCCACGGCTCATGGGCGGGAAGCTTGGGCTCGGGCGGTTGGTGGCGAGGTGGCTGCGGGAAGGAGGGCGGTTGGTCGCCGGCGGGTGGAGCAGTGAGCAGGAGGGAGAGATGCGGGCGCGCAGAGAGAGGAGAGGTGAGGCGGCCGACGGACGGAGGAAGGTCGCTGGCGCTACTGGCCTCGGGGAGGCGCGAGCAAGGAGCAGAGGGAGGAGGGAGAGCGGCGGGGTGAGTGCGAGCGCGTCGGGGAGGTTGGGGAGAGGTAGGGAGAAGAGGAAGAGGAATAGGGACGCTGGCGGGGGTGGGCCACGCGCAGGTGGGTCCCAGGCGGCAGAGAGGTGGAAAGGGAGAGGCTGGATTGGTGTGGGTGCGTGTGACGCGGTTGTGTGGGGGGCGTGGGCTGGGGAGGACCGGGTCCAGGGAAGGTGGAAGTGGGGCCAGGTGGTGGCGTGGACAGGTGTGGTGGGTGAGAGGAGTGAGGTGAGTGTGAGATGAGGCCACGTGGCGGTTGCTGGTTGGTGGGGGAAAGAGGAGAGGGTGAGGTGGCGCAAGGGGAGTGGCCAGGGTGAGGTGGAGGCTGGTTTGGGTAGGGTTTAGGTAGCTGTAGGAATAATGGGGTGGGCCGATTTAAAATCAGGGGTGGTCGTTCGGGTCTACTCGGCCCGTTCGACTGCCCCACTAAAACAATTAAACCTTTTTATTTGCTTTAACGGGCCATAAGCAAACCGATAGCGGCCAAAACAAAATACCCCGGGGACCCGGTTTTGATGTTTGAATAAAGAGGGGCGTTTAGAAAACAACACGGGCTTTGCAAACATAGTTTTAGACAAACAACATATGATGATGCCGATGCAATGCACAAATTCAACGCGATTTTCTAGTAGTGGTTTTGCGGGATGCCACAATTCGACACCACTAACAAGGGATCTCGCCCTCGAGATCCGCCTCATGGTACCGGAAGGAAGGTCGGCGAACTGCGTCTTCTCGCTTTGTGTAGATCCTCGCGACACCACTAACAAGAGGTCGTTGTCCGCGATCGTCGGGAGAACACTCCGGGAACAAAAGGGCGAAGGTAGAGGTATCAACAAATAAAGCCACCTCTAGCTCCGATGGAAAAGGGAACCGATGCATCCTCATCCACTTCAATGTACAAAAGCGAATAGAAGGGGTAGTCGGCATGGGGGCCAATCCATCACGCACCCAAACTATTACTCCGCACAATCAGTGGAAAAGAGTGCAACCATTCTCGGAAACAGACTGAAGATCTCGACAAACGAGGTTCGGAAACAAAGGAGTGATGCAGAATATGCATCGGATCTGGCGTAGAGGATATCGTCGCGTCGGAAAACACCGGATAGCGCAAACAAGGAACACAGAATGGTAACACCGTAGACGGATTCCTCAGGCAGCTCGAACACCGGGTAGTAGGACACCATTAGCAGCGGAGGAAGCGAAACCCTGAAGGTACGACGGAAACCCAACCACGAGAATTCCTGGACTCGAAGAAAGAGAAGAGAGCGGATTCGAAACACGTCGGGATAAGAGGAGAATAGCAGAGGGGTAAGAAGTAAAATCAGACCTAACCAGAACTATCCAACCGATTTTGCAAAATAGTTTTTGACACTCTACTTCGGCCGTTAGCTAGGTTATCCTACAGGCTGGACTTGTGGGGTATCGCAACCTTGAGCTCGATACCACTCTGTAACACCTCGAATCGGACCTATGCAAGTTTTAGCGAAACCCGCCAAACCCGCATAAAGCGATTCAAAGGTGCCACCAGCACTTTCGTGCGGGTGGAAAACGGTAATAACATTACACAACAGTCCTCGATGGGACCCATGAGCAGATATATATACAAAGACAACTCAAAGAGTCAAGAATACAAATATAATATACAAAGATCCAAATCACCTTGAAAAGCGATATAGCGTCCAGCTACGGACAAGATGCAAAGGGGCTAAGAGCCACGAAGAATAACCAATGGCGTCCATAACTCCCGAGCCAAGCCGGAAGGGTAACCTCGCTAACGGCGTCGATCTCAAAACCTGCTTAAACAAAAGGGTGCCGACAAAGGGCAAAGGAAAAGAGGAGCGTCGATCGAGGCCAAGACAGCGAGGCTAGATCGCGGTCCTCGCCTACATAGGTATGGTGGATCGAGCGGCAAAGATGCACTAAACAACCTATAGAGACTCGATACAACTGGCGGTGATCAGAGAGGGATAAGAATGACCTATTCGGAGCCATCCTGATACTACCGTCAAACAAACCCATCCTGGCGTTTCTCCCTCGAGACCAAACGAGGAAGTCAACCGAGGAACTCACACAGTTGGCAGTTTTATTTATTCCTTTTTCGTTGCAGCAAATACTAGTCAGGTTTAGATAATCATCCTGATAAAATAAGCAGTGGGCACTTTTAGTTAACCATTCCGTTGTAGTGGCTTCTTTTACTAGTCAGATACAATTAACATGAGATAACCCCAAACCCAGCAGTTGTAGGTCCTTTTATTCAGCCATTCCGTTGTAGTTGTAGTACTTACTAGTCAGGTACAATGGTCGCAAGCGACGCTTCAAAACAAGCAATTGTGGGCAGTATTAATTAGCCATTCCATTATAGTGAAGCTAATTACTAGTCATTATAAAGTCAAATTTATAGCAATAAACTTTAGTTATGCTTGTCTATGATCGAGATACTGTGCTCCAAGTCGTCCATATCCATGACACGGCTTTCAGAAAGTTTTACCCGGCCGGGGTGCACCAATAGCAACACACACTCGATCGACCTCGGAAAAAACCAAATCAAAACCCAACGAGGCTTTCACGACAAAGCAATCACAGGATTCAGAATTATTTCAGGGGGCCACCCCTTAAGTAGATCCCGCAACGAAGCCAGCTGACTCCGAGACGGACTCAAGGTTTGGGTAGACGGCTGTGAACGACTGGGAACCCGAAAGTGTGGCTGGGCTTGTCGACACCGCGGAATCGTGTCCCGATCCTAAACAGTACAGTGTGCTCCTCGCACAATCGTAAATACATAAGTAGCATGGCATAGGTACAGGATCGTAAATAAAACCTCAAACTAGTTTGTGGCCCCAAGAAATAAGACTGAATCAAGCTCTGGCTCAGGGGGATCCCATACTCCCCGTATGCGGATAGCGCGATAAATCAAGGAACAAGTATCAAGTACTCGGGGTCTTACGGGACACAAGTGGGCTCGAAACCAAATATTTTCTATCGCCCACCGATGCCTCTGCTTATTTCAATTTTAGTTGTTAAACAGAAATTAAAGTGTGCGATAAGTAAAACTAGACTCATCTCCAACAACAACATGCGGCAATACATCGAATCGTGGCACGGGCGACACAACAAAGACACTTGAGCAAGCGACTACGACGCGCAAGTCCAACTATCTACCAAACAACAGGTAATAGGATGTGTCCAAGGCAAATATAGGGCTGCAAGGAATATCACGGGTACGGAAACTAGAGCATCGCAACACAGATAGCAATAGATCAACAGGAAGGAGTAAAACACTATAAAAGTAAGATAGGTAGAAAGGGGAAGATGCTCGCCTGAGAACATTGCCGAAGGGGTTATTTGAAGATCGGGTCGAAGCTCACATCAACTCAACGGCCTTATCCGCGAAGAAGCAAAACACTAGAAGAACACCGGATGCAATATTCAATACAACGGCAGAAGATCGGCATGATGCATGTATGATGTATGGCATGGCGAAGGTGCGGTGCAATTAGGTCAGATTAAGCGGAACCGGGGTCCCGACAATTAGTTAGACAGTTCAAGTTATTTAGAACCCCCGCAATTTAAAGGTTGCATTAGCATGGCAAAAGATATCACCGGGTTCGCTACACCAATTTAAATGAGGCCAATATGAGACTAGATTTGCCCGCATATGGGCCCCATATTTAATTATTAGGTGAATCGGCATAAGGCCCCCAAACCACAGATATGCATGCAAGGATGGCAATTAATATGCAACAGGTTTTAAGTTTATCATTTATAAAAATAGGGGTTCGGATAAGGGTCACACATTAGGGGTTCGACGATCTTGGGGTTCCGGGATTCGGGTCAGGGTCCAGGGTTCGACGGGGATCAGATCTCGGGATTCAGGGTTCGACGAACTCGACGGGATCGTTCTCGGACATCGGGGGTAGTTCTGGGCGTTCCGGGAAGCCGGACTTGGTTCGGCGTCGGGGCGCATCGGATTCTCCCGGTCGCTGTCGTTCTTGTCGCATGCGGATCTTGTCGCATCCATGGTCGGGTCGAACTCGACATCCGGGGTGAAGTGCTTGTCGTTCCGCAATCTCGATGAGCTTGACGTCCCTTGTAGTTGACCTTCGGCTTCGGGGTCTTCAGGGTCTCGGCGTTCCGTGGCGAAGGTCTTGATGGTGCCGGGTTGAAAACATCGGGTTTCCGTGAACGAGATCTTGGCGCGTCCGGGTGCGGAACTTGGAGGTTGCTGGTTGTCTTCAACCGATGGCGAGGCAGGTGGGGTCGACGAGGTTGGCAGCGAGGAGGGCGCGTCCGGGGCATGGGAACGACGCCAAGGCGGACGAGGCACGGGGCAGGGGCGCGTCGAGGTAAGCCCGAGGGACTCGCGGGGAGAGGGGGCCACGTCGCGGCTTGGGGACACGCAGGGCAGCGGACTCACAGACGGGACGACGGGCTCAGAGGCTGTGCTTCGGCGAGCACATGGAGGAGGGCGCCCCTGGCAGAGGGGACGGAGGGCTCACATGGCGAGGAGCTCGCAGGGGAGCTGAGCGGGAGGCGGTCAGACGGAGGAGACGAACGGGGAGCTCGCTGCGGTGGAGGAGGAGGCACCGGCGGCCGAGGCTTGACGTCTGTGGCGGGTTCGAGCGCCAGAAGCTGGAGGACGTCAGCGAGTGGACCCGCAGCGTGGCAGAGACCAGCAGCGCAGCGGTCGACGGCCCAGGCGAGCAGGCGCTTTCGGCCAGCGAAAGAGCGGCGATGTGGAGGAGGCTCAGGCGGCAGGGTGGGCGGCGCTGGAGGAGGCACGCGGGCCGCGGCGGGCGTCTGGCGTCAGCGGAGGGGAGAGATGCGGCTGGCGGCTGGCAGCCACGGCTCATGGGCGCGGGAAGCTTGAGCTCGGGCGGTTGGTGGCGAGGTGGCTGCGGGAAGGAGGGCGGTTGGTCGCCGGCGGGGGTGGGGCGCGGCGAGCGGAGCAGGAGGGGAGAGATGCGGGGCGGCGCAGAGAGAGAGGGAGGTGAGGGCGGAGCGCGGCCGACGGAGGAAGGGTCGCCGGGGCGCGCGCTGGGCTCGGGGGAGGCGCGAGCAAGGAGCAGAGGGAGGAGGGAGAGCGGCGGGGTGAGTGCGAGCGCGTCGGGGAGGTTGGGGAGAGGTAGGGAGAAGAGGAAGAGGAATAGGGACGCTGGCGGGGGTGGGCCACGCGCAGGTGGGTCCCAGGCGGCAGAGAGGTGGAAAGGGAGAGGCTGGATTGGTGTGGGTGCGTGTGACGCGGTTGTGTGGGGGGCGTGGGCTGGGGAGGACCGGGTCCAGGGAAGGTGGAAGTGGGGCCAGGTGGTGGCGTGGACAGGTGTGGTGGGTGAGAGGAGTGAGGTGAGTGTGAGATGAGGCCACGTGGCGGTTGCTGGTTGGTGGGGGAAAGAGGAGAGGGTGAGGTGGCGCAAGGGGAGTGGCCAGGGTGAGGTGGAGGCTGGTTTGGGTAGGGTTTTAGGTAGCTGTAGGAATAATGGGGTGGGCCGATTTAAAATCAGGGGTGGTCGTTCGGGTCTACTCGGCCCGTTCGACTGCCCCACTAAAACAATTAAACCTTTTTATTTGCTTTAACGGGCCATAAGCAAACCGATAGCGGCCAAAACAAAATACCCCGGGGACCCGGTTTTGATGTTTGAATAAAGAGGGGCGTTTAGAAAACAACACGGGCTTTGCAAACATAGTTTTAGACAAACAACATATGATGATGCCGATGCAATGCACAAATTCAACGCGATTTTCTAGTAGTGGTTTTGCGGGATGCCACAGTGCCGTTTTAAACGGGCAAATGAAATTATGATAAGAATCACGGCATAGTTTGTGATAAGTTGATATTGATATCATATTTGGATTCCTCTCATTTTTCTAATCAATTTAGACATATTATTTTCCGAATTCCGATTTACAGATTTAAAGATATTAATTATTCTATATTAAATAAAAAATACAAAAAAATAAAATCATTATATTTTTATTTGAATTCAATAATATTTTTACTTTTTCATTGTTGTTTACTTAAATAATTGCTTGTAATTTCAAAAAATACAACCATATGACATGATGATATAAGAGTTAATAGGAATGATATCATAGTATTGACAATAATGAGTAAATTGCTTTGCGCGAAGAGATTCTGAAGGAACGAGCAAGTTAAGCGTCCTAGAGCTGGAGTGGTGCTAGGATGGGTGTTAACGGGAACATTGACTAAGACTGCAATTTAATCAATTATTAACTGTAAATAATGTTAAAATGATTAAAGCGGGAGATTAAGGAGTCAAATAATTCAAAGATTTAAAAAAAATAAAAAATATATATATATATTTTAAGCTCGACGGCCTGGCCGTCGGCGTAGCTCCATTCCTATGCCGACGGCGTAGCTCCATTCCTGTGCCGACGGCCACGAAGCTGTGCCGACGAGGACGTATGCCGAGGGGGCTGTGCCGACGGCAGCCTGTGCCAACGGTAATTTGGCGTTGTGCCGACGGCCGTAGCAAATCTTTCGTGTAGTGACTTTTCAAGAATGGCTAAAATATTGAACACTTAAGTCAAATTGAGTAGGTAGCAGTTATTGAACACATGGTATATATTTTTAAATTCAGCATTATAGATAAACAGTAGTTAAGAGTTAATATAGTGATAATACACCATACACCCAATAAAGAGATATTGCTGAGATTATATCAAGAAATACATACACGGTACATAACTTCTACCCCTCTTCCTCCTCCTCGCACGTGTGCAGGGAAGGCATGGATATAGGGCAGAAGCGCCGCGGCCGTCTTGGTCTCTTGGACAGAAAGGCGTCTGGGAACGTCAGGCCAACAGGTCTGCCACCGGGCGAGTTGACGAGTCGATATGGGCGCCGCTGCTCGAGGTCAAGCCGTCAAGGTCGTGGGAGGAGCGGCCCCGTTCGGGTTCAGAATCCGAGGAGCAGGAGATTAGCAACCGAAGCCTCCGACGTGTTCCAGTACGACTCTCCCTCGCCTCCTCTGTGGTAGCCAGGTGCAGGCCGTTCGTCTCGGCCACGAGCACGGCGGCGGTATAGTTGGTTTCGCCGTAGCCTGACATCAACGCAGCGAGAGGAGGTGGACAGGAATCTCGTTCTCTCCCAACTCCGGAGGCTACAATGGTCCTTGACCTGTGCTTACTCCAATCGACGCTAGACGGGCTTTCTGTGATTACAGCCCGTTTAACGACATTATCGGCCCGATTAGTAAGAAAACGCCTCGCTCGACACGCGGAGTAGCAGCCCTAAATAATGTTTGGCCTGCCCATTTAACGCGATTCGACGACTCAACTGAATCCAGCAACGTTTGGCTATGTCAAAAAGATCTGGACTGTTCAAACATGAGATCCAACGGTGCAGAACCCAAAGACGCTGTGGACAAGCCTAGCTGGTTGAGTTATACTGTTTTTTAATTGACATAGCTTTTATATTTCTCTGCTTGGTCCTTTCACGAACTTGCAGAGTTTCTGTCTTGGATGATGTTCCATCGGCAATCGGCATGTAATATAGTTTTCGTCTTTTTCCTCTGCTTGGAGGGTATGTTGTCCTTCGGCCGGGGTTCAATAATATTATATCTTCAAAATTTGCATAGAAATTAGGCAACAACCATAAGAGTAAAAGAGTTAAATCTTCATCATCATATTTAACGCAAATAAGAATCGGTCTCTCTAGAAACATATAGATGATTCATTACTGATACACTTTCTTGCATCTTGTCCGAGAACAACTTTATCTTCATGTGGATCTTACAAGATAGATACTTTGACATGGAGATTGATTCTAGTTTTAACCACAGGACTGCTTTAGATTTCTCCTCCTGTAAAATAATATTGGAAGTCAAAGTTGAATCAAATACAGACTTACATTCCTTCCACTTTTTCTCATCGGACCATGTCTGTGCATCTTTCTATCCAAACCCATCCATCATTTCATCCAAATCAGAAGATTGGGCGATGGGAATGGTTGTATGTCACATACGAGTGGGGCTCTTATGACTTTGGGCTCACGTGTTACCTACGTTGCACGGATACGGCCAGAAACCCACGTATCAGGGGTTGGATATGTGGAGATACGGGGATACGACGGGATACGTATTCCATATGTATCTTGTGATTTTTCGTTTTTAAAGGAAATAAATTCGGATACGACAGGGATACGTCTAGGATATGTTTTGAATACGAAATTACCCTAATCCTCTGCTAATCCCTAGGCTATAAAGCTACCTATCGGTTTCCTCTCGTCTTTTCACCTCCTGGCAACCGTACCTTGGTGTCTAGCGCCGCCATACCAAGAGATCGCGGCCGGCCTGCTGCAGCGCCGCCTCGCCAGAGAAAGGATCCAGCCGGAGAAAGCCCGCTCTGCCGGCCGTCGCCTGCCGCCGGCTGTACAGGTTAGTTTCTCTTCTCCATCTCCAATTCTCCAATTATCATCTCCATCGGCTGTACAGCCCAATTCCCATCTCCAATTCTCTATTAATCCAAATCTACTTCTTCCTTCTCTGATTGCCTTCTTAGTCCAGAGTTAAATCGTTAATTTATTTTCTTGCAGATCAGCCATAGCCAGCTCGATTACAGGCAATGGTGATGGACTCCAGATGTTGGATGACGTTCGTGTGATTTTTCCTCCAAATGACGATCCAAAGTGGCCGCTATATATGGAGGTACGTACAGAAAGTTGCGAAGACTGGAGGAGGGAAAGGGGGCAATGCTAAGATCATATGTAGGCTTTGTAACCGTGATGTTACCGGGAGTTACACAAGAGTGAAAAAACATCTGGTAAAGATGGGAAATGGAGTGAAGCCTTGTCCGAAAGTTACTATTGATGTTTTAGTTCAGCTCAAAAGTGAACCAGACAAGGCTGATGCAAGTACCAAAACGCCTTTCAACATTCCATTGTCAACTATTGGTAATGGAACTGAGAGTGGAAGAAAGAGAAAGGCATCAGCTATTGAAGCAAGCTTCAATGTCGATACTCGTAGCCAGATGGATGCTTTGATTGCAAGGATGTTTTATACTACAGGTGAAAATGTTATCATCGTGCAACATGTTTCATTTTACGTAGATTCTTTTAAATTTTAAGCAATCCCGTGTTTCCGTTGTATTTGTTGTAGGTCTGCCTTTCAACCTCGCAAGAAACCCTTGGTTTAGGCAAGCTTTCATGTTTGCTGCCAATGGTAAATTAGGTGGCTATGTCCCTCCAAGCTACAACAAGATCAGAACCAGCCTTCTTGTGCAAGAGAAGACATATGTGGAACGAATGCTGCAGCCGATCAAGTCAACATGGAGCAGCAAAGGTGTGAGTATTGTAATAGATGGGTGGTCTGATCCTCAAAGACGGCCTCTGTTAAATTTTATGGCTATAACGGAAGATGGACCCATGTTTTTTAGAGCAACCAACACCGAAGGAGAAATAAAGACCAAGGAGTACATCTTTTAGAGGCTGATAGAAACAGTTGATTTTATTGGAGCAAAGAATGTTGTGCAAGTGGTCACTGATAATGCATCAAACTACAGAGGTGTGGGGCTAATGGTCGAGCAGAAGTACTCTCATATATTCTGGACTCCATGTGTTGTCCATACTTTGAACCTTGCATTGAAGAGCATATATGCCGCCAGAGATGAGGAAGACCCCGAGTTTGAACACTACAACTAGATCAACGAGGTTACATCAGATGCTCAGCATATTCGGAACTTCATAATGAATCACTCCATGAGGTTGTCTATGTTCAACGACAATAGCAAGTTGAAACTTCTTGCTATTTCCAAAACAAGATTTGCCTCTCAGTTTGTTATGCTGAAAAGGTTCAGTGAGATCAAAGATGATCTTACTTTGTTGGTTGTGTGCCCCAGGTGGTTTGATTATAGAGATGACAATCAAGGTAGAGCACAATTTGTGAAAGACAAGATTCTTAGTGACCTGTGGTGGGATAAAGTGAAGTATATCCTTGATTTCAGCGAGCCCATCTACTCTATGATACGTGCAGCTGACACGGATAAACCATGCCTTCATTTGATATATGAGATGTGGGATAGCATGATTGAGAAGGTGAAAACTATAATTTATCTTCATGAAGGAAAAGAGGAGTATGATCACTCTCCATTTTATGATATTTTTGACAAGATCCTACAGAGTCGATGGTTAAAGAATAACACACCATTGCATTGTTTGGCACATTCACTGAACCCCAAGTAAGTTGCTAGCTCGCTGTCCCAAAAATTTAAATTTTTTAGTGTACCGAGTATTGTTGCTAATTGGTTCCTTTGTTGCTATTATCTTAAGGTATTACACTCAAGCTTGGCTTGATGAGGTTAATGTCCGTGAAGCTCCACACGTTGATGAAGAGATATCAACAGAGAGAAACAAATGTTTTAGGAAGATGTTTGGTTATGGTCCAGAATTGCACAAGATCAAACAACAATTTGGTAATTTTAGTTTGTTTGCTGCTGGATTTAGTTCCTTTGATTCAATTGAGGATAGAACCTACGTAGAGCTTAAGATATGGTGGGGAATTCATGGTAACTTGGCACTAAAATTACTTGGCCAGCCATCGTCTTCTTCTTGTGCTGAAAGAAATTGGAGCACTCGTATGGTCTCATACATAGTACAACAAGTAACAAGTCCGCTATTCTACTTGAATTCATTATTTTCTTGCATTTACCACCTACTTGGATGTTGGAATTTGAGTTCCATTTAATTTGTTGTAGGCTAAACCCTGGACGTGCTAAAGATCTTGTCTTTGTGCATCAAAACTTGCGTCCTATTTCAAGAAAACCTGCTGAGTATTCAAGTGGCCCAACACGATTTTGGGACATTGGAGGAGACACCCATGATATATTTGGTGGTGGCGCAGATTTTCTTCAAGAAGTTGTGCTCTCACTTGATGAACCAGACGTAGAGGCAATGCTAGATGATCTTGAAGATCACTAGATGAACCAGAGCTACAGGTACTGCTAGATGATCTTGAAGCTCCAGAGAATGAAGTTGTTGAACAATTATCTGAAGTTCAAACTTGTCAAGTTGTGATTGGTGTGGTGTTATTTTGTCGTGTCGTGTGTCTACTAAATCCGTACTCTTTTTTTTTTTGCGAAATATTAAATTCGTACTCTTTATTTACTAGTACTATTGCACTGTTAGGAATTATTTGCTGAATTATTAATGTTTATATATATATATATATATATATATATATATATATAAACGTATCCCGTATCCATGTTTTTGAAAAATCACCGTATCGCCGTTTCACGGTATCCGTATCTGTATCCCCGTATCCATGCAACATAGCTCGTCACAAGCTTTTAGTACGATTTTCTGTCAGCGAAAACCTTTTCGCAACCCAGTTTCACGGACTTGAAATTTGTACCCATCAAGTTGGAGCCGTTTCCAGCTCAACTTTCCAGAAATTCTCAGAAAACACGTGTGCCGTGTATTTAGCATTCTTATAAATTTGGATCACAACTTCAACATTGACTAGTTCTTGATATTGAGCTTGAGCTGGTGCAGAAAACATGTATTTTTGGTATCATATTTGTCCTTTGTCAGAAAATAGACCATCAAATTCGGGGTTTATTTAGAGCTTCATAATTCCTAGAGAAGAGAGCAAGCCAACGACCTCGGAAGCAAAGAGAAAAATAGCTGGCTATAGCTCTGCTACGGCCGCTAAAACACCGCTAATTTCTGCTAAACAACATCGCAGTCGGAAGAGCTATAGCTTGGCTCAATTTCTATGCCACAGGCCCCATGGTATCTTTAAGACCCACCCAGTTTACCGGTCACCGTCTGGTTCTTCAAACACTGGATCGCGGGTGTCTCGATTCAGTCCCCGGCTGTCTCAGCCTGAAACGGAATTAAGACAAGTTTCTGTTTCGAATTGTTTTATCCTCTCCTCTCTGTTGCCTGCGATGCATTCTCTCAGCTTTACAGACTTCTTCCTACTTATATTAGGTCATTACTAGATGCGGTTCTTGGAGAACTAATCCATCAGATGTCTAATGCGCTATGACCTTATTTCCTTATGCCATGTAATGGTCCTGGAGAAAAGACAAAATATATTTCCTTTTTTAAAACGACTATAAGTGGTTTAGCTGTCAGCTAAATCGAATAGCCCACTATTGTTTCCTTGGCATGACAGTGATTGATCTGGTCCATTATGCTAATTAGAGTGTTGTTGCCTAGAGTATTCGAATTAATATGCAATCAAAATATTTATATTAAGTGTGTGAATAGAGAAAATGATGCTAGGAAAAACTGCTGCAGATATAGATGTTGAATGTCCCGATCCGTGAGCAACCTGAGATACTTCAAGATGTTTTTGCTAACACTAGAAGACTGTTAATGGCATTTGTCTCTGCCTCCATGACTGTCTAGTTAACTTTGTTAACGAAGCCACACAAATCACAAGGTCAAACAATTATGAGAAGTCGAGAAGATGAAACTAAGGAGAAACCAAGTGAGGCAGATATGGAGACAAAATGAAGTGTCAGATCAAGCATTTTAGAATGTTCATATTGACCATTCTGAAGGCCCAAGTCCTAATTGTGATTCAAAGAAAGGAACTATAGATGCACAAGGCCGACAAAATACACCATTTTTTGTGGAGCAAACATTGTGCTTGTACAACACCGACGTATTCCTTTTCAAATAGCTGGAAGAAACTACATCGTTGTTTTCCCTAAATCTACATTAGAGTTAGCCAGTTATCGGAACTAGTAGTAACCCATGTGGAGAGTTTTCCCCGTCTTGGTAGTAAACTAGCTACATCGTTGAATTTTATGGAAGTTGAAAGAAGAAGCTACGAGGTTGAAGAAAAGCATTCAGCGCAGTTTACTGTTTTAATACGGACAACGTTCACTGTATTCCAGACTCGGAATTCTAAGAAATCTGCAGATGAGTTGACAGAAGTTGCATGAACAATCGTTCCGGTTTTTGGGAGTTTCCCTACACCTCCCATGCCGATGAGGCGATGACTAACTAGTAGAATCCAAGCAAACAAGGTGGTAAGCGAAGAAAATAGCGATAATATGGAAGTATGAAGCAAACTCATATCTAGTGGCTTGGGAGGAGGAAGTATATTATAAATGGGGTTAAGGGTTTGTGTCCTCTTTCATAGTTAGGTAGATAGTCGGGCGATGACTCCATCAAATGTAGAAGTAAGATGAATAAATTATGTGACGATGGTTGATGGTACCTACCTGAACGCAAGCCTAGGGACCTTTGAAAGTTGAGGTGTAACACATGCTCAGACATGCTAATGTACTTGGCTACTGACCATAATGAAGATGACAATAGATCAAGAGTCAAATCTTTGGGTCCTTGTTAGGGCCAAACTTTTGAGTGCTACTTTCAGAAAAAATAAATAGTGAGGCACACGGTGTATTTGGAAACTTCTTCTCTTTTTGCGACGCTATAAATTTGAGATTAACCTGACCGGCTAACAATTTCTGAAAGACCCAAAAGCAGGCGTGCAGAACACTTGAACTTTTCGTCTCCTTCACCAGCGGCATCGTTACAACAGGAACAACAAGATAAAGTGATGAAATGGTGAGCGTGCCGTGTCAGCCCGTGCACCATCATCTCCCATGCTACATTCTAGGGACACCATCATTCTAGGAACACCCTATGTTTGAACTAAAATTACACGGGTGTATCAGGGTTAGTGTTAACAATGGATAGTTGACCATGTGAAACTAGATAAAAATAAAATCTTTTGAGTTTTGATTTGGTAGTGTGTCGCTTGACTTAAACCTAGCAATGGTGTTAATCCTACACTTACTATGTGAACATCCAAACTGAAAATAGAAATATTAATCAATTGTTATGTGAACATCCAAAATATTAATCAGGAGTATTTGGTAGTTTGTTGTATCTCGGTCTTCTATTGAAGTTGTACACTATGAGTATGTTTGATTTTTTTGTACCATGTGTTCCCGAAGTAGACATTGTGTGCATAGTGTCATGGAAATAAAGGAAAGATAATATATATAGGTATATATCGGTATATATCAGAAATAGTGAGATATCATGAATTCTAGCTATGCACCATCGTCCAACTATTGATCTTCCCTATAAGTCATTTTCCACCGCAGATTCGTGTAACGCCGTTAGCCAACCGGTTGTATCTTTATCCACCTGAACCAAGCCCCGTCCTGCACGGTCCATTCAGGAAAAAACATCCCTCACGGTGAAGGAGGCGGTACGGGACTAAGAGCATGTCTAACAGACCCCTTAAAAGGGCCAAACCCGTATAATAACCGCCGGAATACGGGTTTGAGCTCCACAAATGCCTAGCAGGCCCCGTAAAACGGCCCCGCCCGTTTTCTTTGTTTTCGATTCTGCGGGCCGCCCCCTACTTGTGCGGGGTGGGAGCGGGAATAGAGGGCCAAATCAGTATCCTCCCCTCCACTGCGCGCGAACGGTTTCAGCGAAACCCAACCGCCGCCGCCGCTCGATCTCCTCCGCCCCGCCCTTCCCGGCAACGTCGCGGCCGGGTCCCACTACCATGGATCCTCCGCAAGGGCCGCCTACCGCCGGCGGTGCATCTCCAACGGCCGCGGTGGTTGATGTCCCCGTCGGAGGTCCGCCCAATGCCGGCGACGTGTCAGCCATGATCTCCGCCACCATCCCGTCAAAGAGGAAGAGGATTCCGAAGCAATTCTTCGAAGCCCCTTCGCCGCCAAGAAAGGGGGCAGGATGAAGACGAAGGCGGCCGGGCCAAGGGGTGCTCCGCAGCCCAAGGTGAAGACAAAGCAGGTCAGCCGCATCGGCCTCGCGCCTCCACCGTCTTCCAAGGCCACGGCCCCTCCTCCCTTCGTTCCGTCCGATGCGATGCCCGCGTCGCTGCCACCCACCATGGACGTAGACAAGGTGTTCGATGTTGAGTCCACAACATCGTACATGGACATGCTCAATGAATCCGCGGTGGATTTGGACGCCGGCATCGATGCGTTCGATGGGAGTGCAACGTCGAAGAGATTGATGACGAGGAGGAGGATGAGGGTGACGAGGAGGAGGTGGTTGAGGTTGATCCGGTTGCCGCCGGTTCTTCGTCGACGCCGAAGCCATGCACGGCGAACTACAGCGAGATCGAAGACGCCATCTTGGTCCGTGCTTGGAGCAAGGTGGGGATGGATGCGTGCACCGGAGTGGACCAAGGCGGCAAGCGCTATTGGCAGCGCATTGAGGATCTCTACCACCAGCTAAATCCTCGCACCAAGAGCATGGCCGACAAATCCTACCGCTCCCTTGAAGGCCGATGGAACATCATCAAACCAGCTTGTTCTCGTTGGAGTGTTGCCATGGATCAAGTGGTCGACAACCCCCCTAGTGGATGCGTGCCGGAGGACTATGTAAGTTTTCCTTGTTTGTTGCTATCCATATGTGTTGATCATGTGCAAACATCACATAATATTGTTGTGCAGCCCAAGTATGCTCAAGCCCGGTACAAGGACATGGCCGGCTCCAAGAACAAGGAATTTCAATTTCAACATTGCTTTTCCATTCTTCAACATCTTGCTAAGTGGAAGTTGAGGGACAACGAACCAAAGTGCAAGAAAGAGGCACTACTCACCATGGATGATGAAGCGGAGGACATGAGTGCGAGAAACGCCGGCAAGCCCGAGGGCAACAAGAAAGCCAAGGAGAGGGTGAAGGTGGAAGGCGAAGCAGCTAGCTTCTGGGAGAAGTTGGATCAACTCATGAAGTCCAAGGAGGCATTGACGATGAAGACATTGGAGACCAAGCTCCTCATCACCGAGAAGAAGAAGGAGGTCAAGCTTGCCAAGGTGGAAGCAAGGCGGGAAGATGCCAAGTTGAAGGCCGATCTTGACTTGAGGATGACCGCACTCAAAGAAGCCAAGGCCATGAAGGAGCTCTTGGCCGAGGAGAGGGATATCATGATGATGCGCACCGACGGCATGGACGAGGATCAGCTGGCGTGGTGGAAGGAGACCAAGGCGGACATCATGGCGAGGAAGAAGGCTGCGCATGAAGCTCGTGCTGCAAGTGCTCAAGGTGAGTCTCCAGCGAGTGGTGGCGCCGCTGGCGATGGACTCGTTGATGGTTGATCACATTTGAGAACTTCCGTGGCTTGAACATTGTCTATGATCGCGTTGTGATGTTAAAAACTATGAATTATGCATCACATATTTTGGATGTGCTATGTTTGATCTGAAATTGTTGTGCAAATTGTTGTCTAAAACCTTGTTTTGAGGGGTCGAAAACTCGGACGAGCTAGCAGGACCCGTATCCTCACCCCGTAAAACAGAATATTTTGCTAGCTCGTCCGAGTTTGTTCTCCTAGCTCGTCCGAGTTTTCGGCCGACGAAAAATAAATATAAGGACGAAAATATACGGAGCGTTTTAGACATGCTCTGAGGCCTTGCCCCAACCACCAGCCGGCCCCGAATCCCATGCCCGCCGGTGGCCATGGCAGCGTGCCGCTCCGCCCCGCACCGCTGCCACAAAGCCCCTGCCCATCCTGCAACGCCGCCCGCGTAACGGCGATGGGAGAAATCGATTTGGGTGGGGGGTGGGGGCAGCCATGGACCTCGTGCGAACCTAGAGCTCTCACGGCAGGAACACGGGATGCTCCCAATATCTACTGAGATTTTCGACTTAGATTTTGCAGGCTGAGTCGTCCGGCTCGTCCTGCAGTATTCAGATTTTCAATTAATCATCATGATTGATTGCTCCATCTCCTGATATCTATTTTCTTCAATCAATTTCAGGAGATATCTTCCTCATCTTCACTGGTCCTTTCGCATTAAATTTTTTTAGTATGCAGCGATTCAGTTCAATCGAGTCTTGCATAGTACAAACGATTGTATGATTTCGGTTCCACTCTTCAATTTGACAAAAGATACTTATCGCCTGGTGAACTTCTTGCCGTTCTAGGCGTCGTGCGTGGTCTGGGCGTCCGGCCAGGAAGATGGCGGGCGTGTGCAGGATGGAGGGAGTAGTGCACGGCGGCCATGGAGGCGTCGAGTAGTGGAGGAAACTGCCTGCAAGGGAAGCAGCGGGGAACTCGAAGGGGCACGGTAATCGGCCGACGGCGGTGGGACGCACCGAGGATACATGAGGAGGTCCAGACCGGCTCGCCGTGGCTGGTAGCAATGTTTCCGGCGCCGCCCACCAAATATTTACAAGGGCTCAATTGCTTTTTTGTTATTTTGTGTGAGGTGTTTTTTGTCAGTTAGGCTAGACATCTGTCCTTGACAAATGGTTCGCGGGAGTTCCATCGCGGGGTAGAGTAACGTGCTTGTTTAACAGATATTTAGACGCACTTATCACGACACAAACTTGGCCGATAACATAGTTTTACATGTATTGTCAACTAAATATTTACTAGCTATGTTAAATGATAACATGGCATGCAATTAGATGATGAGAGAGTCTTATGATAACTAGCTATGTTACCGTAACATCACATATTTCTAGACAAAATGAGTTTATATTGTAATAAATGAGAGATATCACACTTATGTTATTTTGCACTATGGAGGTAATAACTTAGATTAGTAACATATACATGTTACTAGTCTAAGTTACTCCTCATATTCAGCACCCAGGGTGCAGAGTAGTTATTTTGCACCCAACATATTTTTACGTTGTTAGATTGAAAAAATTATATTTTGATTATGAATAATTATGTTCATATATTCACCACAACCAAAAAATTTGATAAAAAAATAATGTTTATAAGTCATTATAGTGTAAAATACACCTAAAATATGTATTTTATGTCCAATTTTTTTACGGCATGTAAACAAAAATAATTATGTCATTTCTAAATTTTATTATGTTCTTCTCGATTTATGAAATAATACAAAATTTACGTAACGTAAAAATAATATACGGTTTGAAAGATAGAGGGTGGGTGTAGAATAACTATTCTACAACCTGGGTGTCAAATAACGCCACCCTATATATATATATATATATATATATATATATATATATATATATATATATATATATATATATAATGCGGATTTCATGCCTATGTGGGATGCAGCGCATGTGGTGGTCACCGTTGTATAGTGGTACATGTTTTCTCTTTGTAACGAAGGTTGGCAGCGGTTGATTAACGGAGTTGAGTATCCTGCTAATCAAGTCGTACACCGTGTCCTACTTTCTTATCTACGATGGTGCATGCAATGACCGCTTATACCAATGCATGCAATGACCGTGAACCGCTAGTGCACATCAACAACATGCAAAAACGATGGTCGCACACGGCTATGGTTCATTTAATGACCTTGCTCCATTCGTGAACATGAGCTGAATGAGAAAATGATGTTGTGATATGGATACGGTGCATGCATTCATTCATAGGTAGTGCCATTAAAAGCTTCTCGCGCGGGCACGTCCGTCTTACACACCATTTCCCGCGCGAATTCATGTAATCGACGTCCTCGTTTTGACTCTGCAGCATCGAAAGCAAGAATCACGTCATGGAGGAAGCTGATACAGGCATGAGGTATGAGTACAATCAAGAACTACCTTCTCACTTGATTCTATTTCTGTTGTATAAGATCTAACAGGAAAAATCTATCTATCAAATTGATAGTGTAGATGAGAGCACCGGTGGAAACAACCCCATGCGTCCCGGTTGGTAAGCGGCATTAGTCGGTTGCAACCAACGGAATGACAATCGGGAAAAGTTCGACCTTTAGTCGGTTGCCCAACCGACAAAAGATCATACGTGGCAGCTGCACCGTGCGAGGAGGGCTTTAGTCGGTTCGTAATCTGAACCGACTAATAACCTTCTGCAGTAGATTTGCCATTTCTTCGCCGGAGAATACATTGCACATTTTGTTGCCGCTGACATTTTCGCCACTTTTGTGCCGGCAGAATTCATTTAGGTTGTTTTATTGTTTATTTAGTGTTTTGCACTTATCAATGAAGGAACCTTATATTACACAAGATCATCATGACAATATTACATTCAATACACGGATCGAGTTCATGCACTACATACAAAAGTATTCCCTTGTCTATACGGATCGAGTTGCTATTTTTACAATCCCTATTGTCTATACATAGCAGAATAGTACTCCCCTTCGGGTCTAGGACTTCGCATCCAAGAATCCCGCCAATTCCTCCTGAATTGCTCGTGACGATCCTTTGGCGTAAGACCGTCCGTAGACGTTCGATCTAATTTAAAAAAGGAGTCAGTCTATATGAATGAAACTAAACACAATTTGTTTGAAAATAAAACCATAGAAATTGTTTACATACGTGGAGTTGCTCTAAATTTCTGCCCTTCTCATCGCACGTCTGCCGGATGAACTCGCAAACATAGTATCCACAGATTGTTACCTGGTCCCTGTGTCAGGCACTTCACAAGAACATAGTTCAATCAAAATAATAATCAAGCATGATAATAACTGTATCAAAACTAGAATCAAAGATATGCGCGGATATAGCTAGTGGTGCTTACATCTAGTGGTTGAAATGTAAGCTCCTCTTTCCAAACACCCCTAGCCTTGTTGGTGCACCGTTTCCAAGCGCTGCCAAGAAAAGCGAATAAAAGAAGTTATTAAGTACTTGATATCATAAAATTCACGAACGTTGCCGATATAGTGTCGTAATGATTAGAATTACCGCTGGAGAAGTATCTGCATGTCCTTCCACGACTCAAGGGGTTTATGTTTGAGTCCATGACTAGTACACGCCTTTGTCAAGTTGAATGATTAACAGAATATAGTGGAAGCTGCGAATGCATAACTAATCAATTATATACTTAACATCGAGTAAGCGAAATAGAAAGTGTATACAAGACAATAACACTCACTCGAAGTTGTAAGGAAAAAGTATTTCCCTTTTGGTTTCTTGAAACCTTAACGCGTGTACTATATTATCCTCCGTATCCTGGGGGCTTATTTTGAGATTAGCTTCATGAACCCAATATGGGTCAATGAAGCCAATATCATAGATTTGTCCTCTGCTGCATTCGAGAATCTTCATTCTGCATATTACGGTATGATTATATACATGCAATAAACAAAGTGAGATAGTGGAGACTAAGTTAATTACAGAATTAGTACTTACGGACAATAGGCGATGAGCGATTTGTCCAAGGTCTTGATTGAATAATTGAAATAGCTCAACAAATTCAATGGATATCATGTCATCACTTTCTTTCCCATGATGCTTTTTGTAACCCTCGGACTATCCGATTAGCCCGGCCCTTGTGGCGTGCATGTACCGCTTATGCAATCTTCGCATTTTGTTGAAAGATTATTTACCTCCTCGGGTTTGACGAGAGTTTTGCACTTGGTATTTGTATGCTACTTCACTCACGGGAAGAACTCTAATCGGGATAAATCTGGGCAATACTCATACCTTGAGCAGCGGCATTTTCTCCGTGCAAGCACCTCTGGATCATCTTGCACTTCGCCCCATATTTGCTCGACCCACATTGGTTTGGGAAATCACCTTGAGAGGCGCAAGTCTGTTTGCTTGTTCTCCGAGTGGCAATAGATTTCTCTTGCATCAAGATCTTGCTCTTCGAGGCTTTTTGTGCCGCATGTGACTTGAGAATAGAACGCTCATAGTCTGATGACAGCTTTGGCTCGGGTTGATGAAGAGTCTTTAGCATTTTGAACACTTTGGCTTTTTCTTCTTTGGTGCTGGGGAACTCTGGCTCTTTCGGCCGCCTCAGCTTAGCGAAAAACGCTGTCGTTTCCGCATCAACCCGAGCCGCGGTCTCCTCTTCAGTACAGTCATAAGCTCTCTTGGGAGGAACCGTTGGTACTTTTGGAAGAGGCTCTTGTTTACGTTTCGGCGATCGCTACGACGACAAGATGGCGACGCTTACGCTTTTATCTGAGCGCGGCGATGGCTCCATGGCGATGGCTGCACCGGAGACGGGTGAGGCGACGGAGCGGGTGAGGCGACGAAGACGGCTGCCAGCGCGGCGACCTCGGCCTGGAGACGGGTGAGACGCGGCGAAGATGGCCTTGGCGTGTGATTTGAAGCACGATACAATCCTTGACCATAGAATGGTGGCGTTTTCGTCACCCAAAGATCACATCCCTTCACCAAAGGGTAGTGAAGATCCAAAACCTCAAAGGTGGGCATGATTTCATCCACGCCGACAACAGCGTAGCCCTCCGGAACGGACGATCGTGGTAAGTTGGTGTGGGTCCAATTGGTAAGGCATAGCCGACCGCCACCTTCATTGATATGTTCACAACTTTGACATGTAGCTCGCGATGTGTCATCTCGTGATATCATCCACGGTAGCCAACAGAGCCATCGTCGGTGCATCATCGGCATCGCCATTGTCATCACCGGGACCTCGGTGGAAGCCACACTTTTTCGATTATTCGATAGGCGGTAGCATCGAATGCAAGTGTCTTTCTTGAGATGGCGCCGTAGTACTTTGCTCTTTAAGTGAGTTAATTTCATCTTGTTGTTGCTTTAATCGTTCTTCAATTAAACGCATTCGCTCTTTCGACTTTCTCGCTTAACCGCCTTACTCCTCCTCGACGGCTTCTATCGGGATATTTCTTCCTCTCTTGAAACCAGTCCTCCATGATTGGGAGCCTATTGTGCCTCGTGTTCGTCCATCATGTTCCTTATTTCCAAGGGCGAGTGTGAGCTCATCATTCTCTCTATCGGGAATGAAGTCCCCATCTTTAACAGCCTTTATCGCTTTTCTCATCCTCTCGATTGGCAAGGGGTCTTCTTTATGTCGTATGGTATATATACACCTCCTTCCGAGTCCAACGTGCCCCATGCCCGTAAAACCAATTCCTTGCACGTTCTACCCAATCGTCATCTGGGTGATATTTTTATCACGCAGTTCCGCTCAAGTTTCTCCCACTTAGGAATGCCAGACCACACCTTGCCCCATAGTATGGTGATACTTCTTGTTAGCGACAAGATTCACTTATTCTTTGGACATTTCCTTAGCTTTTTCGATGTCTTGTATTCCACAAACTCAGCCGAATGGTTTTATCTTCAAACGGAGTCTTCTTGAAATCGGGAGTCTTCTCTTTCACGACATAGTCAAGGTGCAATCTTTTCTTCCAGTTGGTGAAACACTGGGCCATCTTCTTCAAAGCCCACTCCCTGACCTTAGCCTCCATGGCTCTCCCATGTTGTAAGGCGTCCTCAAATGGATCCTCCGCATTTGGATCCAGCTCTATCTTCGGTAGTTTGAAATTAACCATGAGCCTCTTCCATAGTAAATCTTTGGCGTGGTTAGGGACAAATAAACATGTTCCTTCTTCATCCGCAGAAGCAGGCCTATTCCAATTTCTAATGGTGATCGGGATTAAGTCCCTAACGATTACTCGCATTGTGCCACAAATTTGGTTGCGACAACTTCGGGAGCGGTCGGTCGTCTACAAATGACATCTTCGATCCTGAACCTCTCATGGTCTTCCAACTTTTTGGTTGGGCCTCGTACGCTCATTTCAAGAGATTCCTTCGATCCGAGGGCTAAAAGAAGAAAGATCGTCGTTACTATTTCTATATAGATAGCAGATGATTAATTAATGAATTGATTTATATTACATGCACCTCGCCGAGCGGTCGTCTTCTCGGTTACACAAGGCATCGCCTTCTCCCTCATGAAGGCAACACCTTCAACCTCAAACAAGTTGTCTACTCCGGTAAAGAGGATCACCCTCACCGAGTTGTTCGTAAACGTTGATACGTCTAAATTATCTTCCCACGGATCACACCTTGGATCAACTCTTCCTTTTCTTCGTCTCGGCGTGTGGATCCATATTTTACGCATAGGTGGAAAACGAATAAGTCAAAGCGGCTAAAGGAGAAAGTTAAGGAGAAACCACGATATATACATACACAATAATAAAAATGAAGAGAAACCCTAAACCTAGCTACAAAAATGAAACCGTGTAGTAGATAGGTAACTCTAGCTAAAATCAACGGTTATCAATATTCCGGAGTTCCGAGGGGTGTAACCTAGTTCGGAGAAACCTCCGATGCATATGAGAGGGGAACCCACATGCACCTAAGGGGTATTAATGATTCCTTATCTAACCACAGTGACTGGCAATGTGAATCGGGTCTGGGGCTACCCACATTGACTGACCAGTGGGGCCGAAGACCAATAATACCAAACTAATTAATAAACCTAATAATACCTAACTAATAATAAACCTAATAATCGAAACACCGAAAAGAAAGGGAAACAATCAACACATGGCATCGATGCAATGCTCAAGCAAGTACGATGATATGACAAGTTAATTTGCATTGGAATGTAACCCTAAGACATGCTCGACGATTTAATCGGGGTTCCGACGGGTGAAAACCCTAACTCGGGGAAACTCCGGAACATATGAGAGGGGTGCATTTGTTCTTCTAATTATACTTGTCATTTAAATTGTTGAACAATGCATGATTATAGGATAAATAGATAGGTTTCATTTTTCTGAACAATTTGATATATTATTTGTATTTTTCTGACTTATAAATAAAAAGATATTGAATTTACAAGTTTATATCAATTTATGGAATTATTAAATCATTTAAAATTGAATTCGTGTCAATATGACATCAGCAAAGGGTTGGGTTTTTTTACCAAGACAGAACCTAGCCATCACATCGAGTCTTGGGCCCTATGCCACATCGACAAGCCACCGTGGTGGTCAAAGGTCGGCCAGGCCGTGGGCCGCGTCGACGCCGGGTGACATCATCTCGGCGGCCACCGTCGGTGCTCACTGGGACGGCGCTGTGGCGGCTACAAACAAGCGGGCAAACGGAGGGCCGGAAGTGAAGAGGCTCACCCAACGTTAGAGAGAGGCGGCGCCGCTCCTTCTTGGTCACCGGAGCGTCGCCTCCGTCGAGCTCGAGCGGCGGCGGCGTCGAGTTATAACCAAACAACTAAATCATCTAACAACGAAATCATCTAACAACTAAATAATCATCTACACATACACCTAAAATAATCATCAACTAAATCATCTACATCATCTAAATACACCTAAATCATCTACATCATCTAAATACACCTATATCATCTAACAACTAAATCATCTAACAAATAAATCATCTAACAACTAATACACCTAAAATAATCATCACCTAAATCAACTAAAAAACTAAAAAAGGGGAGCCTCGGGTACGTGCGGTACCGGCGGCGACGGTGGGTGCGGGCGGCACTATGGCGATCGGGGAGGAGAGGGAGAGGCGGCGCGGTGGCGCGACGCTGGTACCGAGGCGGCGGCGCTGGTACGTGGAGGATGGAGGCACCGGTGCTGGCCGGTATGGAGGACGGAGGTGGCGCTGGTACGGAGGACGGAGGCAGCGCGCGGCGATGGACGGAGATGAAGGGTGGAGGCGGCGGTGCTGACGGCGACACCGGGCGCAAGAGATGGGGCTTCTGCCGTCCGGGGATCGGGCGGCGTCTCTATCTTGCGCGTCGGGTTGCGAAGAATGGAGAAGGAGAAGAAGAAGAAGAGGCGTCTTGTGATTATAAAGGAAGGACCTTTAGTCGGTTGGTGGCTCCAAGGGACTAAAAATCATCGTCGATTGGAGCCACCAACCGGGACCTATACTCCAAAATTTTCAGCAGCCCAAGCGTTGGCGCGCAGGGGGTCTTTAGTACCGGTTGGTGGCTCCAACCGGGACATATTCCCCTGTTTTCAAAAAAATTCAGGTGTTTTCTCTCTGTTCCCGCCATATTTTTTATTTTGGGGTTTAAATTTGTATTGTTTTTTAAATGATAATTAATTTGGAATTTAGAAAAACTTTAAACATAAAAAGTGTTTGGATTTGAATAAATAATTCAAAACCATTTTCTGTTTTAAAAAATAATTAATGTAACCATTTAAAATATGAACCATTTACAATTAAAAATGAATTAACTTTTATTTTTTTAATATCAATTTGGAATTTAGAAAAACTTTAAACATAAAAAGTGTTTGGATTTGAATAAATAATTCAAAACCATTTTCCGTTTTAAAAAACAATTAATGTAACCATTTAAAATCTGAACCATTTACAATTAAAAATGAATTAACTTTTATTTTTTTAATATCAATTTGGAATTTAGAAAAACTTTAAACATAAAAAGTGTTTGGATTTGAATAAATAATTCAAAACCATTTTCAGTTTTAAAAAACAATTAATGTAACCATTTAAAATATGAACCATTTACAATTAAAAATGAATTAACTTATATTTTTTTAATATCAATTTGGAATTTAGAAAAACTTTAAACATAAGAAGTGTATGGATTTGAATAAATAATCCAAAACCATTTTCTATTTCTAGAAAATAATTAATGTAACCTTTTAAAATGAATTAACTTATATTTTTTAATATTAATTTGGAATTTAGAAAAACTTTAAACATAAGAAGTGTATGGATTTGAATAAATAATCCAAAACCATTTTCTATTTCTAAAAATAATTAATGTAACCTTTTAAAGTTAATTAACTTATATTTTTGAATATTAAGTTGGAATTTAGAAAACTTTAAACATAAGAAGTGTATGGATTTGAATAAATAATTCAAAACATTTTACATTTTAAAATAATTAATGTAACCATTTAAAATATGAACCATTTACAATTAAAATGAATTAATTAACTTATTTTTTTAATATCAATTTGGAATTTAGAAAACTATAAACATAAGAAGTGATAGGGGCGGCCATTGTTCGATTTTTCCTTTCAAACATGATCAATATACCAAGTCGGTATTTTTCCTTTCAACTATGTAACATAATATGACACCACTTGAAGGATTTTCATTGTTCGGATTTTTTTGAATTTATTATGCCGTTTGAATTATTTGAATTTCTAACTATGGTCGAACCGGTGTGCATGAAGATAGGGGACGGGCATTGTTAGAACTTGCATTGGATCTCTGAAGAAACCACATATTGCGAGTCTAAAAATGATTTTTTCAAAAAATCACGGGCGATAGATCATGTACCTGTAGTACAAACCGGACCCACTTCCTGCCGATTCGGAAGACATTTGTCCTTTTTACCAGGGATAGACGAAAAGGTTTGAGATGTACCGGTTGGGATATATTCCATGTAAGGTGGTCTAGTATTTTAGGAAAATAGGACGGTAGCATTCTGAAACGGCATTTTGGTGGTTACTTCACAAAACGACCCGTTTTTTGCGCTCGGAAAATGGAAAAGGGCTTTTCCGTGCGACAAAAAGGAAAACTTCCTCCTGCAACATTGTTCTCCATACCAATGTCCACACACATGCATAATATGGGCACAACATCACAAACTATGCCGTGATTCACACATAACATCGGTCATTTGGACCGAAAGCCATGAAACCTCGAACATGATAGGTCATTTTGTGAAGGTTTTTGAAACATGATCAATATACCAAGTCGGTATTTTCATTTCAACTATGTAACATAATATGACACCACGAAGGATTTTCATTGTTTGGATTTTTTTGAATTTATTATGCCGTTTGAATTATTTGAATTTCTAACTATGGTCGAACCGGTGTGCATGAAGATAGGGGCGGGCATTGTTAGAACTTGCATTGGATCTCTGAAGAAACCACATATTGCGAGTCTAAAATGATTTTTCAAAAATCACAGGCGGTAGATCATGTACCGTAGTACAAACCGGACCCACTTCGCCGATTCAGACATTTGTCATTTTACCGGGATGGACGAAAAGGTTTGAGATGCACGGTTGGGATATAGTCCATGTAAGGTGGTCTAGTATTTTAGGAAAATAGGACGGTAGCATTACGAAGCGGCATTTTGGTGGTTACTTCATAAACGACCCGTTTTTGCGCCGGAAAATGGAATAGGGCTTTTCCGTGCGACAAAAGGAAAACTTCCTCCTCCAACATTGTTCTCCATACCAATGTCCACACACATGCATAATATGGGCACAACATCACAAACTATGCCGTGATTCAAGACATAACATCGGTCATTTGACCGAAAGCCATGAAACCTCGAACATGATAGGTCATTTTGTGAAGGTTTTTGAAACATGATCAATATACCAAGTCGGTATTTTTCCTTTCAACTATGTAACATAATATGACACCACGCCAAGGATTTTCATTGTTCGGATTTTTTTGAATTTATTATGCCCGTTTTGAATTATTTGAATTTCTAACTATGGTCGAACCGGTGTGCATGAAGATAGGGACGGGCATTGTTAGAACTTGCATTGGATCTCTGAAGAAACCACATATTGCGAGTCTAAAATGATTTTTCAAAAATCACAGGCGGTAGATCATGTACACATAGTACAAACCGGACCCACTTCTGCCGATTCGCAGACATTTGTCCTTTTACCGGGATGGACGAAAAGGTTTGAGATGCACGGTTGGGATATAGTCCATGTAAGGTGGTCTAGTATTTTAGGAAAATAGGACGGTAGCATTCGAAGCGGTATTTTGGTGGTTACTTCAAAACGACCCGTTTTTACGCTCGGAAAATGGAAAAGGGCTTTTCATGCGACAAAAGGAAAACTTCCTCCTGCAACATTGTTCTCCATACCAATGTCCACACACATGAATAATATGGGCACAACATCACAAACTATGCCGTGATTCAAGACATAACATCGGTCATTTGGACCGAAAGCCATGAAACCTCGAACATGATAGGTAATTTTGTGAAGGTTTTTTGAAACATGATCAATATACCAAGTCCGGTATTTTTCCTTTCAACTATGTAACATAATATGACACCACGAAGGATTTTCATTGTTCGGATTTTTTGAATTTATTATGCCCGTTTTGAATTATTTGAATTTCTAACTATGGTCGAACCGGTGTGCATGAAGATAGGGGACGGGCATTGTTAGAACTTGCATTGGATCTCTGAAGAAACCACATATTGCGAGTCTAAAAATGATTTTTTCAAAAAATCACGGGCGATAGATCATGTACCTGTAGTACAAACCGGACCCACTTCCTGCCGATTCGGCAGACATTTGTGAAAGAATCCCCGTCCTAGTGAAAGAATCCCCGTCCCTACATATCAGTGCTTTCTTTCCCAGCGTGCCTTTTCCACTTAGTCTTCCCTCATGCCGCGAGTCAGAAACACCAATCGGCTTAAGGTCAGGAATAAAGTCAACACAAAACTCAATGACCTCCTCTGTTCCATATCCCTTGGAGATGCTTCCTTCAGTCTATACGGTTATGAACATATTTCTTTAAGACTCCCATGAACCTCTCAAAGGGGAACATATTGTGCAGAAATACGGACCGAGAATGGCAATCTCTTCCACTAGATGAACCAGAGATGCGTCATAATATTGAAGAAGGATGGTGGGAACACCAATTCAAAACTAACAAGACATTGTACCACATCCTTCGCAACCTTGCGAATATCCGGATTGATTACCTTCGAGATATTGCATTGAGGAATGCACACTTCACAATGGGTACTCGAACATTTTGGTAGAAGCCCCTCAATGCAATCGGAAGCAATGCGTCATAATCACGTGATCATGAGACTTCAGGTTTTGGAACTTTCTCCGCCATATTTATTATCCCTTTATATTAGATGAGAAGCCCGGCACCTTGATCTGTAAAGGACTTCAAAAAGATTTCCTTCTCTGCTTTGGTAAGAGCATAGCCGCACGACTTAAGTGACGCCTTTATCCGTCTTGTTATCTGTATGCATGTTCTTTGGGTCTTTCATAATTTTTGGTCCTCCTGCTTCGGTGTATCTTTTGTCTTCCCATACACGCCTAGGAATCCTAGCGAGTTCACACAGAGATTCTTAAATCACGTGCATCACGTCGATTGAAGAGCGGACACGCAGACTTTCAATATGGCAGCTCCCAAAATATAGATTTCTTCTTCCACATGGGTGCGTGTCACAGTGGCGTCGTTCGGAACTGATTGACCGCCTGGACCCTTTCCAAAGATTACTTCTATGTCCTTGACCATACCAAATACATCATCACCAGCTGGGAGTTCAGGCTTCTTCCGGTGATCTGCCTCACCTTTGAAATGCTTGCCTTTCTTTCTTACGGGATGATTGGTCGGAAGAAATCGTCGATTCGCTAGGTACACAACCTTCTTGCATTTATGCAAATATGTACCTTTGGTCTTATCTAAACAGTGGGTGCATGCCTTATATCCTTTGTTTGTCTGTCCTAAAAGGTTACTAAGAGCAGGCCAATCATTGATGGTTACGAATAACAACCCTCGTAGATTAAATGGCTCCTGTTTGTTCTCCTTACCGCGGTAGAGGATGCAGTCATTAATGCATGCATGTATCTTTTGCACATCTAATCCCAGAGGACAGAGAGTCTTCTTTGCTTCGTAGGTACTCTCGGGAAGTTCGTTATGTTTTGGAAACTTCGGCTTCATTATTTTCAGCATCTTTTCAAATGAGGAGTCAGTTAGACCACACTCTGCCTTCCATCGCAACAATTCCAGTGTGGTACCGAGCTTTGTGCTGCCATCTTCACAATTTGGGTACAACAATTTCTTGTGATCTTCTAACATGCCTCTAACTTCAACTTCTCATTTTACATTTCACGGTCTCGCTTTGCATCGAAATGACCCTACCAAGTTCATCGATCGGCTCATCCGATGCCCGTTCTTCACCTTTTCCTCTCCATTGTCTTCCATAGCGGTATCACCGTATTCAGAAACATATGATGATAGTTGTTATCATCATCTTCTTCTTCACCATCTTTCATCATAACCCCTCTTTCCCGTGCTTGGTCCAGCAATTATAGTTGGGCATGAAACCTTTCATAATCGGTGGCATGAATGATTTTCGAGGAAGAGTACTCCTTGTTGTTCGACATTGAACACATGGACAACGATAAATCCATTCTCTTTGTTTGCCGTACATCGATAAATTTATCCACGCCTTTGATATACCCGGCTACCACGGTCACCGTACATCCATTCCGACCGCTCATGCATCATATAAGTAAGTTTATCAAAAAAGGACATCAGAATAAGTGAAATAACCAATTCACACCGACACATGAATTGTATCAATGACCTAGAAAAGATAGGATTGCTAACCTCGATCGAGGGAAATAAAGAGGAGAAAGCTCAAGTGCGTCTCGGACACATTCTATATTTTTGTTCTATGAGAAATTCAATGGATTTTTCACTCAAACATTTCAACAAACACCTTCAATGCATGCATGAGAAAAACTAGCACACAACCTCACACCTTACACCATTCGAAAAAAGCAGTGGAGGCAGAGGGGCGTTGCATTTATAGAGGGCAAGGGGTCTTTAGTCCCGGTTGGAGCCAGCAACCGGGACTAAAGGTGCGTGCCACGCCACGTGGTTGTGGCCAAACCTTTAGTCCCGGTTGGTGGCTCCAACCGGGACGCATGCCCCCTTACCAACCGGGACCCATGCCCCCTGGCCCCGTGCCCGCTCCAACCGGGACGCGTGCCAGCATTAGTCCCGGTTGGTGGCGCAACCGGGACTTAGTCCCGGTTGGTGGCGCAACCGGGACTAATGCTCCCAGGGGTGGCGAACGGATGACCCTTTTTCCTCTAGTGGAGAGTCGTCCTGAGCTGAAGAACGAGCACTATCATGGATGTATACATGTGCTCCGTTTATTAAAGTACGTCCAATACCACTCTCCACCCTATCAACAGTCGTGCATAAACAACATAACAATGGTTTACACATGTTTGTTGATGGACAACGGCTTGATACCGTAAAACACATATGTGTTTTGCATGGCTATGGATGAAGGATGCATGTCAACCATGCACCGTAAAACATGGGTGTATTTTTCTTGGTCTACATGGCCATGCACCGTAAAACATGAGTGTGTTTTGTTGGGTTTTGTGACTCCAAGACAGCATGCATGTGCTCTCGGAAGAAACGGTGGTAGCTAATTTATAAAACCTATGAGCTGCTGCCACCATGGGCAGCCCACTATTTCCCATATATATATATATATATATATATATATATATATATATATATATATATATATATATATATATATATATATATATATATATATATATATATATTTATATATATATCGACGATTTGCTACACACAGGCGTAGATATATCGACGCGGATTTGCTACACACAGGCGTAGATGTGCATAGGATTAGGACCGTTGGATATAGAGATCACATGCAAGGATAATTTAGATGCTAGTGGCTGGCTCTCGCATATTGATAATGGCGTGTAACGGTGGATGTAGCATTCCGTTTTTGTGCATGCATGCATTGACCAGCGTCTTGAAAAAACCCTAACTTTTTAGCGCTTGTTTGGCGAAAGAATTTTAACATCTAAAATGGGAAGGTAGTGAGAACAAGGCTTATAAGAGTTTTGCATGCAAATGCTTCATATTAAGTGCTTGTGCTAGTATGCAAACCCTAATTTTCCAGCTGGATAGTGCGCTGTCTTATTTTTTGGCGGGAGAGAATTTATTTTCGCGCGGCCCTGGTAGGAGTTATTGTGTTTTCCCGCGCTACACATTCTACTCTGCTACTCTATAAAAGATAGAAGGCACTCTTATAAAAACATCTAACGCCAGTACATCTAGATAGCCTTCCACTGTTGGCCTCCTGCACACCGTTTCTCTGGGTAATACCATTTTAGTTTATTCACAAATATGTACGATCCAGCTCGTACGGACGGGTTAGAACATGAGCAAGGCAATTTGAAGAGAGAATAAATAAGTGAAGCTATGGCCAGCAACTCGTAAAACAAAAGATAAGGTGAAAAAAGGTTCGGTTCTACATGCAATAGCTACCCAACGCAAAATCTGATAAGCTTTGTTTGATTAGGATCTTAGCATGTCTTTGTCTAAGATACATTGGGTCAAAACGGAAAAAGGCTTAGTGTTGCAAAACGGAATAAGGCTTATTTGTGTTAGGGTTTTGCGTATGTAGTACATTAGGGTTTGCGTCAAAGGAATGAAATCTGATAAGCTTAATTTGCTAGGTTCTTGTGCATGCCATGAACTAACGGCGTCACGCTATCCTCAATGGAAATCCAACGTTTTGGGTCTGAAAACATGTGATCCCTATATCAAAATGAGAGAGAACCCACGGTGGATAGGCTATGCGCAGTTATGCCTGTGTGTAGCTGGCTATTTTGCATATATATATATATATATATATATGATTTCGGGGATTTGTCAATTAATAATATTTATTTTGGTTCTAACTTTGTTGGCAGAAAAGACTTTTGTTCGTATATTTTTAACTTTCGGGGAGCTTCGGGACTCTAAAAAGGACAAGGTTAAAGAGCACACTTCAGAATATTGAAGATGAATCGAAGAAGCTAAAACTGGCCAGAAGGAAACCATCAGGCCGGCCATTTCAGGCCGTTCCACGGGGTCCACTTTCCCTATCAGTCGTCCGATTGACCTGAATCTTGCAGTTGATACGTTGGAAACGTATCTACAATTTTTGATGCTCCATGATTGTTTAGTATCTACTTTGCTTTACTTATCCATACTTTGAGGTGCTTTTTACATGTTTTCTGGTACTAACCTATTAACAAGTTGCAATAGTGCCAGATGTCTGTTTTCTGTTGTTTTTTGTTTTAGAAAAGTTAGTAAAGAAATATTCTCAAAATTGGACGGGACAAAGAACAAAGTCAACTACTTTCCGTGGGGAACAAGAAGTCCAGAAGGAAGCCGGAGGGGCCAGCCAGGGGGGCAGACCTACCCCAGGCGCGGGTGGGCCACCCCTGGCCGCCTCCTCGGTCTCCCCCTTCGCCTATAATAATCCCCCGATGCAGAAACCCTGAGTACCCGATCAGAAATCCACGAAACCGTTTATAGCCGCCGCCACCATCGTCCCAAGATCGGGGGGATCTGAAGTTCCTCCCGGCACCCTGTTGGAGGGGAGATCATTCCGGGGGCCTTCTCTCCGGTATGATGCGTGAGTAGTTCCACCTTGGACTATGGGTCCATGTAGTAGCTAGATGGTTGTATCTCCTCCTTTGTTCTTTCATGTATAGATCTTGTGAGCTCCGTTCATGATCAAGATCTAATCTATTTGTAATCATGCATGTTGTGTTTGCGGGGATCGGATGGATATTAAGATTATTATGTTGGTTTGATTAATAGTTTTGTCTTTATGATTCTATCATGTCTGTGTTGTTTGTGATCTTGCATGCTCTCCATTGTTAGTAGCTATCTTGGCCAAGTAGTTGCTAGTGACTCCAAGAGGGGGTATTTATACTCGATAGTGGATTCATGCCTCTAGTTTTCAAGGGAAGTGACAGAAATCTCTTCGGTTGTAGATGTGTTGTTGCCACTAGGAAGAAAACAACATTCTCCTGTTCATGGAACATATGGACTGTTTACCTTACACACTTTGCTTAAAGCAGTTGTCTGTTGATTACAACTTAATACTGGAGGGGGATCGGATGATAACCGGAAGGTGGACTTCTAGTCATAGATGCAGCTGGATGGCGGTCTATGTATATTGTTGTATTGCCCAATCGAATCTCATAGGATCTTTCTGACTAGTAATTGCATTGTTATGCGTTGCTCAGTTCCTATCAATTGTCTTGCTGTAATTTGTTTACCCTTCATGCCATGTTGTTTATCTAAGGAGAGCACCTCTAGTGAACTATGGACCCCGGTCCAATCTTTACCATTGATACATCTTCCACTGTTACTTGTTTACTTGCTGCAAACCATTACCTTCCACACCATACGTTTAATCCTTTGTTACAGCAAACCGGTGAGCTTGACAACCTCACTGTTTCGTTGGGGCAAAGTCTTGAGTTTGTGTTGTGCAGGTCTCCACGTTGCTTGCAACACCTGTGTGACGTTTCCTTCCTCCTTCTGGTTCGATAACCTCGTTCTCTACTGAGGGAAGACTTGTTGCTTGCTGCTTCACACCTTGCTCTTGGAGTTTCCAACGAAGTGCTCCACGTCAGCACCATCAACAAGTTTTCTGGCGCCATTGCTGGGGAGGCCAAGGACGTCTTCACTAGGGGAGTCCTTCACTTCCTTTTGCTTTACTTTGTTTTTAGTTTGCTTTGTTGGTTTTGCTTGGTTTTGTTTGCCTCTTTTCAAAAAAACCCAAAAAAATAGTCTAGTTTGGTTTGCTTGCTTTATTCAAAAACACAAAAAAATAGTTCCTGCTCTAGTTGCCACCTTGCTCTAGCTCACCATGTTGCTCCCCAAGTTTGCCCTGAAAGATCTTGCAATAGGTAGTGGCTCCATAATTGGGAAAGATAATATTGAAGAATTCTTTAATTATGTTAGCAAGCATGAGGATATTGAGGATAAATCTATAACAGAGCTTGCTCCTAATTATGAGATTGCTGCAGCTTCTTTAGTTCATATGTTGGAGGCTAGGTTTGTTAGCCTTAACCCCTTCATACAATTCTTGTTCCTAAAACTAAAAGAAGAAAAGAATGCTGAAAAGAGGGAATTCATCCTTGAAACTTTATCAATAGAATTCCATGATGTTGCTAGGGAAGCCAAAAAGGTTTTGAGCGTTTCAATATGCTAGGCTCAAGTGTAGATGTTATGGGTATTTCTGATAAAACTAAGCCTAAAGAAGAATTCAATATACCCATACCCTTTAAGCTTGTTGGAATGCATGAAGCCTTTGAAAAGAATATTGATTGGATTGCTCCTAAAAATCTTTTTGATGAAAGCAGTAGACCAAAGAGAGATGAAAAGGGATCCTCCAAAAGCCATTTGGATGAGATACCTTTCATAGTTGAAGACTTTGCAAGTATGGATATCAATTCTTCATTTGAAAATACTTGAGTTTTCTTGCTTCTTGTGCCTAACTTAAAGGCGTTAAAGAAAAGTACTTGTTGGGAGATAACCCAAGAGTTTCCTTGAGTCTTGGAAGTTATTACTTCAGTAATGAACTCTCCTTATCTTTTTTGTTTGCTTTTTGTGCCAAGAATGACCTCTAATGAGAGGGAAGTAAGATTTGGGGAGTTGTTGTCCCGAAACAGATTTCTATCCTCCACCAAAAAAAATTGTGAGGAGTCTCTGTAACTCTAATTGAGCTCAAAATGTACGAATAAATCCCCCAGTATGTTAGCTAACTTTAGTTAGTTCAACACTTTTTTATTTGAGCAACATAAGATGTTCAAAAAAATCGATTTCTACCTGTTGGTCTGTTTTGACAGATTTCTGCCATTATTTGCATTTGCTTCTTATTGATTCCTTTTTGGGTTCTCTTTATGTGAATTGAGCTTTTTGAAGGATTTACTACAGTAACTTGTTTTTTTAGTGAAAATCCTTGTTGTTCCAAAGATTTGCGAGTGGTCTAATATCTTTTGAATACACTAATGTTGCTAATGAAGATTGTGTGAAGTTTTGTGTGAAGTTTTGTGTGAATGAAAAATTTTAGGTGTAGAGAGAGAATGATGTAATGAGATGAAGAATGGACAAAAGATCAAGCTTGGGGATGCCACCATGGTGTCACCCCAAGAAATATCCAAGAGGTACAAGCTTCAAAGCTTGTGGATGCCCAAGGCATCCCCTTCTTCATCAATAAAAAGCTCAGGCCTGTCTAGACACTTCGTTTTTATTGTTTCATGCACAGTTGTGTTGTTCTTGGAGCGTCTTAGTTTTCGTTTGCTTTGCTTAGTTTTTTTAGTTTGCTTTAGTAGTTTGGACCCCCGTTCTCGCTGTGTTGTTTTGTAAATAAGTTTGCTTGGTGTTGGAAAGGAGTAGTAAGTTCTTGCTTGAAGTGCAAGAGGAGCTTGCATTGACCGTGACTTAGACTTTAGCATGAAATGCTAGGTGTTGTTTTGACCTTATTATTAGTGATTATTGTTGTAGCATGTCTTGTTCCAAACAATTGGGATTGCTTAGTGTGCCTTGAAGAAATTATCCGTTGTTTTAGCATGCAAAAGCATAGTATTGTGGTATTCTCCTTTAATGCTTTGCTTGGATTGACTTGGCACATGCTCACACCATGTTATGACTCTCACAAGTCACCATTAGCCTCTTTGATCATTTAGTCCTTGACTTGTAGTACCACTCTTTGCTTTGATTAGTATGCTTTGTTGCATTGCATGATTTTGTCCATTATTGCTCTCTTAGTTGGTTGCTCCCAGTCTTTTGCTAGCCTCCACTTGTATGAGTAAGTTCTACTCATGCTTCCAACTCCCAAGAAACCAAGTTTTTCCAAAGTGTCCACTATAAAATCCTATGCATGGTGTGTTACACCATTCCAAGTATATTCTTGTTTTCAACTATCTTCCAATTAAAAACTATTTTGTTATGTGAAAACTTAGTGATTAAAGCCCTCACGAACTTGATGGCACACTTTATTCTTTGACCCTAATAAACTTGAATCATTGTGACAACTTTGTTGTATATGCTTGCACTTATAAGTTGGAATTAGCAGAACCGTGCTGTCACGGGGAACGTTGTCAACATTGCACTTGTACCTTGTTGTACTCAGTTGATATCATGTTCTTTTGTCTATGGATGTCACCAGTGTGAAATAAAGAGGGAACTTGTAAGTCCATGGAGTTTGTATCCTGTGTTAGAGAAATGCCTGGGCCGCTAGCCTAAGCCATGCCTAATCATGGTGGAAACTTGCAGCATCACCATAATGACATCTATGAAGCATTCTTCTTATAAAAAAAGAGACACATTGAGAAAAGAGGAAAGAGAGAAAAAGAACCATATTCCCATGGTACATAAGAAGATTGCTGAGATGCTCATTGTCTGCTTGCCTTGTCATTTTGGCTATGGAAAAGCTCATGTACCATGTGCAAGGGGTACCCCGTTGGCGGTTCTCAATGATATGCAAATATTTATAGTGACAAGAACTTACCTGGACCCAAAGTTGAGTATGCATGAGGTGTGGCCCTCGTATTTAAGGGACTTGAGATTGCCAGCTTATACTTCGTCAAGCATATACTCCAGCTTTGCCACTTTAACCTTAACCACTTCAAGATGCTTATGATAGGGGCAATGATGGCTAAAAGCTAACAAATACCATAATTTTGGGAAGCTCTTTTTGAAACTTGTAATATCTGCTTCCTTTACAAAAAGGACTTTCTTCCACCATTATTTGAGTCTCCACCTTCTACCTTTAGGCACCATTAAGAGAGCATAGTTGTCATTCTGTGTGCAGTGTTCCAAAGCTTATTAATTGATGCATATTATGTTATTACTTGCTCTTGTGCTACTTGTTTATAGTCACCCTTGTGAACTTTGTAGGTGTCCTAAGCATTTAATTGCTACTCTATGAAGGACAAGCTGATTGCCACTATGCTATGTTTTCTGCATGTAAAACAAACAAACGTTTTTCAATGCATGTTATTCATGATCTTTGTTTGTAGCTTGTCATGTTGCATGCATAGTTACTATGTCCTATTGTTAGAACTCCATCTTTCATTCACATGTTTAGAGTTCTTTAATCCACACTTTCAATGCTTGCAAATGGTTGGATCTTTATTGTGAGGGTGCATGTCACCTCAAAAATTATTCTTTTATCACTTACCTACTCGAGGACGAGCAAGAGTTAAGCTTAGGAATGTTGATACATTGGAAATGTATCTATAATTTTTTATGCTCCATGCTTGTTTAGTATCTACTTTGCTTTACTTGTCCACACTTTGAGGTGCTTTTTACATGTTTTCTGGTACTAACCTATTAACAAGTTGCAATAGTGCCAGATGCTTGTTTTCTGCTGTTTTTGGTTTCAGAAAAGTTAGTAAAGAAATATTCTCAGAATTGGACGAGACAAAGGACAAAGTCAACTACTTTTTATGGGGAACAAGAAGTCCAGAAGGGATCCGGAGGGGCCAGCCAGGGGGGCCAAACCTACCCTAGGCACGTGTGGGCCTAGCCCCGTGCCTGGCTAGGGTTTGCCACCCCTGGCCGCCTCCTCGGTCTCCCCCTTCGCCTATAAGAAGCCCCTGATGCAGAAACCCTGAGTACCCGATCAAAAATCCATGAAATCGTCTGTATCCACCGCCACCATCGTCTCTAGATCGGGGGATCTGAAGTTCTTCCCGGCACCCTGCCGGAGGGGAGATCATCCCAAAGGCCTTCTCTCTGGTATGATGCGTGAGTAGTTCCACCTTGGACTATGGGTCCATGTAGTAGATAGATGGTTGTATCTCCTCCTTTGTGCTTTCATGTATAGATCTTGTGAGCTCAGTTCATGATCAAGATCTAATCTATTTGTAATCATGCATGTTTTTTTTGCGGGGATCCGATGGATATTGAGATTATTATGTTGGTTTGATTAATGGTTTTGTCTTTATGATTCTATCATGTCTGTGTTGTTTGTGATCTTGCATGCTCTCCGTTGTTAGTAGCTATCTTGGCCAAGTAGTTGCTAGTGACTCCAAGAGGGGATATTTATGCTCGATAGTGGGTTCATGCCTCTAGTTTCCAAGGGAAGTGACAGGAATCTCTTTGGTTGTAGATGTGTTGTTGCCACTAGGGAGAAAACAACGGTCTCTTGTTCATGGAACATGTGGACTGTTTACCTTGCACACTTTGCTTAAAGCAGTTGTCTGTTGCTTGCAACTTAATACTAGAGGGGGTTCGGATGATAACCTGAAGATGGACTTCTAGTCATAGATGCAGTTGGATGGCGGTCTATGTATATTGTTGTATTGCCCAATGGAATCTCATAGGATCTTTCTGACTAGTAATTGCATTGTTATGCCTTGCTCAGTTCCTATCAATTGCCCTGCTGTAATTTATTTACCCTTCATGTCATGTTGTTTATCTAAGGAGAGCACCTCTAGTGAACTATGGACCCCGGTCCAATCTTTACCATTAATACATCTTCCACTATTGCTTGTTTACTTGCTACAAACCATTACCTTCCACACCATACGTTTAATCCTTTGTTACAGCAAACCAGTGAGCTTGACAACCTCACTGTTTCGTTGGGGCAAAGTCTTGAGTTTGTGTTGTGCAGGTCGCCACGTTGCTTGCAACACCTGTGTGACGTTTCCTTCCCCCTTCTGGTTTGATAACCTCGTTCTCTACTGAGGGAATACTTGCTGCTTGCTGCTTCACACCCTGCTCTTGGGGTTTCCAACGAAGTACTCCACGTCAGCACCATCAATAGTAACAGACTTGTTTTAACCTAATAATCTCTGTATCTACCACCTTATATTTTATTTTGTGACAGAAGGAATTAGAGATCGAAAACCACAAAACACAGAGTTTGTGATCCGCCACCGGCGGAATATTGGAGAGAGAACCGCTGTCTGAATCTACTGTGGCCGCCTCTTCTTGTTCTCCAACACCTACACCTCTTGTACTTGGGGTTTGATGAGTTCAGCAGCACTTCGTTGGGAGACACCAAGCAGAAGGCATGATGCAGTACATCAGGAAAGTTTCCCTCAGTAAGAAACCGAGGTTATCGAACCAGTAGGAGGAAGGAAACGTCCCAAAGGTGTTGCAAGCAACATGGAGACCTGCACAACTCAAACTCAAGACTTTGCCCCAACTAACAGTGAGTTTGTCAATCTCACTAGTTGTTGTAATAAAGGATTAACTGTATGGTGTGGAAGGTGATGATGGTTTGCAGCAAGTAAACAGTGACAGTGGAAGATGTATCAATGGGAAAGATTGGAACGGGATCCATAGTTTACTAGAGGTGCTCTCCTTAGATAAACAAACAAGGCATGAAGGGTAAACAAATTACAGCAGGGCAATTGACAGGAACTGAGCAAGGAATAACAATGCAATACTAGACAAAAAGATCCTATGAGATTCGATTGGGCAATACAACAATATACATAGACCACCATCCAACGGCATCTATGCCTAGAAGTACACCTTCAGGTTATCATTCGAACCCCCTCCAGTATTAAGTTGCAAGCAACAGATAACTACTTTAAGCATAGTGTGAAAGGTAAACAATCCACTTGTTCCATGAACAAGAGACCGTTGTTTTCTCCCTAGTGGCAACATCACATCTACAACCAAAGAGATTTTTGTCACTTCCCTTGGAAACAAGAGGCATGAACCCAATATCGAGCATAAATACCCCCTCTTGGAGTCACTAGCAACTACTTGGCCAAGATAGCTACTAACAACGGCGAGCATGCAAGATCACAAACAACACAGACATGATAGAATCAAATAGACAAAACCATTAATCAATCTGACATAGTAATCTCAATATCCATCGGATTCGCGCAAACACAACATGCATGATTAAAACTAGATTAGATCTTGATCATGAACGGAGCTTACAAGATCTATACATGAAAGCACAAGGAGGAGATACAACCATCTAGCTACTACATGGACCTGTAGTCCAAGGTGGAACTGCTCACGCTTCATACTGGAGGCTGGCAGCCTGGCATGATGAAGAAGAAGGCCTCCGGGATGATCTCCCCTCTAGCAGGGTGCCGGGAAGAACTTTAGATCCCCCCGATCTAGGGACGATGGCGGAGGCGGCTATAGAAGGTTTCGTGGAGTTTTGATCGGGTGTCTAGGGTTTCTGCATCGGGGGCTTCTTATAGGCGAAGGGGCGAGCCAAGGGGCCAGCAGGGCGGCTGCACCCCCCAGGCGCAAGGTGGGCCCACCTGCACGGCCAAGTGGTGTGGCCCCCTGGTGAGCCTTCTCTGTCTCGTCTTCTGGCTTCGTGTTGCCCACGGTAAAATATTGACTTTGGCTTTTGTCCCGTCTAATTCTGAGAATATTGATTTTCTGCCTTTCTGGAACGAAAAACAGAAGAAAACAAGCAACTAGCACCGAGGCAACTTTTTAATAGGTTAGTTCCAAAAAAACATATAAAAACACCTCAAAGTGTAGACAAAGCAAAGTAAAGGAGATACTAAACAATCATGGAGCATCAAAAATTATTGATACGTTTCCGACGTATCAAGCATCCCCAAGCTTAACTTCTGCTCGTCCTCGAGTAGGTAAGTGATAAAAAGAATAATTTTTGAGGTGACATGCACCATCAAAACCAAGATCAAACCATTTGCAAGCATTGAAAGATGGGATCAAAGAACTCTAAACATGTGCATGAAAGATGGAGTTCTAACAATAAGACAAATTAACTATGCATGTAACATGAAAGGCTACAAACAAAGATCATGAATAACATGCATTGGAAAACGTTTGTTTGTTTCACATAAAGAAAACATGGCATAGTGGCATTTAGCTTGTCCCTCATAGAGTAGCTATAGATGCATAGGACACCTTCAAAGTTAATAAGAGTGACTAGATACAAATAGCACAAGAAAAAGTAATATCACAATATGCATCAATCAATAAGTTTTGGGACACTGCACATAGAACTAAGAATGGCAACTATGCTCTCTTAATGGTGCCTAAAGGTAGAAGGTGGAGACTCAATACAATAGTGGAAGAAAGGCCCTTCATAAAGGGAAGCAGGGAGTTCAAGTTTCAAAAAGAGCTTCCAAAAATTATGGTACTTGTTAGCTTTCAGCCCTCATTTCCCCTATCATAAGCATCTTGAAGTGATTAAGGTTAAAGTGAACAAACTATGGAGTATATTCTTGACAAAGTATAAGTTTGCAATCTCAAGTCCCTTGAATACGAGGGCCACACCTCATGCTACTCAACTTCAGTCACCTGTAAGTTCTTGTCATAGTAAGTACATGCGTATCATAGAGAACCGCCAACGGGGTACCCCTTGCACATGGTACAGAAGCTATCCCATAACCAAAATGACAAGGCAAGCAGACAATTACCATCTCAGTGATCTTTTTATTTACTATGTGCATAGCTTTTTATTGAGGATGATTCATAGAATGCTCATTATGGTGATGCTGCAAGTTTCCACCATGATTAGGCATGGCTTAGGCTAGCGGCCCAGGCGTTTCTGTAACACAAAATACATAACTCCATGGACTTACAATATCCCTCTTTATTTCACACCGGGGACATCCATAGACAAAAGAGCATGATATCAATTGTGTACAAAGTACAAGTGCAATGTTGAAAATGTTCCCCATGACAGCATGGTTCTACTAATTCCAACACATAAGTGCAAGCATATACAACATAGATGACACAATGGTTCAAGTTTATTAGGGGCAAAGAATATAAAGTGTGCCATCAAGTTTGTGAGGGCTTTAATCACTAAGTTTTCACATAACAAAATACTTTTTAATTGGAAGATAGCTGAAAACAAGAATATACTTGGAATAGTGTAACACACCATGCATAGGAGTTTATAGTGGACACTTTGGAATAACTTGGTTTCTTGGGAGTTGGAAGCATGAGTAGAACTTACTCATACAAGTGGAGGCTAGCAAAAGACTGGGAGCAACCAACTAAGAGAGCAATAATGGCCATAATCATGCAGAACGACAAAACATTACTAATCAAAGCATAGAGTGGTACTACAAGTCAAGGACTAAATGATCATAGATTCTATGGTTACTTGTTCATAGTCATAACATGGTGTGAGCATGTGCCAAGTCAACCCAAACAAAGCATCAAAGGAGAATACCACAATATTATGCTTTTGTATGCTAAAACAACGCATAATTCTTTCGAGGCACACTAAGCAATCCCAATTGTTTGGAACAAGACATGCTACAACAATAATCACTAAGCATAAGGTCAAAACAACACCTAGCATGTCATGCTAGAGTCTAAGTCATAGTCAATGCAAGCTCCTCTTGCACTTTCAAGCAAGAACTTTCTACTCCTTTCCAACACCAATCAACTTATTTGAAACAACACAGCGAGAACGGGGGTCCAAACTACTTTATTCAAGCAAACTAAACAAACTAATCAAAGCAAACAAAAACTAAGACACTCCAAGAACAACACAACAGTGTATGAAACAATAAAAACGAAGTGTCTAGACAGGCCTGAGCTTTTTATTGATGAAGAAGGGGATGCCTTGGGCATCCCAAGATTTGACGCTTGTACCTCTTGGATATTTCTTGGGGTGACACCGGGGTGGCATCCCAAGCTTGAGCTTTTGTCCATTCTTCATCTCATTACATCATTCTTCCTTCATACAAAACTCCACACAATCTTTATTAGCAACATTAGTGTATTCAAAAGATACTAGACCTTTAGGCTTAGCTTTGGAACAATAAAACTTTTCACTAAAAACACAAGCTATTGTAGAAACTCCTTCAAAAATCTCAATCCCCCAAAAGAGAACTCAAAAAGGAATCAATAAGAAGCAAATGCAAATAATGGTAGAAATTTGTCAAAACAGACTAGCAGGTAGAAACTGATTTTTTAGAAAATCTTCTGTTGCTCAAATCAAAAAGTGTTGAACTAACTAAAGTTAGCTAACATACTGGGGGATTTAATCGTAAATGTTGAGATCAATCCGACTTACATAGACTCCTCACGAATTTTTATGGTGGAGGACAGAAATCTGTTTCGGGACAACAACTCGCCAAATCTTACTTCCCTCTCATTAGAGGTCATTCTTGGCACAAAAATCAAACAAAAAGGGATGAGGAGAGGTCATTACTGAATTAATAACTTCCAAGACACAAGGAAACTCTTGGGTTATCTCCCAACAAGTACTTTTCTTTAACGCCTTTAAGTTAGGATTGATAGCTTGAGAAGACGCTCACATAAGAAATATGAATTGAAGTAAAAGAGAGCATCAAGAAGCAAATTCAAAACACATTTAAGTCTAACCCACTTCCTATGCATAGGAATCTTGTATGCAAATAAATTCACAAATAACAAAGTGACAGACATAGGAAGATGAAACAAGATTAACTTCAAATCTTTCAGCACATAGAGAGGTGTTTCAGTACCATGAAAACTTCTACAACCATATTTTCCTCTCTCATAATAATTTTCAGTAGCCTCATGATTAAACTCAAAAATATAGCTATCACTTAAAGCATGCTTTTCATGATCTACAAACACATAATTTCTATCAAGCTCAAAAATAGTGGGATTAAAACCTTCACAGGTTTTACCCAAAGTAGATATTTAAAAAGGATCCACAGGAACATAACATTCATCCTCTTTTTGTAAGCATGGGGGACAATCAAATAATGTAAGGGATAAAGAGTTACTCTCATTAGAAGGTAGGCATGGGTAGGTAATCCATTCTTCCTCCTTTTGTTCATCACTCTCCTCCTCTTTTTCATCTAACGAGCTTCCAGTTTCAACAATTTCTTCTTCCATAGGCTCCTGCAAGGAATTAGTCTCTTCCATTTGTGGAAAGCACCTATTAAAATATTCAAGAATAAATCCATTTTCTTCCGTGTAATTGTCTAAGCAAAATTTAAGTATCTCATAAACCTCATATTCATAAGGTGCATCATCAGTATTTTCAAGCAAACTGGCAAGTTCAAATGCACCCTTGAAGGCAATAAATTCTTCAATTTGTTCCACATCATAAAAGTCATAATTTCCTTTAACATAAGAGGATATGGTAACATTATCATTATACTCACATTGAAAAGGGAGGTGTTTATACCTCCTACAGCAACAAGCTTTATCAAAGCAATAAGTAACATTATAAGTACAGCACACCTCTCTAGCAATAGTATTCAATTTATCAATTTGTTCCTATACGTGTTTCCCTTTTTGTGACAAACGGTGCTCCTTATAATAATACTTTTCTTCTTCTGTGAACCCACCTTGCCAATAAGAACTAGTCTCAAAGAAACCATCCATTGATAGAAAGCATGACCAAGCAAGGCAATAATAGACCACCAACTAGAGTAGGAACTAAATTTTTTGTGTTTTTGATAAGAGAAAGCAAACCAAACTAGACTAATTTTTTGAGTTTTTGATAAAAAGAGGCAAACAAAACCAAGCAAAATAAACTAAGCAAACTAAAAACAAAGTAAAGAGAAAGGTTGAGGAGGACTCCCCTTATGTCCTTAGCCTCCCCTGCAACGGCGCCAGAAAAAGCCTTGATGTGTGCAGCAGCACTTCGTTGGGAGAACCCAAGCGGAAGGTATGATGCCCGACCCTAGAAGCGAGCACTTTATTCAAACTTGTATGTAGGGCTTAGATATCAGCAGGCAAGTTTCCCTCAGTAAGAAACCGAGGTTATTGAACCAGTAGGAGGAAGGAAACGTCCCAAAGGTGCTGCAAGCAACGTTGAGACCTGCACAACACAAACTCAAGACTTTTCCCCAACTAACAGTGAGGTTGTCAATCTCACCGGTTGCTGTAACAAAGGATTAACTGTATGGTGTGGAAGGTGATGATGGTTTGCAACAAGTAAATAGTAACAGAGGAAGATGTATCAATGGTAAAGATTGGACCGGGGTCCATAGTTTACTAGAGGTGCTCTCCTTATATAAACAAACATGACATGAAGGGTAAACAAATTATAGCAGGGCAATTGACAGGAACTAAGCAAGGCATAACAATGCAATACTAGACAAAAAGATCCTACGAGATTCGATTGGGCAATAGAAAAATATACATAGACTACCATCCAACGGCATCTATGACTAGAAGTCGACCTTCAGGTTATCATCCGAACCCCCTCCAGTATTAAGTTGCAAGCAACAAACAACTGCTTTAAGCAAAGTGTGTAAGGTAAACAATCCACTTGTTCCATGAACAAGAGACAGTTGTTTTCTCCCTAGTGGCAACAACACATCTACAACCGAAGAGATTTCTGTCACTTCCCTTGGAAACAAGAGGCATTAACCCAATATCGAGCATAAATACCCCCTCTTGGAGTCACTAGCAACTACTTGGCCAAGATAGCTACTAACAACGGAGAGCATGCAAGATCACAAACAACACAGACATGATAGAATCAATAATACAAAACCATTAATCAATCTGACATAGTAATCTCAATATCCATCGGATCCCCGCAAACACAACATGCATGATTAAAAATAGATTAGATCTTGATCATGAACAGAGCTTACAAGATCTATACATGAAAGCACAAGGAGGAGATACAACCATCTAGCTACTACATGGACCCGTAGTCCAAGGTGGAACAACTCACGCTTCATACTGGAGGCTGGCATGATGAAGAAGAAGGCCTCCGGGATGATCTCCCCTCCAGCAGGGTGTCGGGAAGAACTTCAGATCCCCCCGATCTAGGGACGATGGTGGCGGCGGCTACAGAAGGTTTCATTGAGTTTTGATCGGGTGTCTAGGGTTCTCAGACGGGGATTCTTATCTGTGAAGGCGAGCCAGGGGCCACCAGGCGGTGCACCCCAAGCGCGGCCCACCTGCGCGGCCAAGGGGTGTGGCCCCCTGGTGAGCCTTCTCCGTCTCGTCTTCTGGCTTCGTGTTGCCCACGGTAAAATATTGACTTTGGCTTTTGTCCCATCCAATTCCGAGAATATTGATTTTCTGCCTTTCTGGAACCAAAAAGTAAGAAAACAGTAACGGCATTGTGGCAACTTGTTAATAGGTTAGTTCCAGAAAACATATAAAAACACCTCAAAGTGTAGACAAAGCAAAGCAAAGTAGATACTAAACAAGCATGGAGCATAAAAAATTATAGATATGTTTCCGACATATTAGGGTTTGGGATGGTAATTTGATCTAATCTTTCTATGTATGATCATTTTTCTAGCCCATATCATGTTCCCCACATGATTATGGTGTTACCTATATAATTCATATGGTGGATACTGTGGCATGCGATGATATATGTTAATCATTTAGTGTTGTGTTGAGACTTTATAGTTTGTCATAATTTGAAAGCATGTTGTGATATTTATGCATTGGTTTGTAATTATACGTCACAGAAACATCGGGATAATGGTAGCGGTAATGCCTTGTTTGCCCACGTCACGAGGTCTTTGACAACGCTGAGTGTGTAGGTAGATGAGAGAGATGCAGGATGTGCACAACAAACAAAACCTTTGCCATAATGTTGTATTGTGTTTTTATGGAAATGAGTATGATGTATTTAGATGAAATGTGTAGTGGAGTGACAAAAATGGCACCGCTGACTGAATACTGATAGAAACGGGACCACCAACATCCTTTATTTAGTAGTATAAATGGAAGAAGTATGAAGTGGCAGAGTGATAGAAACCGCCCGCTGAGTGAGGCATCACACATATGGGTACTTCTTTTCAACTATGTATTTTAAGACATGTAGCCACTATAAATGTTAACCATTAAAGCATATCAATTGTGTGTAACTTTTTATCATCTTGTAACATGATCACCGCTATTGTTGGAGAGAGAGAGATCAAGTGAAACACTGAACTCAGGTATATTGTTCATGTAAGTGTAAACCTCCGTCTTGTCCTCTTAGATTTAGAGGATTGGGACACTTTTACATTTTTCTATTTTTTACTTTGAAGCATCAAGTTAAATATCCTTTTATACTTTGTTTTGATTAGTGTATAGACAACTAGAATTGTGACACTCTAGTTGTAGAGAGTAAATAGTTTCTCCTTCTTACTCCTATTGAACAATACCCGTACATCCACATTGGGACGTGCTATAGTGATCCCCTATTCTTGGGGTTATTAATATCATACTATTATATGTTGTTGTTGTGACCGATATGTATATATCTGTTTGTATCAAAGGTTCTACAAGTAAAAACATATACATTTTTAGCAACCAACATAAACGTGGAACTGGATTGAAGTCCAAGTCCAAAACACATCCGTCCAACTAATATCCATTTAAATATGTCCTGGTCCAAATCCAGTCCATAATTAGTTGCTTGATACCCAAGTCCGTCCAATACAAGCACCTGTAAAAGATGGATATCCAAGATCCAATTGGACCTCAATCGTTGTATAGGTCAACTCGTCAACTCGCTGGAGGAGAGGACATGGAGGAGGGGTGCGGGAGCAGGGCTGCAGGATGAGGGAGGCAGTCTGGGCGGTGGCGGGCATACAGGGAATCAATGCGGGTAAGTAGGAGATGCAGTTTCCTTTTCTCGTGCTGAGGAGGTTGTTATGGAGTACGCGTATTGCATGACGTCGTGACGACCGAGACTCATGGCAACACAAATCCATTGGACACCGGACTATCCAACTATTGAGGTCCGAGTTTGTTCAATGCTATTGGACCTAACGTCCAGTCGAGATCCACGTCCAATGATGTCCAGTCCACTTAAATCCTATATATTCCAGGTCCAAAGTCCATGGATTTTACATGTCCAATTCCAGATTTAAACCAACATATGAATAGTTTAAATTAAAACATATGCGGATTAAGTTGAACACATACAATGAAAAAACATACTTCATTTGCGATCATCCAAAATGCATATGCACAACTATGAATACTCATTTGTAAAGCCCTTCACATTCGCAAACGACTTAGCTAAGAGAAGTGTGTGTGAAGTATCACCCTTTGCTTTTAGAAGTATGTGCGATGTGGAGGCCCATAGCCCACCCCTTCATAGTGACAGTTAGATTAACCATGTGCAATGGGTCATTTCAGCCGTGTGTGAAGGCATGTTATGTACAAGGGCCAGATACAACTCCGTTCACCTGGAGGATCGAACATGTCTAAGGATTGTTTTGCAGTCAGAGAGCAAGTTGTATGTGTATAAACACCTAATTAACTTACTAATCCTCATTTCATGTCGGCATTGTCCTCATACTAGTCACAATAGGGAGTAGTATCATGCATATTATACAATGCATAGTATCATATAGCAGTACCATAGTCTTAGTGTATTTATAATTTTATAGAATCTGAATGTAAAATTATGTACAAGATTTATTTAAGATTAGTGTTTCTAGTTCTACGTGCTATGATACCGAATCTACCTATGATACCAACACAATCTATTTTATCATTAATTACAGTGACATGTAAGCATTTTGCATGCATGTAATACATGATACCACCTATGGTACCCCCATTTGGACTAAACATCCTCCACCACATACATCCTCGCCTGTGAAACTAAATTAGTCATAAAATTTAGGTTAATTAAACATGGGGATTTCCTATAGAACATTACTAGTAGTAAAGAAAGGAGAAAGCTGGCAACAACTAGTGATATGGTTTCAGTGTGCTAACTACTTTGTTAATTTGAATATGTTCGTGTGAGTGTTTTTATGGCAACATTAGAAATTGCTATGTTAACAATATTTTTTAGGAAAAACGTTCTTATCCCTGAGCAATTTCTAAGACCACAAGCTAACCATGTTCTTTGTCTCTGTTATCAGGAGACATGAAATGCTTATCAACTTTGCTAATGACGCCACACCAGGTCAAAATCGTCCTTGTCAAAACATTTCTTCCTCAAGTCCGCTCTCAAACCTGACCGACAACCTAATGTTCTAAAATGGATAACATTCAAAATATCCATGCATCATTATGATAATAAATCTATGGATGAGATGATAAAAGTTGTATGGCTAACCCATCATGTTTTTTGGAGCTTCCAGACACCTCCTATGCCTATGAGTAACTAGAAGACAAGCAAACAGCAATGTGGTAAGTCATGATACTTCAATGGGAACTATGGAAGCATGTAACCCCTATCTAGTGGCTTGGCAGAGGAAGTATATAATATATGGGGCCAATGAGCCTCTCCAGTAGCTAGGTTGTATGGTACATAGGCGAGCGATGACTCCATAAGAAGCAAGAAGGATAAGTTAGGTAATGATTGTTGGTTGTACCTAGCTAAAGACTAACTTAGGGGCCTTTGTGAGTTAAGGTGAACCACATTAATCTAAAACCTAGGCCCCTTTAAGAGTTTTGGTGAAACACATTCATCTCTCATATATATATATATATATATATATTCCAAGTTCTTTAAATGATAGTTAGCAACATATTGGTAATTATTAATTTTGTAATTTGATAATTCGAGCATGGCACATGCCTTATATATATTAACCAATCAAGGCATATGTTGATAGTTGCCGATAGCATGATGTGTGGTCGCATTATTGTTCAAGCATAATGTCATTACGTATAACCTTAACTATTGTACAAGAATATTCAAGACCAAGTAACTCCATTTGTGCGTTGCTTTCAATTCTCTAAATTCTACACCGCTGCCACTCCAGTGAATGTAACTCTTGAACTGATACCACTCCCCTGGAGGAACATGTCCAACTATGTGTGACATTATTTACAATAAGAGTAAGTTATGACATTTTAACACCCAATTAACTTACTACTATCTGCATTGCACGCGTTTGTATCTCAGCATCCACTATACATCTTTGTATATAAAACTATGTGTAATGCAGATATGGTTTCTTAACAGTAGGAAACAGTAGGAAACAAATGAGCAATCGAGTGACCTTGGAATTCACAACAATGATATGGTTTCATTGTGCTAGTGACATTCTTAATTAGAGCTTGTGTGAGTGTTTTGCCAACACTAGAACGTGTAATGTTTACATTTTTTATGTGCAAGAACTGCAGAGTACCTCTGAATGCTTTTCAAACACCACAGGTTAAACATGTCTTTGTCTCTGCCACCTGGTTAGAATGATCTGAGGATTACTATATATCTGAGGATTACTATATATAAAAAAGAGGATCCAAAGTGTGAGGCAGACAAAGCATTCTCAAAAGGTTAGCCTTGACTTGACCTATCACCTTTTTGAAAGGTGTAGACCAGGATGCAAAAGTTTAAGGGCATGTTTGATTCAAAGGATTTTAAAAACACAAGAATAGGAAAAACTTAGAAATAATATGTCATGGCATGTAAAATCCTATAGGTATAAAAAATACAGGGTACATAATTAATTAAAAAAGTCATTTGGTTGCACCATGGGAAAAACACGGGAAATTTCTATAGAGATTGAGTACATGCCATAGTTGTCATAGACGGATAGAAAATTCCAAGAGGTCTAACGACTTGCTAGAAATCCTATGAGATTGCTATGGAGGAAAGCAATACATAGGAAATTTGGAGGATTCAATCATTTGAATCAAAAAGCCTCTATAGGAAAAATTCCTATGGGTAAGAATCCTAAAGAATTCCTTTGAATTAAATGGTCCCTAAAGCTTTGCCCCCTCTAGTGGCACCGTTAGAACAGCAGCAACAAGAAGCGAATTTGTGGAATTTTGAAATGAAAAGCTCTAAAGATCCAGAATCGGCTACTATTATACATTCAACAAATCACCATGTGTTTGAGCTAAATTCCACAAATACACATCGGTGTTGGTGTTGACCGCTTGACCATGAGAAGTTGACCTTGTAAAACCAGATGGAAGAAATGATTGATGTTGTGTGTTGCCTGATTGAGCCAACAACGATTATAACTAGTTTGCATCACTTGTCATTGCCCTAACTCATCCTACACCATACATCCTTGTTTGTAAAACCAAATGAATCATGAAATTCAGGTTAATTAATTCAGAGCTTTCTTAATAACTACTCACTTCTTAGAAATAAGTGTCGCAGATTTGTATAGATACACATATATCTAGACATGTTTTAGTTCGTAGATACATGTGTATCTAGACATGTTTTAGTTCGTAGATACATGTGTATCTAGATATGTTTTAGGAAGCAGTAATGAAAGGATTAGATCAATAATACCAGTTCCTTGTAAATCATATATTCCATTGCAAATAGCTAGAAGAAACTAATTTACTTTCCTAAATCTTCATTGAAGTTGGCATGGTCTCCTACAAACTAATCATCCCAGGCGTGTGTGACACTGGTTCGTTTGGCCCTTGCATATATTTTTATACTATGAGTAAACTATTTTGAATGGAGAAGAGAGGTAAAATCAACATGGTTTCCTTCAACCACTAACCAAATTGGTAGAAAACTATGTTGTTCAATTTTATGATAGTTGAAAACAAAGCCAAATGTTGTCGAGCAAATGTCGTCAATGCAATCTAATGAATTACTCTCTCCGTCCAGAAATAAGTGACTCGGATATGTCTAGATTTATATGTATCTTCACACTTAAACGTGTCTAGATATATGAGAATCTAGACAAATCAGAATAACTTATTTTCGGACGGAGGGAGAAAAAAGGATAGCCTCCCATGTCAATGAGTAACTACATCTTAGTCTAAGAATGTTACAAAAATCTATGGACAAGATGGAGAAAGTTGTGGGACCGATTCATGTTGTTTTAGGGAGCTTCCGGACACCTTCCATGCCGATGAGTAACTAGAAGTCAAGCAAACGATGATGAGGTGAAGGACGAGGTAAGGAATGAACTTGAGTTGGAACTATAAAAACATGAGAGAACCTGTATCTAGTGGCTTGGGAGGAGAAAGTAAAGTATATATAGGGTTAAGGGATAATGAAGTGTATCCTCATTCATGGCTAGTTTGTAAGGTAGATAGGCGAGAAATGACTAGAAAAAAATAAGATGGATAAATTAAGTAAAAAAGGTTGATGGTACCTACCTCCATAGCTTATACTAATAAATCACCACATATGTTGAACTCAACCGACAATACCAGGTAGGCTATAGACGGTGCCTGTTGGGCATACCTATATCAGCCGCCATCCATTAAACTAGAAAAAGAAATTTCATGCGACTGTTAGTATTCGATTGCATCTAGTATCCATAGGCCCCCCTGATCCACCAGGAACAAGTGGGACCAAAATTGAATCTAGTGCAATGCGAGTCGAATAACCTGCAAAAAGAATTATATTTGGTTGTTTGTTAAAAATAATATTATTCCAACAAGTCCAAATATACCAACATAAAGCTGAAACCCGAACACAGATTCTAGCCTTATCCATCTCATTCAACCAATTACCAAAATATTTGTAATACTAGTTGGCGGAGTTATATTATGCATAAAGTGTACCATATGACATATGCTTTTTCCAAAAGGACAAGCGAGAAAAAGATGATTTATAATCTACATTGAGTCACAAAAGCAACATTTTTGACACCCAAGCCGGTTTCGCTTTGCCAAATTATCATTAGTTAATAGGATTTTCTCATTAAGGAACCACATAAAAAAATTATTTTCAATGGAACCTTTAACTTTCATAACTTTGTTCGTAAGAATCTACTGTGATCACTCATGAGATTTAGATACATAGACTTCGCCGTAAAAACCCATGTGGAACTAAGTCTCCATACAAAATAATCTAGGTTTTGGGATAAATGAACCGTCATAAGTTTCTGGCACAAGTGCAACCAATCATTCCAGTTATTACTAGTGAAGCCCCTTCTGAAAGAAATATTCAACGGGGTTTGATTTAAAATAGTTGCAACCAGAACATTTTTTCCTATAGGTACTATTATATGACCTAGGATATTGCTGATCTAGAGACGTGTTTCATAACCAATTATCCTCCCAAAACCAAACCATATTCTCTTCCCCAATTTTGAAAAAACCTCGGCTAAAGAAATCATACTTAACACTCATGAGAACTTTCCAAAATGGGGAAACAGTAGGCTTTTCTTCTACCTGGGCTAATGTTTTATTATGTAGATACTTGTTGTGCAAAGGTTCTTCCACATACCTTCCTTCGAGAAAAGTTTGAACATCCATTTGCATAATAAACACTTTTTTAACTCAAGCACCTATCCTAGCCCACCTTTATCCTTAGGGTGACACAATATATTACATCTTGTTAGCCTATATTTTTTATTTGTATCATAAGTTTTCCAAAAAAATCTTGATCTAAAGAAATCCAATCGTTTTCTTACCCCTATGGGTATTTCAAGAAACAAAAGCATAAATATTAGCAGACTTGCTAAAACTGAATTAATGAGAATAAGACAGACTCCATAAGGGAGCAACTTTCCTTGCCAGCATCTAAGTTTAGACGTAAGTCGAGTCTCCATTGGATTCCATTTAGAGTTTCTTAGTTTTCTATGATGAATACGTACTCCGAGGTACCAAAAGGGTAAGGAACCAGACTCACATCAAAAAATGTGCGTGTATTGTTTTTTCATATCCTTAGCTTTCCCAAAATAGAAAACTTCACTCTTATGAAACTTGATCTTTAATATAGATAGCTTCTCAAACATACAAAGAGTGACTTTCATATTGACTAACTTTTCTAGATCATGTTTTATAAATATAACCATATCATTGGCATATTGTAATATCAAGACCCCTCCCTCCACCAAGTGAGGTATGAAACTCCCAACATGTCCCTCTTCTTTTGGTCTTGAACAATAACATCAAGCATATCAGCGACAATATTAGAGATCATTGGAGATAATCGATCCCCTTATCTCAATCTTTAAAAAAAATGGCCAATATCATAGTTTACCCTTATGCCCACACTTCCACCTTGTATGAAATCATTAATCCATTGACACCATAACAGATAAATCCTTTCATGTGTAATGCTTTTTGTAAGAATGACCTTTTAATTTTCTCATGAGCCTTTTCAAAGTAAATTTTGAAAATAACTCTATCAAGTTTTTCCTGATGCGACTCGTGAATGGTTTCGTGTAAGACAACCACCTCTTCTAAAATATGGCAACACGGTATTCTCATTCTTGGATAAGATAATAATAACTCCAAAATTGAGTTTATAAAAAGCTAACACTCCTAATTGTAGGAGTATGAATAGAGACATCAAGTCTATTTTTATTATTTCTCAGAATTTGTGATAAAACTCAGCCAGAAACCAATGTGTATTATGTTCCATCTGAGAAATCTCCTTAAATACTTCTTAGTAAAAATCAGCTATTAGAAGAGCATTGTAACTACCTCGGTGAATTACGCTCCTAGATACAAGCCTGGATGAGCGGTAGTGGTTGAAATAGTACGGTGGGGCCCCAAAAGCCACTCACGGGTAGACCTCTCGGCCGTCCCAACCACTTCCAACTCAACGGGACCTGTACGGACGACGTAATCGGCAGGCGAAGGGATCAACTACATACACAAATGAGTATGTATGCAAGCCACCATACAAGAGTACATCAGAGCCATACCATCTAGAAAGAAAGGAAAATATAACAACGCCATACGGCAAGATTCAAATGACCTAGATAGATCTAATATTTAAGGATACTTCCTCATACATCACACATCAGAGTATCATGCGGAAGCGGCAAACAAAGTCCGAGTACGGATAAGAAGCAAATCGGCATAAGATGCCATAGAAATAAGCACATCCCGCCCACAGATCTCACGGATCCCCGTTCCCGGAATCTCTACACCGAACGATCGTTGCCCACATCATCAGCCTCTTCCACCCAGTATCCGTCCTGCGAGGGTACCTGCTCATCTGAACCAATAATTTATCGTGTGAGACCCTAAGGGTACTCAGCAAGTCTTAATGCCTCTAAAGGGGACACAACCTGGGGTGACGCAATTGCAGCAAAAGGTAAACCCTAGCAGTTCTACAGAGACTCGCTAACCATCCGCCTAACCAATGATAGACGGATGTCCGTGAATTAATAACAATAGTTATAATAGTAATTTCATCAGATCCATCCTCCTCCTCGCTTACCAACGAGGAAGCGGACGAACAACCCCCCATCCGTTGGCAATTTTATTAACCATTCCATGAGTGTTGCACTATTTACTAGTCAAATTACTTAGTCAGATTAAAGCGGTACTTTAGTTATGCTTGTCTATGATCGAGAAACTGTGCTCCAAGTCGTCCATAACCATGGACACGGCTTTGAAAGTTTTACCCGCCGGGTGCACCAATAGCAACACACGCCGATCAACCTCGGAAAACCAAATCAAAACCCAACGAGGCCTTCACGACAAAGCAATCACAGGATTCAGAAATATTTCAGGGCCACCCCATTAAGCTACCCGCAACGTAAGCAAGCTCGAGATGGACTCAAGGTTTGGGTATACGTGTCAGAACGATCGGGAACCCAAAACTGGGCTTGTCGACACCGCGGAATCGTGTCCCGATCCTAAACAGTACAGGTGCTATCTGTCGCACAATTTAAATAAAACAGTAGCATGGCATAAGTACAGGATTGTAAATAAAACCTCAAACTAGTTTGTGGCCCCAAGAAATAAGACTGAATCAAGCTCTGGCTCAGGGGGGTCCCATATACCTCCCGGATGTGGATAGCGCGATAAATCAAGGAACATGTATCAAGTACTCGGGGTCCTACGGGACACAAGTGAGCAGTAAAAACCAAATAGCAGATGTTGCTCACCGGTGCCACTTTCTTTAGTTATCCCATTACTACTCAGGTTAAGTTGTTCAGGTACCTCGTTATCCATCAGACACTCACATACCCTACACATGCTGTTCTACGACTCGCATGGCTCAAACAACTCCTGTAGTAATGGCTCATGGGATGGAGGAACAAGCTTGGTGGGGTTTAAAGTAAAGGCTATGCATTACTTGGGATTCAATTTAATGCAATCGCGACTCAATGATGCAAGAATAAGATAGAGGCAATAGGTACTATATGTATGCAAGCATGTGGTAGTGCTTGCCTGGCAACTCAGTTGAAGCGAGAGACGGATCTGGGTAGTGCTCCTGGTTCTCTTGATATATCCCCTGCTCAGTGTCTATCCGAGAAAAACCAAACAAACAAGGCCAACATGAATATAGAGCACAAGCATATGAATAAGATGCATCAAGAAATCAATCATGCCATGATGAATGATGCACAATTTGCATGGCATTAAAGTAGCATGGCATGGGTGAGGTGTGGAAGACAAGAATAACATTTTAATGGGGTTTTGGATCACATTTTGTTGTCATAATAGTTGCTGTACCCTATATATTTATATGATGCATGCTGCAATTGAAGTCATGGGTATCCTAAACAGAAAGGTCTCGTCGAGCTGATCATTTTATACATATCATTTGTTAAATTTGGAGTTATAAATCAAAAGTTATTAATTATTTAAGTTCCAGTGGCATTTGTTGTAATTTAACTCAACTAGGAATTTTAAATGAGCAAAAGGAAATTTGAATAGCATATTTGAAATCCTTACAATTTTCTGAATCAAAAACATATATTATTTGTATTCTTTGGATTAATATTTGAAAAGTTATTTAAAAACAGAATTATATTTGAATTTGAAATAATTAGAAAAAGATTTGAATTTAAACAGATTCAGGAAAAACCTTTTTATACTCAGTCTAACCTACCCACAGACGCTTACAGGTGGGCCAGAGCTGGCACACGGCCAGAGAACCGGTGGTCATCGCCGCCACCACCGAGGTCGCGGTGGGGACAGGGGCTCACGGCCCACGTGCCGATGGGGCAGCGGCCCGGCAAAGCGGGGGATAAGGGACCGCGGGTGGAAAACTTATTAAGCGAGGATCCTTTTTGCAAAACGGCTCGGGGCACAGACAGGTGGGGCTCCGAGGGAGTGCGGGTTGAGAAAAAGGTTTGGGGGGGGTTTGTGCAAAGTGCCCAGCGGGCACTGTTTTTCTTCCCCTCTGCCTCGCGGCAGTGGCGAGAATCGAACCAGCGTCGCTGGCATGCAGGCGGCGGCGCTGCGGGTCAGGCGTGTCTGGTGTTGGAAAGGGGTGGCGTGGCTAGATAGGTTGCCGCGGCAGCAGGGCGACGCTGGCGGGCGCACCGAGGGTGTTCGTCCGGTGGCGTGGCGCACACAGGAAACGAGGGGCGGGGAGAGGTTGTCTGGGAGGAAGGGGGGCTCACCGCGGGTGTGTCGATGTGGCCGGATCGGGCAGGGACGGTCGTGAACGGCGGCGAGGCTGACGGGCTCGAGCTAGGGTTTGTCGGGGCGGCGCCGACGTGCAGGGTTCCTGGAGGCTTCTCCTCCTCGCTGCTGGGTACGGGGGCGACGCAGACGACCTCCGGAGCTTCCTCGACACCCGCAGCTCCGCGCCCGCCTCCTGGTTCGTGTGCACTAGCGAGACCGACGGTGTGGCCGGCGTCGGGGTGAGGCTGCGGTGGAGAAAGAGGGGGCAGAGGAGGGAAGCGAGGCAGAGCCTCTGGGTGGATCTGGGGACGGCTAGAGGGCGAGGGAGAGGATAAGAACGAGAGGGGCAGGTGGGGGCTTGCGTGGGGGAGGGGTAGATGGAAAGGTGGCCTCGGTGCCACCTTGTCCTCCCTCACGTGATCGGCAGGGCAGGGTAGCTAGGTGGGGGAGCTGGGGAAAGAGGATGCCAGGTAGGGCCAGGGGGAGGAAGCTCGGGTGGGGAGCTGGCAGAGAGAGAGACGAGAGAGGGAGAGGCATGGGCTCGGTCTAGGGTTAGGTTTGGGGGGTGGCCTCGATTGTTTGGGGTGGGGTAGCTAGGGCATGGTGAACATGTGGCCAGCTAGGTTAGGTTTTAGAGGGGTGGCTCGGCTAGAGAGGAGAGAAAGAGGGGGCACCTTGGGTTTTGATTAGAATAGGTGTGGTTTAGGTTTAGCTAGGATGGGGTATGGGGGTATGGTGTAGGTGTTAGAGAGAACTAGGATAGAGGATTAGAGAGAGAGGGGAATGTTAGATGCTAGTGTTCTTTAGGCAAGATCAAACCATGCACCAAACAAACCCCACAAGACCAAGACTAGAAAAAGGAGAAAAGGTGATGATGGTTCAAGCATGATCAAACAAGACCAAACCTAAGGGGTAGAGAGAGATGATCCACATTAGAATCCAAATAAAATCAAATGCCAAGCTAAAGGGGTACTTGCATGGGCCATGCATAATTAATTGATACCATATTTATCTTTGTGAAAACAAGATTATTTACATAGCATTTCTTATGCATTCCAAAGTGTGGAATAAGGCCCAAGCAAAAGAAATTAGAAAGAATTCCAAGTGGAGTATGAGGAGATGATCACATTGGATTATATTTGGGACTTGCTAGTGGGTATATACCACTAGATATTTAGCAAGCCCACAAAATATCCCCACATGATGATAACCCCAAAAACAACACATATGGAAGCTAGGGAAAAAGGGTCCCACTCACAAGGCATGCCAAGGTGGCCATGTGGCTCTCATGTATCAATAATGTGAAAACAAAATGATGCCAAGATGAGAACATGTGGAAAAGAATTGGATCCATCCCAACCCACATGAGCTAGAAGTAAAACCCATAAATTCCAAGCTCATATTTAGTTGGATGGTGGAATTATAAGGTGGTGAAAAGAAAAGGTGGTGGAGTTAATAAGAGATGTGCCCCCAAATCAACTTGGGCATTTAACAATATATCAAGAACCAAATACAATATCAAGAGGCAACTACAATTACTAATGCATATGAGATAAGAACCAAAGCAAAAGGGGTTTTGTATGATGCTCAAATGCAAGGTGGCATGATGACATGAGCATGACATGATGATGATGCAACAATTATATGTAGGAAGTGACCCTTTTATTACTAGATCAAGTAGCATTACAGTTGTTAGACAACTGGGATGCTACAAGCATTATCTTCTATAGACAACTTCGGAATATCGTCAATATGATTCTCCATCATAGATAATTCGTTATGATCGGATTCCTCGAAATGTTTCTTGTAGTATTCAGTAATATAAAGTTTAAGGTTATCTTCACCCACAATGGTTCCTTCGTCATACTCTATTTAAAATATTTTTTCTTCCGATCCTTCCCATACGCAATTAGATGAAAATATTTTGTGTTATTACCCCTTCATGAACATGTTTTATTTTTGCTCTTTGATCCCATTTGGTTTTCTCATCTCTTCTAAGTTTCGATATTTTTTCATTTTCCTCTTTCAAGGACTCCTTTTCTGCCATTGTTAGAGGTTTGGATTCCGCCTTGATGTCTAGTGCATCAATAACGGCTAGTAACTTATCTTGTTCTTTTTTATATTTCCCACTCAAAAAAATTCCTAGATTCTAAGAAAACATCTTAAGTGTCTCATTTAGCGTTGCCATCTTTGAATGGACTTATCACCAGTGTACAAAATTCCATTCATTAGCCATCATGTCATAAAAATCATCATGTCTCAAGAACGATAGTTCAAATAAGAATTTAGCTTTATTCTCCAAGTGAGCTTGGGACCCGGATCAATTAGTAATGGTGTATGGTCTAATCCAGCATGCATCAGAGCCCTAACCAAAACCAATGGAAACTTTTGTTCCCACTCTACACTTGCAAGTACTTGATAGAACTTCTCCAAAGTTGGCACATCTCTCCGATTGGACCATGTAAATTGTCTATCCGAGAGAAAAAATTCTCTAAGATCAAAACTTTCAACTATCACATTACACATAAAAGGCCAATGTGGATTAAAATCATCGTTTTTTTATCCTTGCTATTTACGCATAAGATAAAATCGCCTCCAAACAATATATGAAGTTGTTCAGATTCGCACATTCTTACAAATTCTAACAAGAATTCTTGTTTGTGAATCTTGTGTGGCTCCATACACCGGTATAAAGACCAACTCAAAACCATCCTTTTTATTCCGCATATGAAACTTAACGCAAAATCTCCCGTATCCACTTTATTAACCTTTAATGTTTTTGTGTTAATTCCTAGTAAGATGCCCCTGACCGGCCATGTGGCGGTATACAAAACTAGGCAAAGTCTTTAGTGGGGGCAAGATGCTTTAAAAATGGTACCATAAAATTAGACCTTCTCGTATCCAATAAGGCGATAAATTCTAGCTAATACTCTCTTATTGATTCCTGAACAAAAGTTCTAAGTTGATCCTAGATGAACAGTTCATTTACATATGTGTGAGTACCTAATTGTCTTACTAATCCGCATTGCACAACATTACCCTCACACATTCTCCACCACACATCCTTATCCGTGAAACATAATTAATGAACAAATTCCGGTTGGTTAATTTAGGGCTTTCTCGATCACTCACTAGTAAAAAAAGGGCAAGCGAGTGACCTAGGAATTCACGACAGCTATCTAGTTCAATTGTGCTAATGACTTTGTTAATTGGAACATATGTGTTTGTGTCTTTTTTTGACCATTAGAACATGTAATTGCAACGGGTTACTTAATTGGAACATGTGATGTTTAGAGTATTTCTTGGGAAGGGACTTCACATATAGACGCTGAATGTTCTTTGTCTCTGACGTCCAGACATGCTAATGAACTTTGATACTGACGCCACACCAGACCATAATAGTGTGAAGACTACAGTAGAACAAGAGTTAAATCGGCAGCAAATGATCTTTTGGGTCCTCGCCAGGTCCAAACTTTTGAGTGCTACATTTAGAAGAAAATAATAGTGGGGCATACGGTTCATTTGGAACTTATTTTGTTTTTGCAACGCTATAAATTTGAGATTGACACTAAAAATTTCTGAAAGACCCAAAGCAGGTGTGCTAAACATGAACATTTGGTCTCCTTCAGTGGCACAGTTACAACAATAACAACAACAAAAAGAAAATAAACAAAATGGTGAGTGTGTCGTGTTAGCCCGTGTGGATGCGCTCAACCGCTCCAAATTTGCACCATCATCTGCCATGCTACATTCTATGAAACACCTTATGTTTAAACTTAACTACACGGGTCTATTGGGGTTGGTGTAAACAATGGATAGTTGACCGATTTAAAGTAGATAAAAGTAACATGTTTGGAGAGTGTTTTCTTGAATTAAACCCATCATTGCTATTTGGTTAAGTGAACATCCAAAACATTAATCAGGAGTAGTTGGTAGTTTGTTGTATCTCATTGTTTTACCATAGTTATACACTATGAGTAAGTTTGATTTTTCATACCATGTGTTCACGAAGTGGAGTGTGTGCATAGTGCAGTGGAATAAAAGAAATATAATCTCAATATTTTTAGAAAAGTAGGAATGGCACACCTCCCGCCGTCTACATCATTGGATGATACGTCAAGATATTTTGCTCAGTATAATACAAGTGCTTCTTCCTGTAATTGAGGAAAATTGTTTTAACATGGAGATAGTCACTAGAATATATGCAAATTTATGTTTATATAATTATGGCTCACACTAGAAATTAGTCAATGTGATGATGTCTTGAATATTAATTTTGGTTATCCATGATCTACTTTCATTTGCACACCGCATTCACTTCTAAGCCGAGCTACATGTTTAGAAGTGTTACACCAAGTCGGGATGTATCACGAGATGTAAATTAGAGATCAAACTATATAGCATCATTGTGCATCGTCGATGCCTAAACCATTTAGTGCTATTTGGGATATTGTTACTCTTTAGTGAATCTTACCTTTTTGATTTGGAACGAACCGCTCCTAAACATAAACAAATCAAGCAAGCAACATCCCCAAGAAAAACATCACTGGAGTAGGGAAATGATGCAATGCTTAATAAACATGGTCGTTCCTTATGGCTTAGTTGCTTGTGTTTGACTAACATTTTAACAATAGTATCCGCTTCATCATGTAAATGACGCTTCATATGAACAAGCCTCGCTACAACAGAATATGCTTACGATTTTATCTTCCAAAAAAATCATTATTTCTTAGCTATAACAAAGTAGATGCAGGAAAGCGGGTCATTCCCGTTTAGCATTAATCAATTATGGCATATGTTGAACCCTTCCCGTAGTGTGATGTGTCACGACTATAACTAGTGTACAGAGTAAAAAACTATATAGACCAAGTAACTTTAGTTGTGTTTCTCTTTTAATTCACTCCATTCTTCACTGCAACTGCTCCACAAAATGCTACTCTTTAAATGGTAAAATTCCTTTCATGCACCGTGGAATGGGCCCGGAAGTTTTGTGTTCACTCTTTCATGTTTTTGGGATATCCGAGGCACCTCCTATGCCTATAGTAAGTAGGAGCCAAGCAAAAGAGGATGAGGTAAGGCATGCTACATGAGCGAGAACTATGAAAGCATGAAGCAAACCTGTATCTAGTGGCTTGAGAAGAGGAAGTATGGTATATATGGAGTCAAGTCTTTGTGTCCTCTCTTGTGGCGATGTAGTAACGACACAGACGAGTGATGACTCCACGATAAGTAAGATGTGTAAATTAAATAACAATGGTTTATGTACCTAAATGCAACTCCAAGGGCCAAGGGCCCTTTAATGTAGTTGAGGTGGAGACATTAATATCTCAGCTTAATTAAATGTATAGTCACGCTTCTTCTCAAAGGTAACATCTTGAACTACTATTAATTTCTTCATGTGATAATCCGTGTGTGACGCACAACTTATATTGATAAATTGAGGCATATGTTAAACCCACCCGGCTGCATGGCGTGTCATAACCAAATCGTTACATATAACTGTAACTGTTGCGGAAAACGTCTAATTAAACCAAGTAATCTTGTTTGTGCTTTTGCCTTTAGTTTCCTCAGTTTACCACAGGCTCTGCTCCACTGGAGGCAGGTCTTTAATTTGAACAAGTCCCTTCACCTAGAGGAACAAATACTACCACCAAATAAAATTAAAAATTTAGAGTTTCTTTTGGGGTAAAGCCAACGAGCTATCCTCCTAACACCATATACTTTGCTAACGACGTCGCACCAGGTCAAAGACTGTTGTAAGGTTGATGCCAATAAAAAACAGAGGAACCAAAGTGTCGTAAGATTGACCTGACCTGCTACCTTTCTGAAAGGTCCAAAAGGTTGAAATTTTCGTCTCTTTCATGAGGAAAAGAATTATTTTCCTATGTGAAATGAAGGGCGTGCCGTGTCATCCCAACAAGCTGCAAATCCACACTATCTGGCTGCCATGCCGAATTCTGCAAAGCACCCTGCATTTGTGCTAAATTGCCTGGATACTTCAGGGTTGGTGTTGACCACTTACCATGAGCAGTTGACCCTCTGATGGAACTAGATAAAAGATACAATTTGTGATGTGCGTCGACATGCTTTCTTTTGCGAAATTTCACTAATTTATTAATAACTATCAATAGTAGAATAAAGAGGTCCAAAAATAATAAAAATTATAAATAGTTTATTGGACCATCTAACGACCGCTACAAACACTAGCGCAAAGTCGAAGACATGCCGTCGTCTTCGTTCATAGGATCCGCGCGAAGCTTCTCGTAGTAGAGCTTGTTGTAGAAGACCCATATTATTATAATTATCTTACATCACTTTGTTTGGTTATGTGAGTATATATTCATGAAATAAAGGAGTAGTTGGCAAACGATAGTAACTTGTCACTTTAGCAAAGTTGATTATGTTTGAGTTTTCATATGTTTCAATATGTAACTACGGCTGGCATATTCATCACATTTCAAACATGGAAGAACAGACCTTCGAGTGTGATGAGGCACAAAATCATATATACTACATAATACGAGTGTTTCTTTTAATGAAGTGGTCCAGATCCAGACCTTGTCTCATATATAGGGTATACTTAATGATAAAGTGTAGACTATATATGTCTCTTACTTATCGATATAAGTAAGACTAGTATTAACTGTATGTGAAGTGTTTTTCATTCCCTAGCCCGAGTAGACCATCATTTTACCCCCTACCACCATGATTTCCTCATTACGACAGATTGATCGGTTGAAGTGCAGTTTTAGTCTCTGCCAATGGGGCTCTCTTGGTGTTTTGATCCCGCGGTTCAACGGCTCTTGGTCCCGCGGTTTGTTCTTAGGTGATTTGGCATGTTTTTCGTTGTGGCGTTGATGCCCTTCTCCCTTCACATTGTAGTGTCATATTATGGTAGAAATTAAAACATGTTGACATGATGATTCATAGTGGACATGTTGAAATAGAAATGGTAAATGACATAAAAGTGTCTCGAAATAGAAAAGGTAAGTGACATAAAAGTGTCTCGAATTACTTGTCTTTGTTGTTCCTTCCCATCTACAGTACTACTTTTCCTACTTATTCAATATGAATTCGAATTGTTTTCTAAGAATCAGTAACAAATAGTTGCTCTTGGTGTCCGAATCAAGATGTGATTACGTAATATTACCAGGACCGGATCGAGAAAAGGCATCTCACTTAGCCTTAACCCGGAAGTAACGAGGAAACAAGGGAACAATCCAACACGTCAACCCATCGGCCACGCCACGCAAGAACACAACAGAACAGAACAGAAGAGAACCTCACGAGGTCCCGAGATTTCCCAAGCTTTGCCCCCCTTCGATCCATCCGCCGTCGTCCTCGAGTTCTCCCTCGAATCCCTCCTCTCTCTCGCGTGCGCGTCATCCTCCGGCGGCCCGGCCAGTCGTCCGTCCGTCTGTCCGATCCGAACCAGACCCCCCACGCCCGCCTGATCCGATGGCGTCCAGCGCCGGCGCCGGCGGCAGCAAGATCCGCAACGCCAAGCTGGTGAGGACACGCCCCGCCCGATCCCGCGCCTACTTCCGTTTCGTTTCGTTTCATTTTTTTTTGGTCCACGGTTTTAGGCTAATATTGTTATGATTCGCTCTGCGTTCCTACTTCGTCCCCTCGGTCGGGCCCCTATATTTTCGTCAGATTAGGAATACTTGAGTAATTTTGATCATCAAATGAGGAAAATTCTTTTTTTTTTGGCTGCCCATACGCTGATTTGTGCTCATTTGTGTTGGATCACCAGGTTCTTCTCGGCGACGTGGGCGCCGGCAAGTCCAGCCTGGTGCTCCGGTTCGTCAAAGGCCAGTTCGTCGAGTTCCAGGTGAGATTCCTCTCCTGTTCACATGTCTGCTTGTGAGCTGAGTAAATTGGGAAAGTGTGCTGGCGATGCCTAATTCTGCCGGTTCGGTTGGCTTCAGGAATCGACCATCGGCGCGGCCTTCTTCTCCCAGACCCTGGCGGTGAACGATGAGACGGTCAAGTTCGAGATATGGGACACGGCAGGGCAGGAGCGCTACCACAGCCTGGCGCCCATGTACTACCGGGGCGCTGCTGCCGCGGTTGTCGTCTACGACATCACAAACGCGGTCAGTGTGACTATGAGTAGACCATCTAAATGAATTTCTTAAAAACTAATTACATAGCAGACCTTAACTCAGGTAGGATTGACAACACAGCCAAGATTGATAGATATTACTTGCCATTGGTAGTTCTTGATGAGGATTTCTGTTATGATTGTAGTTTGAGCTCCTACTAGTATGTGCTTTAGATGACCATGTTATGGTGGGCTTGCTGTTTATCTGTTCCTATCTTCTCGGTGGAGTGATTTATTTGTTGGGAACACAATGATGTCTTCCCCCTACCTACTTAAAGATGGCACTCCACGAATCATATTGCAGTATCAAGCTTCGTGCTTAAGCATGGATGAGCAAACTTATTGAACATTTTGATCCAATCATGATCAGTTGCACCCACTACCCTACTCTGCTTTTGGAGACATATGCATGTTTTTCCTGACACCCATATGCGCTTCTTTACCCGAATGATCAATTTGTAACTGAAATGTACCGATACTAATAAAATTGTAAGCACAATTATCATTTTGCTGAACAGGCGTATAGCTGTAACTGTATTCTGGAAGAGTAGCTCTGCAGTAGTTCTGACAGTTCAACACCTTCCTGTGTGTTCTCTGCCCGCTGACCTCTTTCTCTAGGTAGGCTTTTCCAGCGAGCAGGGGGTGTCTATTACTGTATATGGACATAGGCATTAGACTCAACACGTTGATCTCGCAAGGGATTAAGGGATGTGCTATTTTAACTCTGCTTTTGTATATGTTGCCAAGTTGCAAAGTTGCATTTTGTTACTCCTCCTTACATCTTGTGAGCAAGCATAATGCGGAGAAGGTGCTGCATCTTCGTTTGTTTTTCGTGAAGTCATATTGTCTTCCTTGAGCTCTTATTTGTTTGACAATAATAAAAGAATCCTTATCAGGATCTTATATTTTGCTACCAATACATAGTTTCTTAGGTTATATGTACCTTCACAACAATACATAGCTGGTGAATATTGACTTGACCCGCACCACATGCAAATTTAAATATCTCCTGATTTGAACCAGGCAGATTCAAACCAATCCTTATTTGTACCACAAACAAGTTCAAATACATTTCCATTTGGTCCTTATTCATTGTGCACCTAATTGCGTGAAAGTAGGTGAATATTAATTAATTATAACGTCAATGTTCTTACCTTACAGGCCTCTTTCACACGTGCAAAGAAATGGGTTCAAGAACTTCAAGCACAAGGTAATCATTTTTCTCTTTGATATTTCTTTTTCTTTCTTCATGAAAATTGATCTTGTTAGTTGTGATAGTGGCCTTGCTAGAGAGGCTTCCTTTGAACGTTTTGTGTAACTGAGTTGGCAGATATATAATTCTTGATTGTTTTCATACAGGAAACCCGAATACAGTAATGGCTCTTGCTGGGAACAAGGCTGATATGTTAGAGGCAAGGCAGGTGCCAGCTGAAGTATGTAAACCTGCTTCTTAAATCTCACTTGTAATTCTTTCATGCCTTGGCATCATAACTTCCACAATTATCTCTTACATGGTGCTACCAAAACCAGCAGCAGGTTGCCACGTTTCTTATGTTCATTTGGAGCTAAGTTCTCCATGAAGCTAGAGAAAAAGATTAGTAATTTTTTTCATTATTTAACACCAAAAAAATATCACAACTGGGAAAATAAAATTGTGCTTGAATCAGCATTATGCTGACTGGTTTCATCAATTGGGAGTAATCAAGCATCAGCATAATCTGCTAATGACAAACCTGCAATTCAGCTTGTTTGGTTTTCGTAGTCCCCCCTCTTTTGGACGGTTTATTCAGAGGCATATTATTTATGGTGCAGGAAGCAAAGACTTATGCTCAAGAGAATGGACTCTTCTTCATGGAAACGTCTGCTAAAACAGCAGCCAATGTGAACGATGTGTTTTACGAGATCGGTGAGCATTGAATCATTTGTGTTGGTTGCGTCTCTGATTTGCCAGCTGTTTGGCATGCAAAAGAAAATGCCAATTCCTTGCTCCTGATAATTTCTAATCACCGCTTCTTTGTTGGCACATCTGATTTCAGCAAAGAGATTGCTCCAGGGACAGCAGGCTCAGAACCCTCAGGCAGGGATGGTCCTCTCGCAGAGACCAACTGAGAGGATGGTGAGCAGTTCATCATGCTGCTCGTCGTAAATTGCTCTGAAGAGCCCACTGTGGGGCCTGCCATGGCCTTGAAATCCACAGAAAATATGCGTGCACAGAAGATGCCGACGACGATTGCGAAAAATGTGTATCCCAGCTTGCTACAGTCTAGCCCTTGTTTCTTGTCATGTTGGTTCTGTAAATGTGAATAGTAGAATGTTGCTGCAGATATTCAGATATGTTACTACAGTGCATTCTCATGCTTCAGTTTCTATGAGCGAATTTGAGTGAAGGTTTTGCGCTTCAATTATTTATATTATATATTTTGCGCACGAAACAAATCGTTGAGACGGAGATTGTGCAATTTGTCACAACAAATATGGCTAATTTATTCAGCTCAACTTGTCACAATATTCAGAGTTAGAAAGCGTTTGTAAAAAGACGTCTTTGCTGATGTAAAGATACCAAAAGAGAATGAATAAAGGAAAAGCCAGACAATTGTATAGATAGAAGCATATCATTTTTCCTGCACCAGTTTTCAACAGGTCATGGGAACATATTATTCCGAATGGAAATCAGTATGTGCCATATTTCTTTTTCTCTCTAATGCTATCTATGATGTTTGAATTCTTCACTGGATGTAATCATCGTTGTAGGTGTCGCTAATCACCGACACGAACCGCTCGAGCCACGGCAGCTGGTGAAGGTCCTTCATGGTGTCGACGACATATGTGTCTGCACAGCGCGGCGGTGACTGGCTGGGGTGGTCCCCCAGGCTGAAGCCGCCCGCGAGGAACCGCTGGATGAGTGCCAGCTGCGCCCTCTCCTGCTCCGAGTAGCCCTCGATGGCCGTGGGCATGCAGTCGAACGTGTCCCACGCCCAGATCTCCGATGCCTGGCAGGACTGCGCCACGGAGGGCTCAGCGATGCTGTCTTCGTCCCAGAAAACGCACTGGCATGTCTGTACGCCGCGGTTGTACTCTGCGCCACAGGAGTAGCAGAACTCATGGCCACACCTGCACAGGTGGCACAGTGACTTAGAATGGAGACAAGAATTGGAAAATGCACACATGAATCCTAAACAAGAGCTTCTTTTGGCATGGAATACAAACATATTACTAATTGCAATGAGGTGCTACGTCTTCCATGCCTGAAACATCAAATGCATTGTACTTCCTGTGATGAATAGTAGGCCTTAAAGTGACCACAAAAAGGAATGTATTAATTACTAATTTTTATACAATGAGGTTATGCTACTCATGATGGAATCCAAAATTATGGGAGATCGTCCGAGTAATTACGAGAATCCAGAATTATGGGGAACATTGCTCATGAGCACAATGAATCACTAGCCTTTATGATGACCTGTTCTAAAGATTGACTACGTTCATGCTTTTGACTGAAGCCTGAGCCAAGCACAGAACTAAGTAATGTATCACGTGAATCATAATATAGTATTACAAGTAAGATTTACTTCTACAAATATTTGATTATTTTCCAGAAATCCCTTGTATCTTAGGACATCGACAAGGTACAACAAGAGAACAAACACAATTTGAAAATATCTGGAAAATAAAGGGTAGGGATGTGTAGAGCATACCAGCAAGTCATATGGAAGCAGCCTTGCGTGAGTTCGATCATCCGTCGACATTGCTGACAACGCCTCCATCTATTGTTTTGTGCTAGCCTATGCAAAGACAAGTCTCCTGCATCTCTATCCTCGATAGGCAGGTTCTGATACTCATCACAGCCCATCATGATGTGCCACGGGACTCCACAATTGATGCAGATATCTCCATGGCATTCTGGGCACTCAATGCAATTAAGGTCCGACTGGCTGGACGAACTAGCCCTCGAGAAGTGCTGACTAAGGTCTAATAAAACCGAACAGTTCGGAAAGGGGCAATAAAACCTTTCCATGTCCGAGGCACCAGCCACCGCGAAAGCTCTCTCCAAGGATTCGTAGCTGCTAACCGGAAGGAATGATTTACACTCACCAGCTGAGATACGATATTTACACCTTAACTGAGGGCACCGTATGGGCAGCTTCGAGGCCTGAAGCTTCTCTTCAACATATGCAGCCAAGCAACTGTAGCAAAATGTATGGGAACATCCCACTTTAACCATCTGGGAACCTCTCCTCTCCTCGCAGCATATCGGGCAGGTAGCGACCTCATAGGGAGATACATACATGATGCCTATTGCTTCTTTGGCCAACTTCAGGGGCTTCTCGAGTTCAAAGCTGGGAAGCAATATTAGATCGAAGTCTTCCAGCTTATCAACCAGTTCGAGAATCCTATGTCCTAAAGCTACCAAAAGCTGGTCTTCAAGAATTTCAGCTTCTGCAATCTGTTGCGAAAAATAAGACAACAAAATACTTGTTGAGTTGAGTTAATACGAATATGAATAGTTTCAGTTTGATGCACTGCCACAAGGAAGTTAAATAATTTAACTCAACCAATATAGCACACAAGACGAGCAAGTATTATATCTCTGTACAGAATGCCTTAAATAAGGCACCGCATCATTCATTGCCTTTTCACTTTTTAGCAATCTGTTTCTTACACTTTAATTTATACTCCAACATTTTCCATATGTAAGACTTGACAATAACAACATAACGGCTATGTAAGCACCAAGTAAGTTGGAACAGCCATGAGGTTAATAGATCAAAATCAGTGTTCATGGGAATTAATAGTTTATGACCATTTAGATTTAGCAGCCATGACTGAGAATTTGCAAGCATGATACAAATCATCCTGTGGAGTGTGAAAGCACCTCAGGAAAGCAAGCACGATGCTCAGTTTGATTAAACTGACGAGTCAATTAAGTGACAATTTAGACTAATTAAGTGTTTTTTTCTGTTCTGGCAAGCACAAAGGCTGAATGAAATATCATATCAGTCAGTCATTTGACTGAAACAAAATCATCCCAATGTATAGAATTCTGTGAACCGGCACAAACAAAGTGCAAAACATCAATTGTAAGAATCAGAAACTCTTGCCTGAAAATATAGCTTCTCGGAATTGGTGAAAGCGAAGATCTTGCGTATGCCATTCTGCAACGCCACCAACAGACCGTCCATCAGCGCCAGGTGCTCGGCCACCAGCTCATCCACGAAGAAGTCCAGCTTCTTCTGCACCCTGAGAACAGGCACCCCGGGCTCCCTCTCCATCACCACACCGATTCCGGACAGCTTCTTCCCCTCCGCATCGTCCGAGCTCGACGACACGCCCTTGAAGAAGAGCCGCACCGAGGTCTCGTCGAGCTCCTCGCTGGTGACACCGGCCGTGAAGGACTCCTCGGTGTCCTCCCACTCCTCATCGTCCCCACAGCAGCTCCTGAAGTCGTCGTCGGCTCTCGGATTGCCGGCGAACCCGTCACTGGCCTCTGATAGCCCCTCCTCCATCCTCAAACTGTCAAACCCAATCCAATGAAATGGCCCTCCCGCGAGAATCAGTTAGAAGGCCACTTCATCCCCAATTTTGGCAATCCTCATCCAATCGACCCCCACGGATTGGGGAATCAGATATTGGGGGCAAAAACGGCCAGGAGGCACCAGGCGGAGCTCCAGACCGCGAATTCCACCGCCGCGATGGCGAAACTGGCGGGGACGGCGACCAAATTCACCCAGATGCTGGAGCTCTCCACGAATCTCCAGTTACTCATACGTGACGCTCGCTAATTCGGGCCACAAGAATCTGACGCGAATTGGTCCGCCGCGAGCTCCAGCCGCTGAATCTGCAGGACAAAAATACCACGAACCGTGACCAGAAATTAGAAACTGTACTAGCTCAATTATCGATTTTGGGTGAGCTCTGCCGGGCAGATCTAGAAGAGTTCGGGCGGTTGGTCAAAGGCTGCAGCTTCCAGCTCCAAAATTAAGAGCAAGAAAGTCGCCGACAGCAAGAGAAACTCCCCCTCTCTCCCGTGCACCACAAAAACGGAGAAATTTCCAAGGAAAAATCGGAAATAAAACACGCTCCAAGAACGCGGCAACCCATGAACAGGCCCCGGAATTCAGCTCAGGAAACGCGGGGAGAGAAAATCACCTGCGGTGGAGGGGGTCACATGGAATGAGGCGTCATCGGGGCCGACACGAGAGGGAGGAGGAGCTGCGGCGGGTGAATGGCGACAAAGATGGAAGCTTTCCCTCTCGGCGGTGGGGAAGGTAGAGGTGCCTTCCGTGTGCCGGTAGTGGAAGAATTGATTCGGGGAGAGAGATAATGGGAGGGGAGGTAGAGTGCAGTTAAAGCAAGAACCCTAATTATTCCTTCTCATTACGGACCGTGTGTAGTAATAATTGCTTCCAATTCTCTTTTTCTGTTTAGTACGGTGTTTAGAAAATAAACTGGTTTTTTATTTTTTTTAGTCTTATTTATACTAGATAGATGCCTAACTAAACATCTCTTTTATAGAAATAAGCATCAATACTTAGATTTATTTTTGTAAACACTTCTTTAAGCACCTCCTATTATACATGCTCTTACAATGGCATCCTCGTTAGATTAAGGGTGCATCTCTTTGTCAAAGCACAGTTAGTTATTTTGAGACCGAGAGAGTACTCATAAAAGCTTAGTGACATGTGAACTCACTCCTACTCCCCATGTCTTGTGAAAGCACATGTGAACTCGTTTTCATTGTAATTTTGGTGATACATCGATGGCTCATGTTGACTTCTATGTCCACATCCATAAAATACATATATCACAAGAATATGCAAGATATAGGACCAGATCATTCTAAGCCATAAAAGTAAAATAAGAAATGTGTTATTCACTATCTGCTTGTGGAAAGCTTGCTCCTTATAAAATGATTGGGTTGCAGGCAATGTCTGAAGTCATTTGTTATCCGGTAGGTCAGTAGTTAAGCATCCCTTCATTATGAGCTTCATCATAGGCTAGGTCAGTGAGTACGGGCAATTTATCAATAATGTAAACATATTATCAGAATACTTATATAGCTCGTGTGGCTTCTATGAATCGGGACTATGAATTTAGAATTGAAAAAATGCATTCCAGAAATAGGAGTGTTTGTTCTGACTTGAATTGCAGTAATAAATTCGACCAATTTTAGTTAGAATTTGACTAAACAAAATATTTACTATCATCAAAGAATTAAATTGAACACATGGAGATGACAGATGGTATAGGTTGCTCTCTATGTACATAGCCATTTCTGAAAGTTCAGATATTTTCAAAAGAATTTTATCGTGTTAAAATCAGAATAAAATTTCAAATATCAAAGTTTGAAGTAAGCCTCCTATAAAAGTATGTGTGACAAGCTTGCACAAATTTTATCTCCCAATATGCCCATAACTGATCCTTAATTATATAGCAAGTGTCCATCAATTTTGAAAAGATTCAAGAATTTTGTTTAGTGTTAACACAAGTCTAGAAAGTAGAAAAGCGTGAGCGGGACATACTTGTATGGTTTGTTGCGCCAATAAGTTCAAAGCAGATACTCCACACGTGTATATTTCTTGTAAAAAAATTAGTTGACTTTGAGCAAGTTTTAACGTGACACAAATTTCTCAATGTGAATAACAAAATTTTGGATGAATAACTTCTTTATTTTCTAAAAGGAAAGTGGTGGAGAAAACCCCTACCGCGTGTTTTTTGAATAATAAGAACCCAAATTATTATCCATAAGGAATTGAACTGTGTGGCTGGGTTGTTTTTCTTTCACATGGAAGCCTTGTTCTACAAATACCGGGTAGAAGGAAGCGAACATGAAGTCAGTTTTCCTTGGGTAGATCAATAACTATATTTTCCTTTTGGAATTTGAGACATATTTGGCTGTTGGGCTTTTGGCTCATAACAAATATAAATTCTGAAATTCTCTTTGCACTGGTGGAAACAGCCCTATAGGTCCCGGTTGGTACGGGACTTTAGTCCCGGTTGCCCAACCAGGACGGGGCAATCGGGACTAAAGCTCCAACCTTTAGTCCTGGTTGCCCCACCAACCGGGACTAAAGGTTACACCGGCAGTGGCAGAGGGAGTGGAGCACGAACCGGGACCAATAACCTTCTGCCGCGGCAGAGATTTGGCCAATTTCTCTGCCACGGCAGAGAATTCATTTTGGCACATTTTGTTGCCGCGGCAGCATTTTCGTCACTTTTTGTGCCGCGGCAGATAATTCATTAGGGTTGTTTTATTGTTTATTTAGTGATTTGCACTTACCGATGAAGGAACCTTATATTACATCACGATGACAATATTATATTCAATACACGGATCGAGTTCATGCACTACATACAAAAGTTGCTATTCGATGCTACCGGCCAATTTCTTGAAAGTTGTTATTTTTACAATTCTTATTGTCTATACACAGCCGAGTAGTATTCCCCTTTTGGGTCTAGGACTTCTCCATCCAAGAATCCCGTCAATTCCTCCTGAATTGCTCGTACGCGATCCTTTGGCAGAAGACCGTCCCGTAGACGTTCGATCTGATTTAAAAAAGGAGTCAGCCTATATGAATGAAACTAAACACAATTTGATTGTAATTAAAAACTATAGAAATTGTTTACGTATGTGGAGTTGCTCTAAATTTCTGCCCTTCTCATCGCACGTCTGCCGGATGAACTCGCATACATAGTATCCACATAGATTGTTACCGTCCTGCGTCGGGCACTTTACGAGAAGAGTTCAATCAAAATAATAATCAAGCATGATAATAATCGTATCAAAACTAGAATCAAAGAGATACGCGGATATAGCTAGTGGTGCTTACATCTAGTGGTTGAAATGTAAGCTCTTTCCAAACACCCCTAGCCTTGTTGGTGAACTGCTTTCCAATACCGCTCGCGAGAAAACGGATAAAATAAGTTATTGAGTACTTGATATCATAAAATTCACTTAACGTTGCCGATATAGTGTCGTAATGATTAGAATTACCGCTGGAGAAGTATCTGCATGTCCTTCCACGCCTCAAGGGGTTTTGTTTCGAGTCCATGACTAGTACACGCCTTTGTCGAGTTGAATGATTAACGAATATAGTGGAAGCTGCAAATGCATAACTAATCAATTATATACTTAACATCGAGTAAGCGAAATAGAAAGTGTATACAAGACAATAACACTCACTCGAAGTTGTAAGGAAATAGTATTTCCCTTTTGGTTTCTTGAAACCTTAACGCGTGTACTATATTATCCTCCGTATCCTGGGGGCTTATTTTGAGATTAGCTTCATGAACCCAATATGGGTCAATGAAGCCAATGTCATAGATTTGTCCTCTGCTACATTCGAGAATCTTCATTCTGCATATTACAGTATGATTATATACATGCAATAAACAAAATAATATAGATGGAGACTAAATTAATTACAGAATTAGTACTTACAGACAATAGGCACTAATTATCGATTTGTCCAAGGCGTTTTGATTGAATAATTGAAATAGTTCATCAAATTCAATGGATATCATGTCATCCTTTTCTTTCCCATGATGCTTTTTTGTAACCCTCAGCACTATCTAGTTAGCCCCGGCCCTTGTGGCATGCATGTACCAGTTATGCAATCTTCGCATTTTTGTTGGAAGATTGTTTACCTTCTCAGGTTTGACGAGAGGTTTGCCGTACTGGTATCTATATGCTACTTCACTCACGGGGAAGAACTCTAACTGGGATAAGTACTGGAAAATACTCATATCTTGAGTAGCGGCAGCTTCTCCCTAAAGCATGCTCGACAAGTTAATCGGGGTTTCGAGGGGCGCAAACCCTAACTCAAGGAACTCCGGAATCACCTGTTAGGGTTAATAGGGTGTTCTAATTAAACTTGTCATTTAAGTTGTTGAACAATGCATGATTATAGCATAGATAGATAGTTCTCATTTTTCTGAACATTTTGGTATATTATTTGTATTTTTCTGAATTACAGATTAAAAGTTATTGAATTTACAAGTTTTATTCAAATTCTGAAATTATTAAATCAAATGTTTAAACCTTTTGCACCATAGTAACAACTAGCCATAGTGGTACGGTGGGGCCCTGAGCCACCTCGCAGCCCACGCAAGAAAGGGGAAACAGGTCATCTGTCACTGGAGAAGGAGCTAGCCCTAGAGGTCGATGGTGGGACCAGGGCCACGGATGCCACCTAGACGCCACGTTGGGCTCGCCGCCAAGCCGCGCACATCTCGCCTCATTGCCGCAAGACATCTCAAGGCCATTGTCGCACCCACCGGCTTTCTTGTAGGGGTTCGTAGCATGGAAAACAAAATTTTCTATCGCATACAAACAAACAAGCCAAGATCTATCTACTAGATTGTAGCAACGAGTCGCTTGGAATAACTTACCCTCGAAGATTCCAAAGCGGTTAACGAGCGATTCTCGTGGGTGATGTAGTCGACACTTCCGATCTCAAGATCGTGAGACGATCCTTCCGCGCCACGCTCCGGGCCCGCAATCGGTTACACGCTCGATTACTGACGAAGACCTTCCTCTCCTTGTTCCAAGAAAATGGAGGTTGTAGCACTCTCCTCGCGATTCCGCAAAGACAACGTGGTACCTAAGTAGAGGAAATCATGCAGGCTTCGCTTAAGCTTGCAAGTAGTATGGTGGAGCTTATGAGAGAGGCTATTAGTGGTCTAGTAATTAGACACACCAATTAGAAGGCTCTAAACCAATTAGAAGGCTCTAAACCGCAGCTAAAGCAATTAGAAGCTCTAAACCAAAACGGCTCTAAACCGGAGGTAGAAGATAGGAACTTGTGTGTCTCAAGGAGGAGCCCCGCCTCTCCTTTTATGGGTGGAGGGGCCTTGGCGCCAGGAGGGAGGAGTCCTCGCTAACTCGGCCTAGGGCTTGGCGCCGGAGGAGGGACTCCTCCTCCAAGTTGGTTCCAACTCCTCTTGCTTGTTTCCCACGCTTCCTGCTTCCCACAGTTTCTGCTTTAGCCGCTTGACTTTCAAACTGGCAATTTGACTTTCATGTTTTTGGAACAGCAAGAACACTTAGTACATGATGCAATCATTCAATGACACACTCATGTACCCTCCCCGGAGTGCCGGACAATCCGGAACCTTCTAGAACATTCCCGATGAAAACACCTAATCATTCCCGAACTCAAACGGACTTTCCTTATATGAATCTTATTCTCCGGACCATTCCGGATCACCTCGTGATATCCCGGATCCCATCCGAGACTCCGAACAACATTCGGTCTCTTTCTCATAATACCATAACTACTCAAAACAACGTCGAATCCTTAAGTGTGTCTCCCTACGGTCGTGAATTATGCGGACATGATCGAGACACTTCTCCTAACAATAACCAATAGAGGAATCTGGAAATTCATATGGCTCCCACATATTTCTACGATTACTTTGATCGAATGAACCACTTACATACGATACCAATTTCCCTTTGTCTCACGATATGTTACTTATCCGAGGTTATGATCGTCGGTATCTCCGCATACCTAGTTCAACCTCGCATCGATAAGTACTCTTTTCTCGTTCCCGTGATATGTGATCCCTTGTGACCAAGTCACATGCTTGCAAGATAATTGGATGACATTCCACCGAGAGGGCCCAGAGTATATCTATCCGTCATATGGATGGACAAATCCCACTCTTGATCCATGTGTTTCAACCAATACTTTCTGAACACTCAATGACACCTTTATAGCCACCCATTTACGGTGTGGTGTTTGATGTCATCAAAGCATCCATCCGGTAAAGGTGATATGCATGATCTCATGGTCGAAGGAATTAGGTAACTATGTATCAGAAAGCATATAGCAATTGAACTATTGAAATGACTTGATCTTTATGCTACGCTTATCTATAGGAGTATGTCCATCACATCATTCTCCTGATGATATGATCATGTTGTTAATAACATCTCTATGTTCATGATCAGGAAACCATGATCATATATTAACCAACAAGCTAGTTTAACAAGAGGCTTTACTAGGGACTCTTATTTTAGTTTACAAATCACACAAGTATTAATGTTTCCGGTTAATACAATTTTAGCATGGTATGTAAACATTTATCATAAGTGTGAAGATATGATAATAACCACTTTATTATTGCCACTTGGGCATATCTCCAACAGTCTCCCACTTGCACTAGAGTCAATAATCTAGTTTCAAACCTTTGTGTATATAACACCTATGGCTTTCCGGTGTTGTATGTACACGATTGCTAGTGGTCAACTGATCTCCGGATCTGACACTTCGTGTCCGTGTGTAATTGCATGTCTTTGCGTCTCACGCATCACTCATTCTCTAATGAGATGGCTTTGTATAAATTTGGTCTTTCGGTGTGACCTTTAGCTCTTTGGGGTTAAAACATGTTGATAATATTGTCGCACAATATATCTTCATAGTATTATCCCACTGTGAACTACACCTAGTTTGATAACAAACTACTTGACACAAATGCCCTCTTTTGCTGCTAAAATAGCAGTTATATACTTGGCCTTTTGTTGTAGTATCTGTCACAATGACTTAACTTTGGAACTCATCCAAATCCATTATGGAACTCACCTTCCATTATATTGTGCCACCCTTAGTTTAGATTGAGATAAACTTAATTTGTACTTTGTGACAAAGCTAGTATCAATGTAGTACTTTTACAATGAACTAACCATCTATTTGTCACTTCTACAAATATTATACTCTTAGTTCTTCTAAAAGATCATAAGAATATCCTTACCATTGTCCAATGATCATCTTATAATCATTCTCGGTATATGCTCACAACATTTAGAGCATATGACATATCCGATTTGTACATATCACAAGATGATATAAATACTCTTTGTGATTTTATACATCAAGTATCAATCTATACTTGATTATTTGTTTCACTTTACCAAATGTCAATACACTTGAATATATCATCAACATTGAATTTATTCAATCCTTTCTCGTACGACAAGAACCTCTCTTGTAGTTTCTATATTGAACTCATTCAATATCTTGTCTATGTACTTCGCACAACCATATTAGCGTCTATTGATGCCAAATATTTAGGTTTTGCCTAAGTCTTTCATCGGGATGAAATTCTTAATATGTGTTAATAAAAGATACATTATTTCCAATCAACAATATGTCTTCCACATAATGTATTAGAAACATGTCTTAGCTCCCACTTAATTTCTTGCAAATGCAAGCATCTTCATTGTCTCTAATGAACTTTTAAACTCCTTTAACAGTTTCATCATAGTGAAGATTCCAACTCATGATGCTCACTTTAACCATTGAAGTTTGCATATGCTTTTAGCATCCTTTGAATTAACAAAACCCTATGGACCGTGTTATGCACATGTCCTAGGTAACGATTCTATTAGAAGAACTTGTTTTGTTTATTCAACTACCATATAACAAATTATATGTAGTGGTTGCTACATTAATCCGTCTAGACTAAATATCACTATGACAGATCAAATCTTGTCATAGTCAACCTTGAACATTGTTGTGAACTCTTTCCCAATATGTCGACTATTTCATAGATGTGAAACATCCATGTCTATTTCTTTATAGATCCGACACAACTATAAGGTCTTACACCTTTCTCGAGGGTCCTTCAAGTTCAAAACTTGATTTTCTCGTATGGAACTATCACGGATTTTATGGCTTCAAGCCATTTTACGAGTCGTGGGCCCATCATCGCTTCTTTGCATGTAGTCGGTTCATTATTCTCAAATAATGATTCAACCCTCAAATCTTGGTATTTGATTGTTTATCCGACCTACTTGTTTCAATAGGAACTTGGATCTCCGTGACCACAACCTTTGAGGTACGTGAGCCATGAGCTTTGTTGCCTCCTAACACTTTTCGGTCTGTCGCAACTCTGCACATATAGCTAAGGTTCTTTAACCTTATCAAAATTCTATTGTCCTCCTACTTAACTTTTCACGAAAATTCCTTCTCAAAGAAACTTGACGCTTTAAGTGACAAACACTTTTGTCTCCGATGTTATGGAGGATTACTTATGCTTATTCAAAATAACATACAAAGACAGTTCATCCGACTTTGGTTGCACACATCTTTCTTATGCATAGCATACCAATGTTTAAGAAAGGACAACTTGGGTTTTATCCCAAACCATAACCTTATATGGTGTCATTTCAACGGATTATGATGGAGCTCTTTTCAGTGGAAAAACGGTAATCTCTAAAGCTTTTAATCTTTAAAATATAATGGCAGTTTTATAAATTATACCTTTGATCTTACCATGTCAAACAAGGTTTAATTACATATCTCGAACGCTCCATACTCTTATGGTGTTTCGGGAAAATGCAAATCCATGGAACGATTCCTTAAATCTTAGGTATTATGCTAAACTCTGTAACTCAAATATCTTCCTTTATGATCTTTATCATAAACTGTTTATATTCTTGTTACAATGATTTTGTTACAATGATCTTTATCTATGAACGAAGTTTTAATTATATCTAGGAAAGTTTCACAAGCGTCATTTGATCAAAATCAAATAGACTCCAAAATTCCATCCATATGGAGTTTCTTCATGTTTTCTTTCCAATATAATTTAAACGGCGATGTCACTTCCTAAGTGATCTTTCAATCAATTTGTCTTTCGACATTTTTAGCACTAGTTTTATGGATGTGATTCCTCCAACGAGATTTGCGAATCATCCATCTTTTATGGATTACGGCAATTATTTGAACAACCCTTTTGTTCTCATAATACCTGATAAAACAAATCTTTGAAGGCAAGCTTTGATGTTTAACGAGCAACACAATAACCCTTTATTTTGTTCTCGATGAACATCATCACATATTCTTTTGCTAGTTACTTAGGCCATTGTAGTTCATGAATTGTGTTGTTTCGTATGACGATTCACACCAACAAATTCAGTATCAACTCAAGCAATGTCTTTGGAGGAAGAAACATGATGAGCCAAAGCCTGCTTTGGCAGCATGGGACATTGTCTGTTTGCCGAAGGAAAAAGGTGGACTTGGTGTTATAGATTTTCAGAAGAAGAATGCATCTCTGCTCATTAAATTTCTGGATAAATATTATAATAGTAAAGATATACCTTGGGTCAAATTAGTGAAACATGCTTATTACACAGATAAGGTGCCTCATGCTGAAAACTTATGTGGTTCTTTTTGGTGGAAAGATGTTTTGAAACAAGTGGATAACTTTCGAGGGTGGTCAAAAGGCACCAGGTTGGGGATTCTTTTCTGCTTTTGGTCGATAATTGGGAACTAAATGGATCTACCAGCCTTTAAAAGAAAGATACCCAAAACTTTTCTCATTTGTGCTCAATGAAAATTTATCTCACGCCAGGTTTATTCTTCCGAGAATATCCATGATTTATTCTATCCGCCTCTTCTGTTGAGGCTTTTGAGGAATTGAGAGATTCAGAATGTGATGGTAGCTAACCCACTTTCTGCGCAGAAGGATGTATGGACTTATAGGTGGGGGGACAATTATGCCCCAAGTAAACTCTACAAGTGCATTTTTGAAAATATAATGGCCCCTAAGGTTTATGTTTGGTTATGGAAATCTTGTTGTACCATGAAAACTAAGGTGTTTGCTTGGTTACTTCTGAAGGACAGATTGAACACCAGAGATTTGTTGCAAAGGAGACATTGGACCGTATCGATGATACATTGTGAAATGTGCCCTTCGAGCATATGAGGACAGATCTCATCTTTTCTTGGAGTGCAATTTCGGTGCTAGGATATGGAATTACTTATGATTGTTTGGTTACCTCTTGAGATTTGCAGTTGATTGTTGCAGCCTAAAAGATCTTTTGGACATCAGTTTTCATGGAAGTCTTGATCACGCTTTGGAATATTTGGTTAATTCGAAATGATAAAATTTTTAATCATCAGAGACCGTCTTTCTCACAATGGAAATCAAGATTTATTCATGATATCAACTTGCTTAAATATAGAATTAAGAAGAAATGGAGAGCTTCTCTGATAGATTGGGTAGAGGGTTTACACTAGGGATCAAGACATGCTTATTGATCCTGCTTGTAATTAGTAGTACTAGAAGTAGTCTTTGTCTTTTTCTTTTAGCCTTGACACTTGTAAGTATTTCTTTTTGACTCTTTGTTTTCTGTTTTCTATTATTAATAAATTGCTGTGGGGCTTTTGCCTCACAGTCTTATAGTAAAAAAAAAAACAAATTCAGTATCAAATACTTAAGAACCACATTGTTTAACAAGCAAAGAATACAGCCATAACACGTATATCATCTATATACTTAAACTGAACAATTCTAGTCTTTTCTTTTCTGCCATATACTTATGAGATTCTCTTCAAGATTTCTTTTCTGTTTGAAAGAATCTATCAATATCAATAGTGGAGTCATACATATGACACATAGTCCAAAACATGTATAGTCAAATACTAATGTCTTTGGACTTGCACTTTGAATTAGATCACCATCATCAAATGTTTGGTGTTCTTTCAAATTCCTTTCTTTAGTAATCTCTCGGTGTAGTAAACATTTTACCTACATCAAATATTCACCCTCATCATGGATTTATCCACGATCAAGCTACTTTTAGCTTGTAACGGTGAATCGCAAGTATAATGTTGCTCCAAAACCTCTTGGAGGATTAGGACAACTAGTGTCTCCAACCTTTTTGCAAATTCTCATCAAATATGAGAACATGACTTTTGCCATATTATACTCTATCATGTTGCAACCAAAACTTTGTTTCAGTTATCACAATATCTTCCACACATCATGGTTTCTGAAACAACTCTTCAGATCCTAGATAACCTTGATATTAAGAGAATCCTTTGAATATCAAGAATCGTGGAGACAAACATGATACTTATATACTAACATTGGAATTGTTACTCTTGTTTTAATACCAATTATTAAACTTCATGGAGTAAGGAACTTCCGAAAGTTTGCAATAGGACTTTTAAACTTTAGATTAACACTTCAAAACAATACGATACCAGTTCGTAAAGTAACTAACCAGAATTTTATAGTTCTATCATCTCAATTATAACTAAGCGCAAGGTGGTAAACGGATGCCAATGACTACAACAACTATGCAAATTCACTTTGATTTAGTTTATGATAAATTGAGTTCTAATTAATAATTAAATTAATCTAGGTGAACTCCCACTCAAAACAATATCCCTCACATTGTTTTAGTGATCACACGAACCAAATCCACCACATCAAAACCGATCATCACGAGAGTTGATGTAGCTTCAATGGCGAACAATCAACATGTTCATCATATCTACTATATGACTCATGCTCTACCTTTCTAATCCGTGTTCCCGAGGCCATGTCCGTACATGCTAGGCTCGTCAAGATCAAACCTTAGTTTCCGCATGAGCAACTGGCTTGCTCACGTTGTATACACTTGCGAATCTAACACACCGATCATCACGTGGTGCTTCAAACAACAAGCTTTAGCAACGGTGCTAACTAAGGGTGAACACTTTAAGACTTGAAATTCATGTGCATGAGGGATCATCTTATAATGCTACCGTCTACTAAGCAATACAAGATGCATAAAGGATTAACATCACATGCAATTCATAATATGTGATATGATATGGCCTTTTCTTCTTGTGCTTCCGATCTCCATCTTCCAAAGAAACATGATCTCCATCATCACCGGCATTGCATCAAGGTCAATGACGCCTCTCCATGGTTGTCGTCCACCGGCTTCAACTATTACAACTACTTTGAATAGACACGCGGGTCTTAACATAAATTAAAGACAACCATATGGCTCCTGCCGGTTGCCAACTTACAATAAGGAACATTGCATACTGTAGGGTTCGCAGCATAGAAAACAAAAATTTTCCTACGATGGGAACAACTATGTACCAAGATCCATCTACTAGATACAAACAACGGGCGGATGTATATCCGTAGAGAACATACCCTTGAAGACCGACAAAGCTTAACGAGTCCAAACTCGTGGTTGATGTAGACGATCTCTTGCCGATCTCAAGATCGAGAGGAAGTCCTAGAGCCGCAAACAGCAAGATCCGTGCTCGCACACACGCTCGAGGCACCGAGCAACCTCCGCCTCGCCCAGCGATGCATGAAGCACAACTCTTTCTTGCCGAAAGCCACCGGGAACATGTATCTCGCTAGTCCGAGACCATGGGGATAAATTCTAGAGGAGAGAGATCCTTCACGAGGAGGTGTGAGTGAGAAAGGAGGAGGGCTCTTTTATAGGGAGAGGGGGGCACCCAAGGGGCCATGCGCCAGCCATGGGGCTGCCCCACCTCTTCCACATTCATGTGGGTGGACACTCCACTCACAAAATGGCCCTTCAAAATTCTCCACTCAAAACCCACTCAAAATCCCATTAAATTTCCACCAAATTTAATGCAAACTCTCATTAAATAAAACTCTTTTATTTTATTCAGAATTTTGTCAATTACTTTAATGACAAACATTCACAAATAACCTTGCTAGAATTCTATTTCACATGCGTAACCAGTGACAATTTCAACCAAACAGCTTTGGTTCTAGTGAAATAAATTCCTGCGCTTTCCTTTTCTTTTCGCATGAAACTTTTGCTCCAAATGGATGTCGGTGTCTCTTAAGTGTGTCACCCTACGTCATGAATAATGCGGACATGATCGAGACCCTCTGATCAATAATCGAAGCGGATCCGAGACCCATATCGACTCCCACACATTCAACGATGACTTTCTTGTGATCGTCGTAACCTTTTACGCTAGTATCTTAATCCCTTTGTTTCGCGATATATTACATGTCCGAGATTCGATCATCGGTATCTCCATACCTAGTTTGATCTCGCATCGACATGCACTCTTTTCTCGTTCCGTGATATAACATTCTAGTGATCAAATCACTTGCTTGCAAGCTAATCAATGTGATATCACCGAGGGCCCAGAGCATATCTATCCGTCATCGGATGAAAAATTCCACTCTCGATCCATGGGCCTCAACATAACACTTTATTAGTTCGAATCCATCTTTATAATCACCCCGTTACGGTGTGACGCTTGATGTTATCAAGAAACTCTTCGGTGTTAGTGATTGACATGATCTCATGGTCTAAGGATTAGGATCACTTCGTAAGTTGTTATAGCAATATAAACTCAATGACTTTGATCGTAATGCTATACTTGGATGAATGTTCATCACACCATTACACTAATGTTGTGACCCGGTTATTAACAACATCCAATGTCCATGATCGTGAAACCTTGATCATCTTGTTACTCAAAGAGCTAGTTTATAAGAGAGGCATAACTAGGAACTTTCTATTTGTTTATTAAAAACACATGTATTAACCTTTCCGTATTAATACAATTATAGCATGCAAAATAAACATTTATCATAAATAAGGAATACGATAATAACCACTTTATTATTGCCTCTCGGGCATATTCCTTCAGCCTCCCACTTGCACTAGAGACAATAATCTAGTTTGAAAACTTTGTGTATTGAACACCTATGGCTTTCGGTGTTCCAAATACGCAATTGCAAGTGGTTGACATAATCTACGGATCCGACGCTTTCAGTCCGTGTATTTGCATGTCTTTGCGTCTTCACGCATCACTCATTCTCCAATGAGATGGCATTGTATAAATTTGGTCTTTCGGTGAGACCTTTAGTTCCTTGGGGTTAAAACACGTCGATACTATTGTCATACAATATATCTTTAGTGTTAGCCTGCTGAACCACACCTTAGTTTGATAACAAACTACTTGACACAAATTCCTCCTTTGCTACTATAGCAGTCATATACTTAGCCTTTTGTTGTAGTATTCGTCACAATGTCTTAACTTTGGAACTCTTCCAAATCCATCATGGAATCTCCTTTCCATTACATTGTGCCACCTATAGTTTAAATTGAGATAAACTTAATTTGTATCTTTTGACAAAACTAGTATCAATGTAACGCTTTACAATGAACTATTTGTAATTGTTTGTCATCTCTACACAAATATATTCTTAGTTCTTCCAAAAGATCATAAGAATATCCTCACTATCGTCCAATGATCATTTTATGATTCATTCTGGTATATGCTCATAACACTTAGAGCATAGGACATATCTGGATGTGTACATATCATGGTATGATTGATCAAAACATTCTCGTGATTGCACTCATCAAGTGTCAAAGCACTTGAATCTTGTTTCACTTATCAAGTGTCGATACACTTGAATCTTGATTCAATTTCTTTCCATGCAACAAGAACTGTTTCTTGTCGTTTCTATATTGAACTCCTTCAATATCTCATATATGTACGCTTATATAAACATGTTAGCATACCATCCACTATAGACATTCATGCTAAATATTCGGGTTTTGCCTAAGTCTTTCATCGAAATGAAATTCTTAACCTTTGTCAATAAAAGATACATCATTTCTAATCAACAAGATGTCCTTCACATAATGTATTAGAAATATGTCTCAGTGCTCCCACTTAATTTCTTGCAAATGCAAGCATCTTCATCGTCTCCTGATGAAAAACTCCTTTTCATCATGGTGAAGATTCCAACTCCGCGATGCTTACTTCAACCATTGAAGTTTGCATGCCCTTTTAGCATCCTTTGAATTAACAAAACCCTTTGGATCGTGTCATGTACACGTCCTAGGTAACCATTCTATTAGAAGAACTTTGTTTTGTTTATTCATCTATCATATAACAGATTATATGTAGTGGTTGCTACTTTAATCCGTCTGACTAAATATCGCTATGAAAGATCAAATCTTGTCATAGTCAACTCTTTGAACATTGTCATAAAATACTTTACGACATGTCGACTATTTCATAGATGTGAAACATCCATGTCTGCTTTTATAGATCCAAATACGACCGATAGGTTTTACACCTTTCCTGAGGGTCTTCCAAGTTCAAAACTTGATTTCTCGTGTATGGAACTATCACGGATTTTATGGCTTCAAGCCATTTGACGAGCCAGGCCCATCATCGCTTCTTTGTATGTATTCGGTTCATCATTATCAAACAATAATGATTTACTCTCAAATCTTAGCATTTGATTGTTTAACCGACCTACTTGGTTCAATAGGAACTTAGATCTCCGTGACCACAACCTTTGAGGCACATAAGCTATGAGCATTATGGCAGCCTCCGAACCATTTCCGGTCTTTGCAACTCAAGACATTTAGCTAAGGTTCGTTAACCTTATCAAAGTTCTATTGTCCTCCCACTTAACATTTATGAAAAATTCCTTCTTCAAGAAACTTTACATTTCAAGCGACAAACCCTTTGTCCTCGGTGTTATGGAGGAATAACCAATTGTTATTCAAACAACCTACAAAGACATGCTCATCCGACTTTGGTTGTAAACATCTTACTTATGTTTAGTATACCAAAATTTAAGAAATGACAACTTGGGTTTTACCCCAAACCATAACTTCCATGGTGTCATTTCAACGGATCTAGATGGAGCTCTTTTCAAAGGTAAAAGCGGTAGTCTCTAAAGCTTTAATCTTTTAAAACATAATGGCAGTTTTATAAATAACACCTTTGATCCAACCATGTCAAACAAGGTTTCATTACAAATCTCAAACACTCCATACTCCTATGGTGTTTCGGGAGATGTAAATCTAGGTGTTTTGCTAAACTTGCAACTCAAATAAATCCTTTATGATAAAATCATAATTAATTTATTTTCTTGTTACACTTGTAACTCAAATAAATTCCTTTATGATAAAATCATAATTCATTTATTTTCTTGTTACACTTGTAACTCAAATAAATCCCTTTATGATCAAATCATAATTCATTTATTTTTCTTGTTACAATGATTTTTCACTTCATCTTGAAAGTCTTTGAAACATTTTCAAATATTTCATACTTGTTTCTCATTAAGTGAACATTCACTCAAATTTCGGAGAAAGCATATGAAGTTGAAACTCATCGCCACTACACATAATGGAATACATACATCGATATGTATAAATTCCAATATTTTAGTCGCTCGTTCTTCTTGGCCTTTGAACGATGTTTTAATTATCACGTGGAAAGTCTCACAAGCCATTTGATCAAATCAAAGACTCCAAAAATCCATGAATATGGAGATTCTTCATGTTTTCTTTCCAATATAATTTAAACAAATGATGTCACTTCATAAGTGATCTTTCAATCATTTGTCTTGCAACATTTTAGCATTAGGTTTTATGGATGTGATTTCTTCAACTAGATTTGTAAATCATCCATCTTATATGGAATACGGTAATTATTTGAACAACCTTTGTTCTTATAATACCTGATTCAAATAATAATTATTAAAACAAATCTTGAAGTCAAGCTTTGATGTCAACGAGAAATACAAACAACGGTTTGTTTGTTTTCGATGAACATCATCACATATTCTCTTGCTAGTTACTTAGGTCATTGTGGTTCATGAATTGCGTTGTTCCGTATGAAATTTCATACCAACCAATTCGGTATCCAATACCCAAGAACCACATTGTTTAACAAGCAAAGAATACAACCATAACATGTATATCATATATATATATACCTAAATTGGATATTTCCAATCTTTTCTTTTCTGCCAAATATATTTTATAGATTCTCTTTCAGCATTTCCTTTTCCTTTTAAAAGAATTTATCAACATCAAAAGTGGCGCCATATACATGACACCTAGTCCAAAGCGTGTATATTCAAATAATAATACCTTTGGACTTGCACTTTGAAGTAGATCACCATCATCAAATGATCGGTATTCTTTCAAAATCCATTCTTTAGTAATCTTTTAGTGTAGTAAACATTTTACATACATATTCTATTCACCCTTATCATGACGACTTTCATGATCAAGCTACTTTAGCTTATAAAGGCGAATCGTGAGTATAACATTACTTTCCAAAACCCTTTTGGATGATTAGGATGTCTAGCATCTCCAACCTTCGCAAATTCTCATCCAATATGAGAACATATATTATACTCTATCATATTTCAACCAGAACATTGTTTCAGATATCGTTATATCCGCCACACATGATGGTTTCGAAACAATTCTTTCACTCCTAGATAAACTTGATATTAAAACAATCAAGAATCGTGGAGGCAAACATGATACTTAAGATACTAACATCGAATTGTTACTCGATTTAATACCAATTATTAAATTTCACGGAGTAAATAGAATTTTGCTGAAAGTTTGCAATAGGACTTTAAACTTTAGATTGACACTCAACACAATACGATACCGGTTAAGTAAAGTAAATATCCAATTCTATAGTTCTATTATCTCAATTACAACTATGTATAAGGTGGTGAACGAATGCCAATGACTACAACAAATTATGCAAATTCATTTTGATTTAATTTATGATAAATTGAGTTCTACTAATCCAAATTAGAAATGAACTCCCACTCAAAACGACATCCCTCGTGTCTTTTGGTGATTACATGAACCAAATCCACTACACCAAGTCCGATCATCACGTGAGTCGGTATAGCTTCAAAGGCGAGCATCCATATGGTCATCATATCAAAACATATGACTCATGCTTAACCTTTCGTCCGTGTTCGAGGCCATGTCATACATGCTAGGCTCGTCAAGTAAGAACCTTAGTATTCGCGTGTGTAACTGTCTTACACCCGAGATATGCTCGTGGATTCAAGTACACCCGATCATCACGTGATGCCTTGAAGCGACGAAACATTGTCGGTGCATACTTAAGGAAGAACACATTCTTATATTGATATCTAAATGAGGGATCATCTTATTATGCTAATAAAACGCCAAATAAGCAATATAAGATGCTATCAAACATCACATGTTTATTAGTGGAATGATATGGTTCTCGCATATGATCTCTATCATGTGCACCGTGGTATGATCACTATCATACCTTTATGTGTAAATCCAAGGTCTATGGAGATTACACGTTATGTGTGTTGTAAGAGTATCATCTCATACTTCTACTTACAACATCACCATATCATAACACTAGCCCAGCAACAATCTAAACTAGACGCCTCTAATTTATCCATTGCAAGTTTTACGTGGCTTAGGGCTTTCGAGATAGAACCGTTCTTACCTACGAACATGAACCACAACGAGGATAACCAAATTTTTGACAACTCGTTGCAAATTAGATATTGACTATAGTAGGAGAGACAGACACCCGCTAGCCACTTATGCAAAACTAGTTGCATGTCAAGCGTGGAACAGGTCTCATGTGCGAGGACATGTAAAGTTTGTCCGGGCCGCTTCATCCCACTATGCCACCAATATCCAAAGTACAACTAAGAAGAAATAAAATGATCATCATCGCCCACATACTCATATGTGTACTACCCGTGCAAAGTATCTACGCATAGATCCGGCTCTGATACCACTGTAGGGTTCGCAGCATAGAAAACAAAAATTTTCCTACGATGGGAACAACTATGTACCAAGATCCATCTACTAGATACAAACAACGGGCGGATGTATATCCGTAGAGAACATACCCTTGAAGACCGACAAAGCTTAACGAGTCCAAACTCGTGGTTGATGTAGACGATCTCTTGCCGATCTCAAGATCGAGAGGAAGTCCTAGCGCCGCAAAACAGCAAGCATCCGCTCGCACACACGCTCGAGGCACCGAGCAACCTCCGCCTCGCCTCCAGCGATGCAGCGGAAGCACAACTCTTTCTTGCCGAAAGCCACCGGAACATGTATCTCGCTAGTCCGAGACCATGGGGATAAATTCTAGAGGGGAGAGAGATCCTTCACGAGGAGGTGTGAGTGAGAGAGAGGGGGCTCCTTTATAGGGAGAGGGGGCACCAGGGCCATGCGCCCAGCCATGGGGCTGCCCCCACCTCTTCCACATTCATGTGGGTGGACACTCCACTCACAAAATGGCCCTTCAAAATTCTCCACTCAAAAACCCACTCAAAATCCCATTAAATTTCCACCAAATTTAATGCAAACTCTCATTAAATAAAACTCTTTTATTTTATTCAGAATTTTGTCAATTACTTTAATGACAAACATTCACAAATAACCCTTGCTAGAATTCTATTTCACATGCGTAACCGGTTCAAGTAATTTCAACCGAAACAGTTTGTGTCTAGTGAAATAAATTCCTGCGCTTTCCTTTTCTTTTCGCATGAAACTTTTGCTCCAAATGGATGTCGGTGTCTCTTAAGTGTGTCACCCTACGGTCATGAACAATGCGGACATGATCGAGACCCTCTCGGATCAATAATCGAAGCGGATCCGAGACCCATACCGACTCCCACACATTCAACGATGACTTTCTTGTGATCGTCGTAACCTTTACGCTAGTATCTTAATCCCTTTGTTTCGCGATATATTACATGTCCGAGATTCGATCATCGGTATCTCCATACCTAGTTTGATCTCGCTTACATGCACTCTTTTCTCGCTCCTGATATATAACATTCTAGTGATCAAATCACTTGCTTGCAAGCTAATCAATGTGATATCACCGAGAGGGCCTAGAGCATATCTATCCGTCATCGGGATGAAAAAATTCCACTCTCGATCCATGGGCCTCAACATAACACTTTATTAGTTCTGAATCCATCTTTATAATCACCCTGTTACGGTGACGCTTGATGTTATCAAGAAACTCTTCCGGTGTTAGTGATTGACATGATCTCATGGTCTAAGGATTAGGATCACTTCGTAAGTTGTTATAGCAATATAAACTCAATGACTTTGATCGTAATGCTATACTTCGGATGAATGTTCATCACACCATTACACTAATGTTGTGACCCCGTTATTAACAACATCCAATGTCCATGATCAGGAAACCTTGATCATCTTGTTAATCAACGAGCTAGTTTATAAGAGAGGCATAACTAGGAACTTTCTATTTGTTTATTAAACACACATGTATTAACGTTTCCGTATTAATACAATTATAGCATGCAAAATAAACATTTATCATAAATAAGGAATACGATAATAACCACTTTATTATTGCCTCTCGGGCATATTCCCTTCACATACATCATATATAATCACAATCATGGCCATATCACATCACAGCACACCCCTGCAAAACAAAGTTAGACGCCTCTACTTTCTTTGCATATTTTTACGTGGTTTGGGGCTTTCAATAAGTGTCGTTCTAACTTACGAACAAGAACCACAACATTGATACTAGTATTGTCAATCACCCGTTGTAAATTGGATCTTAACTATGCTAGGAGAAAGCACCATAAAGCCACTTATGCAATACAAGTTGCATGTCAAGCGTGGAGCAAGTCTCATGAACGATGTCATGTAAGGTTAGCGGGCCGCTTCATCCCAACATACCGCAAGATACAAAGTACACAAGAAGCAATCGACAATAAAGCATCAACGCCCACAATGACCATTGTGTTCTACTCTGCAACAGATCTACATATAGACACGGCTCGATACCCTTTGTAGGGGTTCGTAGCATGGAAAACAAAAATTTCTATCGCATACAAACAAACAAGCCAAGATCTATCTACTAGATTGTAGCAACGAGTCGTTTGGAATAACTTACCCTCGAAGATTCTAAAGCGGTTAACGAGCAGATTCTCGTGGGTGATGTAGTCAGACACTTCCGATCTCAAGATCGCGTAGACGATCCTTCCGGCGCCACGTTAAAGGCGCTCCCTTGAATGGTCACACGTTCGGATTTCGGAAGACCTTCCTCTCCTTGTTCCAAAGAAAATGAGGTTGTAGCACTCTCCTCGCGATTTCTAAGGCGTGGTACCTAAGTAGAGGGAAATCCCGAGGCTTCGCCTTAAGCTGCAAGTAGTATGGTGGAGATTATGAGAGAGGCTATTAGTGGTCTAGTAATTAGACACACCAATTAGAAGGCTCTAAACCAATTAGAAGGCTCTAAACCGCAGGCTAAAGCAATTAGAAGCTCTAAACCAAAACGGCTCATGGGAGGTAGAAGATAGGAACTTGTGTGTCTCAAGGAGGAGCCCCGCCTCCTTTTATGGGTGGAGGGCCTTGGCCAGGAGGGAGGTAGTACCTCCCAACTCGCCTAGGGCTTGGGCGCCACGGAGGTGGGACTCCTCCTCCAAGTTGGTTCCAACTCCTCTTGCTTGTTTCCCACAGTTCTGCTTCCCAGTTTCTGTTTTAGCCGTTTGACTTTCAAACCGCAATTTGACTTTCATGTTTTTGGAACAGCAATAACACTTAGTACATGATGCAATCATTCAATGACACACTCATGTACCTCCCCCGAGTGCGGACAATCCGAACCTTCTAGAACATTCCGATGAAAACACCTAATCATTCCCGAACTCCAAAACGGACTTTCCTTATATGAATCTTATTCTCCGGACCATTCCGGATCACCTCGTGATATCCGGATCCCATCCGAGACTCAACAACATTGGTCTCTTTCTCATAATACCATAACTACTCAAAACAACGTCGAATCCTTAAGTGTGTCTCCCTACGGTTCGTGAATTATGCGGACATGATCGAGACACTTCTCAACAATAACCAATAGAGGAATGAAATTCATATGGCTTCTACATATTTCTACGATTACTTTGCGATCAAATGAACCACTTACATACGATACCAATTTCCCTTTGTCTCACGATATGTTACTTATCCGAGGTTATGATCGTGGTATCTCCGCATACCTAGTTCAACCTCGCATCGATAAGTACTCTTTCTCGTTCGTGATATGTGATCCCTTGTGACCAAGTCACATGCTTGCAAGCTAATTGGATGACATTCCACCGAGAGGGCCCAGAGTATATCTATCCGTCATATGGATGGACAAATCCCACTCTTGATCCATGTGTTTCAACCAATACTTTCTGAACACTCAATGCCACCTTTATAGCCACCCAGTTACGGTGTGGTGTTTGATGTCATCAAAGCATCCATCCGGTAAAGGTGATATGCATGATCTCATGGTCGAAGGAATTAGGTAACTATGTATCAGAAAGCATATAGCAATTGAACTATTGAAATGACTTGATCTTTATGCTACGCTTATCTATAGGAGTATGTCCATCACATCATTCTCCTGATGATATGATCCTGTTGTTAATAACATCTCTATGTTCATGATCAGGAAACCATGATCATATATTAACCAACAAGCTAGTTTAACAAGAGGCTTTACTAGGGACTCTTATTTTAGTTTACAAATCACACAAGTATTAATGTTTCCGGTTAATACAATTTTAGCATGGTATGTAAACATTTATCATAAGTGTGAAGATATGATAATAACCACTTTATTATTGCCTCTTGGGCATATCTCCAACATTTGCCCGTCGGTGTCTGCCCGTGGCGGCAGGGGGAGGAGGAGGAAGGGGAGGACAGAGGCATGATGGAGAGGGGGAGGACGGAGGCAGGCCGTACCTTCTGGCGGCCGGTGACGACGCGCGGCGACGGTCGTTGGAGGTGGTGGCGACGGTCATTGGGCAGCCTGACGGGCGGCATGAAGCTTGACGGCCAGACAGCGACCACGAGCGGTGACGGTGAGGCGGCATGAAGCTGACGGCCACGGGGCGAGCTCGGGCAGCCTGCCGGCGTCGGGGGCGGTTGTGCGCGCGTCGGTGAAGCAGAGAAGTGATGGGGAAGGGAAGAAGAAGAGGAGGGCCTAAAGGGTTATAACCAAAGGACCTTTAGTCCCGGTTGGTGGCTCCAACCGGGACTACTTTAGTCCCGGTTGGAGCCACCAACCGGGACGTATACTCCAATATTTTCAGCAGATCAAGGGTTGACGCGCAGGGGGTCTTTAGTCCCGGTTGGTGGTTCCAACCGGGACATATTCCCCTGTTTTCAAAAAATTTCAGGTATTTTCTCTCTGTTCCCGCCTTATTTTTTATTTTAGGGTTTAAATTTGTATTGTTTTTTAAATGATAATTAATTTGGAATTTAGAAAAACTTTAAACATAAAAAGTGTTTGGATTTGAATAAATAATTCAAAACCATTTTCTGTTTTAAAAAATAATTAATGTAACCATTTAAAATATGAACCATTTGCAATTAAAAATGAATTAACTTATATTTTTTTAATATCAATTTAGAATTTAGAAAAACTTTAAACATAAGAAGTGTATGGATTTGAATAAATAATCCAAAACCATTTTCTATTTTTAAAAAATAATTAATGTAACCTTTTAAAATGAATTAACTTATATTTTTGAATATTAATTTGGAATTTAGAAAAACTTTAAACATAAAAAGTGTTTGGATTTGAATAAATAATTCAAAACCATTTTCTGTTTTAAAAAATAATTAATGTAACCATTTAAAATATGAACCATTTACAATTAAAAATGAATTAACTTATATTTTTTTAATATCAATTTGATATTTAGAAAAACTCTAAACATAAGAAGTGTATGGATTTGAATAAATAATCCAAAACCATTTTCTATTTTTAAAAAATAATTAATGTAACCTTTTAAAATGAATTAACTTATATTTTTGAATATTAATTTGGAATTTAGGAAAACTTTAAACATAAAAAGTGTTTGGATTTGAATAAATAATTCAAAACCATTTTCTGTTTAAAAAAATAATTAATGTAACCATTTAAAATATGAACCATTTACAATTAAAAATGAATTAACTTATATTTTTTAATATCAATTTGGAATTTAGAAAGACTTTAAACATAAGAAGTGTATGGATTTGAATAAATAATCCAAAACCATTTTCTATTTTTAAAAAATAATTAAAGTAACCTTTTAAAATGAATTAACTTATATTTTTGAATATTAATTTGGAATTTAGAAAAACTTTAAACATAAAAAGTGTTTGGATTTGAATAAATAATTCAAAACCATTTTCTGTTTTAAAAAATAATTAATGTAACCATTTAAAATATGAACCATTTACAATTAAAAATGAATTAACTTATATTTTTTTAATATCAATTTGGAATTTAGAAAAACTTTAAACATAAGAAGTGTATGGATTTGAATAAATAATCCAAAACCATTTTCTTTTTTTAAAAAATAATTAATGTAACCTTTTAAAATGAATTAACTTATATTTTTGAATATTAATTTGGAATTTAGAAAAACTTTAAACATAAAAAGTATTTGGATTTGAATAAATAATTCAAAACCATTTTCTGTTTTAAAAAATAATTAATGTACCTGTAGTACAAACCATTTTCATTAGAACTTGCATTGGATCTCTGAAGAAACCACATATTGCGAGTCTAAAAATGATTTTTTGAAAAAATAACGGGCGATAGATCATGTACCTGTAGTACAAACCGGACCTACTTCCTTCCGATTCGGCAGACATTTGTCCTTTTTACCCGGGATGGACGAAAAGGTTTGAGATGTACCGGTTGGGAGATAGTCCATGTAAGGTGGTCTATTATTTTAGGAAAATGGGACGGTAGCATTCTGAAACGGCATTTTGGTGGTTACTTCACAGAACAACCCGTTTTTTGCGCTCGAAAAATGGAAAAGGTCTTTTCCGTGCGACAAAAAGGAAAACTTCCTCCTGCAACATTGTTCTCCATACCAATGTACACACAGATGCATAATATGGGCACAACATCACAAACTATGCCGTGATTCGGCACATAACATCGGTCATTTGGACCGAAAGCCATGAAACCTCGAACATGATAGGTCATTTTGTGAAGGTTTTTTCGAAACATGATCAATATACCAAGTCTGGTATTTTTCCTTTCAACTATGTGACAAAATATGACACCACGCGAAGGATTTTCATTGTTCGGTTTTTTTTGAATTTATTATGCCCGTTTTGAATTATCTAAATTTCTAACTATGGTCGAACCGGTGTGCATGAAGATAGGGGACGAGCATCGATAGAACTTGCATTGGATCTCTGAAGAAACCACATATTGCGAGTCTAAAAATGATTTTTTCAAAAAATCACGGGCGATAGATCATGTACCTGTAGTACAAATCGGACCCACTTCCTACCGATTCGGCAGACATTTGCCCTTTTTACCCGGGATGGACGAAAAGGTTTGAGATGTACCGGTTGGGAGATAGTCCATGTAAGGTGGTCTAGTATTTTAGGAAAATGGGACGGTAGCATTCTGAAACGGTATTTTGGTGGTTACTTCACAAAACGACCCATTTTTTGCGCTCGGAAAATGGAAAAGGGCTTTTCCGTGCGACAAAAAGGAAAACTTCCTCCTGCAACATTGTTCTCCATACCAATGTCCACACACATGCATAATATGGGCACAACATCACAAACTATGCCGTGATTCAGCACATAACATCGGTCATTTGGACCGAAATCCATGAAACCTCGAACATGATAGGTCATTTTGTGAAGGTTTTTTCGAAACATGATCAATATACCAAGTCTGGTATTTTTCCTTTCAACTATGTAATAAAATATGATATCACGGTTTTTTTGAATTTATTATGCCCGTTTTGAATTATCTAAATTTCTAACTATGGTCGAACCGGTGTGCATGAAGATAGGGGACGAGCATCGTTAGAACTTGCATTGGATCTCTGAAGAAACCACATATTGCGAGTCTAAAAATGATTTTTTCAAAAAATCACGGGCGATAGATCATGTACCTGTAGTACAAATCGGACCCACTTCCTGCCGATTCGGCAGACATTTGTCCCTTTTACCCGGGATGGACGAAAAGGTTTGAGATGTACCGGTTGGGAGACAGTCCATGTAAGGTGGTATAGTATTTTAGTAAAATGGGACGGTAGCATTCTGAAACGGCATTTTGGTGGTTACTTCACAAAACGACCCGTTTTTTGCGCTCGGAAAATGGAAAAGGGCTTTTCCGTGCGACAAAAAGGAAAACTTCCTCCTGCAACATTGTTATCCATACCAATGTCCACACACATGCATAATATGGGCACAACATCACAAACTATGCCGTGATTCAGCACATAACATCGGTCATTTGGACCGAAAGCCATGAAACCTCGAACATGATAGGTCATTTTGTGAAGGTTTTTTCGAAACATGATCAATATACCAAGTCTGGTATTTTTACTTTCAACTATGTAAAAAAATATGACACCACGCGAAGGATTTTCATTGTTTGGTTTTTTTTTTGAATTTATTATGCCCGTTTTGAATTATCTGAATTTCTAACTATGGTCGAACACGCGAAGGATTTACATTTAGTCCCGGATGTAGTCACAAACCGGGACTAAAAATATTTTCCGCCATTTCCCACCTCTTCCCGCCAAGTTTTCCCGCCCTTTCCTTTCTACTAGAGCTTTTAGTCCCGGATGTAGTCACTAACCGGGACTAAAGATATTTCCCGCCATTTCCCAAAGCTTCACGCCAAGTTTTCCGCCTTTCCTCTATATTTAGGGTGATCGTGTCATGGCTATCCACACATACACCTTCCTCTCTTAGAACAATGGACAACGCCATCTTGGGCCATTCGACCTCGAGGAGACCGAGGCGCCAGGCGCCCAACTACCCTTGTCCGCCGGGCCGGCCGTTGATGCCGAGGCCTGGAGGGTTCCCTCCTCCCCTCAAGGTTCCGCACGCCAGGCCATCACAAACCACTTCTACCACGAGCTCACGCCGAGCAGGATGGATCCCGGTGGGATCCGACAACCACGACACTGGAATGCCTTCTTCGCTAATAGGCGGGAAAGGGAGCTTGCTGTACGAGGGTGATGGCCCGCCATGGTGAACCACAATGAAGCCGCCGTGCATGGTGGGCGAACCGCATTATCATCGGATTGATGCGCTACATCGCCGGGGAGACCATCCTCGCCACGGTGCCCACGAGTCCACCCGCCATGTGCCCCACATCGTCGTGATGTAGCGCATCGTCTTCCAGAGACCCTCCCGCCCGCCGTGAATCCGAGGTGGAATGGCCCCGGTATATGCCATGGATGGGCCGAGGATCCCGAGTGGCGACGATGACGGCGATGATGATGACGACGACGATGAAGACCACGAGCTGCTGCATTATAGGACTAGGCATGATTATGACTAAAGGGGCGCTTTAGTCCGAGTGTTAGCTAGTCGGTTTGTCCCGGTTTTTAATATTAATAAATGTCTTCAGTGTTACCTAATAAATAGAGGGAAATGCCTATATAAAGAGAGGGTTCATCTTTAGTCCCGGTTGGAGAAACCAACCGCGACTGAAGGGATTGCGGAAGAGTAGGCCAGGCAACACTAATAATAGGGGTGAGTGTCGACATTATGTCGTGCGGCTTGTACCTTGTCCCGGATGGTGTCACCAACCAGGACTAAAGATGAGTCAGCACTAATAATAGGGGTGAGTGTCGACATTATGTCATGAGTGTCGACATTATGTCGTGAGTGTCGACATTATGCCGAGCTGCTTGTACTATAAATAGGCATCCTTGTGAGTCCAGTCCTCCAGCCAGTTTGAGGCATCTCCAAGATGGTTTTAGAGAGCAGGGACACCACTACGACTAGTTTCAGGGAGATGCCGACGAGCCTGGGCCCCTCCGCATCTCCGAGAATCGGTCATAGAGGCACTCCTAATATGTGAAATTAGTTAGCCCGAGGCGTATTGATCTAGTTAGTGAAGTTATAAGCTGCAAGATGGTTTTCGAGAGCAGGAAACCATCATGGCCAGTTCAGGAGATGCCGATTGAGCGGGCCCTCCGGCATCTCCGAGAAATCGTCATAGAGGCACTCCTAATATGTGAAATTAGTTAGCTCCGAGGCGATTGATCTAGTTAGTGAAGTTACAAGCTGCAAGTTGGTTTTCGAGAGCGGAAAAACCACTGCCAGATTCGAGGAGATGCCGACGAGCCCTCCCAAGATCTCCGAGAAACTGGTCATAGAGGCACTCCTGCCCAGCCACAAAACGGACTAACACTCAAGACATTTATTAATATTAAAACCGAGACTACAAAACTGGGACTAAAGGCCACAAACATGAAAGATATCCTTCGGTCAAGCCACAAACCGCGAAAGACATGAACTAGAGTTACATAATATGAGCATGAACTTCTTGGCATATGTCATTCCTTATGACCGCTTCAGATGTAACCATGGAGCATCTTCTTTACTTAACGGAATGCTTGGGTCAGTTTTCACTGTGAAGGGCGGAATTTCATCAAACTTATTATAATCTTCTGACATGTTTGTCTTGTCCTCGATTCCCACGATGTTTCTTTTCCCTGAAAGAACGATGTGATGCTTTGGCTCTTCATATGATGTATTCGTTTGCATATTTTTTCTTTTTTTCGGTCTGGAGGACATGTCCTTCACATAGAAAACCTGAGACACATCATTGGCTAGGACGAATGGTTCATCTCTATAACCAAGATTGTTGAGATCCACTGTTGTCATTCCGTACAACTGGTCTATCTTTACCCCTTCCCCATTCAGGTTGACCCATTTGCAGCGAAACAAAGGGACCTTAAAAGAGACTCCATAGTCTAGTTCCCATATCTCCTCTATGTAACCATAATATGTGTCCTTTTGTCCATTCTCGTCTATTGCATCAAAGCGGACACCACTATTTTGGTTGGTGCTCTTTTTATCTTTGGCGATCGTGTAGAATGTATTCCCATTTATTTCGTACCCTTGGAAATTCAATACAAGAAGATGGTGACGACCAACAAGTATAGTGATCTCCAACAGTGGTGTCATTCAAGAGATGTGTCCGCATCCAACCAGAAAGACTTCATGTGTTCATCTGTAATCCATGATTCAGCTTCCCGGTTTTGAGTGTACAATATTCTTGTGTTCCTCGATATACGGAGCCAAGGTGGAATTATGTAGAACTGTAGTGTGCTTTAGTAAAAGAATCCCGTCCTACATATCATTGCTTTCTCTCAGTCTTTTCCACTTAGTCTTCCCTCATGCATGAGTCGAAACACCAATCGGCTTAAGGTCGAATAAAGTCAACACAAAACTCAATGACCTCCTCTGCTCCATATCCCTTGGAGATGCTTCCTCGTCTAGCACGGTTATGAACATATTTCTTTAAGACTCCATGAACCTCTCAAAGGGGAACATATTGTGCAGAAATACCGGACCGAGAATGGCAATCTCTTCCACTAGATGAACGAGGAGATGCGTCATAATATTGAAGAAGGATGGTGGGAACACCAATTCAAAACTAACAAGACATTGTACCACATCCTTCTGTAACCTTGGCAGAATATCTGGATTGATTACCTTCTGAGATATTGCATTGAGGAATGCACATAGCTTCACAATGGGTACTCAAACATTTTCCGGTAGAAGCCCCCTCAATGCAATCGGAAGCAACTGCGTCATAATCACGTGACAGTCATGAGACTTCAGGTTTTGGAACTTTTTCTCTGCCATATTTATTATCCCCTTTATATTAGATGAGAAGCCCGACAGCACCTTGATACTGTAAAGGACTTCAAAAAATATTTCCTTCTCTCCTTTGGTAAGAGCATAGCTGGCACGACTTAAGTGACACCCTTTATCCGTCTTGTTATGTGTATGCATGTTCTTTGGATCTTTCATAATTTGTTGGTCCTCCCGTGCTTCAGGTGTATCTTTTGTCTTCCCATACACGCCTAGGAATCCTAGCAGGTTCACGCAGAGATTCTTCGTCACGTGCATCACGTCGATTGAAGAGCGGACACGCAGGACTTTCCAATATGGCAGCTCCCAAAATATAGATTTCTTCTTCCACATGGGTGCGTGTCAGTAGCGACGCGTCGAATCGATTGACCACGGACCCTTTCCAAAGATTACTTCTATGTCCTTGACCATACCAAATACATCATCACCAAGGGAGTTCAGATTCTTCGGTGATCCGCCTCACCTTTGAAATGCTTGCCTTTCTTTCTTACGGATGATTGGTGGAAGAAATCATCGATTCGCCAGTACACAACCTTCTTGCATTTATGCAAATATGTACCTTCGGTCTTATCTAAACAGGGTGCATGCCTTATATCCCTTGTTTGTACGTCACGAAAGGTTACTAAGAGCAGGCCAATCATTGATGGTTACGAATAACAACCCTCAGATCAAATGGCTCTGCTTGTTCTCATCCCATGCACGTACACCTGGTTTGCCCCACAACCGTAAGAGTTCTTCAACTAATGGCCTAAGGTACACATCAATGTCGCGTTCGGTTGTTTCGGCCTTGGATGAGCACCGGCATCATAATGAACTTACGCTTCATGCACAACCAATGAGGCAGGTTGTAGATACATAGAGTCACGGGCAGTGTTGTGACGCAGCTCCCCAAAAGGATTCATGCCATCCGTATTAGACCAAACCATAAGTTCCTTGGCCACCGCAAAGTCGGGAAGTCTCTCGATTTTTCTCCACTGTGACCCATCGCCAGGTGTCTCAACTTCCCGTCTTTCTTACGGTCTTCTTTGTGCCATCGCAACAACTGGCATGCTCTTTGTTTCGAACATGCGTTTCAACCTTGGTATTATAGGAGCATACCACATAACCTTAGCAGAACCCTCTTCCGAGGGGCTCTCCTCAACATCACCGTGGTCATCTCGTCGATCTTATACCGCAACGCTGCATACCGGCATTTATCTAAATTCTCATATTCCTTATCATGTAGAGGATGCGATCATTAATGCATGCATGTATCTTTTGCACATCTAATCCCAGAGGACAGAGAGTCTTCTTTGCTTCAGAGGTACTCTCGGAAAGTTCGTTATGTTTTGGAAACTTGGCTTCATTATTTTCAAGATCTTTTCAAATGAGGAGTCATTAGACCACACTCGCCTTCCATCGCAACAATTCCAGGTGGTACCGAGCTTTGTCCGCCATCTTCACAATTTGGGTACAACAATTTCTTTTGATCTTCTAACATGCCCTCTAACTTCAACTTCTCATTTTCATTTCACGCCTCGCTTTGCATCGAAATGACCCTACCAAGTTCATCACCGCTCATCCGATGCCCGTTCTTCACCTCTTTCCTCTCCATTGTCTTCCATTGCGGTATCATCGTATTCAGAAACATATGATGATAGTTGTTATCATCATCTTCTTCTTCACCATCTTCCATCATAACCCCTCTTTCCCCGTGCTTGGTCCAGCAATTATAGTTGGGCATGAAACCTTTCATAATCGGTGGCGCGAATGATTTTCGAGGAAGAGTACTCCTTGTTGTTCCGACATTGAACACATGGACAGCGATAAATCCATTCTCTTTGTTTGTCGTAGCCACATCGATAAATTTATCCACGCCTTTGATATACCCACGCCACGGCCACCGTACATCCATTCCCGACCGTTCATCTGCATCATATAAGTAAGTTTATCAAAAAACAGGACATCATAAATAGTGAAATAACCAATTCACACCGACACATGAATTGTATCAATGACCTAGAAAAGATAAGATTGCTAACCTCGATCGAGGGAAATAAAGAGGAGAAAGCTCAAGTATGTCTCGGACACCTTCTATATTTTTGTTCTATGAGAAATTCAACGGGATTATTCACTCAAACATTTCAACAAACACCTTCAATGCATGCATGAGAAAAAACTAGCACACCCCCTCACACCTTCCACCATTCAAAAAAACAGATTGGAGGCAGAGGGGTCATGCATTTATAGAGGCGGGGTCTTTAGTCGGTTGAGCCAAGAACCGGGACTAAAGTGCGTACACGCCACGTGGTCGTGGCCAAACCTTTAGTCGGTTGGTGGCTCCAACCGACGCATGCCCCTTACCAACCGGACGCATGCCTCGCCCTGCGCTCCGCTTCCAACCGGACGTGCGGTTAAGATTAGTCCCGGTTGGTGGCGCAACCGGGACAAATGCTCTGAGGGGTCGCGAATGGATAGCCCTTTTTCCACTAGTGTTGGCTCATTATTATGGCAGCTCATTGTTATATGTCGATCCAAATTCTATAAAGTATAGGCAAACTTCTGACGAGTGGAGCGAGGTCCTTCGTCGGACGCGGTACGGTACGGATCGTCGAATACCTAGGTTTCCACCGATATATAAACCCCTTGTAAGCCGCCGGTTGGGATGAGTTGCATCTGTGAAATCCCCGATATAGTGAAGTTTTACTGGCTGGCGGCCATGGTTTTTTCCTCTCTTTATTGGAGAGGTTTTTCCACGTTAAATATGTGTCCCCTTGCTGTGATTTTATTTTTGTTTTTTGTTATCTTCTTGTCACAACTATAACAAGTGGTATCAGAGCCCCAGGTTCCAATCTAGGGTTTGCGATATGTCGTCATTGAAGTTCGATCTACCACAGTTGGACTACACCACAAGATTCTTCTTGTGGCAGGTGAAGATGCGAGCGATTCTCGCTCAAACTTCTGATCTGGATGAAGCGCTGGATGGATTCGGCGAAAGGAATGCTAAGACCTGATCCGCCGAAGATAAGCGGAAGGACCGTAAGGCTTTTGTCTTTGATTCAACTTCATTTGTCCAATAATATTTTGTAGGAAGTACTTGAGATGAAATCTGCTGCTTCCATGTGGGCAAAACTGGAAACGATATGTGTGTCAAAGGATCTAACCAGTAAGATGAATGTGAAGATGAAGTTTTTCTCGCATAGGCTTCAAGAAGGTGGATCGGTAATGAATCACGTATCTGTTTTTAAAGAGATTGTTTCAGACTTGCAGTCTATGGAGGTAAAATATGATGATGAGGATTTAGATCTTCTACTCTTATGATCGTTGCCTAGTTCCTATACACATTTTCGTGATACAATATTGTTAAGCCATGATGAACTAACCCTTGCCGAAGTACATGACGCCCTCAAACAGAGGGAAAATATGAAATCTATGGTAGGGTCAGATGGAACATCATCCAAGGCTGAGGCTTTGCAGGTTCGTGACAGGACCGAGCAGAGGAATAACAACTACGACAACAGAGATAAGATCAAGCATGATAGAAGTCATTCAAAGTCCAAGGGAAAGGACAAATTCTGCAGGTATTGTAAAAAATCTAATCATGTTATTGATGATTGTTGGAAGTTGCATAATAAGGAGAAAAGGAACGGAACTTACCAATAGAAAGATAGGTCTGAAGGTACTGGTAAGGCTGTTGTTGTTTCTGATAGTTCTGATGGTGAATGCTTAGCCATTTTTGCTGCTTGTCCTTCTCGTGATGATGAATGGATATTTGATACTGCATGTTTTCATATTTGCTGTAACAAAGATTGGTTCAGTTCATATGAGTCTGTACAAACTGGAGATTTTGTGCGTGTGGGGAATGATAACCCATACCATATTATTGGTGTTGGGTCTGTTAAAATCAGGACACATGATGGCGTGACACGCACGTTGAGTGAGGTGAAGCACATACCAAGCATGGCCATAAATTTGATCTCCCTGAGTACCATGGACGTTGATGGATACAAGTATGCCGATGGGCATAGAGTTTTGAAGGTATCAAAAGATTCTCTCATTCACATGATAGGTGATATGAAATTCTGCTAAATTATATGTTCTTAGAGGTAGCACTTTGCCTGGTATTGTTGCTGATGTTACTTCGAATGATTCTAATGATTGTGGTAAAACACATTTGTGACATATGCGTATTGGGCATATGAGCGAACAAGGCATGGCAAAGTTGGACAAGAGAGAGCTGATTGATGGTTGCAACTTAAGTAAGTTTGAGTTCTATGAGCACTATATTTTTGGTAATCATAAAAGACTTAAATTTAATGCTTTCGTTTATACCACCAAAGGCATATTAGATTATGTGCATGCTGATGTATGGGGTCCGTCCCGTAAGACTTCTATTGGTGGTGCTAATTACATGCTTACTATTATTGATGACTACTCAAGAAAAGTGTGGCTTTATTTTATGAAGCATAAAGCTGATATTTTTTATGCTTTTAAGAAGTAGAAAGTTATGGTTGAAAAGCAAACTGAGAAGAAGGTAAAGGTACTACGTACTAACAATGGTATGAAATTCAGTTCTAATGAGATTGAGGAGTTTTGCAGTAACGATGGCATGATCAGGCATCACACCATCCCCTATACTCCTCAGCAGAATGGCATGGTTGAACGCATGAACATGACCATCATCTCGAGGGATCCTTGTATGTTGTCTAATGCAGGTATGCATAGGCGTTTTTGGGCTAAAGCAGCCAACATAGCGTGTTACCTCATCAACAGGTCACCTTCTATTCCACTTGAGAAGAAAACTTCCATTGAGGTATGGTCAGGTTCGCCTGCTGATTATTCACAGTTGAGAGTTTTTCGTTGCACTGCATATGCTCACGTTGATAATGGAAAGTTAGAGCGTACGGATGTTAAGTGCATTTTCCTTGGTTATGGTTCAGGAGTTAAGGCATAGAAACTATGAAATCCTGAAACTAAAAGGATTTCGTTGAGTAGAAATGTTGTTTTCAATAAATCAGTTATGTATCATGATAGCTTGCCATCAGATCCCTCTCATGGTGCTGTTGGAGAGGAGGGAGTTAGTGTGCAGGTGGAGAACCTGTAGAAAACTGTTGATAATGATGCTATCGTTTAAGATACACATGAGGAAAATATTGATGATATTGTTGTTCAGCACTCACCTACTGTTTTGCAGCAGCCACATGAGTCCATTGTTGCTGATAGACCGAGGTGTAACTGTGGTCCTCGTCCTTGTTTAATTGAAGAGTGTAATCTTGTTCATTATGCTTTGAGTTGTGATGAACAGGCGGAGAACGATACTAAACCTGCTACATATAATGAAGCCATTGCATTCGTTGACCGTGAGAAGTGGGTTTCTGCTATGCAAGAAGAGATGCAATCACTTAAGAAAAATGGCACATGGGATTTTGTGCGCTTGCCCAAACAAAAGAAGGCGGTCCGTTGCAAGTGGATCTTCAAGAAAAAGGAAGGTTTGTCTCCCAAAGAGCCTTAAAAGTACAAGGCAAGGTTAGTAGCAAAAGGGTTTAGCCAGATTCTAGGTATTAATTACAATGACGTGTTCTCCCCAGTTGTAAAGCATAGTTACATTTGCACTTTATTTAGTATTGTGGATATGCGTGATCTTGAGCTTGAGCAGTTAGATGTCAAGAACCAGAAGGGTTCATAGTGCCTGGTAAAGAGGATTTTGTGTGTAAATTAAAGAAGTCTCTTTATGGCTTAAATAAATCTCCAAGACAGTGGCATAAAAGGTTTGATTTGTTTATGATCTCACATGGCTTTGAGAGGTCTAAATATGATAGTTGTGTTTATGTTAAGTTTGTTGATGGATCACCTATATACCTGCTGCTATATGTTGATGATATTTTAATTGTTGCCAAGAGCATGAAAGAAATCACTACTTTGAAGGCACACCTAAGTAGTGAATTTGAGATGAAGGATCTTGGAGCTGCTAAGAATATCTTAGGTATGGAAATTATCCGAGATAGAAAATTTGGTTTGTTGTTTCCTAGTCAGCAAATTTACATTAAGAAAGTTTTTTTATCGTTTTAATATGGATGGTGCCAAGTCAGTTAGTACTCCTATTGCTCCTCATTTTAAATTGTCAGTTTCTCAATGTCCTACTACTGATGAAGAGTTTGAGTACATGTCAAAGGTGCCATATTCTAGTGCTGTTGGTTCTTTGATGTATGCCATGGTTTGTTCTCATCCTGATTTATCATATGCTATGAGTTTGATAAGTAGATACATGACTAATCCTGGTAAAGAACATTGGAAGGCTGTTCAGTGGGTTTTCAGGTACCTTCTTGGCACTTCGATGCTTGTTTAAAGTTTAGCAGGACCGGTGAAGGACTCGTTGGCTATGTGGATTCATATTTTGCTTCCGATTTGGATAAGAGAAGATCTCTCACATATTATGTGTTTAATGTTGGTGGTTGTGCTGTTAGCTGGAAGGCTACATCGTAGGTTATTGTTGCACAATCTACTACTGAAGATGAATACATGGCTATTGCTGAAGCTTGCAAAGAATTTATTTGGTTGAAAGGTTTGTTTGCTGAGCTTTGTGAAGATGATTCTTGCATTAATTTGTTTTGTGACAGTCAAAGTGTCATATAGCTTACAAAAGATCAGATGTTCCATGAGAGAACTAAGCACATTGATGTCAAGTACCATTTTGTTAGAGACATTGTTGCTCAAGGTAAATTAAATGTATGCAAGATCAGCACTCATGATAATCCTGTTGATATGATGACTAAACCTGTTCCTGTTGCTAAGTTTGAGTTTTGCTCGAACTTAGTTGGTTTAATTAATTAGCCCAAGTGGCTATTGACGCCGAAAGTGCTTGCTTTGTTTGTTTAGGGAGATGGTTGCTGTTGATGCTATAAGAAGGAATTTGTCTCAAGGTGGAGTTTGTTATATGTTGATCCAAATTCTACAAAGTATATGCCAACTTCTGACGAGTGGAGCGAGGCCCGTCGCCGGAGGCTTGGTCCGAGTATAACGATACATATCGTTGAAGACCTAGGTTTATGGTACGAATCGTCGAAGACCTAGGTTTCCACTGATATATAAACCCCTTGTAAGACGCCGGTTGAGATGAGTTGCATCTATGAAATCCCCGATATAGTGAAGTTTCGATGGCTGGCGCCCGTGTTTTTCCTCTCTTTATTGGAGAGGTTTTTTCACGTTAAATATGTGTTCTCTTGCTGTGATTTTCTTTCCGTTCTTCGTTATCTTCTTGTCGTAACTATAACACTCATTATGTTCTAGTGGAGCCAAAGTTTAATCCCACATTGCTAGTGGAGGGGAAGTTGGGCCACCTTATATAGTAGAGTGTTGCACCACTCACTAAGGTGTAAGAAGAAGAGAATCCCTCACGCACTCCTCCTCCGATGCTGGAAGCCTCGTCATGACGCGCGCGCACCGCGGGTTGCGGGTTGCTTTATTTTGCTGTTTGGAAAAATTAATTATGTATTAATTATGAGTCATTAACGAACGCGTTAATCAACCAGTCGTTTCCACACCTTGGCTCGTGGGCTGGTGCCGACTCGGTCGTGGGTTGTTACCCACATCCTACTCGACCCGCACTATATAAACATGCAGACGTGAACCCTAGCCGTCACCAGCAATCAGATTGTATGTGCCTACCTGCGCACCGCCGTTCCACCTCTCTGTGCTGTCATTTGCTACTCCGTCCAGCCGGCTGCGTGCACGGCCGTCCGGGAGAGCAAGCCTCCGGAACCCCGTCTCTCTGATGCTGCACCGGGAGAGAGGCGATAAGCTTTTTGGGGAGCGTCTAGACGCGACTGCTCAAGTTGTTTTCCGTCCTCTACGTCCGGCTTCCTCGACTCCATCGCCATGTCGGACATGGCCGCCGATGCCGCTTCTGTTGCTGCCGCCGATGGCGGATCTACTCATGTTGCGCCGATGGTCATACCATCAACGAACTCGTACATGTTCTTTGTTCTCCTGATATTTCTTATGTTGATTACTAGTATTGCAGTATGCATAAATGTGTTAGATTTTTATTTGTCTGTATAATGCATGTCTACTATGCGTATGTTAGTTAATCTTGAAAATTGTTCTATCATAATTTATATTTAAATTAAATTAATGCGAAAACTCCTAATTATTTCAACATTGCCTTTGTCCTCTATGAGGTCAGCGAAAAAGATGTTCTTTTCTTAACTTATTAAGAAGAATCTATTTTCTCTTATAAACTCCATACAAAGATACACGCAACACGGCTCATTAATATAATGCTGACGAAAGTAAATCTCAATGGTTTTCATTCCGTTCCAAATAGAACACAGCGCGACAAGTAGAGTGTCTCTGATGCACCGTGGATCAACAGCCTGACCAAAGAAATAAAACTAATATGAAGCTAATGCCACCCGAAGCTAGTTACTTAGTACTAGTATATTAGAAAAAAGCTAACCGATCATTGATTCATTCATGTGTGCTAGAATTATCGGTGACAGCGACGTTGCGTACTGCCTGTACCCTTTGGCTTTATGCGTAATTTATAGATCAATTTCTGCTGACGTGCGGCATCCCGACAATAAAAGAAGAGCACATCATCTTGAATAAATTAACGGGCTCTTCTCCATCTAGAATTATTTATTTTTGGGGACACTCTTCCTAGCGTTTTTTTTAAATAATACACTTTATTTAATCAATTCAAAAAGTATTACACGAAATTAAGAATTTCGATATCTAACCCATCATCAGCTTGGGCCAAGCCAACTGCCCTTCAATCGGCATGGGCCGCACCGACTGCACAGTCGACGGGCCGCCAACACACAATCGGGCATGGTCAAGTCGATTACTCCAAGGTCAAGCCGATTGAAGCAATCAGTCAAGGCCAAACCGATTGAAAAAGCAATCAGTCAGGGCCAAGCCGAATGAAAAGAAAAGAGCGGATGGTCGACGCGTGGCATGCTACCGCTCTAGTTCCAATCGGCGGCAAGGACGTGACATACTGGGCACTCGTTCAGCGTGGAGCCGCAGCGACATGCATTGGGCTTGCTCCTGGCCGATTGAGGCTTACTCGGTCTGGCCTAAGCCGAGTGGCGCAGTCAGCTCGGCCCAAGCTGATGATCTGCTAGATATTAAAATTCTTAAATTTGTAGAATACTTCTCGAAATGATTAAAAGATGTATTATTAAAAAATTAGCCTGTTCCTACAAGCTTGCAAGTACTGCCAAGCCAGCCTGCGGTGCACCGAGTTCTTCCCTGAATATACACCTTGCAGCTTTCTGCGACCCTCCAGCCTCTGAATTTACGAGAAAAAATTACTGCGAGTAGAATTATATTACTCCCATATCGATTGCTTGATGAAAATTGTATGTAGCTCGACTAAATAGAAGTAGTCTAAGTTACCAGTTTCGAATAAACAATGCCATGACATATCTAGAATTTTTGAGCATTTGGTCAAAGCTACAACTTCCAGCTCCAAAATAAGAAAACGAATGTCCCTAATAACAACTGGAACTCTCACTTGCGCCATAAACAGAAAATAGTGATAAAAACAAAATCCTAATTATGTTCGGTGAGCAAGGTGGAGGTGCCTTTTGTGGGACAGAGGATGAACAACTGAATGAAAGAGAGAAACAAGAAATGAGAAGGGTGGTGTGTAATTAAAGCAAGAATTCTTATTATTCTTTCTCATCATCGTGTGTCTCCCATATGATTAGTGTTTTCAGTGCTAGTACACTACAAGAGCAACCCCAAGGTTTTTTATTCCCATTGTTAGAATGTCCGCCCCAATAAAATAAACAATGGAGTATAGGTATAGGTGCCAATGTACATAAATGTTATATAGCTCCTCTTCATGCTTAGAGATCCACTGCCCCGTGTTGGTGTTGGTGATGGAAATTTTGCTCTACCATTTTAGTGAGGACGACGACGAACCTACGGATGGCACACATCGTCGTAACTTTGACGATCTATCGGTAATTCCCGGTGACTTCTATGTCCACATCTATAAAATTCATATGCCCAATGTTCAGGGACATAATAAATAATGCACAGAATAGTACTTGAAGATCCTAAAACATGGAAGTAAAATGAGAAATGAGCTCTTCACCATTTTCTACAAGAATGCTTGTTCCCTTTAATAGATTTGTGTTGTAGGCATTGATGTGAAGTTGTTTGTCCTTTGGTAGGTCAATCTAAAGCTTACATTCTAGCATGAAACTGATGGTTCCTAGGGCACATGTGGTGCAGACCGTCCGATCGAGCTGCCCAAGTGATCCACACCATCCGCTTATCTTTCTCTTTTCTCCCTTCAATGGAAACAAACCTAGCCACAACTGCTGACATAGGGGGCCTGCTTTTTAAGCAGACCCATGGTTAGAGAAAAATGGTACATGGCGCTGACCGGAAGAGGCCGTGTGGATTGTTGCTGTTGATTCGCTTGTTAGTGAGGGGCAAAATCGACTTTTCCAGCCTCATTTACCATGAAATTTGTTTTGCACTTTGTAGACGATTGGTATGTCCACATGAAGATATCTACTCCATGCTTTATGTCAAACTGGTTATGACCTATGTAGTTCCCTCACAATTCCTTTTGTTCAATTAGCCCACGTATTTCCTTTAGTGAGCCCACAATCCCTCCGTTTAATTGTTGCTTGCTGATACCACGCGTAGGCAATCGTATATAAACTGGTGTTTGCTCCTTTAAGTCAGCAGGGTGTGACTAAACGCGAGGGTACCAAGTTTGATTCCACTATCAAAGCAAGCTGGCCTTGTTTTGCGTGGCGGCTAGCTGTCGAGGCATTCCTTTTGTTTTTTAGGCTTCCACGCGAGGCATTCCAAGTTTGATAGGGAGAGGTGAGTACTTAGTTTAGTCGTTAGTTGACACCGGTCAGCCCCAATCCCAAACCAACCCAGTCGAGAATAAAAAAACTACCGTATCATCCATCACCAACCTTTTAACTTGGCGATGCTGGCCAAGCAATGTTGGAGGCTGATATCTGAGCCAGACTTCTTATATGCTTCTGTTCTTGGCGCAAAGTATTTTCCTTTGGGTGACATACTGAATTGTCAATTGAAAAAGGGGAGTTTATTTACGTGGCGAAGCATTTGGGCTGGGATTTAAACGTTTAAAAGATGAATATGTAGAGAGTGGGTGAAGGATCACAAATCAGCATCTGGGATGATCCGTGGGTGCCTAGTAGTCCAAATAGAAAGATAGCAACAAGAAGAGGGAATATCCTATACTCAAAGGTTGTCGAACCGATTGACCAGGAGTCTGACTGCTGGAATGAGGAGATCTTACGAGATATATTTTGGCCTATTGATGTTCAGCGGATTCTAAAGATCCCACTAGCTCCTGGTATGCATGATGAATGATTTTGTGGGCTGGCACTTGACAAAAACCGGCCGGGACTTTCTCGGTCAGGTCGGCGTATCACGCAGAGTGGGAACACCAACATGGGGCAAAATTACGGCGCACTAGCGGCTATAGGACATCATCGACGCTACCTGTCTGGTAAACGGTATGGTCTCTTCACGTATCAGCCAAAATAAAAAAAATACTTCGTCCAATTTCAAAATAGATGTCATAGATTTGTCAAAATTTAAATAAATCTAGATACTATTTAGATTCATTTAAACTTTGATAAATCTGAGACATCTATTTTGGGACGGAGGAATACATCTTTGGAGGTCCTTATTAGGAGTGATCCCATGCAATGGTATTTTGGCAAATCGTCATATGCAACATACTCTCTTCGTTTCAAAATATAAGATGTTTTAGGTTTGTGAAAAAAATGTATCTAGACTTATTTTAGTATATATAGGTTCACTCATGTTTGAAGTGAATCTAGACAATAAAACAAGTCTAGATACATTTACTTTACAAAACTAATACATCTTATATTTTGAAATGAAGGGAGTAGCTCTCAATGCCAGCTATGCCGCTCTGATTGTGAGAGTTTAAGGCATGCATTCTTTTTGTGCTCACGAGTGAAAGAAATCTGGAGCTGCTTGGGATGTTTGATCTCACATCGCACGGGTGTGAAGCTGATGGGGAAGGATCCTCAGTTCTGGAAGCTCTTCTTCGTGACAGATCGGCTAAGGCCCCGTTACTAGCTGAAATTGACAGGAATGATTTGCTGGCGACCGCGATATGGTACATCTGGTGGGAACACAGACAGGTTACACACGACGAGCTAGTTCAGTCTCCCGTACGTTCGGCGCATGCCATATCTGCTCTGGCCCTGAACTACACAAGGGCGAAAAAGAAGAAGGCATGTGGGATTGTGAGACACGGCTGGCAAAGACCGAGGGAGGAATTTCATTAAACTCAGCGTTGATGCATGTTTGGATCTCGACTGGTTCGGGGAGCTCGGGACCTATTATTCGAGATGATAAGGGATATTTCGTGGCGGCTAGCTGTCGAGGCATTGCTTTTGTTTTTTAGGCTTCCACGGCAGAGGCGTCGGCCCTCCGCGATGGTCTCATCCTTGCTGGACAAGTGGACTGTAACAGATTGGAGATTAACTCTGATTGCATGGACGTGATGAAGGTAATACAAGCTGGCTGGAACTACTTAGGCCCAGCAGCGGCGATATATGAAGAATATAGTTTTCTTTGTCGCAACTTCGTAGTAGAAGTGAGCTTTGTTTATTGTTCTAGGGAAGCTAATATGGTTGCCGATTGTTTAGCTAGGCATACATAAGGGCCCATGTTGATTGTGTGGCATGAGGAACCTCCCAATTTCTTGGTATCGGTGTTGGTAGACGATGTAACTGTTATTCCCAATGAATAAAATCCGCCATGATGGCTTTACCTAAAAAACCTCGCGTCGCACTGCCTCAACCTCCCCTCGATCCACAACATAGCAAGGAACCGCCGTTGGCAGGTCCTGTGTGTTCATGCTTGCTGCCGGCAGGTTCCCCTTTGTGTCCGTCCTAGTCGTCGTACAGCTTCCCTTCGCACCATCCCCCGTCGTGGATCGGCACCCATGCTCGTCTCGCCCTCCACCAATAACCGGACCAATGCGCATCTCGGGGAGCTCGGGACCTATTATTCGAGATGATAAGGGATATTTCGTGGCGGCTAGCTGTCGAGGCATTGCTTTTTTTTTTTTGAACCGAGGGCGGTCCCGAAGGACCTAGAAAGCTGCCATTAAGTCAAAGCGGTGGAGGTACAATTACAAAGGGGCCCTTCAAAAAAACAGAAATAACACACAAGCCCCTGGATTTTGCATAGAGGACCCTAGATCTAATTCCACAAACAAGATCCGGTCCTCCGCCTCCTTCGCTTCCGATAGGTGCGCTCGAGCTCCGGCCACCACCCTCTTCACCGGGGAACAAGCCACTTGGGAAGGGGGCAGCGTGGGACGCCGCCGTCGAGCCACCAACTCCTAGCCTCCGATGGAGGTTGAAGATGTGCCTTGCAGGCGCCGCGAGCCGCCGGTTGTCAGCGTGGATCAGAGGCTGGCACGCCGCCACCTCTGTGGAAGAACTCGCAACAGCAGCAGTGGTCTCCCTCAGCCGGCCAAGATCGAGACGAAAGACTTCAAGAACCCACACCCCCTCGCCTCCATGGCCGGCCAGGGGCAGGAACTTGTCATCGGCATCTCGAATCCGCCGACCAACGCGCTTATTGGAGGAGCTTGCAGCCGGGGACACAGTTACCTTCCACCATGGAAGGAAGAGCATCCCTGCAGACGCCTCCGTCGCCGTGTGCGCCATCAACAGCGAAGAAGGGCTCCAAGCTTCAGCTTTATTGGCGGAGATGCCTGGCCTCCGACCTTCCAGGGACAAACGCCCCTGCCACCAGAGCGTCGCCACGAGGAAGGAGAGCACCAGGACGCGCTGGTGGCAGCTGAAATCCACCGGCGTCCTACTCCCAAACACGGCCATCTTGGCCAAACCAAACCCTAACCTAAATCTACCTACTCCGGGACCGCCCCGTCGCCGCCTCCAGCCAGCATCGCCGCCGGATTTGGGTCGGGGGAGGCCCGGAAATACACGGCCGACTCTCAACGGGAGAAGAGAGAAGGGAGAGGGGAGGGGAGGGACTCCTCACTTTCACCACCGACCCTCGAGGCATTCCTTTTGTTTTGGAGGCTTTCACGGCAGAGGCGTCGGCGCTCCGTGATGGTCTCATCCTTGCTGGACAAGTGGACTGCAACAGATTGGAGATTAACTCTGATTGCATGGACGTGATGAAGGTAATACAAGCTGGCGGGAACTACTTAGGCCCAGCAGCGGCGATATATGAAGAATGTAGTTTTCTTTGTCGCAACAAGCTAATATGGTTGCCGATTGTTTAGCTAGACATACATAAGGGTCCATGTCCATTGTGTGGCATGAGGAACCTCCCAATTTCTTGGTACTAGACAGGTTAGCGCGCTTCGCCACGCCGCCTACATATCATTTAAACATTGTGTCATAGGAGTCAGGAGGGGTGAGCTTTCAGGTGTTTTTAACCTTGTGAAAATGCGTTTCTTTTTTTTCTTCTGTTTTAGTTTTTTCGAAAAAATAAATAGAGAAACACACTTAAATTGGCAGCCAAGAGGCAGCTTGCCTCTGTTTCTGTTGAGAAATCAAAAGTGTAGTATATGAGTGATGACCTATAAAGTGTAAGCTAGATCGAATGGCAAATAAGCTACGAATGGATATTTAACAAATTTAAAACTCGGTTACATTTCTATATGGCTATGTTGGAGAGTGAAGAATTAAAAAAATTGGTCTTCATGTAACCTTTGGTCCTTCACCTGCTCCTCTCCTCCCCTGTGACCTTACCTATTGTGCCAGTTCTTATCCATCTATGCTCCCATGCCACGGTCTGTAAAAGTGAAATGATTGAGAAATGTGCTCAAATTTCATTACTCGCCAAAAGGAGGCTCACCGGTAATATATTATAAATATTAGCGCAGCATTGTTTAATAAAACTGCCGCAATGCAGACAACGATTCCTTTCTGCCTATACATGCAAAGATAACACAATTCCATAAAATGAGATAATTATATACCATTAATATTGATATTTCATATTTTTTTCATATTGACAACACTAAGATCGAATAGTGGCAGAGATACCTTCAAAGCGTTGGACCGAAAAGCTCTAGCAGGTTTTTAACTCCTTCATGTAGAGACACAACCTGGAATGCTTCTCAGGAGAATAGTGGCCAAATGAGGAAGAATGATAGCATTATGAATTACCTGGACAGTGTAAGAAATTGATGACGGTACCCTACTAAATAAATTGTGAATCAGATGGTATTGGTTTAAAAAATATAGAGTAAATGCATACTTATCCAATGCACATAGAAGAGTGCTATATCCCGACTAACTTGCAAACATTCATTGTGAGGTAAGATGGAGTGTCCATTGACAATGACAACTAAGGATGATATCAAATATTGTGCCATAGCACCAGAACGTACAAATCTAAACAAGTAGTACATATACCTAAGTTGCAAAATTAGATGGCGACTTTCACTAACCTCAGAAATAATATTACATGAGTTACAAAAGAATGGGGTGGGTCAAGAAGAACGTGGAGCAGTGATTATTTTTACCGAATCATCGTGGTGGTAAGGGACCGTGGGAGGGGGCCAGCGATAGGCCAGAGCCGGACCGTGAAAGCCAACTCAGGGTTAAACATGGCAAGTCCAACAAATGGCAATAGACGGCCTCTATTGCTTCTGCGCAAAGATCGTGCAGCCCATACACGCATGTGCGGGGAGGCCCTCACCAGGCGGGTTTGTGACCACTCTTAAGCTATTATCTAATTCATGGATACAGATTTGGAAAGCTACTACTAAAAGATACATTGTAAACCACAGGTCTGAAATGCATATATTTTAATTAGTTCTTTTCGGACCTTTTTTTTATGACCGTCCATGTAAAAACATATTTGAGATTTTTTTAATGTGTCATTATTGTCACCTCACTGTTTGAGAAAAAAAATAACTATCATAATTTTTATTTGAGGTGAAGCACGGATGCGTAACAAATTGTGTTGGAAAGCCGTTGGCGGCGGTGGGAAACATTATGCTCTGAATTACACTAAACACAGTTATTTAATCTAATTAATAACATATCATATGCACAACTCTACCACTTTGGTTGAAATTATCACGGGTGCAAGTTTAGGTTAAAATTTACTCTTCTACATTTCCTTTTCTAAAAGAAATTCCTTGGTGCATTGGAACATGGATAAAATACCAAAAGCAACTCAAAGAGGAAAGCAGAATCTAAATTGTACACCATAAATTTCTAGTACCTAGTTATTCAGCAAAGATGTTTGTTATGACTACTAAAATATGCGGAAGCAAAGCATGTCAAAAAACATTTTAAATTCTATGAAAAGAGTTTTCTATGGGAGAGTATAGCATCAGGTTATTTAGCTTTTACTTAGTGAATAATTATTACTACAAACCAAGAAATATGTTGTTCAGTATACTTAAAATATGAGATGAAATTCATAAGAGAAAGAAGTAGTGTGTACCTTGTACGAATCAACATCCTACATGATATGCTCTCGAGAGCAGCCAGGCTAAATTTCTTTGGTCCAGTCATATTTTTTTATTCAAGGATGGTTGAACTCTCCAGGAAATGGCATCACTGAAAATGCCTAATCGTCATAATTAGAAATTAATAAACGGAAGATGCTTTCTTTGGAGTCATTTTTTTGGATGCATGTTTGTGGTATATCACTCAAGTAAAAACATTTGTATATCATAATAAATAGTTAAATCAGACGACATAAGCAGAAAAGGTGCATAAAACAACTGAGATTTTAGTAATTACTCATGTTACAAATTTATACTATTCATGAGTTCTCAATAATCTAATTACCTCTTGCGCCTTGAAATCATGACCAAACATTTCTTTCCGAGGTGAGACCTTCTCTTCTAAATGTCCATGTAGGTACTTTTCATAACTTAAAAAAACAGCAAGAGCCTCTCATGTTGTGTCATTCCTAAAATAGTAAATGGTTCAGATGATAATAAGTGGAATAACCCTACAAATCAGGCTCCCTACAACGACATAGGTGACACATTACCAAACATGAGCGATACAAAGTTGCATATATATAGTTAGTCCGATGTTAAGGATAAAACATAAAAAACACATGACTTATTACCAGATTGTATCGCCGATGCTCAATTCCAGGTAATGCTCATGTCGATCTTGCCACCACCGGCCTCTATCACATCCTCATATCCTAATTCTAATGATTTGCATGGAAGATCTAGTACTCGCCCATCTTGACCTACACCGCTACTCTTACTTTCTCCATCGTAGTCAGATGTAAAGCGAAAGAAGTCCATATAACCCCCACAACTATCATGTTTCGAACACAGCACCCCTCTAAGTTTAAAGTGGCACAAATTACCCCCTTAAGTATGCAATACCAGGTAATTGACCCCCTTGTTTATGGTAAGCTGTTTTGCGGTCCGGTTTTGCCACGTGGCCCTCTTTCTATCGTCAAGGACGTTATCAGCATGGCCATGCTTTCCCCCACTCCTGTTGTGCTTACTGATTCTCGGCGGCCGTGGCTGGCTGCTCTCCACCGGAGGCACAATGGGAGGAAACTGTTCTTAGGTAAAAAGGGCAAGGAACCTTCGCATGTACGGATGCATTGTGTTGTTGCCAGACAAAGTCCTTGCTATGGGCGGAAACGAATTCATCAACGTTTCTACAATCATTGTACGCACCGAGCTCCTAGCCGGATCGGAACAGTCCACCTACTCGTGGCTTGTGCATCGCCCTCAAGCTCCTCATCCATATTGTCATCTTATTCGGCGTCATCGTTCATGGCGGCGATGCCTCAGCTGGTGACGGAATAGGCCATGACCTCCGGCCGGATCGGAACACTCCGCCCGCATGGCTGGGCGCACGCAAGCCCCATCCGGGGAGCAGTGTGGGGAAAGATCATTGTCGGCCATGACCTCCGGCTGTTCGCGCGCCTGCCGTTTGCGCCATATCGATGACCGTGAACAAGGGGAAGAGGGCAGTGAGAAGCAGGCAGGAGGGCAGGAAGAATCGGAGCATGGCTCTGTCCGCATGGATCCCGTCCTCGACATGGCCTTGGGCTGCAGGTTCCACCGTGTGGCAAGGTCGACAAGATTAAGTTTAGGCCTCAAAGCTGAACGGAGAGGCACTTCAAATCCTCAAAAAACCTCCAGCTGATTGATTATCCTCAATAATTGGCTTCACGGATTTACTTATTACATCCCAGCAGCCCCAATTCAGTCTTCTTTTATTCCATTTAATGTGTGGAATCGATATGAGGTTTGCTGATTCTGAAAGCTGCTACTGCTCAGGACATGAAGCAATGGAAGAACTTACGTCAAAATAATTCATCAGGTTCCAGGTCACCAAAACCAGACTGCAAAACAACTTATCAGGAGTCAAGGGGGTCAACTACCTGGTATTGCATAGTTGTGGGGGTTAAATGCACCACTTCAAACTTAGGGGGGGTCTCTGTCCAAAACATGATAGTTGTGGGGGTTATATAGACTTCTTTCGATGTAAAGCCAACCCCCAAAACTAAACCGAAAAAACCATCAATTTACTCGTGTTCATGTCTCCTGGGAGAACACCTGGAGGTTCACCAAAAAATTGAGATATTCGCAATGTAGATGGTATGAGGATGTGACACTTTTATGCTGATTTGATAGGTCAATATAATTATTGGAAGTTGTTCCTGTAATTCTCCGACAAAGACAGACGTCTGAGTTGCTTCAAACTACATTGCAGTCCATCCTTTAGCCTGAAATTTATTATATCCTAGAAAAAGATGTTGCATTGTACTCTCGTGCAAACTTTGAAGCTGAGGAGATTGAATGGTTGAGGAACAAAAGATACGGTGTGACTCCAGAAGTCCAGATCGGATCTGTTTTTTTTCACGATTGTTTGGTTTGTTGAGTATGAGATTGACATTGCTAGGCAAATTAAAATACAGACAAGAAATTACCTCCTTGGCTACATGGATGTCTGCACGCCGGAGCGCGAGCAAGCGCGTTGCGTCCTTGGGTGCGAGGACCTTCTCTGTCTGTTTCCCCAGTGGGATGTCGAGCTGATGTGGTCACCGCTGTAATGTCTTCTCCGCTGGTTGCATGTCGCCTGCCTCCACCCTGTGCGGAGCGTCGGTCTCTGATTTGAGCGGACGTGAGGGTAGCCGGCCTCGGCTTCGCCTCCACCTTCTCTGGCTGTTGCTTCAGTGGGACTCCACAGCGGGCATGGGTTGGGGGCGGGACCAAAGTCGAGGCCGCCGAGGGTGAGGAAAGACGGCTAGGGTCTGGGCTGGGAAGATAGAGACCGGGTAAGGTCAGCACTTCTACAGGGAACTCACTGCAGTTTTTTCCCATCGTGGGGATAGCACTGGTGGCTGTGTAGTGGACCGTAGCCAGTGTGGGGTCATTTGTGTCACAGAAAAGGCGTCGCTTTTGGTAACAGAAACATCCAGTTTACCAGCCGAATGAACGATCCGGATTACTTGTACCCAACATCCAAATCGACAAAGACTCGGTACCGGAGTTGCCTCGTAAATCGTGGTCGACCACGCTTAAGCTTTAGTAGAACTAGCGACGTGTTTGGTTCGGCAGTTTCCACCGGGACCCGATTACACCGTAAGCTGATTCCATTAAACACGTTTGGTTTACTCGGCCCGTAATCGGTTACCGTGTAAACAGATTACAGGCCCGTTTAAGTCTGATACCGCTCACCCCCAACCGGAAACAAGTTGCGTTACCGGACGAAAGCTTCGGGGTTCTCTAGCTCGAGCGAGTTCTCTGCCCCCATCGTCCCCGCCCTCCTCCCCGGCCAGATCTTGGTGGCGCAGGTTCAAGTGGTCCTTATTCCATGGAAGCCCCAATTTCTCCAGTTAATTTTTTCAGTCACGAGAATGGTGTTGTGGAAGGAGCAGCTACGACGTCGCCGGAAGAGTTGCGACAGCCGCCGATCCCCTTCACTGGCTAGCGGCGGTGGAGGCCCATGATCTCCTCTCAACTCCCTTCACGGGAAAATCATTGATGAGGGAGGAGCAGTGGCGTTCCTGGAAGATCAGCTTTCAATGGTGTGTAATGGTGATTGATTACGTTACCAATAGGAACCATACAAAATGGGGAAAAACCCGATTACACCCAAATACCACCGTTACTTGATTACATTACCATTAACGTTACCTTCGCTGCAACCAAACACATCCTAGATGATACCCCGCGCGTTGCTGCAGTATTTTTTAGTCAACATTGGAAGTTTAAGTCTGACAAAAAATATACATTTTCCTTCATTCCTATTGGATAGCCAATGCTTTCTTACCATGGGATTACCTTATGTGACATTGCAGTAAAATAGGGTGCAAAGATAGTTTTTTTTTTGCGGATAAGGGTGCATGTTCAGTTGAGAGCTTTGCATCAAAGAAATGGGTGATCGATGCATGCAAAATAAGATGTATTTCCGCTATTTTTCTGTTTAAGTGACTTTATTGACAAAACGAAGAGAGATTTGTTGATTTCGTAATTTTCTACTCTTTCTAGATCGACCACCGAAATATGGACAAATGAAAGATGATTGAAATAGCTGCATGGACTTAAACAATGTCACGGATAGCACCTCCATGGAGATCACATGTTAATTCGATGAGAGGCTATAAGATTGTGAAGACATGGTTAAAAGTAGAAAGGAAATCTCATCAACTTGATGCCAGCCTACGGAGACTATTGTCCATCCGGTACAATGGGTTATTTTTCAGGAAAACGTATAATAGTTCTTAGAATGATAGATCGCTAAGCACGAAGAAGACAAATGGGTAATAATAAATCTTTTCCCTTTTCAAGAAGGGAGAAAAAAAGATCGCCAACCAGATATTGTGGACTATTTCTTGTCTTGGTCATAAAAAACCTGTAAAAGAAATACTTGAGAATATTTTAGATAACCTCTTTTTTATTTTAGATAAACTCAACTTACGACAAATTTTATGTACATGCATGCACCAAACTCATTCGTTGTCATGAAATCACAAATCATGATAAGACGATATAAAAAGATGTACTCCCTCCGACCCATATTAGTTGATTTGGATTTTTGGATGAACCTATATCTAAATAGTGTCTAGATTTAAATTAAAGTCAACAAATATGGGTCGGAGGGAGTATAAAAAGGTATCTAGCACTGTTACATAAGCTAGTCTATCTAGCCTCATATAACCTAATACTTTCTTGGCCTTTATTGTATATGATGCCTATGTATAAACAACCTCAACCTGTATCATAAGTTTTTCTATGATCTCACAATCAGCCACACTCAGCCGCATGCAACATATAACAGGCATGTGTGAATGCGGATAACTTGCATGATAGATTAATCTGGTTGGATCTGTAACGGTGGCCTGCCCTGCAAAAAAACACATGAAAAGAAGCAAGATGATGAGCAAGATGACCGGTTCATGCATCGTTCAGAAAATTCTTTATCATACACACCATGGAGATTGGAGGAAGATGAGGAGTACCGGTCCTGCTGCTTAATTATTGCAACTAAATCCATGTCATATCGATGCCCATCCCAAGCGCGAAGGACGAAGGATGTGTAGCATGAATATCAAAAGGAAACCCACATATCAACCTGCCATAATTCATCAAAAAGGAAAAAAAAGGTAAATCACATCACAGAGAAAACGAATCAGCTGCGATGGGATAGGTAGGAGGATTTTGAACCCTGGTGGAGGAAGAAATCCGCAAGCCACCGCTGGCTCTGGGAGGGTGTCCAGGTCTGCCTCTCTTCATTGCAGGTTTTCCGATGATGACATTGGCACCGAACTCACCCCTGATGTTTGCCTGGCTCTGCGCGCATGTGTCTGCGATGACTTTCATGTTCTGCTGAAGCAAGCCAATCTCAGAATCTCCATAGCTTTCTCAAAAAAACTTGCCTTGTCTTGGTGGAGCGAGGCCTTTAATAGAATCGACATCATCCCTTTGGCTGCCCCATTAGTTTCTTCCGGGCATGTCTCGATTAATCATTTCCTAAGAATGTGGAGGTGATTAAGGCGACAACGTGGAGTGGAAAAGATGAAGGGATTTGACGACTCGCGGAGGTTTCTGGAGGAACACCAAATAAATACGTGATAATAAATAAACCAATTGCAGGAATTTGATGAGGTGGCAGAAACACACACCCTGGACTGTTTTTGGCTGACATGGCACACATGCTGAGGTGGATAGGCTGCATGTTGAGAGAAATAGGTTAGTGGGGTTGATCTTCTTAGTTATATAGGATTTGTGTTGGCAGACGAAGTAACTGTTATTCCCAATGAATAAAATCTGTCATGATGGCTTTACCTAAAAAAAACCTCGCATCGCACTGCCTCAACCTCCCCTCGATCCACAACATAGCAAGGAACCGTCGTTGGCAGGGTCCTGTGTGTTCGCACTCGCTGCCGGCAGGTTTCCCTTCGCGTCCGCCCTAGTCGTCGTACAGCTTCCCTTCGCACCCATCCCCCGTCGTGGATCGGCACCCATACTCGTCTCACCCTCCACCAATAACCGGACCGATGCGCAACTCCCCGTGCTCTGTCACGACCAATACAACATCGTCTATTGGACCGTGACCCAGGAAGAGCCCAAGGCCCAAATCGAAGGTGGCCTGGCTGTGTCCAGTGAGGTCGGGTTGTGCCCTTGTAATCATGTAGGGACGCAAAAAGGATTATCGATCATCATTTGACAACACTGCTTTTACGCATACTCCTTCTCCCCTTCCTTCTTTCTACAGAACAATCTCCCACTGTATCAAATTTTGTATTGAAGGAGGATTAAGAGATTCAAAGCTATCTAGTGTGCTACCATTAGATAGGATCGTAACAATTGGTATCACGAGCCAGGTTATCTGTGGGAATCGAGATGATCCAACAAAAATTCATCATAAATGTTTTCTTGTGGATCTGTGGCGGCGTCGAGTGCGGCTAGATTGGGTTGGGATCTCTCGTAAAATCCCCATACCTAGTTGGTACTCGCGGCGGCGGTGTGCGGCGGCTTCATCAAAGGCTGCGCTGGAGGTGGTGTGAATCTGCAGAGGTGTTCATTCGGCCACGGGTTTGACTGCGAGAGTAGATTCCTGGTGCATCATAGCACTTAGGGTAAAATCCCTGACATCTCGGTCGAATTGGCGTGGTTTGGGAGGCGATTGTGACTAGTTGTGGAGGAACAACTTTCCTAGTACTCGCTGGTTTGGCGGCGGTAGATCTGGTGTTTGAGCTTTGTCATCACGGCGTGTCCTCTGACTCTAACAGTGCGGGTGACAGCGTTGGAGCAGGACCTCTCCTCCATGGCTTTATCTATAGAAGACCCCTCGAAGAAGATGGGCAATGTGATGGCTAGTCTCGCCAAGGCAGCGAAAACTGCAACTCAGAACTCTACGAGTTGTCAGGAACTTTGAGTCACAGCCGAGCGGCTCCTAAAGTCCCAGGACAATGTGGTCAACAAGGTTGATGTGATCGAGAATTAGATGCTTAGGATGGGTACCCGTCTGACATCACTTGAAAGCACAATTTCCGCAGCACTCAATGTTCCAACAAGCCTTGAGGGTGGCCATTAGGATGTTCATCACCCAGGTATCAATTCAGTTCAAGAATTAGCTACTGTAGGGTTCGCAGCATAGAAAACAAAAAAATTCCTACGATGTGAACTATGTACCAAGATCTATCTATTAGATACAAACAACGGGCGGATGTATATCCGTAGAGAACATACCCTTGAAGACCGACGAAGCTTAACGAGTTCAACTCATGGTTGATGTAAACGATCTCTTGCCGATCTCAAGATCGAGAGGAAGTCCTAGCGCCGCAAATCAGCAGCGCATCCGTGCTCGCACACACGTTCGAGGCACCGAGCAACCTCCGCCTCCTCGCTCCAGTGATGCAGCGGAAGCACGAGTCTTTCTTGCCGAATATCCACCGGGAACATGTATCTCGCTAGTCCGAGACCATGGGGGATAAAATTTAGAGGGGGAGAGAGATCCTTCACGAGGGGGTGTGAGAGACAAATGAGAGGAGGTGATTCTTTTATAGGAGGAGGGGGGCACCCAAGGGGGTGGCCGCCTGTAACACCCTCGCCTGATAAGGCTGAGTTCATGTGTATAGTGCCAATCCCTGGATCGGTTCACTGGCACACACAGTACAAAATGATACCAAATATAACTGTGCATCATAAATACAACGAATATGATCCAGAATTTACATTATTTATTCAAGTACACAGCGGAAAACGAATACATGGTAGATCTCCATCCTTCAAATGTGCCACAGGCGAACAATTGTTGAGTGGAGTCTCGCGACCTATGAACGATCACTCAGATACGATATAACCTGCAACATGAAACGCGTTGCCCACGAATGGTCAATACATTGAATGTATGGCAAGTAGGCTAAAGTGGTTAACAACAGATCTATCAACTACATGCTTATTTGGCCAAGTGGAGTTCAGCTCATTTGCATAAAGCAACAGTTTTATCCTAGCATTTGTAACAAAGTAGTTTTCCAATACGATAAATAGGACACTCGGTTCACTCCCAGGTGCTCCTACCCAATTATGTTCACCCAACAAGTTTTAAGTAATTAAGAAATAAGGATGAGTGAGAAATATCATAGCATCGATTATCGTCGCTCAAATTGTCCATAACCGGGACACGACTAAGCACTTAGTTTATAAACCTGCAGGGTTAGTACACTTACCCATGTGACTTGGCCAGCTCGTACCACCACTCTCATATTGGGTGATGATAGGGAGAAGTCCAAGAAGGAACCGTTCGGGAAGTAGCTCCCCAATCCCGATGCGCATCGGTCCAACCTACACTATCTATATCTCTGGATACGCGGGTTAGAGTTACCACAACCTACTGAGTTCAACCAACCGCCCATTCCATTATTGGCACATGGTTGCACACGAAAGCTTCCAAACAAAGAAACCAATCATTTATCAGTGTCCTGGGCGGTATTCCCCACCATAAATACACTTGATGACCCAATCAATGCCATTCCGCCCAGGTGGTTCATTAAAACATATTGGTGTGTCATTTAGCAAAACATAAGCCTTTCAAAACATATAACTTTTCATGATGTGATTCCCTTCCTCGTCTAAATAGCATAGCTAAGCAATCTACCAATACTATGGCTCATAAACAAGGAATGCTAGGGAATAATATGGGATATAGCATAGCATATACACATCAATTCCTACAGATGCAATTCTACAAAAACATCTGCAATGCATAGGAAAACAATAGGACATTTATGACCAAGATAGCACCACTTGTCTTTGTTGTAGATGTAGTCGATTAGATAATCCTCACAATCCTGATAGATGTAACGGTTGCACTCGTCATAACCATAATACTTGCAATCATAGTAGTTGCAATCACACACGTTGCACTCCTCGCAATCTATCGAACAAACAATTGCATACAACATAAACAATAGCACATAGAGATCAAACAAATGCAACAAATGCATGCATGACAATTTAATAAGTCACAATGGTTGTAACTTTAGTTCTCTAAACAATATTGAAGTATATGATGCATGCAAGAGGCCAATTAATGCAATGGAGTACTTGTTATTAATAATTACTTGCCAACATAGGGTTTTTAATAGTTCTGTTGTAACGACTGTTTTAACTGTCGAATTAAATTTGTTTCTTGGGTTTACTGGATAGAGGACATTAATACGAACCAGTAGGCATTGGATTCACCCTAATCGGAGTTATAGATCTTTTTGTATGATTTAAATAGTGTTTAATGGGTTTTAAATGATTCATATAGTTTATGTTGTCTAAAAATCAAACTAAAATTATATCTGTAATCTCCACGGAATTGTGATTTCAGGGACATATTATTTGTATTTTTTTGAATAGTATTTATTTTCTTATGAATTTATTACTCTAAATAGGCCATTAAACCATTTAAATCTTCATGGCAAAACCTTATAGTAAAATGCTGAAATAATTGCATATTGATGATCTACATGGAACCAATTTTCCATCGGTATATCATTTATATTTTTGTGACAAGCAATTAATTTACTATGAATTTAATGATTTATAAATCCATTAAAAATAATTAAATTGCGACTGGTTAAATAATACGCAAAGTCTAGATCCAACCATATATTATTAAAGTACATTACAGTAGCTTCAATTTGATATATTATTCATATTTTTCGTAGTTACAGATAATTTCTTATAAATTTATTAACCTAAAAGACCATTAAAACTAATTAAATTACTGCAGTAACCACGTACCGAGAATTTTGGATCTATTCTAATAAGATGATTCTACGTAAAATTATATTCAATTTGATATATTATATGCAATTTTTGGACGTGGTATGAATTTCTAATGAATTTTACAAGTTAGACCTATAATATGCAATTTTAAATTCGAACGAAATATTCCAGAGAATATTCCGCTGACTGGACATGTTGACTTTGCATGCTGACTGGAACTATATGTTAACCTGATGTTGACGTGGCGTTGATGAGGAAGCTGGACGGGATGACGACATGGCACGCACCGGTTTGATTGGATCTCGACCGTCTGGATAGGATCCGGTGGCTAGAAGAAGAGATTGACCCGATTTTGGCTCAGAATAGACAAGAAACAGATCTGTGTTATAGAGACAAATCCGTAGGTCAAATTGAAAAACTTAGAACATAAAAGTTGTGGGGAATCATTATTCTTACCTTCTCACCAAAGGAATTTGGATTTGAAGAAACGAGCGCGAGTACATCTTGGATTTACACCGTAAGATCTGAAATATTGCGATGCGAAATTCTCCGGCTGTGGTGGATGAAAAGAGGTGAGGTTTGTCGGGATTGAAAGATTTCGACGATTCCTACAACTTTCGTTTTTTGACCGAAGGCAAACAACGAAGTCTAGATGGGTTAAAAAGCGAAATAAAATTCGGGCATATGTAGATTCGGGATTTCAAGCAGGAAAACTCGTACAACTGTGGCTTCACGAGTTTATATGGAGATTTAAGATGTTGTAGAGATAGGTATTGGAGTAGGGAACAAGTAGAAACAAACGGAAGTTGATTCGGAGTTGTAGATAAAAAGTTATAGCAGTTTGAATAGAAATAGGTTTAGAAAATAGGTTTTTGCACGAATTTTAAAGCAAACGTGGGACATGATCGGTACATACCTGGCTGCTGCTCGCTCGGCTGGCTGGTCGGTCCGGGTGGGCCGGCGGCCCGCTTAGTTTTTTTTTCTTTTTCTATTTACTTGTTTTCTTCGTATCTTTTGCATACGAACTCCAAATGATATGATTTTTGTTTCTAAATTTTTCTAAAATCGAATAGATTATTGTAGGATCAAATTTGTAATCTTTTTACTAGATTGGAAGTAGTGGATTTATAAATCCTTGTATATTTCATTTTATTTATATCTTTATGTGTTTGTATTTATTTCATAACTTTTTCATACTAGCTCCAAATGAGCTCAATCTTGTTTATAAAGTTTTGTAGTATTAATTGGATCTTTTTAGGCTATAATTATCAATAATTTATGCCTTAGCAACAGTGGGTTTTAAAAGTCAATTTAATTACCCTTAGGAACATTTGGGCGAATCAACTATAGGATTTAGATACCAGGATTTGGATTTAGTTTGTGAGAACTTTGCATGGATGTAATGAAATGCTTATGAATGCTTCATGATTTTCATTTTGAAATCTTGCACACCAATTCTACAATCCATAATCAATCCATGCCCTTTTTCCTATATGGCTACTTAGGTCATAACAAAAGAATATTAGATTTTGAATTCAAGGTTGAGAGGATTTTCTATTCAAAAAGTTTCTTCTCATTGAGAATTTTCAACATGGTCAAACAATCAATCAAACTTATTTATTTATTTCACATTCCAAAATTAGAAGAATTTTGGGATGTGACAGACTACCACCCTTAAAAGAAATCTCGTCCCGAGATTTGGGAAGGCTAGAAAGAAAGAAAGGTTCGGGATCCATTAGGATGCTACCACCCTTAAAATAAAATTGACTAGGTCATTTCTCGAGGATTCACTTAGCTCAGATTGGTTCTCCTTTAGACTTTTATTGGCACAATGTCTCTTGCACATTCTAAACTTCATGATTGACGGATTCCAAGAAAACACTATTTGAACTAGCAGAACTCTCATGGTGGTCAATTAGGGGATGTTTACTTCACGGTGCCCATAATTAACGGTTGGGATTCATCCTTACCGTACATTCCTACGTTAAGCACTGGGTGCTTTTATAAAGGGGAAAATATACCATTCTAAGGTCTAGGCTCAACGTCGACTCTCTGCTAAGGTTGAAAAGGGCACTCAAGATTCGCAAAGCGGAAGATGGCGACTCTCCCACCCACCCACCCATGGCGACTCCTTGGCGATCTAGGGTTTTCTATCCCTTTCTACGGCAATGGAAACTCTCCTCCATTGGGATTTCTCTCCTGGCCAGGCATTGGCTAATCAGGTGCGTCAACGCTTTGGATCTACGGTGCATTTTCTCCCTTCCTTGACTGCCAATGAGTTCTTATTGGTGGTGTCCTTTTCCTCGGCCTCTTTTTATCTGAATGTTGAATCTGTGGGTCTTGCTCTTCAATGTTGCATTGGTGGAATTGCGGCTAGATTCAGGGTTTTTCAATTAAGTGATCGAAGATTTCGGTTCTCTGTTGCTTCAAATAAAGTGGGCCACTTCATCTATAGTTTGAGAGATAGAGTGTGGCCTGATTTTGTGTGCCATTTCAGTTTGTTTCGAGGTTATCATCCTCATATCTCTGGCTTCACACATGATCACTTGTGCTCTGGTTTGCCCTATGATAATTCTGTGAAGAGTTCTCCATCTAATCCTGTTCGTTTTAAGCCAAATTTGGACTTCCTAAAGAAAGTGTTGCACAAGATCTTCATTCGGATTCATCACATGAATTGGCAAAATTTGGTTTTCATCAACAAGGATCTCCTGGGTTTTCTTCGGATGGATCCGACCGCTAGACATCTGTTTTTTGGAAGTTTCTCTGATCCTATTTTGGTGGATCATGAACATGATCATAAGGAAGTTTTTACTGGTTCAACGTTTGTACGTTAGTATTGCCTGCAACTACCTTCTGTCACGTTAGAAAAGATTGAAGATATGAGGCAGGCTCTATACTCTGATCAGGACATCATGCATGCTTTGGACTTAAAATTTGTTCCTTCCAAAGCTATGGTTTTTGAAATTCTGGGACGCTGCTCAAATTGTGGAGATCATGATCATCTTGTGGATTCTTGCCAGAAAAGTTGTGAATGTATTTTTTATCTGGGTCATAAATGTTTGAAATGCCTTTCTTTGCGTAGCCAATGGTGTGTTAAATGTTTAATTTCTGGTCACCTGGCGAGTAAATGTGTCTTGGGCTGGCGTTGTCGGAGTTGTCATTTATTGGTCCATTGGGCCAGGAGTTGCCCAAAGAGGATACGAAGAGTTTGGCAAAAAAAGAAAACTGCATTAAACAATCAGGCCAATATTTCTGGTCGGAATATCTGGGTAGTTAAGAAGCAGCCAGTTTTTTCACCTGGAGTTTCACCCCTCCCTCTCCTGCCGCTTCATCTCCTTCTCCGCCGACCGCCGAAGTTTCTCTCTCCACCTCGACAATGGCCAACTTTCCTGTGAATCCTCTAGCTTTTCTCCCCAATGTCTTGACTATTGATCCAGGGCCAGTTGATCGCTTGGTAAGGTCACACATGGTGGTTCCTGCTGAGGCTCCTCTGCAGCATGACCGAAAGGTAATTGCTGAGACCAACAGATTTATTCCGATTCGGCTTAGAGAGGACTATAGGATTCAGGTGATGAATCTTCTCAATGAGTCACAATTGTTTGTGAGTCGCTTTGATGATCATCCATTAGGACTTGGCATTTTTACTATGACAGAAACCCTGATTGCGGATGCTACAGTTGGAACTACCTTTGAGATTGATGAGATTACCACTGTTACATTTGTGAAACACAATGAAGCCAGGAACATGCGTCTTACTGCTTTTGGTAGGGAAACTTGGATACAATTTTTAGCTTTTCCCCTTGACTATCAGACTAGCCATTATATACATAGTGTTGTTCAAGAGTTTGGTCTGTTATCCATGTGGCATAACCCAAGAGGGGATGATAAAAATGTTTTGGTCAAGGTGTGGATTGTTCATCCTAAGTTTGTGCCCAAAAGTTTGGTTATTCATCAGCTTGGGGGGCCTAGGCACTCCTGGACTGTCCCTGTTATCTTACTCATGTGTGCTGACTGGAATGCTCATCTGCCTGAAATTCTGCCACCTCCTGAAGACCCTGAACCTGATGATGGCAATCCTCATCCCATGCATGGTGAAGGTTTTTCTGCTGAACAACTATACCAACAGCAGCTTAACATTTGGAATCAGCAGAATCAGATGCCTGGAGGGGGACATGCTCAAGGAGGAAATGCTGGAGGAATGAACAATGCTGCTCTGTTTCAACAACCTGGACATTTTGTCCCTGCTCAGGTCATTGCTGCACTTTTTGATAATAATGTTGCACAAGATGAAAATATTGTTGCACCTGTTGTGGAGGATGCTATAGTTGTTCCCAACCCTCCATTGATCAACTTTCAGCAGATCCTAGCTGCACAGGGGGCTTCTTTTCAGGATGGTGTGCCACCCCCTTCCACCAATGTCGAGGACAGTCCTATGCAAGCATGGCATGAGAGTATTTCTGATGTTTCTGATGGAAATTCCTCTGGTTCAGATTTGATGCAGGTTGATACCACTTTATCCATCAACTTTGCTCTGGTTGATGACCATCTCTTGGATGTCAGTTCTGAAATCTGGATGACAAGGAACTTTGCTAAATCTGCTTTTAAGGAGTTTTGCTTCCCTAACTTTGCTCTGGATAATGCCAAGCTCCTTTATTTCACTCTTCCTATGCCAAAGTTTCTGCAGTTTGAGTTGGTGGATGAATGGGAGTTATTGCTCCATTCAAGGAAGAAGCAGGAAATGATCTATAACAGAACTTTGGATTTTACTCAAGCTGGTACCAAAAGGAAGAGTCCTGAGTTTGATGATACTGATGTGGTTTCCTTTAAGACACCTATCTCTACTAATCAAGTCAGAAGAAGCTCAAGGTCTACTAGATACAGGGGATTTAAGCCTAAAATCATTTGTGACTCCAAGACAACTAAATCTAAAGTGAAGCAAAGGAAGATTCCAGAGGTTAAGGCTGTTGAAGTCACAGATGAACTTGCTCAGATAAATCCTGGTCAGGTTGGCATGATCTCTGATAGGACTCTCCTTGCAACACCAATCCCAGTACTCTAGTCTATTGGAATATCTCTTTGTGGGGTGCCTCAGGAAGATCTCACTCCTCTGAAGCTTATGGAAGGCTGGCAGGAGAAGGAAAATGCTGACAGTGCCTAGTGCATGTCTATTTCTACTTTGGTCTTTTTACTTTTGAGTTGTAATAATGTCACTACTTAAACAATGGGTTATTTTGTGCTGGAATATCAGAGGGCTTAATGCTAGAGAAAAACAATTAGCCTTAATGAGTGCTATTAAAGTTAGTGGATGTTCAGTTATTTGCCTTCAAGAAACAAAGAAGGAGGATTTTGATCTGCAGTTTATTAAATCCTGTTGCCCAACAAATTTTGATGAGTTTGTCTTTGTGCCTTCTATGGGGGCTTCTGGTGGCCTCATTATTATATGGAATAGTTCAATATTCTCTGGAATGGTCATGCATTGTGAAAAGTTTGCTCTCTCTGTTCATTTCGCTTCCTCACATTCTGGGCAGTCTTGGACCTTAATTAACATTTATGGCCCTTGTAATGGTGAATTGAGGGAGAAATTTATTGAATGGATGTTTGAGGTGCATATTCCTGATGATGAAGACTGGATCCTAATGGGGGACTTTAATTTTATTAGGTCCCCTGCAAATAGGAATAAACTTGGGGGGAATGTTAATGACATGCTCATCTTTAATGATTTCATTAGAGAACAACATCTCACTGAATTGCCAATTAAAGGAAGAAAATTTACTTGGAGTAACATGCAACAAGATCCTCTGTTGGAGCAACTTGATTGGTTTTTCACCTCCATTCACTGGACAACTAGTTTTCCTAACACAGTTGTTTCCACACAAGGCAAACCAACCTCTGATCACACTCCCTGTGTTGTTTCTATTCAGACTAAGATCCCTGGTAGTAGGATTTTTAGATTTGAAAACTTTTGGGTTGCCCATCCTGGTTTTCTGGAAGTGGTTGCAAAATGCTGCAGTAAGCCAACTCACAAATCTAACAGTGCTGCAAATCTTAATGCAAAGCTAAAAAAGCTGAGATCTTATTTGAAATTTTGGAGCAAATCAATCTCAAAGTTGTCCACTTGTATTGAAAATACCAATAAAGTTCTCTCTGAACTTGATAATCTGGAGGACAAAAGGCCTTTATTCTGTCAGGAAGCAAATTTCAGGAGAATTCTAAAAGCTCACCTAGTAAGACTTTTACAATACCAAAATGCTTATTGGAAGAAAAGATGCACAGTTAGATGGACAAAGTTTGGAGATGAAAACACAAAATTCTTTCATAATTTTGCTACTGAAAGATATAGAAAGAATAATATTGCCTCACTCAAACTCTCAGATGGTTCTTTTTTTATTGAGCATGCTGATAAAGAAAATGCTATTTATCAAGCCTATAAAGAAAGATTGGGCACATCTACACAGCCTGAGATGCTTTTTAATCTTCAACATCTGATTACTCCAACTGAGGGCCTTGAGGTTCGATCCTTACCATTTACTAGAGAGGAAATTGACAAGGTGGTGAAGGAGATGCCAAGTGATAAAGCCCCAGGCCCAGATGGTTTTAATGGTCTCTTCCTAAAAAGCTGTTGGCACATCATCAAGGAAGACATCTACTCTTTATGTTTCCAATTCTATGAAGGAGATCTGAATCTAGAAAGTATAAATATGGGTCATATTACACTCATTCCAAAGATAGGTTCACCTGAATCTATCAATGATTTTAGGCCAATAACCCTGCTTAATTGTGTTCTGAAGCTTATAACAAAAATCTTGGCTAATAGGCTACAGAAGGTTATATTGAAGATTATTCATAGAAATCAATATGGTTTTTTAAAAGGCAGAAACATTCAGGATTGCCTTGCTTGGGCATTTGAATTTCTATATCAATGTGAGGCTTCTAAGAAAGAGATTATTTTACTCAAGTTGGACTTTTCCAAAGCTTTTGATACCATTGATCATATGGCTATGATGAAAATTATGAAACAGATGGGTTTTGATGATAAGTGGTTGAAATGGATTGAAATTATTTTTGGTACTGTAATGTCTGCTGTTTTCCTCAATGGAGTACCTGGGAGGCAATTTCATTGCAAAAGAGGAGTTAGACAAGGAGACCCTCTGTCCCCCCTTATTTTTGTGCTTGCTGCTGATTTACTACAATCTGCAATCAATAAGGCATTCAGAGAAAACATACTCAGGGCCCCTTTCTCCCTTGATTTTGGACAGGATTTTCCAGCCTTCAATATGCAGATGACACTTTGATTATAATGCAAGCAGACAAAGATCAAATACAGATAATGAAAGGGATTCTTTAGAATTAAGCTGTTTCTACTGGTTTACAAATTAATTTTCATAAGTCACACCTAATACCAATAAATCTGGCTGATAACTTCTCTCAGGAAATTGCAGATATATTAGGATGTGCAATTGCCAAAATGCCTTTCACTTATTTGGGGCTTCCTCTTGGCACCACTAAACCCACCGTTTATGATCTTATGCCACTGATTGACAGAGTTGAAAGAAAGGTTTCTGCTTCATTTATGATGATGTCTTATAGTGGGAGAGTTACTGTGATTAATTCTTTACTGGCTTCAATTGCAACTTTCACAATGTGTGCAATCAAACTGCCAGATAAGATTGTGGGGCATATAGAAAAAATTCAGAGACACTGTTTATGGAACAAGAAAACTGAAGAGGGTGAAAAATGCAATTCTCTAGCTGCTTGGGATATGATTTGTAGGCCAAAATGTAGAGGAGGTGTTGGCATTATCAACCTTAGAATTCAGAATGAAGGCCTGTTGCTTAAATTCCTGCATAATTTCTATAATAAGGATGACACACCTTGGGTCTCCCTAGTATGGAATGCATATTACAGCAACAATGTTCCTCATGCTTCTGGACCTTGTGGCTCTTTCTGGTGGAGAGATGTTTCTAGGCTTTCACATTTATTCAGAGGAATAGCTAAAAGCTCTATTGGTAATGGGGCTACCACACTGTTTTGGAAGGATCAATGGTCTACAACTATCCTAGAGGAGAGTCACCCAACCATTTACTCCTATGCTAGGAAGGAGGATATCTCTACACAGGAGTTTCTTACAGCTGATAGTTTGACACAACTTTTCTATCTCCCTTTATCACCTAAAGCACTAGCTGAATTGAGAGACATTCAGAACATCTGTAGAGAAATTGAACTAAGAGAACATTCACATGACACTTGGAGCTATGTTTGGGGGGCCAAAGATTTCACTTCCAGCAAATATTATCAATACAATTTCAGAAATATAAATCCACACATATCCTTTAAATGGCTGTGGAAATCAAGTGCACAAAAAAGTGAAGTTCTTTGGGTGGTTGATTCTGTCTGACAGATTGAATACAAGAAACATGTTAAGAAGAAGACATTATGCATTGGGGACTGGATATGACTATTTTATGTGTAATCACAATACTGAGGAAACAATTGAACACTTGCTTTTTCATTGCCCATTTAGCCAAGATTGCTGGAGTTCAATTAACATCTCTTGGGATATGACTAACTCTAGACTTCACATCATTGAGCAAGGAAAGAAGAGCTGGAATAAAAAACTGTTTATGGAAATTACCTTGCTGGGCTCTTGGAACATCTAGAAAGAGAGAAACAATCTCTGGTTTAATAACATACAACCCTTAGTTCAGGCTTGGAAGTCAAGATTAGCTGTTGATCTGTCATTGCTGATTCATAGGACTAAAGAGGAGCTACATCCACTTATCAAGAGCATTATTCATAGTTTGTAAACCTTCTTGTAATCCTAGATTTATTTATTCTGACTTTTAGAGACTCCCCCCCTCCTCTGTCTCTGTGTAAATATGTAACTTTATAGATTCTGACCCATTATTAATGAAAATGAGGCAGTAGGGGCCTTTCCTACTGTTATTACCCTAAAAAAAAGATTCGCAAAGCCAACGGTACAATAGTGAATAATAAGAGTAGTAGGAATGGTGATCAATCCATCCTGCACCCAAACCATTACCCTGTATGAGGATAGGTGAATCACGTTTTTCTATTTCTCGGGCATTCTCACTTGCCTTGAAGAATGTTTCCATGGGCACGAGCTAATGCTCTATGTATACTCCCATGTATCCAATCAACAAAGCTACTACTAAAACTAAGCTATCGATACTTCAACTTTCAGGTTGGGTAATCTACTACATAACATCATGTGCAACACTTCATACTTCCACATCTTTTTTCCCATTAGATAAAGCATTCTCCTTCCTAAATGCATTGTGTTGTCAAACCTTCCACTTAACACATCATTATATCTCCAAGGGTTCAAGATAGGAAAGAATAGATTCTATAGGAAAGAAACGACTAAGAAAATAATCCTACCCATAACTATATGAAGCAATCAATGTCACCAACAAGCAAACAATCATAAGAAATCAACACACAAGCAAGAACTTGCATAACAATAATACAGAGGTCTAAACTTAGTAGTATATAACCAAAAAATAGTTTGAAAGCATTGGGAACAATACTAGAGTAAAATAGAGCAACATATAAGCAACAAACAAAATCTGTCAAAACGGTACAGCAGGTTTCACGAATTTTTCTGGGCACCTTAAACTCGTCAGGAATTTTAGCCAATTTTTTTGCATGTACTACAGGTAATTACGCTTCAGATCCTATTTTTAAAGATTTTTCTGAGTTACCAATAAAATATGAAGAATCGCGCGGTACAACAGGTCAGGCAGAAAACTACAGCAGTAATCCCACGAATTTCAATCAATTCACACCATTAAAATAATTTTAAAACCACACGAAAACTACATCAACTTTAGTGTTTCAAAACAACAGATCCTAAACAAGGCATCACACGATATGGTTCAGTACAAACAAGCAAGTAACCTATATTGTCATACCACATAAGTTGGTAAGAACAATATGCTAACACGATAGCGATGATCTCCTAAAGAGATAAAATACGGTGGTTCGGAACTAACCAAACTTGGTGAGATGTTTATTTATGTCATATTATTTATTGTTTTACTTATATGCTAACCCTCATATAGGTATCATAAGAATGGACAACTATACATTTTGAACAAGAAGAGGTTATAGAAAAGATAGACAAGGAATATAAGAACATCTAATAAGTAGAAAATATGATAGTTCCCCTAATAGAGGTCTTTTATTGCTAATCCATTTCTAAGGTCACGATCCTACAATCAACACACAGCTCTGATACCATCTTGTAACCCCCTCGCCTAATAAGGCTGAGTTCATGTGTATAGTGCCAATCCCTGGATCGGTTCACTGGCACACACAGTACAAAATGATACCAAATATAACTGTGCATCATAAATACAACGAATATGATCCAGAATTTACATTATTTATTCAAGTACACAGCGGAAAACGAATACAAGGTAGATCTCCATCCTTCAAATGTGCCACAGGCGAACAATTGTTGAGTGGAGTCTCGCGACCTATGAACGATCACTCAGATACGATATAACCTGCAACATGAAACGTTACAGCCACGAATGGTCAATACATTGAATGTATGGCAAGTAGGCTAAAGTGGTTAACAACAGATCTATCAACTACATGCTTATTTGGCCAAGTGGAGTTGAGGCTCATTTGCATAAAGCAACAGTTTTATCCTAGCATTTGTAACAAAGTAGTTTTCTAATACGATAAATAGGACACTCTGGTTCACTCCCAGGTGCTCCTACCCAATTATGTTCACCCAACAAGTTTTAAGTAATTAAGAAATAAGGATGAGTGAGAAATATCATAGCATTAGTATCAGGTCGCTCAAATTGTCCATAACCGGGGACACGGCTAAGCACTTAGTTTATACACCCTGCGGGGGTTAGTACACTTTACCCATGTGACTTGGCCAGCCCAGCTCGTACCACCACTCTCATATTGGGTGACGATAGGGAGAAGTCCAAGAAGGAACCGTTCGGGAATTATCTCCCCAATCCCGACGCGCACCGGTCCAACCTACACTATCAACATCTCTGGATACGCGGGTTCGATTTACCACAACCTACTGAGTTCAACCAACCGCCCATTCCATTATTGGCACATGGTTGCACACGAAAGCTTCCAAACAAAGAAACCAATCATTTCTCAGTGTCCTGGGCGGCATTCCCCACCATAAATACACTCGATGACCCAATCAATGCCATTCCGCCCAGGTGGTTCATTAAAACATATTGGTTTGTCATTTAGCAAAACATAAGCCTTTCAAAACATATAAATTTTCATGATGTGATTCCCTTCCTCGTCTAAATAGCATAGCTAAGCAATCTACCAATACGATGGCTCATAAACAAGGAATGCTAGGGAATAATATGGGATATAGCATAGCATATACACATCAATTCCTACAGATGCAATTCTACAAAAACATCTGCAATGCATAGGAAAACAATAGGACTTTTATGACCAAGATAGCACCACTTGCCTTTGTTGTAGATATAGTCGATTAGATAATCCTCACAATCCTCATAGATATAACGGTTGCACTCATCATAACCACAATACTTGCAATCGTAGTAGTTGCAATCACACACGTTGCACTCGCAATCTATCGATCAAACAATTGCATACAACATAAACAATAGCACATAGAGATCAAACAAATGCAACAAGTGCATGCATGACAATATAATAAGTCACAATGGTTGTAACTTTAGTTCTCTAAACAATACTGAAGTATATGATGCATGCAAGAGGTCAATTAATGCAATGGAGTACTTGTTATTAATAATTACTTGCCAACATAGGGTTTTTAATAGTTCTGTTGTAACGACTGTTTTAACTGTCGAATTAAATTTGTTTCTTGGGTTTACTGGATAGAGGACGTTAATACGAACCAGTAGGAGTTGGATTCACCCTAATCGGAGTTATAGATCTTTTTGTATGATTTAAATAGTGTTTAATGAGTTTTAAATGATTCATATGGTTTCTTTTGTCTAAAAATCAAAATAAAATTATATCTGTAATCTCCACGGAATTTTGATTTCAGGGACATATTATTTGTAATTTTTTGAATAGTATTTATTTTCTTATGAATTTATTACTCTAAATAGGCCATTAAACCATTTAAATCTTCACGGAAAAACCTTATAGTAAAATACTGAAATAATTGCATATTGGTGATCTACATGGAACCTGCTTTCCATTGGTATATCATTTATATTTTTGTGACAAGCAATTAATTTACTATGAATTTAATGATTTGTAAAGCCATTAAAAATAATTGAATTGCGACAGGTTAAATAATACGCAAAGGCTAGATCCAACCATATATTATTAAAGTACATTACAGTAGATTCAATTTGATATATTATTCATATTTTTCGTAGTTACAGATAATTTCTTATAAATTTATTAACCTAAAAGACCATTAAAACTAATTAAATTACTGCAGCAACCACGTACTGTAAATTTTGGATCTATTCTAATAAGATGATTCTACGTAAAATTATATTCAATTTGATATATTATACGCAATTTTTGGACGTGGTAAGTTAGACCTATAATATGCAATTTTAAATTCAAACGGAATATTCTAGAGAATATTCCGCTGACTGGACAGGTTGACTTTGCATGCTGACTGGGACTAGATGTTGACCTGATGTTGACGTGGCGTTGATGAGGAAGCTGGCCGGGATGACGACATGGCACGCACCGGTTTGATTGGATCTCGACCGTCTGGATAGGATCCGGTGGCTAGAAGAAGAGATTGACCCGATTTTGGCTCAGAATAGACAAGAAACAGATCTGTGTTAGAGAGACAAATCCGTAGGTCAAATTGAAAAACTTAGAATATAAAATTTGTGGAGAATCATTATTCTTACCTTCTCACCAAAGGAATTTGGATTTGAAGAAACGAGCGCGAGTACATCTTGGATTTACACCGTAAGATCTGAAATATTGCAATGTGAAATTCTTCGGCTATGGTGGATGAAAAGAGGTGAGGTTTGTCGGGATTGAAATATTTCGACGATTCCTACAACTTTCGTTTTTTGACCGAAGGCAAACAACAAAGTCTAGATGGGTTAAAAAGCGAAATAAAATTCGGGCATATGTAGATTCGGGATTTCGAGCAGAGAAACTCGTACAGCTGTGGCTCCATGAGTTTATATGGAGATTTAGGATGTTGTAGAGATAGGTATTGGAGTAGGGAACAGGTAGAAACAAACGGAAGTTGATTCGGAGTTGTAGATAAAAAGTTATAGCAGTTTGAATAGAAATAGGTTTAGAAAATAGGTTTTTGCACGAATTTTAAAGCAAACGTGGGACATGATCGGTACATAGGTGGCTGCTGCTCGCTCGGCTGGCTGGTCGGTCCGGGTGGGCCGGCGGCCCGCTTAGTTTTTTTTCTTTTTCTGTTTACTTGTTTTCTTCGTATCTTTTGCATACGAACTCCAAATGATATGATTTTTGTTTCTAAATTTTTCTAAAATCGAATAGATCATTGTAGGATCAAATTTGTAATCTTTTTTCTAGATTGGAAGTAGTGGATTTATAAATCCTTGTATATTTCATTTTATTTATATCTTTATGTGTTTGTATTTATTTCATAATTTTTTCATACTAGCTCCAAATAAGCTCAATTTTGTTTATAAAGTTTTGTAGTATAGATTGGATCTTTTTAGGCTATAATTATCAATAATTTATGCCTTAGCAACAGTGGGTTTTAATAAGTCAATTTAATTACCCTTAGGTACATTTGGGCGAATCAACTATAGGATTTAGATACCAGGATTTGGATTTAGTTTGTGAGAACTTTGCATGGATGTAATGAAATGCTTATGAATGCTTCATGATTTTCATTTTGAAATCTTGCACACCAATTCTACAATCCATAATCAATCCATTCCCTTTTGCCTATATGGCTACTTAGGTCATAACAAAAGAATATAAGATTTTGAATTCAAGGTTGAGAGGATTTTCTATTCAAAAAGTTTCTTCTCATTGAGAATTTTCAACATGGTCAAACAATCAATCAAACTTATTTATTTATTTCACATTCCAAAATTAGAAGAATTTTGGGATGTGACAGACTACCACCCTTAAAAGAAATCTCGTCCCGAGATTTGGGAAGGCTAGAAAGAAAGAAAGGTTCGGGATCCATTAGGATGCTACCACCCTTAAAATAAAATTGACTAGGTCATTTCTCGAGGATTCACTTAGCTCAGATTGGTTCTCCTTTAGACTTTTATTGGCACAATGTCTCTTGCACATTCTAAACTTCATGATTGACGGATTCCAAGAAAACACTATTTGAACTAGCAGAACTCTCATGGTGGTCAATTAGGGGATGTTTACTTCACGGTGCCCATAATTAACGGTTGGGATTCATCCTTACCGTACATTCCTACGTTAAGCACTGGGTGCTTTTATAAAGGGGAAAATATACCATTCTAAGGTCTAGGCTCAACGTCGACTCTCTGCTAAGGTTGAAAAGGGCACTCAAGATTCGCAAAGCGGAAGATGGCGACTCTCCCACCCACCCACCCATGGCGACTCCTTGGCGATCTAGGGTTTTCTATCCCTTTCTACGGCAATGGAAACTCTCCTCCATTGGGATTTCTCTCCTGGCCAGGCATTGGCTAATCAGGTGCGTCAACGCTTTGGATCTACGGTGCATTTTCTCCCTTCCTTGACTGCCAATGAGTTCTTATTGGTGGTGTCCTTTTCCTCGGCCTCTTTTTATCTGAATGTTGAATCTGTGGGTCTTGCTCTTCAATGTTGCATTGGTGGAATTGCGGCTAGATTCAGGGTTTTTCAATTAAGTGATCGAAGATTTCGGTTCTCTGTTGCTTCAAATAAAGTGGGCCACTTCATCTATAGTTTGAGAGATAGAGTGTGGCCTGATTTTGTGTGCCATTTCAGTTTGTTTCGAGGTTATCATCCTCATATCTCTGGCTTCACACATGATCACTTGTGCTCTGGTTTGCCCTATGATAATTCTGTGAAGAGTTCTCCATCTAATCCTGTTCGTTTTAAGCCAAATTTGGACTTCCTAAAGAAAGTGTTGCACAAGATCTTCATTCGGATTCATCACATGAATTGGCAAAATTTGGTTTTCATCAACAAGGATCTCCTGGGTTTTCTTCGGATGGATCTGATCTGGCTAGACATCTGTTTTTTGGAAGTTTCTCTGATCCTATTTTGGTGGATCATGAACATGATCATAAGGAAGTTTTTACTGGTTCAACGTTTGTACGTTAGTATTGCCTGCAACTACCTTCTGTCACGTTAGAAAAGATTGAAGATATGAGGCAGGCTCTATACTCTGATCAGGACATCATGCATGCTTTGGACTTAAAATTTGTTCCTTCCAAAGCTATGGTTTTTGAAATTCTGGGACGCTGCTCAAATTGTGGAGATCATGATCATCTTGTGGATTCTTGCCAGAAAAGTTATGAATGTATTTTTTATCTGGGTCATAAATGTTTGAAATGCCTTTCTTTGCGCAGCCAATGGTGTGTTAAATGTTTAATTTCTGGTCACCTGGCGAGTAAATGTGTCTTGGGCTGGCGTTGTCGGAGTTGTCATTTATTGGGCCATTGGGCCAGGAGTTGCCCAAAGAGGATACGAAGAGTTTGGCAAAAAAAGAAAACTGCATTAAACAATCAGGCCGATATTTCTGGTCGGAATATCTGGGTAGTTAAGAAGCACCCAGTTTTTTCACCTGGAGTTTCACCCCCTCCCTCTCCTGCCGCTTCATCTCCTTCTCCGCCGACCGCCGAAGTTTCTCTCTCCACCTCGACAATGGCCAACTTTCCTGTGAATCCTCTAGCTTTTCTCCCCAACTCCAAATGATATGATTCTTGTTTATAAATTTTTCTAAAATCAAATAGATCATTGTAGGATCAAATTTGTAATCTTTTTACTAGATTGGAAGTAGTGGATTTATAAATCCTTGTATATTTCATTTTATTTATATCTTTATGTGTTTGTATTTATTTCATAACTTTTTCATACTAGCTCCAAATGAGCTCAATTTTGTTTATAAAGTTTTGTAGTATTAATTGGATCTTTTTAGGCTATAATTATCAATAATTTATGCCTTAGCAACAGTGGGTTTTAATAAGTCAATTTAATTACCCTTAGGAACATTTGGGCGAATCAACTATAGGATTAGATACCAGGATTTGGATTTAGTTTATGAGAACTTTGCATGGATGTAAGGAAATGCTTATGAATGCTTCATGATTTTTATTTTGAAATTTTGCACACCAATTCTACAATCCATAATCAATCCATGCCCTTTTGCCTATATGGCTACTTAGGTCATAACAAAAGAATATAAGATTTTGAATTCAAGGTTGAGAGGATTTTCTATTCAAAAAGTTTCTTCTCATTGAGAATTTTCAACATAGTCAAACAATCAATCAAACTTATTTATTTATTTCACATTCCAAAATTAGGAGAATTTTGGGATGTGACACCGCCGGCCATGGGGGCTGCGCCCTCCCCTCCTTCATTCATGTGGGTGGACACTCCACTCACAAAACGGCCCTTCAATTTTTTCCACTAAAAAATCCACTCAAATTCCCATTAAATTTCCACCAAATTTAATGCAAACTCTCATTAAATAAAACTCTTTTATTTTATTCAGAATTTTTTCAATTACTTTAATGACAAACATGCACAAATAACCCCTTGCTAGAATTCCATTTCACATGCATAACCACTTTATGCAATTTCACCCGAAAACCTGTTTCGGTATCTAGTGAAATAAATTCCTGCGCTTGTTCATTCTTTCGGCATAAAACTTTTGCTCCAATTGGATGTCGGTATCTCTTAAGTGTGTCACCCTACGGTTTGTGAATAATGCGGACATGATCGAGACCCCTCTCGGATCAAAAATCAGAAGCGGATCCGAGACCCATACTCCCACACATTCAACGATGACATTCTTGTGATCGTCGTAACCTTTACGCTAGTATCTTAATCCCTTTGTTTCACGATATATTACATGTCCGAGATTCGATCATCGGTATCTCCATACCTAGTTTGATCTCACATCGACATGCACTCTTTTCTCGTTCCCGTGATATAACATTCTAGTGATCAAATCACTTGCTTGCAAGCTAATCAATGTGATATCACCGAGAGGGCTCAGAGTATATCTATCCGTCATCGGGATGAACAAATTCCACTCTCGATCCATGAGCCTCAACATAACACTTTATTAGTTCTGAATCCATCTTTATAATCACCCTGTTACGGTGTGACGTTTGATGTTATCAAGAAACTCTTCCGGTGTTTGTGATTGACATTATCTCATGGTCTAAGGATTAGGATCACTTCGTAAGTTGTTAAGGCAATATAAACTCAATGACTTTGATCGTAATGCTATACTTCGGATGAATGTTCATCACACCATTACACTAATGTTGTGATCCCGTTATTAACAATATCCAATGTCCATGATTAGGAAACCTTGATCATCTTGTTAATCAACGAGCTAGTTTATGAGAGAGGCATAACTAGGAACTTTCTGTTTGTTTATTAAACACACATGTATTAATGTTTCCATATTAATACAATTATAGCATGCAAAATAAACATCTATCATATACTTGGAATACACATAATAAACACTTTATTATTGCCTCTCAGGGCATATTCCCTTCAGTCTCCCACTTGCACTAGAGACAATAATCTAGTTACATACTGATAAATCTAACACCCATTGAGTTCTGGTGTTGATCATGTTTTGCTCTAGGGAGAGTTTTAGTCAACGAATCTGCTACATTGAGATCCGTATGTACTTTACAAATCTTTATATCTCCATCCTTGACATGCTCGCAGATGGAGTGAAACCGACGCTTAATATGCTTGGAATGCTTGTGAGACCTTGGCTCTTTGGCATTGGCAATGGCACCATTGTTGTCACAATATATCACCATTGGGTCCAACGCGTTTGCAACCACTCCTAGTTCGGATATGAACTCCTTCATCCAAACTGCTTCCTGAGCCACTTCTGAAGCAGCAACATATTCGGTCTCTGTTGTTGATCCTGCTACCACAGGTTGTTTGGAGCTCCTCCAACTAACCGCTCCACCATTCATGAGAAATACGTATCCGAATTGAGACTTAGAGTCATCCGGATCGGTGTCAAAGCTAGCGTCAACATAACACTTAGCGACGAGCTCTTCTTCACCTCCGTATACAAGAAACATATCCTTAGTTCTTCATAAGTACTTAAGGATATTCTTGACCGCTATCCAGTGTTCCGAACCTGGATCCGATTGGTACCTACTAGTCAAACTAATAGCATGTGCCACATCCGGTCTTGTACATAGCATGGCGTACATTATAGAGCCTATGGCTGAAGCATAGGGGACTTTGTCCATTATCTCTCTTTCTTCCGCCGAAGACGGACTTTGAGTCTTACTCAATGTCTTGCCTTGCAACATAGTTAAGAACCCCTTCTTACTTCCGTCCATTTTAAACTTCTTAAAATCTTATCAAAGTATGTACTTTGCGATAGCCCTATTAGGCGCCTAGATCTATCTCTATAGATCTTTATGCCTAATATGTATGACGCTTCACCTAGGTCCTTCATTGAAAATTTGCTGTTTAGATAACTTTTAACACTGTTTAAAAGATCTACATCATTTCCGATCAATAATATGTTATCCACATATAATATCAGAAATGCCACATTGCTCCCACTCACTTTCTTGTAAATACAAGCTTCTCCATAAGTTTGGACAAATCCAAACTCTTTGATCACCTCATCAAAGCGGAGATTCCAACTTCGTGATGCTTGCTTCAATCCATAGATGGATCGCTGAAGCTTGCACACCTTGTTAGCATCCTTAGGATCGACAAAACCCTTTGGTTGTATCATATACAACTCTTCTTCAATATTACCATTGAGAAACGCGGTTTTGACATCCATCTGCCATATCTCATAATCGAAATATGCAGCAATTGCTAACATAATCCTAACTGACTTTAGCATCGCTACGGGAGAGAATGTCTCATCGTAGTCAACTCCTTGAATTTGTCGAAACCCCTTTGCGACAAGTCGAGCTTTATAGACGGTCACATTACCATCAGCATCAGTTTTCCTTTTGAAAATCCATTTGTTCTCCACGGCCTTTCGGTCGTGAGGTAATTCCACCAAGTTCCAAACTTGATTTTCATACATGGATTCCATCTCGGATTTCATGGCTTCTAACCATTTGTTGGAATCCGGGATCATCATCGCTACTTCATATGTCGCAGGGTCATCATTTTCATCAACCATGAAATTCATGACAGGATTTCCATACAGCTCGGGAGCTGCACGTGTCCTGCTTGACCTGCGAGGTTCGGTAGTACTCTCTTTCGGAGTTTCATGATCATTATCATTAGTTCCCTCTTCAACAGGTGGAGCCAACTCTGGAACAACTTCTGGTGCTGCGCTACTCGCCATACTTTGAAGAGAAGGTTCAATAACCTCTTCGAGTTCTACCTTACGACTACTCACACCTTTCACGAGAAACTCTTTCTCTAGAAAGGATCCATTCTTGGCAACAAAAACCTTGCCCTCGGATCTGTGATAGAAGGAATACCCAATAGTTTCCTTAGGGTATCCTATGAAGACGCATTTTTCCACTTTGGGTTCTAGTTTATCCGGTTGAAGTTTCTTCACATAAACATCGCATCCCCAAACTTTAAGAAATGACAGCTTAGGTTTGTTTCCAAACCACAATTCATACGGTGTCTTTTCAACGGATTTAGATGGTGCCCGATTTAAAGTGAATGCAGCAGTTTCTAGTGCATAACCCCAAAATGACAACGGCAAGTCCGTCAGAGACATCATAGATCGAACCATATCTAATAAAGTACGATTACGACGTTCCGACACACCATTTTGCTGTGGTGTTCCGGCAGGCGTGAGTTGTGAAACAATTCCACACTCTTTCATGTGAGTGCTAAACTCGTAACTTAGATACTCACCTCCACGTTCGTACCGTAGAAATTTAATCTTTCTATTACGATGATTTTCCACTTCATTCTGAAATTCCTTGAACTTTTCAAAGGTTTCAGACTTGTGTTTCATCAAGTAGATATAACCGTATCTACTCAAATCATCCGTGAAAGTAACAAAATAACGATATCCACCTCGCGCCGACACACTCATTGGACCACATACATCAGAATGTATGATTTCCAATAAATCTGTCGCCCGTTCCATTGAACCGGAAAACGACGTTCTAGTCATCTTGCCTAGAAGGCATGGCTCACATGTATCAAATGTTTCAAAATCAAGTGATTCCAAAAGTCCATCCGAATGGAGCTTCTTCATGCGTTTAACGCCAATATGACCTAGACGGCAGTGCCACATATATGCGGATATATCATCATTAAGTTTAACCCTTTTAGCATCAACATTATGAATATGTGTAACATTATCATCGAGATCTAAGAGAAATAAACCATTCATCATCGATGCATGACCATAAAAGATTTCATTCATATAAATGGAACAACCATTGTTCTCGGATTTAAATGAATAACCACTTTGCATCAAACATGATCCAGATACAATGTTCATGCTCAGTGCAGGCACCAGATAACAATTATTCAAGTTTATAACTAATCCGACGGCAAATGGAGAGGCAACGTTCTGACGGCGATCACATCAACGCTTGATCCATTGCCGACACACATCTTGACCTCACCCCTTGCTAGCGGTCGCTTGTTCCGCAGCCCCTGATTCGAGTTACAAATATTAGCAACTGAACCGGTATCAAATACCCAGGTGCTAGTGCGAGCACTAGTCAAGTACACATCAATAACATGTATATCATATATACCTTTATTTGCCTTGCCGGCCTTCTTGTCTGCCAAATACTTGGGACAGTTGCGCTTCCAGTGGCCAGTTCCCTTACAATAGTAGCACTCGGTATCAGACTTAGGTCCAACTCGGGGTTTCTTTTCAGGCACGGCAACAGGCTTGACGCCCTTACTTCCCTTCCGTTTTCCCTTCTTGTCTTTCTTGAAACCAGTGTTCCTATTGATCATCAACACTTGATGTTCCTTTTTGATCTCCACTTCTGCAGTTTTAAGCATTGTGAAGCTCGGGAGACTTCTTCATGCCTTGCATATTATAGTTCATCACAAAGCTCTTATAGCTAGGTGGCAGAGACTGTAGAACACGATGGATGCCCAAGTCAATGGGAATCGTTATTCCCAAGGACACAAGCTTATCGGCGTAACCCGACGTCTTGAGTACATGCTCACTAACGGAGCTGTGATCTTCCATCATGCAGCTAAAGAACTTTTCTGAAGCGTTGTAGCTCTCTACAGCAGCATGTGTGTCAAAAATCATTTTCAACTCACCCATTGTATCAAATGCATTGCCGTTTTCGAAACGCTTTCGAAGTTCTGGCTCTATCCCATACAATATGCCGCAATGAACTAAGTTGTGGTCCTCCTGACGAGTCTGATAGACATTCTTCTCCTCGTTAGGGGCATCCTCTAAAGGTGGGAGGCCTAGTGGCTCTTCTAGCACGTATTGCTTTTGTGCAGCAGAGAGGAGAATCCTCAAATTCATGGCCCATTCGGTAAAGTTGCTACCGTTCGTTGCTAGTTTCTCTTTCTCCATGAACACATTGAAATTAAAAGCAGGTGGTGCCATCTACAACAGAATTTGTAAAGTTTAGACTAAGTGTATGATAGATTGAGTTCAACTAATCCATATTACGAATGAACTCCCACTCAAAAACGACATCCCTCGTGCCTTTTTGGTGATTACATGAACCAAATCCACTATACCAAGTCCGATCATCACGTGAGTCGGTATAGCTTCAAAGGCAAGCATCAAATGGGCATCATATCTACTATATGACTCATGCTTAACCTTTCGGTCCGTGTTGCGAGGCCATGTCTGTACATGCTAGGCTCGCCAAGTTAGAACCTTAGTATTCGCGTGTGTAAGCTTTTACACCGAAATATGGTCGGATCCAAGAACACCCGATCATCACGTGATGTCTTGGAGCGACGAAAACATAATCGGTGCATACTAAAGGAAGAACACATTCTTGTCTTGATATTTAAATGAGGGATCATCTTATTATGCTAACAAAGCGCTAAACAAGCAATATAAGATGCTATCAAACATCACATGTTTATTAGTGAAATGATATGGTTCCCGCATATGATCTCTATCATGTGCATCGTGGTATAATCACTATCATACCTGTATGTGTAAATCCAAGGTCTATGGAGTTTACACTCTATGTGTGTTGTAAGAGTATCATCTCATACTTCTACTTACAACATCACCATATCATAACACTAGCCCAGCAACAATCTAAACTAGACGCCTCTAATTTATCCATTGCAATTTTTACGTGGCTTAGGGCTTTCGAGATAGAACCGTTCTTACCTACGAACATGAACCACAACGAGGATAACCAAATTGTTGACAACTCGTTGCAAAATAGATATTGACTATAGTAGGAGAGACAGACAGCCGCTAGCCACTTATGCAAACTAGTTGCATGTCAAGCGTGGAACATGTCTCATGTGCGAGGACATGTAAAGTTTGTCCGGGCCTCTTCATCCCACTATGCCACCAATATCCAAAATTACAACAAAGGAGCAACAACATGATCATCATTGCCCACATACTCATATGTGTACTACCCGTGTAATGCATCTATGCATAGATCCGGCTCTAATACCACTGTAGGGTTCGCAGCATAGAAAACAAAAAATTTCCTATGATGTGAACTATGTACCAAGATCTATCTATTAGATACAAACAACGGGCGGATGTATATCCGTAGAGAACATACCCTTGAAGACCGACAAAGCTTAACGAGTTCAACTCGTGGTTGATGTAGACGATCTCTTGCCGATCTCAAGATCGAGAGGAAGTCCTAGCGCTGCAAATCAGCAGCGCATCCATGCTCGCACACACGTTCAAGGCACCGAGCAACCTCCGCCTCCTCGCTCCAGCGATGCAGCGGAAGCACAACTCTTTCTTGCCGAATAGCCACCGGGAACATGTATCTCGCTAGTCCGAGACCATGGGGGATAAATTCTAGAGGGGGAGAGAGATCCTTCACGAGGAGGTGTGAGAGACAAGTGAGGAGGGGGGCTCCTTTTATAGGAGGAGGGGGAACCCCAAGGGAGTGGCCGGCACATGGGGGCTACCCCTTGCCCTCCCCTCTTCATGTGGGTGGACACTCCACTCACAAATCTCCTTTAAATCCCTCCACTCAAAAGTCCACTCAAATTCCCATTAAATTTCCACCAAATTTAATGCAAACTCTCATTAAATAAAACTCTTTTATTTTATTCAGAATTTTGTCAATTACTTTAATGACAAACATTCACAAATAACCCCTTGCTAGAATTCTATTTCACATGCATAACCATTTTATGCAATTTCACCCGAAAACCTGTTTCGGTATCTAGTGAAATAAATTCCTGCGCTTGTTCATTCTTTCGGCATGAAACTTTTGCTCCAATTGGATGTCGGTGTCTCTTAGGTGTGTCGCCCTACGGTGTGAATAATGCGGACATGATCGAGACCCCTCTCGGATCAAAAATCAGAAGCGGGATCTGGAGACCCATACTGACTCCCACACATTCAACGATGACTTTCTTGTGATCGTCAGAACCTTTTACGCTAGTATCTTAATCCCTTTGTTTCACGATATATTACATGTCCGAGATTCGACCATCGGTATCTCCACACCTAGTTTGATCTCGTTATGACATGCACTCTTTTCTCGTTCCCGTGATATAACATTCTAGTGATCAAATCACTTGCTTGCAAGCTAATCAATGTGATATCACCGAGAGGGCCCAGAGTATATCTATCCGTCATCGGGATGAAAAAATTCAACTCTCGATCCATGAGCCTCAACATAACACTTTATTAGTTCCGAATCCATCTTTATAATCACCCTGTTACGGTGTGACATTTGATGTTATCAAAAAACTCTTCCGGTGTTAGTGATTGACATGATCTCATGGTCTAAGGATTAGGATCACTTCGTAAGTTGTTATAGCAATATAAACTCAATGACTTTGATCGTAATGCTATACTTCGGATAAATGTTCATCACACCATTACACTAATGTTGTGATCCCGTTATTAACAACATCCAATGTCCATGATTAGGAAACCTTGATCATCTTGTTAATCAACGAGCTAGTTTATGAGAGAGGCATAACTAGGAACTTTCTGTTTGTTTATTAAACACACATGTATTAATGTTTCCGTATTAATACAATTATAGGATGCAAAATAAACATATATCATATACTTGGAATACACATAATAAACACTTTATTATTGCCTCTCAGGGCATATTCCCTTCAGCTACTTCTGTCATGACACACACACACCTAGTCAGTTTTATATTGGACCATCTCAGTATACACATGCTCGATAGAGTAGAGAACATAATCGCCGACATGAGTTTCATATGCCCAAAACCAGTTTTCCCAAATTTGATGGAAACCATCCTAAGATGTGGAAGGAGAAGGCAAAGAAATACTTTCACATGTTTAATGTTCCATAAGATTGCAAGGTTGATTATGCTACATTACATTTCATTGGGTCCTCAGCTCTTTGGCTTCAATCATATGAAGCACGACATGATATAGAGGGTTGGGCTCATTTGTGTGTGGTAGTTTGTCAAAAGTTTGCTAAAGATTTGTATTATAAGTAAATCATTGCAAATTAGACATGATCATGATGTAGAAGGTTCCCTAGATACTTTGAACATCTTCAACACCAACTGTTGGCTCATAATTCAGCATTGGATGATACTTTTTTTGTTGCCAAGTATATTAAAGGGTTGAAGATGCATATTAGATGTGATATTTCCCTGCACAAACCCAAGATAGTAGATGCTGCCATCTCTCTGGCATTACTTCAAGAAGCAATGCAACAAGATGAATACAAAGGGAAATATGAGCATAAAATGAGATATGAGTACAAGAATTGGCATAATCAGGTTGGGGCAGGCAAGTTGGGACAACATCCTACTAAGGCTAAAAAAAGATGTGCCAAAAACAGTTCCTACAATTCTTCCACCCAAGATGGATACTCTCAGAGCATAAAGAAGAGCCAAGGGAGAATGTTTTAAATGTGGGGGTAAATATGGACCAGGTCACAAATTTCTGAAGCAAGTAGAATTGGCTGGGTTAGAAGAAATATGTGCAACACTGGATTTGCAGTCCGATGACAGTTCTGATGATGAAGATGACACCAACACCTATAGTGAGGAATCAGAAGAAGCAGGAAAATAACAAGCTATGAGTTTGTCAAATGCAGCATCTGAAGGAATAGAGAGCAAGAAAACAATGAGATTGTTGGGCCATATTGGTAAAATTCAAATACTAATATTGATTGACTCTGGTAGTTCCGTTATTAAGGCAATGACAACTGCCTTCCAATTACCTGTTCAGGTTCTAGTAGTACACGTTACTATTGCAAATGGGGAAAAATTATTAGTGATATTGGCTTGAACAATTTGCAATGGGGAGTACATGACAAAAAATTTGGCACTCCTGTTAGAGTGTTACTGCTGAAATGTTATGACATGATATTAGGGATGGAATGGTTGGAAAATATCAATGATGGGAATATGTTTGTGGATTGGCGCATGAAGAAGATGAGATTCCATCATGAAGGCAAGGCCGTGACATTGAGAGTGATTAATGCCAACAATGCATATTGTCCATTGATCTCTTCTCAAAAGCTGAATTTATTGATGGACCAAGGAGTTGTGGTTCAGTTGTTGACATTGGAGTGCAAAAATCCCGAGGAGAAGGCAACCGCTATATATTCCACTATCCAACACATCATTAATAGTAATCACACTCTCTTTGAATAACCAACTAAGTTACCACCATCCAAATCTTGTGATCATCAGATTCCTCTAATTCCTAGGGAAATTCCTGTTCAGAAGAAACCTTACAGGTATGCACCAACATAAAAGTATGAATTGGGAAGGCAAATTGCAGACATGCTACAAAAAGGAGTCATCCAAGAGAGTATCAGTCCTTATGCCTCACGTGTGATCTTAGTGAAAAGAAGGATGTGGGATGGAGAATGTGTGTGGATTATAGATATTTGAATGCATTAACTATCAAATATAAATACCAATTTCCATTGGTTGATGAATTGTTAGATGATTTAGTGGGTGCTACAATTTTCACTAAATTATACCTAAGAAGTAGCTACCACTAGATCAGATTGGTTGCAGGAGAGGAGTTCAAAACAGGTTTTAAAACACATAACGTGCATTGGGAATTTAAGGTGATGCCCTTTGGACTAACAAATGCACCGGCAACATTCTAAGCTACAATGAATTCTATATTTTCTCAACTTTTGAGGAAAGGGGTAATTGTTTTTATGGATGATATCCTTATCTATATTGACACCTTGGAGGCTCATTTGGAATTACTTCAGCAAGTGTTTAGTTTGCTGGCAAAGAACAAGTTGTATATCAAAGTATCCAAATGTTCCTTTCCTCAACAAAGTTTAGAATATCTAGGTCATGTCATTAGTGGAGCTGGTGTTGCTACAGATCCTGCAAACATAACATCAATCAAAAGTTGTCCTAAACCTGGAACAGTCAAGGAAGTTAGAGAATTCATGGGATTAGCTGGTTATTATAGGAAGTTCATAGCAAACTATGGAACTATCAGTAGACCTCTAACAGAGTTTATCAAGAAACATACACAATTTGTATGGAATTCAACTACTCAAGAAGCATTTCAAGCACTTAATGAAGCTCTCATTGCAGCACCAGTTTTGGATTTACCATATTTTAACCACACATTTGACATACATACAGATGCATGAGGAGTGGGCATTGGAGCAGTCTTATCTCATAAAGGACATCCAGTGGCATATCTAAGCAAAGCTTTGAGCACTCGGGCACAAGCTTACTCAACTTATGAGAAGGAATGCTTGAGATCAATTATGGCAGCGGAAAAATGGAAGTCTTATTTGCAACATAAGGATTTTATTATATACACTAATCATAAGATCTTGGACCATTTGGAATCCCACCAATTCCATTCAACATAAATCTTTTTTTAAATTACTGGGATTGAACTACCAAGTCAGATACAAGCAAGGTACATCTAATACAGTTGCCGATGCTTTGTCTAGATGACCTCAAGAGGAAGAAGTTACAACTATTTCTATAACCAAGCCAAAATGGTTGGAAATTGTTGTGGAAAGTTATGTAGCAGATGAACAAGCTAAAGAATTGCTAACATAACTCAACATTACAAGTCCAAATGAGCATGGGTATTCCATGCATGATGGTGTGATTAAATACAAGGATGGAGTTTGGTTGGGAAATCAAGAAGCAAAGCAAGATATTCTCTTAGCCTTACATGCTAGTGGATTAGGTGTGCATAGTGGATTCACTACTACCTACAACAAAGTGAGTGCTCTATTTGCTTGGCCTCAACTCAAAGAGGATGTAAGGAAATATGTGGCACATTGTACTGTTGTCAACAAGAAAAGTTTGAACATACATGGAAACCTGGACCGCTACAACCATTGCCAGTTAGTTTGGATTTCATTGAGGGATTACCCAAGCCAAGTAAATATGATACCATTTTAGTGATCATTGATAAGTTCACTAAATATGGCCATTTCATACCCCTGTCCCATCCTTTCACTACCATGTATATAGCTCAACTTTATGTTGACAATGTTTATAAGCTGCATGGGTTACCCAAAGCGCCGATATCAAACAGGGACACAATCTTCACCAGCACCTTATGGCAAAAGCTCTTCAAATTGACTAAAACAACATTGAACATGATCTCTAGTTATCACCCTCAAAATGATGGTCAGATAAAGCGTTTGAATCAATGTCTGGAAACATACCTGAGATGCATGACACAAGGATGCCCTGGCAAATGGTCCAACTGGCTGTCTCTAGCTGAGATTTGGTACAATACAACATATCATTCGACTCTAGGTAAAACTCCTTTTGAAGTTTCTTATGGTTACAAACCTAGGCATTTTGGATTGCAAGATCTGTCTACAGCGGGCTCAGATACTGTGCCTGATCTGGCAACATGGCTTCAAGAGAAATATTAGATGCAGAGGTTAATTCAACAAAATCTTCTTAGAGCTCAACAAAAAAATGAAGACTCAAGAAAACAAGAAGAGAGTTGAAAGAAGTTTTGTGGTTGGAGATCAAGTTTATCTCAAACTGCAACCATATATTCAAACATCAATTGCCAAAAGATCTAATCAGAAGCTTAGTTTCAAATTCTTTGGGCCTTACACTGTGTTGCGGAAAGTGGGAGCTGTAGCTTACAAGTTGGATTTACCAGTTGGTAGCCAGATTTATCTAGTGGTTCATGTTTCCCTGTTGAAGAAGGCATTTCCAGCAAACACTTTAGCTCAACCTGATTTACCATCCTAGTGTCTGCTACCATGTTGGATTTTTTTGTTGAGTTCTGTGGTTCTTGTTTGCTTGAGTCACCCATTGTTCTAACTGGGTAACCTGGGAGAACAAAGAACGAATGCTGCAGGAGTTTTCAAATGTTGCTGCTTGGAGTAAAGAAAAAATTCAAGGAAAGGGAAATGTCACGACGAATACAACATCGTCTACTGGGCCGTGACCCAGGAAGAGCCCAAGGCCCAAATCTAAGGTGGCCTGGCTATGTCTAGTGAGGTGGAGTTGTGCCCTTGTAATCGTGTAGGAACAAAAAAGGGATTATCGATGATCATTTGACAACATTGATTTTACGCAGACTCCTTCTCCCCTTCCTTCTTCCTCAAGAATAATCTCTCTCTGTATCAAATATACTATAGACTTAAGCTTGGTGGAAATGAAGCATTTTGAGGCCATGTGGAAGTATGTGTCTATGGCTTGTGAACCCAAAGGCTATGTGTCAATGACTTGTGGATCCAAAGGCTATGTGTTTATGGCTTGTGGACCTAAAAATAAAAATTATCAAATATGGGCCAGCTTAAAGAAAATGAGAAATTATACAAGGACTACATTGGAAAAAACCAACGAATAGTACTTAAAGCATCTCTAGCATACGCACAAAAAAATCCATCGGTGCACAAAAAACCGCTATATTTAGCACGCCGGGCAAAAATTGTGCTCCAGCAGATGCGCAAAAATAAGTCGCGTATAAAATAATTTAGGGCACACACACAAAAAGCCTAATCCTGTACTGCAAATTTGGTGTGCCAGCCAGCGCTGCCCAACTGTCAAACTAAAACTGCCGCGTGTGACCTCCTGCAACCCGCCTCGACGGCCACCGGCAAAAATTCACCCATGGACCACTATTCCTCCACTGCCCCAACCCACCATCCCCTCCACCCCCACGTCTGCCGATGGAACAGTTTCACCGCCGCTCGCAACACCACCCCCCTCGATGCACCCAACCCTAACGCCACCATCGTCTACGGCTAGATGTTTGCTCCTCCGCGGCCTACGAATGCGCATGCCATCATCCACCGTCCGCCTTTAAGCCATCGTCCACCGTCCACCTTTAAGCCTTTAACTCAAATAGTTTGACATCCGCCAATAAATAACGAAGCGGTGTTAAATAAGTCGTACTTTATTCTCCAGACGGCTAGCCGACCGTCTACGGTGAGAAGCAGGAAGAGATCGCAAAGGCCTGACTGCTAAAGAAGGGCTTGAGTGTCTCATAGACAATGACACTAGAAACACATGCGTTTTACACAGGGATGTCACAAAATAAAGCGCCGATTAGTGTACCGTAATAATCACACTACGTGACAACGCCATACAGACGGCACGGCGAAGCGTGCGTGTCCATCTAGTCTTGTATTGAAGGATTAAGATATTCAAAGCTATATGGTGTGCTGCCATTAGCTAAGATCATAACATGCTCCTTGTCCTCCTGCACTGCCACCTGATTGGCATGCCGTTGTCGGAGTACTTGTGCGTGGACCGTCCTGAGGTCCCTTGCTTCGGTCCTAGCGTGTGCCTCGACGGCGAGGAGGATCGAGGCACGAGCGAGCGAGATGAAGCGTGTCGGGCCGTAACTTCGTTAGGCCTCTCCATCCCTGGCCATGAGATCTCATTAGCGGTGCAATTCAATAGTCCCTCCCCATCGTACGTAGCATAGGGGAGCTCGGGATATGGCAAATTTGGGGTATTTTCAGGTAGCTAGTGCAGGGATGAGGGATGCGGGAAAAAATCGTCCCGAGGATCGTTGTATGTCAACGCCGGAGACATGGATGAGATGGTGGGGGCCGGCCATCACACTGCTGGTGGCGAGGAGGCGCGCTCTAAAATCGGTGGCGAGAGGCGGGTCAAGCCGCGCTCTAGTTCTGGTCATTTCCAAGTCAAACAGAACAAAAAATGTGTCATTTAAAAATAACCGAAACACGAGGTTTCACTTTGCTGGCGCCACTTGTGTAATATTGACAAACTGGTAGGAGTAAAATCGTCCAAAAAATGTAGGAAGAGGAGAAACACTCCTAGGTATATATTTAATGATAACAAAATGACCGCTTTATTTCAACTAACTCCGTGGGTACTTTGGATTACTACCGTAAGTGGTTAGCTAATTTGTTGTTTCTATACATGGAAGAGATTAATTCAATGATCAAAAGAGAAGATGTTGTGTATTATTACCATGCTCGGTGAAAAGGAGTGACGCATCTAGGAAAGTAGGAGCATCCAAGATTTTGACCTTCACGCCTCTACATATGCGAGTTCGTGGAGTCTGCACTATGGTCGGTGCTGGCGTGGTGGAGAGTGACATTTATTTTGGGGCAGTTCGAAAGGCATCTTGAATTTCAGCTTTAGTCGATACGAGGTGTTTGTCTTGATACACCTCGGTGAGTATATATGTTTTCTATAGGTTTGGAAAGCTAGACATATAGTTTCCTTGATTTAATTTTTAGTTTACATAGATTTGTTAATTTTGTCAAACCCAAGTGAGGTGTGATCGGGGCCGACATTAAAGGGATGAGGGGCTACGACGAGAGAATGGGGACAAAGATGGAAGCTTTCCCTCTCAGCGGAGGCGAAGGTGGAGGTGACTTCCGTGTGCCGGTAGTGGAAGAATTGATTCAGAGAGAGAGAGAATGGGAGGGGAGGGGGAGTGCAGTTAAAGCACGAACCCTAATTATTCTTTCTCATTACAAACTGTGTGTAGAAATAATTGCTTCTGTTTCTCTTTTCCTATCTGGTTAGTCACATTTACAATGGTATCCTCCTTAGCTTAAGGGTGCAGCTCCTAGACAAAGCTCAGTCAGTTATTTTGAGACGAGAGAGTAATCATAAAAACTTAGTGACATGTGAACTCACTCCTACTACCATGTCTTGTGAAAAAGGTTGGCGGCGGACACTTCGTTTTCCTGTTTGCACGACATTAATAGCGAGATGGGGTAGTCATGCGTTTCTTTGTAATTTTGGTGATACATCGGTAATTCCTTCTGCCTTCTATGCCCACATCCATAAAATACATATCACAAGAATGTGCAAGATATAGGACCAGAGCATTCCAAGCCATAAAAGTAAAATGAGAAATGTGTTATTCACTATCTACTTGTTAAAGGCTTCTCCTTATAAAATGATTGGGTTGTAGGCAATGTTTGAAGTCATTTGTTATCCGGTAGGTCAGTAGTTAAGCATCCCTTCATTATGAGCTTCATCATAGACTTGGTCAGTGGGTACGGGAAATTTATCAATAATGTAGACATAATATTAGAATTCTAAAGTAAAATGAGAAATGCGGTATTCACTATCTACGTGTAGAAGGCTTGCTCCATATAAAATTATTGGGTTGTAGGCAATGTCTTGAGTCATTTTTTATCCCGTTAGGTCAGTAGTTAAGCGGAAAAGAAACATTGATGAAATAGATAGATCGTCGAACCCTCTCGAGATCTAACCCTCCCGAGCCGTCCCTAGGCGAATCTGACGGCTTAGGGGCATCCTCTCCATCCTCCCCCAGCCCTCTCCGCATCGGCCGCCACTACTGACGGCTCCGGAGGCGGTGGCGGCGCTCGTCCATCTAAGATGGGGGGAAGGAGAGAGGTCTGTGGCGGTGTTCACATGGGGGAGGTGCGACGCTGGCTGTGGGCTTGGTGCGACGCGACCGTCTTGGCCGGAGCCTGAAGTTCTCCGGTGGCCAATGAGGGGGTGGAGGCTTGCCGCCGCCACCGAGGGTGAGATTGTGGCCTAGACACGCCGATCTCATGCAGTTGTTGCCCTCTCCTCCTCTGTTGGTGTTGCACGGAGATAACAGGCGGCGTGGGGGCTTGCTCGTCTGATGAATAAAGGCGGCGATACTAGGATTTCTCTCATGCCAATACAATGATCTACTTGTTTCTTGCCTTCTCTGATCTGGTCGGAGTGGCGAGTTGCAGAAGGCTTCACTGGCAAACTCCCATGGGCGAATAATGCCTGGAGATTGCCAGATTAGAGGGATTCGGTCGTGCACACCTATGTTTTACTCTGACCGTTTGGGTTCATAGGGAGTGCTTCAAAGCTTTGTTGGATGTTAATATCATGGGGCATGTTTCTAGTTCCATGGTGCCGACGAAGAATGTCATCGAGACCGAGATCTGAGGACTAACAATGGTGGTTCGAGTCTGGGTGGTGATGATGAATTGGTTTGGTGACTCGTGACTTGGAGCAGTGGCAAGTGTGGACGACTGCACAAGATAGGTTCACAGTCCTATCTTTCAGGGTGAAAATCCAGGGTCTAGTCTTAATTGATTGTGCTTGGCAATGGACTTGTTGAAGGTATTGTTTTGAGAGCATAGACTTTCTTTAGGGTGAAAACCTAAGATCTAAGATGAGGCGATGATGATGTTTGTGCACTGTTTCCTTCTTAGAGGCTTCACTTTTGGAGAAGCTGGACTTCTGGTGCTGTCTTGGTGGTGGTAGTACCGCTATTTCAACGAATGAGTCACTATAGCGGGACTTTTCTTTTTTGTAATTCTTCTTTCTTTTTTTGGATGTGTGCATCTGTATGTCTGCTAGGAAATACGTCATTGAAGAGGCTAGGTGTAATTGGTATCTTGTGATATTAATATATGCTCCTTTCTAAAAAAAAAGTTCAGTAGTTAAGCATCCCTTCATTATGAGCTTCACCATAGACTAGGTCATTGGGTACGAGCAATTTATCAATGATTTAAATAGAATATTAGAATTATTACATCTCTTATGTCTTCTATGAATTGGGTCTATGAATTTAGAATCAAAACTGCATTCCAGAAATAGGAGTGTTTGTTGTGACATGAATGTGATAATAAATTCCAGACCAATTTTAGTAGTTAGAATTTGACTAAACCAAATATTTACTATGAGCAACGAATTAAATTGAATTTGTGGGTCCATAGACTTATGGGACACACATGGAGATGACAGATGGAACATGTTGCTCTCTATGTACAAGTCATCTCCTTAGGATATTATCAAAAGAATTTTATGGTGATAACTGATGAAACAGGTTGCACCAATAAGCTCAAAGTAGTCACACATATATTTCTTGTAAAATCTCAATTGACTTTGAGCAAGGTTTTACGTGACACAAAGTTTTCAATGTAAACAACAAACTTTTTAATGAATAACAACATAGATATTGACATTAAAATATTTAGAACAAAGTCCTAATCTTGTTAGAACTGTATTTGGAATCAACTGAATGAATCGGATTCAATTCATGTGAGCCAACAGAGGTGTTAGGTTTTTCCTTGAAGAAAGAATCTCATTGCTCTTCCGAACTGTGTACATTTCTTTTCTGGAAAGTGAGTCTCACAGCTTAAAATAACTTTAGTAGAATCACCAACATTTGCTAAAGTATCAATAACTGGAATATACGTGCTAAGAAAATGGCATATATGCTTTACATGTGCTCATTATCAAGTTTTCTTTGTCGGTGAAAGATATTTTGTACTTCATGCGTCATCGAGCACACGTCGTTATTGTGTAGACATATGGGTAATTCCTAATGCATTCTATGCCCGGATCTATCATATATGCAACATGCATGGACACAATATATTATGCACGAAGTGGTATGTCAGACAATTCCAAGTTATAAAGATAAGATGAGAAGTGAGCTATTTTTTCACATGAAAGCCTTGCGCCTATAAAAGACGGGTGGAAGGAAAGCCACATGAAGTCAGTTTTCCTCGGGTCAATAACTATACTTTCACTTGTAACGAGCTTCGTCCTTGTTGAGGCGAGCGACCGTGAGCGCTTCATCAATCATACAAAAATATATATTTTTCTTAACTTTTTAAGTAAGAATCATTTTTTCTTATTAACTCCATGCAAAGATAAAATGATCCATCTGCTCAACATGGTACATTAATATAAAGTTTATTAAAGTAAATCTCAATGGCCATCGTTCCGTCCCAAAGAGAACATAGGGAGTCAAGTAGAGCCTTCGATGCTCCGTGGATCAATAGCCCGAGCAAAGAAATAAAACTATGAAGCTAATAATGCCATCGGAAGCTAGTTAGAGTAGTATATTAGAAGAGAAAAGGTGACGGATCATTGATTCATTCATGAAAGCAGAATTATAGGTGACAGCGATGTTGCCTACCTGCCTGCACCTTCTGCAATTATTTATGTGTAATTTATCAATCAATTTTCGCTACGTGTATATCCTGACAGTGAATTATTGAATTGTTTCTTTTTGGAGGCACTCTTCCTACAAGTGTTTACTTGGATGTTTAAGCTTGAAAGTACTGCAAAAACAGCATGCAGTGCACGGAGTTCTTCCCTGATCGATGAATGATGAGGCCATCAAACACATGTGGACGCAGGCCATGGAGTGTACTACTTGCAGCGTCCTGTCACCACACAATGGAACTAATTCTAATTGCCACACGACTGAGTAGAATTATATTGCTCTTGTTTCGATTGCTTGATCAAAATTGTATGTAGCTCGAAGATTGAAAAGACCGAAACAGAGGCAGTCCAAGTTACCAGTTTCGAGTAAACAAGGGCAGACCATATGTACAAATTTCGAACATTAATTTGGTCAAAGCTACAACTTCTGGCGCCAAATTAAGGTAAAAAAACACGTCCCAAACAATAACTGGGACTCTCCCTCTCTCTACCGTGAACCATAAACATAGTGAAAGCAAAAAAAAAGGAGGTAAAAACTTAATCCTAACTATGTTCGGTAGGCAAGATGGAGGTGCCTCTTGTGGGACACAGGAGGCAGAACTGATTCAGAGAGAGAAACAGGAAATGGGGAGGGTGGAGTGTAATTAAAGCAAGAATCCTAATTATTCTTTCTCATCATCGTGTGTCTCAAAATAAATGCTTCTTGGAGTATTTGTTATTGCCCGTATGATTAGTGTTTGCAGTGTTATGGTTGTGATATTAAGAAATGCAGCTACTACACTACAAGAGCACCCCTCCCTCCAGTTGCACCGATAATTTTTTATTCCCATTGTTACAATATCCGCCTCAGTAAAGTAAATAAATGAAGTATATGTGTCAATGCACATAGACATCATATACCGCTTCTTCATGCTTCATGATCCACTACTCCGTGTTGGTGTTGAAAATTTCACTCTACCATTTTAGCGATGACGGCGGCGAACCTTGCAGATGCAACACATCATCATAACATTAGCGATCTATATGTAATTCTCGGTAACTTCTATGCCCACATCTATAAAATCCATATCCCCAATGTTTATGGACTTACAAAATAGTGCACCGAATAGTACTTGAAAATCCTAAAACATGAAAGTAAAATGAGAAATGAGGTATTCACCATTTGCTATGAGAATGCGTGTTCCCTTTAATAGATCTGTTTGTAGGGTTCGCAGCATAGAAAACAAAAATTTTCCTACGATGTGAACTATATACCAAGATCTATCTACTAGATACAAACAACGGGCGGATGTATATCCGTAGAGAACATACCCTTGAAGACCGACAAAGCTTAACGAGTTCAACTCGTGGTTGATGTAGACGATCTCTTGCCGATCTCAAGATCGAGAGGAAGTCCTAGCGCCGTAAATCAGCAGCGCATCCGTGCTCGCACACACGTTCGAGGCACCGAGCAACCTCCGCCTCCTCGCTCCAGCGATGCAGCGGAAGCACAACTCTTTCTTGCCGAATAGCCACCGGGAACATGTATCTCGCTAGTCCGAGACCATGGGGGATAAATTCTAGAGGGGGAGAGAGATCCTTCACGAGGAGGTGTGAGAGACAAGTGAGGAGGGGGGCTCCTTTTATAGGAGGAGGGGGGGAACCCCAAGGGGGTGGCCGGCGCATGGGGGCTGCCCCCTTGCCCTCCCCTCTTCATGTGGGTGGACACTCCACTCACAAATCTCCTTTAAATTCCCTCCACTCAAAAGTCCACTCAAATTCCCATTAAATTTCCACCAAATTTAATGCAAACTCTCATTAAATAAAACTCTTTTATTTTATTCAGAATTTTGTCAATTACTTTAATGACAAACATTCACAAATAACCCCTTGCTAGAATTCTATTTCACATGCATAACCACTTTATGCAATTTCACCCGAAAACCTGTTTCGGTATCTAGTGAAATAAATTCCTGCGCTTGTTCATTCTTTCGGCATGAAACATTTGCTCCAATTGGATGTCGGTGTCTCTTAAGTGTGTCACCCTATGGTTCGTGAATAATGCGGACATGATCGAGACCCCTCTCGGATCAATAATCAGAAGCGGGATCCGAGACCCATCGACTCCCACACATTCAACGATGACTTTCTTGTGATCGTCGGAACCTTTACGCTAGTATCTTAATACCTTTGTTTCACGATATATTACATGTCCGAGATTCGATCATCGGTATCTCCATACCTAGTTTGATCTCGTTACGACATGCACTCTTTTCTCGTTCTGTGATATAACATTCTAGTGATCAAATCACTTGCTTGCAAGCTAATCAATGTGATATCACCGAGAGGGCCCAGAGTATATCTATCCGTCATCGGGATGAACAAATTCCTCTCGATCCATGAGCCTCAACATAACACTTTATTAGTTCTGAATCCATCTTTATAATCACCCATTACGGTGTGACGTTTGATGTTATCAAGAAACTCTTCCGTGTTAGTGATTGACATGATCTCATGGTCTAAGGATTAGGATCACTGTAAGTTGTTATAGCAATATAAACTCAATGACTTTGATCGTAATGCTATACTTGGATGAATGTTCATCACACCATTACACTAATGTTGTGATCCCGTTATTAACAACATCCAATGTCCATGATCAGAAACCTTGATCATCTTGTTAATCAACGAGCTAGTTTATGAGAGAGGCATAACTAGGAACTTTCTGTTTGTTTATTAAACACACATGTATTAACATTTCCGTATTAATACAATTATAGCATGCAAAATAAACATCTATCATATACTTGGAATACACATCATAAACAATTTATTATTGCCTCTCAGGGCATATTCCTTGATCTCCGCTTGCACTAGAGACAATAATCTAGTTACATAGTGATAAATCTAACACCCATTGAGTTCTGGTGTTGATCATGTTTTGCTCTAGGGAGAGTTTTAGTCAACAGATCTGCTACATTGAGATCCGTATGTACTTTACAAATCTTTATATCTCCATCCTTGACATGCTCGCGGATGGAGTGAAACCGGCGCTTAATATGCTTGGAATGCTTGTGAGACCTTGGCTCTTTGGCATTGGCAATGGCACCATTGTTGTCACAATAGATCACCATTGGGTCCAACGCATTTGCCACCACTCCTAGTTCAGATATGAACTCCTTCATCCAAACTACTTCCTGAGCCGCTTCTGAAGCAGCAACATATTCGGCCTCCGTTGTTGATCCCGCTACCACAGGTTGTTTGGAGCTCCTCCAACTAACCGCTCCGCCATTCATGAGAAATACGTATCCGGATTGAGACTTAGAGTCATCCGAATCGGTGTCAAAGCTAGCGTCGACATAACACTTAGCGACGAGCTCTTCTTCACCTCCGTATACAAGAAACATATCCTTAGTTCTTCGTAAGTAATTAAGGATATTCTTGACCGCTATCCATGTTCGAACGGATCCGATTGGTACCTACTAGTCAAACTAATAGCATGTGCCACATCCGGTCTTGTACATAGCATGGCGTACATTATAGAGCCTATGATGAAGCATAGGGACTTTGTCCATTATCTCTCTTTCTTCCGCTGAAACCGGACTTTGAGTCTTACTCAATGTCTTGCCTTGCAACATAGGTAAGAAACCCTTCTTATTTCCGTCCATTTTAAACTTCTTTAAAATCTTATCAAGGTATGTACTTTGTGATAGCCCTATTAGGCGCCTAGATCTATCTCTATAGATCTTTATGCCTAATATGTATGACGCCTTCACCTAGGTCCTTCATTGAAAATTTCTTGTTTAGATAACTTTTAACACTGTTTAAAGATCTATATCATTTCCGATCAATAATATGTCATCCACATATAATATCGAAATGCCACATTGCTCCTCACTTTCTTGTAAATACAAGCTTCTCCATAAGTTTGGACAAATCCAAACTCTTTGATCACCTCATCAAAGCGGAGATTCCAACTTCGTGATGCTTGCTTCAATCCATAGATGGATCTGAAGCTTGCACACCTTGTTAGCATCCTTAGGATCGACAAAACCCTTTGGTTGTATCATATACAACTCTTCTTCAATATTACCATTGAGAAAGCGGTTTTGACATCCATCGCCATATCTCATAATCGAAATATGCAACAATTGCTAACATAATCCTAACTGACTTTAGCATCGCTACGGGAGAGAATGTCTCATCGTAGTCAACTCCTTGAATTTGTCGAAATCCCTGTGCGACAAGTCGAGCTTTATAGGCAGTCACATTACCATCAGCATCAGTTTTCCTTTTGAAAATCCATTTGTTCTCCACGGCCTTTCGGTCGTGAGGTAATTCCACCAAGTTCCAAACTTGATTTTCATACATGGATTCCATCTCGGATTTCATGGCTTCTAACCATTTGTTGGAATCCGGGCTCATCATTGCTTCTTCATACGTCGCAGGGTCATCATTTTCATCAACCATGAAATTCATGACAGGATTTCTGTACAGCTCGGGAGCTGCACGCGTCCTCTTTGACCTGCGAGGTTCGGTAGTACTCTCTTTCGGAGTTTCATGATCATTATCATTAGTTCCCTCTTCAACAGGTGGAGCCAACTCCGGAACAACTTCCGGCGATGCGCTACCCGCCATACTTTGAAGAGAAGCTTCCACAACCTCTTCGAGTTCTACCTTCTGACTACTCACACCTTTCGCGAGAAACTCTTTCTCTAGAAAGGATCCATTCTTGGCAACAAAAACCTTGCCCTCGGATCTGTGATAGAAGGAATACCCAATAGTTTCTTTAGGGTATCCTATGAAGACGCATTTTTCCGCTTTGGGTTCGAGTTTATCTGGTTGAAGTTTCTTCACATAAACATCGCATCCCCAAACTTTAAGAAATGGCAGCTTAGGTTTGTTTCCAAACCACAATTCATACGGTGTCTTTTCAACGGATTTAGATGGTGCCCGATTTAAAGTGAATGCAGCAGTTTCTAGTGCATAACCCCAAAATGACAACGGCAAGTCCGTCAGAGACATCATAGATCGAACCATATCTAATAAAGTACGATTACGACGTTCCGACACACCATTTCGCTGTGGTGTTCCGGCAGGTGTGAGTTGTGAAACAATTCCACACTCTTTCATGTGAGTGATAAACTCGTAACTTAGATACTCACCTCCACGGTCGGACCGTAGAAATTTGATCTTTCTATTACGATGATTTTCCACTTCATTCTGAAATTCCTTGAATTTTTCAAAGGTTTCAGACTTGTGTTTTATCAAGTAGATATAACCGTATCTACTCAAATCATCCGTGAAAGTAACAATAACGATATCCACCTCGCGCCGACACACTCATTGGACCACATACATCAGAATGTATGATTTCCAATAAATCTGTTGCCCGTTCCATTGAACCGAAAAACGGCGTTCTAGTCATCTTGCCCATAAGGCATGTCTCACATGTATCAAATGATTCATAATCAAGTGATTCCAAAAGTCCATCCGAATGGAGCTTCTTCATGCGTTTAACGCCAATATGACCTAGACGGCAGTGCCACATATATGCGGATATATCATCATTAAGTTTAATCCTTTTAGCATCAACATTATGAATATGTGTAACATTATCATCGAGATCTAATAGAAATAAACCATTCATCATTGGTGCATGACCATAAAAGATTTCATTCATATAAATGGAACAACCATTGTTCTCGGATTTAAATGAATAACCACTTCACATCAAACACGATCCAGATACAATGTTCATGCTCAGTGCAGGCACCAGATAACATTTATTCAAGTTTATAACTAATACCGACGGCAAGTGGAGAGGCAGCGTTCCGACGGCGATCATATCAACGCTTGATCCATTGCTGACACGCATCTTGACCTCACCCCTTGCTAGCGGTCGCTTGTTCCGCAGCCACAGATTCGAGTTACAAATATTAGCAAACCGCCCGTATCAAATACCCAGGTGCTACTGCGAGCACTAGTCAAGTACACATCAATAACATGTATATCATATATACCTTTGTTTGCCTTGCCGGCCTTCTTGTCTGCCAGATACTTGGGGCAGTTGCGCTTTGTTGCCTGTCAAAACCCACCGGCGAGCAGCGAAGAGCAACACGAAGAGTCGGGAGGCTCCCAGAACTGCTGGTGGGCCCTGGTCCCTCGGGCAACGGCCCGCAAAACTCCGGCACACGTCCTGGCTTGGTTCAAGGGCGTGCCACCTGACCTATACCTGGTCAGGAAGGTGATGGATTGCTTCGATCAGTTTCCTGCATGGTAAACAAGTATACGTAAAATTCGAGCCATGACCGGCTCCCAGGTTTCCCTGTGAATCGGCTCCTAGAGCCGATTGTCCCATGGTTCTGCATTAGATCTATGATAACATGGGGTTTTGCTTCATCAATACAAGTTAAATCGATCTACGACAGTTTAACGTTTTCACCACGTAATTGGAACGTCCTACACGTAATTGAGCCTGGTAGATACAAAACATAATGGAAAACTAACCCTAGAGAAGGCCTAACAACCGACGTAAAGTCAATTCCCTGAACAACTCCTCTCGAATTGGCAAACCATATCCTCACGTACTACTGGATCGTTCAACCCGTTTGCAAGGCCTGACTACGTGGATATCAAACTAAACCTTGGAAAAACAAGGCATAACTATAACAGATCAAATCAACTGAATAAAGATCAAGCAAGATGCTACCCTTACACCCGGGAAAAGGTGCAAAGGTAGCGAGGTAACTAGAGGTAGCATAACTAAACAATTATACCGAAAAGTACCGATGCTAACCTAAACAAATCTATGATAATAGTATTACTCGCCATCAACAAGGCTTCAGTACGAGTAACACCAAATAACGCATAAGCAGATACTGCCTAGATCGCAAGATGCGATCTAGGCAGCATGACACTTACCCGAAAGAAACCCTAGAAACAAGGGGTGGCGATGCGCCGAGATTGTGTTTGTTGTGAACGTGATTGTCCTCTGTTTCTCAATAACCTTAGGTACATATTTATAGTCCGGAGACTTTCTATCTTTAGAATAACCCTACAACTCTATCTCTTACTTAAACCGAAACGGAACCTACTACAATATACAGATACACGGGCAATTTAGCCCAAATCCACGCACAAGGCCGATTCAACAACACGTTGCATATATGTATCTTCCAAGCCCATCTTGATTACGGCCCATCTCCTCCTTTGGCCAAAATATGGCGATAACACATGCCCCCCTGGTTTTGGCAATAATAATTCCAAAACCACTCTGTTGATGTTTTTTCTTCCCCCCTTCTTTTTTTATATCGGGTTACGCGTTGCAGAGCAGAATCGTCACGCCACCCCTCCTCATGATGACCTGTCTTCTCAACTTCTCCGCAGGCGTGATTTGACAATTTTGGCACCATTCGGGAAACCGCTATGGCATTGAACCACCTCCCACTATTCCCTTATTTAAATTCATCGAGCAGTTTGCAGCCCCATCTTCCTCCAGTAGCCAAAAACCCTCTTCCTCATGAAAAAACCCTCTTCCTCCGCCATGGCCTCTTCTTCCTCCAAATCATCCGCCTTTCCCGGTCTTCCAACACGATGAGCGACCGAGAGCCGACGCCGAGCACCCGCCAATGGCGGCAGATGAGCTCTCGCCCACAATGGTGGGACGAGAGGGATCGAACTTCGCCGTCTGGGAGGACGAGTCCCCGACCGGCGGAGGGCCTCAGTTCCTTGTTGACGGGAGGCTGAGGTGGAGAGCTCCGACGCCTGGTCACAGGATGGCGTCGAATCCTCCGGAGGAGGAGGAAGCGGAGGAGGACACCTCCTCCGACAGTACCCTCCGGTGAAGCGCTTCCGCCGGGTCCAGCGAGGACACGAAGGCAGCGAGGAGGACGAGGAGGCCCCAGCATCTTCAAGAAGCGGCATAAGACGACGCCAAGGCGGATGAGAGCGAACAAGACGACGGCGAAGGCGGCGTTTACACCGCATCTAGATTAGGAACTAGTAGTAGTAGTACTAGTAGTAGATTTCCTTTGTAAGCAATCGGCTCCATTGTAAATAACCGTCTTTTGAATCAACAAAGATTGCTTTTCCAATTTGATTTTGTCGATAGTCAAAATAGGTCAATGCTCGAGCCGATAGTAATGTATCGGCTTTCACCACACGCTCATCTGATCAACCAAGTCAAAGCTCAAAGAGCCGATGGTAAAACATCGGCTTTCCCAAAAACGTTGACAAGGTCAAATTTGGTCGCATACTTAGACAAATCTGAGCGGCGGCCACTTTCCAGTTTCAAACGGTAGCCTGCGACCCTCTTCAAAAAAGGGCGACCCAGATCTCCAATTGCTCACCGACCAGATCGAGCTCACAGCGACAAGAACCCTCGATCCCCAACTGCATAGATCCATCTCCGCCGGCAAACTAGATGGCGGAATCGTCCAACACCAACCCAGAGGTCTCTGGTCTGAAGGTACGCCTACTCCTCGCGGTCCGAACACGATGCTAGAATTAATGGCAAACACCTGAATTAATGCTTTATTCCACCATTAAAATTTTTTAGGTCTCAGACATCCTGCTGCCGCATCCTTCTCTCCCAAATTCTCTCTGTCTTGGCCCCCGTACAGAATCTAGTCCTGCCCATCTGATCTCTTCCGAAGCAAACAGAATCCCCTTCGTAATCCAAGACCTAGATTTGAACTCTTGGGCCGACTGCTTGCGAGCCTGGCCTAATCCCCCTGAACATTGGGTCTCTTGGTTCAGCAGGGTAGCAAGAGCTTACCAATCCCAATGGGAAACCACGGGAATAGCCGATGCCTTGCATTTGTCATTGTCTCCCCTTGAGAAACATGAAAATCTTCTAAAAACCATCGGCTACTTCTGGTCTGACGCTCTGAACTGCTTCATGTTCGGTCATGGCCCCATGTCACCAACTCTGTTAGACGTGGTGATGATTACTGGTCTGGATGTTACATCACCCAGCCCCTCTGCTTTTAAGCTGACCAAGGTCCCCTACAAGCTGTCTTCCAAAACAGACTGCACGAACTGGGGTGCCTACCTCCAATTCCATATGAAAACTAAAGGCCCTGTCACAGAGAAAGAACACACAACCTTTCTCAACTTCTGGCTGGAACATTTCATATTCTGTGGCCCTTCCCTTGCTCCAACCAAGAATTATCTCTCCTTAGCCTACGAACTTGCCAAAGGCACTCAACTTGGCATCGGCAAACTGTTCCTTGGAGAGGTCTATCGATATCTCCAGTTGATGTCTGTCAAACTGTTCTCTGGCATAGCAGTCAAAACAGGAGGTCCTTGGTGGTTCATTCAGCTATGGGCTCAGCTGTATTTTCAAAACCACGTCCCAAACTTCCCCCTTTTGGCGAGTTGCACCTTTCCAGACGTCAAAGGGAAGCAGATCCGATGCACCAGCTACGACCAAGCTTTGTATAGACGCGGGTAGTAACGATCCCTCAGAAGCATCCAAATGGTTCAAGACTTTCTTTCAAGGCTGGACAATCCTATCTTCTTTCCTTACATGGAAGAATCGGAACATTTTGAAAATCCAATCTCCTTCAGTTAGACAACTTTGCCGATGACACCAAAGACTTTCGGCGACTCTTTTCCACCGTGATCCGTCCTGTTTCCTTCCGGTTGGCATGAGTACATCCAAGAATAATCAAGCCTGGTATGAATTCTACCAGCCGGTCGTGGCTCGGCAATTTGGCCTTGGACAAGTACCTCCCATTTCTTTCTCCACCATCTTACGAGAGCGAGCCGACTGCACGATCCTCTCACCAGTCAAAGGTGTTATTCCTTCTTCGATGCTCTGACCATCCCAATTCCTAACGACCTCACCTTCGCCTCATCAACCGATGGCTTTGAAGACTGGTGGTCGATGTGGAAGACTCATGCCTTCAGGAGAGCTCTGGGACCGTTGCTGAAACAACTCGATGCTGAATATGATATCCCCGTAGAACAGGTACCATTACTTGTAAAATTTCTTGAGGCATCTCACAAATGATTCTTCTAATAACCCACTCTCTCTTTTTGCAGCAACAAGATGGTCCTGAACCTACGCACAGTGATGGCTCCCCCTTCGAGTTCTTCCCACCAGCTCCTGTGGTTCTTTTTTGCAAAAACTCGCCACCTTTGAAAAAGGTCATGATGCAGAACCAGCCGATATCACCACAATCGGCTTCCAAGAACCAAGCAACTTCTAAGTCAGCTGCCTCTCGAGTTCCAACTAAAACAAGAACGATGGTGAGGAAGGTAGCTGCCAGGAAGACCTTGAGGCGCCGGAGCCCTTCTCCAGAAAGTTCGCATGTACGCTGATCCATGCCTTGGTCGATCTTTCTCACCCTTGCAAATCTGCTCGTGCTTACTAGCTCTCCTTTCTTACAGGCTTCCGTCGAAGACACCTCCAGCGAGGACACTCAGACCAATCGAGGAGAATTGGGCCCAACAGACTCTGAGAGGACCATTACACCGAGCCAGCCAGATTTACCACCATCGGCTTCTGTGAAAAGGCGGTTCTGAACCCTCGCCCCGAGCACGGTCGGCGGGGCGGTATGACCAAGCGGGCTCGCAAGGGACTGCAAACTTCTTCGTCGAGCCGAGAGGTTTCAAAAGTCATCACCCTTCATGCTCTTTCCACTTGTTTCTTCATCTGCCGATTCATCACCATTTGCATCGGCTAAGCACCTTTCATGCAGACGACCGACGCTTCTAGTGGGAAGGCCGGGGCCGTGCCGATGCCTTTAGCCAAGCCGGATCTAGCAATCCCCGAAGGTGCAGATGAAACGGCTACCACTTTGGCCAAGCCCCCAGCAACCACACACAAGCCGATTGTCTCGTCATCTGCTATCCCCTCGATCTTAGGAGAGGTACGTTAGCTTCTTTCGGCTCATCCTTACATGTGGGACGCATACTGACGCCTTTTCGGGCTGCCAGGGTTGTGATATTTCAGGCTTCGACGTTCGACCACGAATCCATCGAACCAAATCCTCTGTTGCCAACGATGAACCACGAGCCAGGGCTGTTCCACCTCAATTCCAGCGTCTTAAAGCCTTGTTGTCCTCCCCGATCGAGGAGTTGATCGAGGGTTCTGAGGAGGTGAAGAGCGTTCTTGACGAAATCAAGGACCAACTCCCGGTAGCATTGCGGTGAAGCTTTGGCGGTTGTAACTCTGTCTTTCTACGGGTCAAGGGTGAAGTTAGCTCGTGAAAGGATCAATATGCACCGCGCCCAACTTCCGCTGAAGGCCAATATTGCAGACAGATGTCAGCAGCTCAACGAGAAAAAGGCGTCTCTGGATGCCAAAACTGACACCTCTGTCGATCGCGAGCTCGCATCCTTAAAAAGGGAGTTGGAAGATCTTGAAGAGAAGGTCCGGGCAACTAAACAGCTCATTCGCGACAAGGAAGCATCCATCGCCCGCTCCCAAGACGAAGCAGAAGGCCTCAAAGCTCAACTGAAAACCGATCTGGCAGAAATACGTGCCCTGAACAAGCAGCTAGTGACGGGCAAGGACGAAGATGACGAAGCCGAGATCGCCGAGGTGGATCGTGTCCGTCGACGCCCTCCACGCCTTTCGAGGCATTCCTTCAAGAGCTTTCATGTAACCGGCACCTGCTTGTACAGTTTGAACCTCTAGAGTCGATGCGTGCATCGGCTATATATTTTGTTTTTTATTTGGCCGATTTCATGTATCGGCCCCCACATTTCACTGTCCATCATCCCACATGCTTGGGAAATATTTCTTGAGATGTTGACCGTTGACAGCCACTGGGAATTTCACGCTGTCCAGCTCCTCAAGCATGTCTGCGTTCCTCTTAAAACTTGATCGACCCTGTATGGCCCGTGCCAATTTGGAGACCATTTACCATATGCTGCATCCTTAGTCCCCAATGGCAATACAGCTTCCCATACCAGATCGCCAACGTGGAACTCCTTTGGTCTCACCTTCTTATTATATGCACGAGCTACCTTGGCCTTGTTCTCTTTGATTTTCTCGGCGACCACGGCTAAGCTCGCTTAAATCCTCAACACATCACTCATTAAAGCCGCATATTCTTGATTGTTAGATCGTTCGAAAAGTGACACGTCTCGATCCACCGTAATCTCCTGTGGCAATACGGCTTCTTGTCCATAGACTAGATGGTATGGCGGTTTTATCGCTCCATGGCATGACATGCGATAAGCCCATAAAGCCTCGACAAAACCTCGTGCCAACGCCTAGGGTGCTCATCGACTTTCCTCTTGATCAGCTTGATAAGGCTCGTTGACGCTTGACTTGCCCATTTGCTTGAGCATAGTATGGAGATGATCGAATCACTTAATCCCGTGTCCTCACGAACTTTCTCGAACTCGTGAGAAATGAAGACCGAACCTCCATCGGTCATGATAGTTTGGGGAATCCGAATATATGAATGACATGTTCTTTCACAAAATTGATAACATCCTTTGAGTTCACTGACTTCATAGGGACAGCTTCCACCCATTTAGTGAAATAATCAGTAATGGCCAAAATCCACATGTGGCCTTTGCTTGATGGAGGATTGATCTTGCCAATCATATCCATGCCCCAACCACGAATGGCCAAGGCTTGATGATGGGGTTCATTCTCGACGCTGGTACCATCTGAATTTTCCCAAATTTCCGACATGCTTGACACCCTTTGTAGTACTTGAAACAGTCCTCAAGCATGGTGGGCCAATAAAACCCTGATCGCCTGATCAACCATTTCATCTTGTGAGCCGATTGGTGAGTTCCACAGGCGCCTTCGTGTACCTCGTGTAGGAGCCGATTGGCCTCGGTTGGCCCCAGACATTTGAGCAGTAACCCCTCCAGAGTCCTGTAAAACATGTCGTCCCCAATAAGCACATACTTCATGGCCTTGTACCTTATCCGTTTAGGTGCCCCCCGAGCCGAATCCTTCAAGTAATTGAAGATATCGGCTCTCCAGTCGTTGGCCTCCAGGAACTGTACCTGAACATCGGCTCCCTCTGCTACGTCCTTGTAGCCTGAAGCCATTTGTGCAAGATCATTCGCCTCGGTATTCTGCGATCGCGGGATCCAGGTGAAGTTTATGTACCGGAACTGTGCCATCAGCTCACGGCATTGCAGCCATAATGGGAAGAGCGACTCGCCTCGCACTTGTATTCCTCCGTGAGTTGGGAAATCACCAACTTGGAGTCTCCAAAATTTCCACCGCTTCGCTCCAGCCGATGAGCAACTCCATTCCCTTATGACGCCTCATACTCAGCGACGTTGTTGGTGCGAGGGGTGGATAACCTGATGGAGAAGGAAAATGTTGCCCCCCGGGGCGACACGAGTAGAATGCCGATGCCGCAACCATCGTCACAAACCGATCCATCGAAAAATATAGCCCACGTCAGATAGACAGCGCCGCTATATCGGGTGCTGATTCTTTCGGCAATAAGGTCGCCAACGCCGACTTAACCGCTGCGGGTTGATACCGATGTAAAATTCGATAATGCAAACATCCATTTGCCCACCGGCCTTTCAACATAGGAGCCGAAAGATATGTTTTATGACATCCGACTTGCGATAATGATAATCTCCGCCGAGAGCAAGATGTGGCGCTTTGGTGCAGTGAAAACAAAAGAGGCACAACTTATCGATCTCGGGATACCTTGTCTCGCATCCAAAGCATCCTTCTGCTGATGTAAAATACAACTCGCTCCAGACCATCATAAACTTGCACCACCACTGAGGCGATGGACGTGTCAGCTACTGACAAGTAAATGTAGAACGGCCTATCCGGCTGGGGCGGAACTAACACTGGCGGCTTCGTTAGATATTCTTTAATCTCGTCGAAGGCTCGTTGTTGTTCTGTCCCCCAGCGGAACTCCTCATCAGCTTTAATTTTCACCAGTCCCATGAACGGCTCTATTCTTCCTGACAGATTGGAGATGAATCTTCTGACGAAGTTGATCTTGCAGATGAGAGACTGCAGTTCTTTCTTCGTGGTAGGTGGCTTCATAGTTCGCACTGCCTCCTGACTTTTCAGGCCGATCTCAATTCCGCGTTCGTGGACCAAGAAACCTAGGAACTGACCGGCCGTCACACCGAAGGCACACTTCTTTGGATTCATCCGTAGCCCGGATTTTCTTGTTCGGTCCAGGACGCGTTGCAGATCATCCAAGTGTCCTTGTACTGAAGCAGACTTGACCACCACGTCATCGATATAAATTTCAACCAGCTTGCCGATCAGATCATGGAAAATGTAATTCATGGCTCTTTGGTACGTGGCGCCGGCATTCTTCAGTCCAAACGTCATGACTACATATTCAAACAACCCCACCGAACCTAAGACTCTGAATGCAGTCTTGTGTATGTCTTCTGGAGCCATAAAAATTTGGTTGTAACCGGCATTGCCATCCATGAAGCTCAAGATCTTATGACCAGCCGCTGCGTTGATTAACGTCTCTGCTACCGGCATCGGATACTCATCCTTTGGAGTAGCTCTATTGAGATCCCGAAAATCTATGGCAACACGCCAGCAGCCATCCTTTTTCTCTACAGGTACGATACTAGAAATCCACTCAAAGATACCGCATGGCCTGATTAACTTGGTCCAACATTTTCTCGACCTCTTTCTTGACTTCTTCCAAAATTTCGCCTTCATCATCGTGCTCGCCTGGAATGGCAAACTTTTTTAAGCGGGAGTCGATGCTCAATGATGCTCCTGTCTAACCCGGGCATCTCTGTATAGTCCCAGGCGAAGCAGTCTGGATATTCTTTCAACAAAGCTATCTTTGGACCCCGCAAATTCGGATCTAACTTCTTGCTGATAAATGTTGGTCGTGGCTTATCCCCAAGACCGATGTCAATCTCCTCTAGCTCATCAGCGGATGTAAACCCATACCCTAGCTTTCCGTCACCTGTTAAATCGATGCTAAACACAGGGCAAACAGTTGGTGAGGATAACAAAAATAATTTGGGCCGATTGCTGAATCGCCCCTTGATTGCGTTAGTCAAGGACGGTTTACACCTTATTTGTGCTTTACAATGGCAGGGAATCTCCCTACTACGACTGCATGATCTGCTTGTCGTAAGATTGCTGCTTTTTATTTTTTGTGGCCGATCGCAGGGATCGGCCATACCACGTACGATCGTGGACTTTGCTACTCGCTGCCGGATAAGACCAGCCTCACCCCATTTTTGTAGCTTCGATGCGCCACAGCCGTCTAGACTGATTCCGAGATCGGCTCTTGGTCTTCGCTTCCCAGATGTTCATGCCAGCTATGGAGATTTCGATCGAATCATCTCGCATGAATGACCTCCACTTCATCCCCATCCCATCAGACAGGGTAATCGTGCATCGTGGATGGAATGCGATTAGCGTGAATCCAATCTCTCCCTAGCAAGACAACAGAGGTGCTTTTGCTGTCCACGACGAAGAATGACGAGGGATGGTCTTCACCACGGTCGATCCACGCTCGACGCCTTGCGTTCAAGTTTGGCCGTTGAAGTCGCTTAACGTGACGTTGGTTTTGATCGATCTGCAGTAGCGCCCCAAACGCCGTAGCATGGAGTATGGCATGATATTGACCGCCTCCGGTGTCAACCAACATCTTGCGACAGGCTGCCCATTGATGTAACCTCGCAGGTATGTGGCTTTCGATGTTTGTAGCCCTTCTCACGTGGCTTTTCAAAGATAACCGCCGTGGCCGCGATCAAACCGTACCTTTGGTAGCTCGTTGGTTCTTGGAGCACAAACTCGACGGAAGTATGAACACCATAACGTGCCAGGTACCGATGTCTTCGCATCGGCTTTTACCGGTTTGGGCGCCACTCTTTCCTTTTCGGGCGATCTTCCGCTTCAAGGTCTGCCAATTTTAACGCCAGATCGGGCGTGCTTTCCTTAAAGCGTGGAGGTACTGCGCTTCGGCTTCCTCCAAGTTACGCAGCCGCTGAACTCTACGCTTTTGGGTGTGTCTGAGTCCATCGGGACACCACCTTGGACGGTGATATCTGTCTTCTTCTTTGTAATCCATTGGCTCCTCGAGATCCTTTGCTCGAGTGGACTCCCTATGTCGGCTCTGAGGTGGGAGAGGCCCTAGACGCTTGAACACTGAAACTGGCCCCGTGTCCTCCTTCTGCTGTCCACATTCCGGGCAGTTATCGATTGTAGGCAATCAGCTCATTCCCGATCCCAGCAAGACTTGAAGAAAGGACAATCCCAATGTTTGTCTACGCCTTCCTTTTCTTTTGAGGTTCCCCTAGCGAGGTGCTCATATCCTTCATCGTCTCTATCGCGCCGGCGGCGTCGGTCATACTGACGCTCATACTTGTTAAGGAGATGCGTGGAGTGTGGCTTCTGATATCGCACGCTTCTCACCTGCTCCTCAGTTAAATACCGCCTGTCATCATACCGGGGCCGGTCACGTGGACCTCCTCTTTCTTTGGCCCGAGAGCGACCGCCTTCCTCCTTATATGTGCCATGGTGGTACAGGCCCTGCCATGTTGACATCGAACGAGAAATCTAACGGCGCCTCGTGGAGTGGCTGTGTTCTACCATGTTGACGCCGGGAACGGTTTGTGTCTACTTTCATAGCGAATTGCCCCGTGATTAGACGGCCTGTTCTATCGCCGCTTGGATCTGGCGACGTAGCTCTTTGCGGTCATTGGTGGTGTGGGTGAACGAGTGATGCCACTTGCGATGGTCTCCTGCTCATCTCTTGAGCAGGGATTTTATGGCCTCGGGTAACTTCACCGCTTTTCCTTCAGCAGAAGAATCGAATCTGCTCGCTTTGCTCACATCAAGTCGAACCCTTTTGCAGGCCCTTGTGCTTCACCCATTTGCAGGACACGTGATCTGCCCCGAGCCCATTCAGCCACGGCCACCTCCTGGTCTTGTGTCGGATCCTCTTCTTCAGATCGACCGTGCCTATCGGACGCTTGAACTTGTCTTGGTACAACTCGGTGGTGGCGTTGTTCATACATCGCCGCTTCGGGCCATGTGCGCCAATGAATTGTACTCTACTTGGAAAGCGATCCTTGATAGGTGCCGAGAGACCCAACACCGCCAGCTCGACCGCTTCTTTCTCGCTTAAACGATAATAACATCGGTTCTTGACAGTCCCGAACGCTGGATGTACTCGATACCGTCTCTCCCCGCTTTTGCCGCACCTGTGCCAGGTCTGCAATGCCAGCCTCGGTAGCTTCTGAATGATACTGAATATGGAACTGCTCTTCCAGTTGCTTCCAGGTCTGGATCGAATCAGGTGGCAGCGAGGTGTACCACCCAAAAGCTGGTCTGCTGTAGATTGCGCAAAGAACCTTACGCGAATCGATCCGATCTGAAATCATGCCTAATCGCGTGTGTATCGGCTCACGTGCTCGATCGAGCTCGACCCTTCGATCCGCTAAACCTTGAGAACTCGGAGCCGATACTTGGGCGGCGGAATCGATCAAACTCGTTAGTACGGCTTGAATAGCCGATTGTCCTTCTCTTCGACACGCGTTTAACTGGTCTCTCAAGATGGTACGGATTTGTTCCACTGCTTGAGCTGCAGGGCTAAACTCTCATGACTCGTTCGGTGGCATACTTGGCTAGCCACGCTTGTCGGCCCATCCTAGACACCCTGCTCCATAAATACCGCTCCAAGCCCCGCCTGTGAACTCCTGCCGTAGAAATCCCTGCGGTTGCAATCTGGTTCGTGCGCGTCAGGTTATTGCAGTCCGACACGTTGGTGCACACATATCCATGTGGGATTTCTTTAGGTGGTTCAAACAGGAACTGGCAATCGCCTGGGTCACCTCCGACCTTGTAGACGACGTACGCCGCTGCCCATGGTGGCTCCAGAGCTGCAAGTGTGAATGGCAGCTGTGGCCTGGTCTGGAGCGGTCTTTCTCCCTGGTGAGTCCCTAGAGTAGGCCCCGACGGAGAGTACTGATGTTTCATGATCTCCTTAACTACGCGAACTGCGATCCGCTCGAAAGCGTTCACCAGGCTCTCAGAATGGCGGTGAAGAGAATGGGCCACCATGTAGTTGACTTCCTGTCGCAGAGCTCTGGTGCGCTCCTCTGAAGGAACAGACAGATCCACCTCATCAAGAGCACCTTCGGGTGAGAACCCTTTCCACCTGATGCCATGCTTACGGGTCCTCTCAAAAGAGCCGATGAGATCGGCTTCAAAGAGAGCTTTGATATCATCATACTTCGCCTTGTGCTCCTCAGGCAGATCGTCGTACGTGACCGGTCTGTCCCCCATCTCAGCGTCGGATGTTGATGCAGATGCTGTTGAAAGTCCCACCGGGCGTGCCAGAATGTGTTGCCTGTCAAAACCCACCGGCGAGCAGCGACGAGCAACACGAAGAGCCGGGAGGCTCCCAGAACTGCTGGGCCCTGGTCCCTGGACAACGGCCCGCAAAACTCCAAGACACGCCCCGCTTGGTTCATGCGTGCCACCTGACCTATACCTGGTCAGAAGGTAATGGATTGCTTCGATCAGTTTCGCATGGTAAACAAGTATCGTAAAATTCGAGCCGTGACTGCCCTGTGTTTCGTGAATCGGCTCCTAGAGCCGATTGTCCCATGGTTCTGCATTAGATCTATGATAACATGGGGTTTTGCTTCATCAATACAAGTTAAATCGATCTCTGACGCTTTAACGTTTCACCACGTAATTGGAACGTCCTACACGTAATTGAGCCTGGTAGATACAAAAGATAATGGAAAACTAACCCTAGAGAAGGCCTAACAACCGACGTAAAGTCAATTCCCGGAACAACTCCTCTCGAATTGGCAAACCATATCCTCATGTACTACTGGATCGTTCAACCCGTTTGCAAGGCCTGACTACGTGGATATCAAACTAAACCTTGGAAAAACAAGGCATAACTATAACAGATCAAATCAACTGAATAAAGATCAAGCAAGATGCTACCCTCACACCCGGGAAAAGGTGCAAAGGTAGCGAGGTAACTAGAGGTAGCATAACTAAACAATTATATCGAAAAGTACTGATGCTAACCTAAACAAATCTATGATAATAGTATTACTCGCCATCAACAAGGCTTCAGTATGAGTAACACCAAATAACGCATAAGCAGATACTGCCTAGATCGCAAGATGCGATCTAGGCAAGATGACTACCCGAAGAAACCCTAGAAACAAGGGGTGTATGGCGAGATTGTGTTTGTTGTGAACGTGATTGTCCTCTGTTTCTCAATAACCTTAGGTACATATTTATAGTCCGGAGACTTTCTATCTTTAGAATAACCCTACAACTCTATCTCTTACTTAAACCGAAACGGAACCTACTACAATATACAGATACACGGGCAATTTAGCCCAAATCCACGCACAAGGCCGATTCAACAACACGTTGCATATATGTATATTCCAAGCCCATCTTGATTACGGCCCATCTCCTACTTTGGCCAAAATATGGCGATAACACGCTTCCAGTGGCCAGTCCCCTTACAATAGTAGCACTCGGAATCAGACTTAGGTCCAACTCGGGGTTTCTTTTCAGGCGCGGCAACAGGCTTGCCGCCCTTACTTCCCTTCCGTTTTCCCTTCTTGTCTTTCTTGAAACCAGTGTTCCTATTGATCATCAACACTTGATGTTCCTTTTTGATCTCCACTTCGCAGCTTTTAAGCATTGATGTAAGCTCGGGAGAGACTTCTTCATGCCTTGCATATTATAGTTCATCACGAAGCTCTTATAGCTAGGTGGCGTAGACCCAGAACACGATGGATGCCTAAGTCAATGGGAATCGATATTCCCAAGGACACAAGCTTATCGGCGAACCGACATCTTGAGTACATGATCACTAACGAGTGCTCTTCCATCATGCAGCTAAAGAACTTTTACAAGGCGTTGTAGCTCTTACAGCAAAGATGTGTGTCGAAAATCATTTTCAACTCACCCATTGTATCAAATACATTGCCGTTTCAAACGCCAAGTTCCGCTCTAGCCCATACAATATGCCGCAATGAACTAAGTTGTGGTCCTCCGACGAGTCCGATAGACATTCTTCTCCTCGTGGGCATCATCAAAGGTGGGGGCCTAACGGCGCTTCTAGCACATATTGCTTTTGTGCAGAGAGGAGAATCCTCAAATTCATGGCCCATTCGGTAAAGTTGCTACCGTCGTTGCTAGTTTCTTTCTCCATGAACACATTGAAATTAAAAGTGTGGTGCCATCTACAACAGAATTTGTAAAGTTTAGACTAAGTGTATGATAGATTGAGTTCAACTAATCTATATTATGAATGAACTCCCACTCAAAACGACATCCTCGTGCCTTTTTGTGATTACATGAACCAAATCCACTACACCAAGTCCGATCATCACGTGAGTCGGTATAGCTTCAAAGGCGAGCATCAAATGGGCATCATATCAACTATATGACTCATGCTTAACCTTTTGGTCCGTGTTCCGAGGCCATGTCTCATACATGCTAGGCTCGCCAAGTTAGAACCTTAGTATTCAAGTGTAACTGCTTTTACACCAAATATGGTCGTGGATCCAAGAACACCCGATCATCACGTGATGTCTTGGAGCGAAAACATAATCGGTGCATACTAAAGGAAGAACACATTCTTATCTTAATATTTAAATGAGGGATCATCTTATTATGCTAACAAAGCGCTAAACAAGCAATATAAGATGCTATCAAACATCATATATTTATTAGTGAAATGATATGGTTCCCGCAGATGATCTCTATCATGTGCATCGTGGTATGATCACTATCATACCTATATGTGTAAATCCAAGGTCTATGGATTTTACACGCTATGTGTGTTGTAAGAGTATCATCTCATACTTCTACTTACAACACTACCATATCATAACACTAGCCCAACAACAATCTAAACTAGACGCCTCTAATTTATCCATTGCAAGTTTTACGTGGCTTAGGGCTTTCGAGATAGAACCGTTCTTACCTACGAACATGAACCACAACGAGGATAATCAAATTGTTGATAACTCGCTTGCAAAATAGATATTGACTATAGTAGGAGAGACAGACACCCGCTAGCCACTTATGCAAACTAGTTGCATGTCAAGCGTGGAACAGGTCTCATGTGCGAGGACATGTAAAGTTTGTCCGGACCGCTTCATCCCACTATGCCACCAATATCCAAAATTACAACAAAGGAGCAACAACATGATCATCATCGCCCACATAATCATATGTGTACTACCCGTGTAAAGTATCTACGTATAGATCCGGCTCTGCTACCACTGTAGGGTTCGCAGCATAGAAAACAAAAAATTTCCTACGATGTGAACTATATACCAAGATCTATATACTAGATACAAACAACGGGCAGATGTATATCCGTAGAGAACATACCCTTGAAGACCGACAAAGCTTAACGAGTTCAACTCGTGGTTGATGTAGACGATCTCTTGCCGATCTCAAGATCGAGAGGAAGTCCTAGCGCCGCAAATCTGCAGCGCATCCGTGCTCGCACACACGTTCGAGGCACCGAGCAACCTCCGCCTCCTCGCTCCAGCGATGCAGCGGAAGCACAACTCTTTCTTGCCGAATAGCCACCGGGAACATGTATCTCGCTAGTCCGAGACCATGGGGATAAATTCTAGAGGGGAGAGAGATCCTTCACGAGGAGGTGTGAGAGACAAGTGAGGAGGGGGCTCTTTATAGGAGGAGGGGAACCCCAAGGGGTGGCCCGCATGGGGGCTGCCCTCCCTCTTCATGTGGGTGGACACTCCACTCACAAATCTCCTTTAAATTCCTCCACTCAAAAGTCCACTCAAATTCCCATTAAATTTCCACCAAATTTAATGCAAACTCTCATTAAATAAAACTTTATTTTATTCAGAATTTTGTCAATTACTTTAATGACAAACATTCACAAATAACCCTTGCTAGAATTCTATTTCACATGCATAACCACTTTATGCAATTTCACCCAAAACCTGTTTCAGATCTAGTGAAATAAATTCCTGCGCTTGTTCATTCTTTCGCATGAAACATTTGCTCCAATTGGATGTCGGTGTCTCTTAAGTGTGTCACCCTACGGTTCGTGAATAATGCGGACATGATCGAGACCCCTCGGATCAATAATCGAGCGGATCCGAGACCCATATCGACTCCCACACATTCAACGATGACTTTCTTGTGATCGCGGAACCTTTACGCTAGTATCTTAATCCCTTTGTTTCACGATATATTACATGTCCGAGATTCGATTATCGGATTCGCATACCTAGTTTGATCTCGTATCGACATGCACTCTTTTCGCTTCGTGATATAACATTCTAGTGATCAAATCACTTGCTTGCAAGATAATCAATGTGATATCACCGAGAGGGCCCAGAGTATATCTATCCGTCATCGGGATGAACAAATTCCACTCTCGATCCATGAGCCTCAACATAACACTTTATTAGTTCTGAATCCATCTTTATAATCACCTTGTTACAGTGTGACGTTTGATGTTATCAAGAAACTCTTCCGGTGTTAGTGATTGACATGATCTCATGGTCTAAGGATTAGGATCACTTCGTAAGTTGTTATAGCAATATAAACTCAATGACTTTGATTGTAATGCTATACTTCTGATGAATGTTCATCACACCATTACACTAATGTTGTGATCCCGTTATTAACAACATCCAATGTCCATGATCAGGAAACCTTGATCATCTTGTTAATCAACGAGCTAGTTTATGAGAGAGGCATAACTAGGAACTTTCTTTTTGTTTATTAAACACACATGTATTAACGTTTCCGTATTAATACAATTATAGCATGCAAAATAAACATCTATCATATACTTAGAATACACATAATAAACACTTTATTATTGCCTCTCGGGGCATATTCCCTTCACTGTTCTGTAGGCATTGATGTGAAGTTGTCTATCCTTTGGTAGGTCAATCTAGCTTACATTCTAGCATAAAAATGATGCTTCCCAAGGCCCATGTGGTCCGGAACATCCGATCGAGTTGCCCAAGTGATCTACACCATCCGCTTCTCCTTCTCTTTTCACCCTACAATAGAAAAAACCTAGACACAACGGCCTAACACAGGGGGCCTGCTTCTTAAGCGGACCCTTGGTTAGCGAGAGATGGTACGTGGCGCTGTGATCGGCTCGATCGGAATAGGCCGCATGGTGGTTGCCCCGTTGATTCGCTCGTTAGTGAGGGGAAAATCGACTTTTCGTGTCTCATTGTCGTCCTTCCCACGCGATCAAGGCATCATTGGGTACCCTCACTACAATGACGACATTGCCAAGGGCAGGGAGGCCCCCTATACGCGTCTCTCGCCCCTCGCTGGCCCTGAAACCCTACCCTCTACCCATCCCCCTCTCTTCTCCTTGTTTCTCTTGTGTGTAGCAGCACACGACCGAGGATAGAAGGCAGAGACGGCTCTAGGTCTTCTAGGATTTCTCGTTGAAAAGGGGTCAAGCTGGAGACCAATGACGGTGACCGAGCAGCTAGCGGCAACCATCACAGACTCCTCCCCGCTCGTTCAGGTGCATGGATCTCACGGTGTAGGGGCCGACGACCTCCTCGGGGACCATGGGGAAAGGTAGTCACACGGGCTGGCCGAGGGAGCAGCCATTGGTGGAGGCGTAGTCCTTCCTGCAGTCATCTTACCGAAACTTTATCACAACGTGTTTCTCCTCCCTGACAATGAGCGAGGTGGCTGCCGCTTGCGAAGTAGCACGGGCACATCCATGTCGACTAAGACCTCCTAGCATCGGCGCACATCCATTGGTAAGCCCCTAATCCTTCTCTATCTCTCTCTCCCCTTGTCGTAGAAGAGTACAATATTAGAGCAACTCCAACATGCATTGTATATTGCACCCGGGCGATAAAATGCTATTTTAGCGTGCCAGACGCAATATTTCGCGCTCTAGTAGACCCGGAAAAATAGGGCGGGCGGAAAAAAATTGTGCGTCTGCGCCAGCTAACGCGCGTAGCAAAGCCCTGGCTCGTGCTCCAAGAGGCAACCACTGCGCTGAAATTTCCACACGCCCTCGCTGTCGCCTTCCCTATTTTTGCTTGCCCACTCTGGATACGCTACTATGCTTATTCGTCTCACCTACGCTCTCCTGCTATAGATCTATCGCGCCGTGTTTGCACAACGCCATCCTGGTGCTGCTAACGCTGTAAATCGACCTAGCCACTATAGTCGCGCCCTCCTTTTCCTGACCTCACCTGCCGATGTCCCATGCCTCGTTCGATTTGGTGAAGCCTTCACGCTTCCGCGTTGCCATGCTGAGATCGACAACGACGATGTCCTCAAGCAATCGTGGGGCAACTTGGCATCTGCGAGGTGCTCGTCGAAAGCCCTAACCGGTATGTCTTGCCTCCAAAGCAGCATTTTTCATGGATTTTTTGTTTGTTGGTACATGAAGTTAGTTCAATTACATGTTTGTTGATGAGTTCATATGATTCATCCAACGATGTATTTGATATTGAGAAAGAAGAGAACATATCTATGCTATTGGCTTTGCGCGCCAAAAAATTCCGAAGCGCGGTGGCTCAGTTTTTGGTAAAAAAATTTATGGAGGGAACAGATCGAAGGCCACGAGAGACTCATGACGAGCTATTTTAACACAAATTTGACATACCCCAAGAGATAATTTCATCGGTGTTTTTGGATAAATATCGACTTGTTCAAGCACATCGCGGAGGAGGTGAAGAAGCAAGAGCGGTATTTTGATTAAAGGAAGAAGGCCACCGAAGAACTTGGGCATAGCACCTATCAGAAGGTGACTACTGCCTTGGGTATGTTGGCATATGGTATTCCGGTGGATCTAGTTGAGACAACTTGGCTATGGATGAGATTCAAGCTATCAAGTGTGTCAAGCGCAGTAGAAATTGTGCAAATGTTCGGCGCCACATACTTAAGAGCCCCCAATTCTCAAGACACGGCTAGGCTTTTGGAGGTGAATAAAGATAGAGTGTTTCCATGTTTGCTTGGCTCAATTTATTATATGAATTGGAGTTGGAAGAATTGTCCTGCGACATGTCACAAAAAATTCAAAAGGCCACAAAAAAATTCCATTATAATCCTTGAAGCCCATGAGACTCGGATTTGGCATGCATTCTTTGGAATGCCCAATTTGTGTAATGACCCCAATGTTCTTCAATGGTCACCACTTATGTCAAGGATTGCGTTGGGTGAAAGTCCACCAGTGGAGTTTGTAGCAAACAGCCACGAATACAACTACGGATATTATCTTCCTGACGACATCTACCCAAGGTGGCAAATATTTGTAAATCTGGTCCACCAACCCAATGGTAAGAAAAAACAAGGATTTCATAACGCACAAGCGGCCACTAGGAAATATGTTGAGAGAGTATTTGGTATTTTGGAAGCCCAATTTGCTATTGTGAGAGGACCGACTAGATTTTGGGACCAAGTGATCCTTTGGTATATCATGAACGCTTGTGTCATCATGCATAACATAATCATAGAGGATGACCATAGAAAAGATTACTCCTACTATGACTTGATGGGGGTTCCCATGCAAGTGACGAGGAGAGAAGAGAGGGTGGCGTGTTTCATTGCGTCTTATCACTCGATACGGTGCGGTGAGGTGCATGATGATCTTCAACATGATCTCATCGAGGAGTGGTGGAAATAGAATGGACAACAAAACAATTAACGTCTACTTATTTGTATGTTTGTTGTATTGTTGTATTATTGATGAACAAGTTTTTGTATTTTTTGATGTACTATTTGATTTGTGTTGTAATAATAATAATTAAAAAACTTATTGTAGATTTATTTTGGTGTCTACTTATTTTTACGCTGTTTGTGCTACGACACGCGGTAATTTGGAGCGCCTGGTGAAGCACTGCTTGCTGCATGCTGGAAAATAGCACCTCTGGTGCCGCTATCGCCAGCGCCGCATGCTAAAACTGCAAAATAGCGCGCCGGAATTTGCAGCGCCTGTTGGAGTTTCTCTTATTGCTTTGGTGGAGGGTGTGTAGCAGCCATGGCAAGAGTGGTGGGTTACACCCCCCAATATCATCTCTCTTCCTCTCTAAGCTTAATTGCAGTTGATCTTAGGTGAGTTCTTCTACTATACCTGTTCTAGGTTTAGGTTTCTTTTTATAGACGAGATAAATTGCACAATGGATTAAGCCATAGTTGCAAGGCACCAATTTTGGTGGTGGACGTGTAGGGAAAATGATGCTCCTAACCTAGGTTGCCTCTCTATTGCTCTTGCTTTGTATATGTTGATATTCTCACTGATTATTTAGTTTATTTACCTTGCAGCAAGTATTAGACCAATATTGTCTATGATTTATGGCCCCAACAAGTATTAGATCAATGCTTCAGTTTTTTTACTTTGCAGCAACCTATTTTCATTTTTATTTTATTTAATGATAACATAATGGCTGTTTCTTTCAACTAACTCCATGGATACTTTGGATTACTACCGTAAGTGGTCAGCTAATTTTTGGTAAATACTACATATCATAGTCCGATAAAAGGAAAAACGCCGGACCCTGATTCACATTCCATCGCATGCCACGTATAAACAGGTTTACCCGAGAGAAAAATCTAGGGTCATTAATGTCGGCAAGTTTTCATCTTTGCCCTCACAATTTCTGGTCTGCTCCTGCCCCTAACTGATCCAAAAAATCCCAACCAGCTAGCTCCTCCATGAATCTATTTGATGTCGTTGTTCTCTCTCCATCCTACCGCTACCTACCATCCCGTGGGATACCCCCGCCTCAACCCGCTTCAGGTGCCCCAGCGCTGACACGTATGCCGCTGCCCGTGGGGAGTTGTTCTCTAGGCCTCGCTAATCGCGCAGTCTAGAGTTGGAGGTGACATATAGCTGGGATAACCAGGCGCACTCTGCATGAAGCTTCATTTCAGAGGCCGCTTCCTTGAATGACTTCATGAACATTACCATAATGTTGATGCTTTTTTTCTTCCGAGTCTACACAAGCATTATTGTACTTAAATTTTTAAATTTCCCTACCTCTACATGCGCCATCGTTATGCTGCATTACCATAATGTTGATGCTTTTTTCTTCCAATTTTGCTCTCGGCTCATAGCTACTATGATCTCATAGGGAATGGCTGATCTGATCTTATCATAGGGGCATTGATTCGACCTGACGGGGCAGCTCGCTATCGTTAACATTTGCAATATGCTTCCGCAACTAGTGTTGAATGGAATGGTTGTTATTTGATTTTTGTACATGATTTCTTGGGTGTTGGATCATAGCTTTGATCCAGGTGTTTATTGCAAATTAGATAGATGCCTTCATATGCTATCCAAGTTGTCAAAGAATTTCATGTCGATGGCCGTGGCTATGGCGACAAAGAGGACAAATAACAGAAGCAAGGGAGCACATGGTTGGTAGTTTCGTTCAAGGGCCAAGCCCTTATGGATTGACATCTCCGTGAGCCGAAGGAAGTGAATCGAGCGTCTATAACACTTTGGTTAACATACGATACAACCAGGAAACATATTGTCTTATAGAATGAAGCAAATTTGTAACTTGTAGGAAACATGTGATATGAAAGTATGAAGCTGTATATTCTGATGCCTTGAAGTAAGAAAATGGGTATGGTGACCAAAAAATACCAAGTGAATATATGAAGCACTAAAACTTTCTCCAAGAAGAGGAATAAAGCTTATGTATTCATGACAAAAAAATGTTATAGTTTTCACAATATTCGTCTAATTTCCTATATGCTTCCTAGGCATCTGAACAAAGTTTTGTTAACACACACATGCTTCTAACATTAGTGCGCTATGATTCCTAGGCATATGAATAAAGCTTATGTCACACTACTCAACTATGTGTTTACAACTTCAATCCAAATTTCATATTTTTACATCCCAACTATGAAATATATATCATGTTACACATGAAACAATTTTTTGGAAGTTGCAGAAATATAGTTTGAAAATACTTTTATACTGAAGCAAAATCCAGTTGTGATGGAAGCAAAATTTAGTTGCAAAAGAAGCAGAACTAAACTGCATCCAAAAGAGTTACTTCCCACAAAAGTAAAATCCGCATACCTGAAATTTTCCTGAAGTTGTTAGGTCTTTCACAATGGGTGGTTCTTGGTGGTGTATCCTAGGCACTTTGCCTATGTGGAACTATAGTTAATGAGGGAAGATATTGGGGTTGTATTTAGCTAAGAAACACCTCTTGCACGAAACCATCAGCAAAAAACATGGTTAAGCCAATCAAATGCATATATGTCATCTAAATCATTAAATGTAAAGACATCACTTAGGCCTTTCACAATGGGACGTATCTTAGCACGTTTTCGTAGAAGCAATTAACACTTAAGAAAGAACCATCACAATGCATTGTTTCTTAGATGGTGTTTTTTAGTGGTGTTGCATTTACTGATTTTAAGCCCATGCATGTATGTGATTGGTCTAGCCAAGTTTTTTTGCCTATGATATCGTACAAGTGGTGTATCTTATTTAAGATATAACAACACTATCTTTCTTTGTTAAGTGACATGCCACATAGGCAAAACGCCTATGATATCGTGCTAAGAAACACACATTGTGAAAGGCCTTAAGAAACAATGCATTAAAGAAGTTGTCTCTTAACAATCTATTTATCCTAGGATAACATGCTAAGATACAACCTATCGTGAAAGGACTTAGTTCCGTTTGAAACATCATTCTGTTTCCCAAAAAATAGTTTGATTGGGACCATTTAGCCGCATGCCCGACTAATTAGCTATTTCTGTTAAGGAAGGTTAGGATTACAGAAGCAATAATTATTGAAGCATGCGATCAGGCCTTGTTCACGGGAAGAGCTGCATGGGACGGGTTGAAGATCTATCGTTCACGGGGATTCCTATCGTACGGGAGAAAACTAGTCCGATGGAAAGCCACATATCGGCGTCCCATCCCTAGTACTCTCCCTAATTTTTTGTTTTTGTTTCTATACATGGAAGAGATTAATTCAATGATCAAGAGAGAAGATGTTGTGTATTATTACCACTGTTCAAAAAATAGGCCGAATCAACGATTAATAGGCCGATTAATCGCTACTAGGGACCTAACCGTGTCGATTACCACTAATTCTTTGTGTTAATCGTTTAGCCCGATTAATAGGTCTGATACTCCGATTATTAGGTATGTTCCCGATTAACCACTACACTTAGTCAAAAAAGTTGCAAAATTATCAACACATATCGCCCATTCATCAGCTAGCCCGCTCCAATGAAGTAGGTATTGCGAAGCTCCCGTTCGATCCCTGCCTCCAGGAGCTTGATTTCAGCCATCACCAGCTAGTTCCTTGTCGTTGTTGATCAGTTTCTTGTAGTTGCCGACCAGACCTCAGATACAAGAGCTCGAGGGCCTTGAGGATCTCATCCGGGAGCTTAAGGATGAGGATTCATACGTGTTTTAGGTGCTAATTTTTGTAGGCTGCACCGATTAATAGCCGACCAATTAAATCAGTTAATCGTCCAAATTCCGATTAATCGCTACTCCCAAGCCAACCGAGCAGCTAACGATTATCGATTTCCTTAACATTGATTATTACCGTGCTCGGTGAAAAGGAGTGCCGCATCTAGGATAGTAGGAGCATCTATGATTTTGACCTTCACGCCTCTACAGATGCCAGTTCGTGGAGTGGGTGCTGTGGTCGGCGCTGGCATGGTGGCGAGTGACATTTATTTTGGGGTAGTTCGAAAGGCATCTTGAATTTCAGCTTTAGTCAATACGAGGTGTTTGTTTTGATACTTCTACAAAACCTAGGTGAGCATATATGTTTTCTGTAGGTTTGGAAAGCTAGACGTATAGTTTCCTTGATTTACTTTTCAATTTACATAGCTTTGTTAATTTTGTCAAACCCGAGTGAGGTGTCACCAAGGCCGACACGAGAGGGGTGAGGAGCTGCGTCAAGAGAATGGGGACAAATATGGAAGATTTCCCTCTCGGCGGTGGGGACGATGGAGGTGCCTTTCGTGTGCCGATAGTGGAAGAATTGATTTATAGAGAGAGAGAGAGAGAGAGAGAGAGAGAGAGAGAGAGAGAGAGAGAGAATGGGAGGGGAGGTGGAATGTAGTTAAAGCAAAAATAAAACCTAATTATTCCTTCTCATTATGGATAGTGTGTATAATCATTCCTTCCATTTCTCTTTTCCTTTGAAGTAGTCACATTTTACAGTGGTATTCTCATTAGATTAATGTGTGCAGCTCCACTACTGAAACACGCTATGCTAAAATAAATTGTAAGTACATATGTATCTTGTGAAATCCGAGTCATTTATTTTGAGGCGCATGGAGTACTCATGAAAACTTAGTGACATGTAGACTCATTACTGCTGCCATGTCTTGTGAAATAGGTTGGTGAGGGATACTTCGTTTTCATGTTTCCACGACATCAATAGCATAGTGGGGTAGTCATGCGCATCATTGTAATTTGTGAAACATTTGTAATTCATGTTGCCTTTTATGCCCGCATCCATAAAATACATATCACAAGAATATGCAAGATATAGAACCTTGGGCATTCCAAGCGATAAAAGTTATTCACTATCTGCTTGTAGAAGGCTTGCTCCTTATAAAATGCTTGATAAAAGTTATTCACTATCTGCTTGTAGAAGGCTTGCTCCTTATAAAATGCTTGAGTTGCAGGCAACGCTTGAAGTCATTTGTTCTCTAGTAGGTCAGTAGCTAAGCACCCTTCCTTTATGAGCTTCATCATAGCTAGGATAGTTCAGTGGGTATGGGAAATTTATCACTAATCTAAACAGAATATCATAATTCTTACACCTTGTCTGCCTTCTATGAATTGGGCCTGTAAATTTAGAATCAGAATTGTATTCTAGAAATAGAATCGTTTGTTGTAACATGAATTGCAATAATAAATTCTAAACCAATTTTTGTAGTTAATATTTGAATAAACCGAATCTTTACTATCTTAGCAAATAACTAAATTGAATTTATGGGTCTTGCACACTTATGGGACACACATGGCACATGAACACATGGACATGACTGATGGAACATGTTACTCTCTATGTACAAAGCCATCTCCAAAAGTTCATATATTTTCAAAAGAATTTTATAGTGTTCACATCATGTAATTTAAAATATCAAAGTTTGAAGTTAGCCGCCTATAAAAGTATGTGCGATGAGCTTGATCAAATTTATCTCCGAATATGCCCATAATTGATCGTTAATTATCTCGAAAGTGTCCATAAATTTTGAAAAGATACAAGGAAATTTTATAGTGTGAACATGCCGTTGAAATGTACAAAAGCATGAGCGGGACATACTTGTAAGGTTTGGTGCGCCAATAAGTTCGATCCTCCACACGTGGATATTTCTTGTAAAATTTCATTTGATTTTGAGCAAGTTTTTTTACGTGATACAAAGTTCTCAATGTAAAAAAACAATTTTTTGAATGAATAACTTCATTTTTTAAAAGGAAAGTAACTTCCCTTTCTACATGACATTTGAACATAAATACTGACATTAGCATATTTAGAATCAAATCTTGTCAGAACTGTATTTGGAATCATTTGAATGAATCAAATTCAATTCATGTGAGCCAAAAGAGGCGTTAAGTTTCCCTTCAAGAAAGAATTCCATTGGTCTTCCGAACTTCGTATATTGCTTTTCTGAAAAGTGGGTCTCACAGCTCAATAGAACTTTAGCGGATTCACCAACATTTGCTAAACTAGAATAACTTGTGTATACATGCTGAAAAAATGGCATGCACGCTTTCCACATGCTTATTATCAACTTTTCTTCGTCGGTGAAGAATATGGTGTACTTCATCTTCGAATTCAGCGCTAGCTACATGTAATTGTGTTGACATGTGGGTAATTCCTAGTGCATTCTATGCATGTATCTATCATATATGCAATGTGCATGGACGAAGTATATTATGCACGAAGTCGTTATATTGGACAATTCCAAGCTATAAAAGTAAGATGGAAAATGAGCTATTGTTTTCCACATGGAAGCCTTGTTCCTATAAGATGGATTCTTCCAAGCTATATAAAAGGAAGCGACATGAATTGAGTTTTGCTTGGGTAGGTGAATAATATACTTCCCTCTTTACGAGCTTCGTCCTGTCCTCAGTGAGGTCAGCGACCATGAGCGCTTCATCAGTCATTTATATAAGATGTTTTCTTCTTAACATATTTGAGGAAGAACTATTTGCTCTTATAAACTCGATACAAAGATAAAAATGATCCACTTTCTTAACACATCTCACTAATATAAAGTTTGTGAAAGTAAATCTCAATGTCTATCACTCCGTCTCAAAGAGAGCATAGCGAGACAAGTAGAACCTCTCATGCATCGTGGATTAATAGCCTTATCAAGGAAATAAAACTATGAAGCTAATGCCACCGGAAGATAGTTAGTATATTAGAGAAAAGGTAATCGATCATTGATTCATTCATGTGTGCGTATGCTGCAAATCAAAGCAGAATTATCTGTAACAGCTATGTTGCTTACTTGCACCCTTTAGCTTTATGTGTAAGTTATCTATTAATAATTTTCGCCGAATCATGCGGCATCGTGACAATAAAAGAAACATATCTTAAATTAATTGACGGGCTCTGCTCCATCTAGAATTTTTTTGGGGGCACTCTTCCTACAAATGTTTACTTGGAGTGTACTACTTTCTGCGACCTGCGGACTACGAGCCCCCAGCCGCTGAATCTATGATAAAAAATTACCCCCTTATCAATTACTTGATGAAAATTGTATGCAACTCGACCAAACAGAAGTAAGCTCAGATACAGTCTCGAATAAACAGTCATGACGTATGTACAAATTCGAGCATTTTGTCAAAGCTAATCCTTCCAGCTTGTAAATAAGGTTAATAAAATGGCCCTAACAACAACTGGAACTCTCCCGTGAACCGTAAACATAGTGGAGGCAAACAGAAAAGAGTGATAAAATACCTGCAAAAAAAAGAAAAGAGTGATAGAAACAAATTCCTAATTATGTTCGGTGGGCAACATGGAGGTGCCTTTGATATATATATATATATATATATATATATATATATATATATATATAGAGAGAGAGAGAGAGAGAGAGAGAGAGAGGGGGATGGGGAGGTAGAGTGTAATTAAAGCAAGAATCCTAATTACTCATCATCATGTGTCGCAAAATAACTGCTTCTTGGAGTATTTGTTGTTTCCCGTATAATTAGTATTTGCAGTGTTATTGTTTTGATATTAAGAAACAGTAAAACTCAACCACCTATAAGCCTCTAAAGTGATTTTGTATCCAGCACCGTCCGATCGCGCACAGGAATGGTCCAGATGTAACCAACGAGCTAAAACGTCGCTCTTACTTGTTCTGACCGTCAATCCGAAAAAATGGAGCCAAAGTTAATTAAGAAACAGTAAAACTCAACCACCTATAAGCCTCTACAGTGATTTTGCATCCAGCACCGTCCGATCGCGCACAGGAATGGTCCAGATGTAACCATCGAGCTGAAACGTCGCTCTTACTTGTTCCGACCGTCAATCCGAAAAAATGGAGACAAAGTTAATGAAGAAACAGTAAACCTCAACCACCTATAAGCCTCTACAGTGATTTTGCATCTAGCACCGTCCGATCGCGCACAGGAATGGTCCAGATGTAACCATCGAGCTGAAACGTCTCTCTTACTTGTTCCGACCGTCAATCCGAAAAAATGGAGCCAAAGTTAATTAAGAAACAGTAAAACTCAACCACCTATAAGCCTCTACACTGATTTTGCATCTAGCACCGTCCGATCGCGCACAGGAATGGTCCAGATGTAACCATCGAGCTGAAACGTCGCTCTTACTTGTTCTGACCGTCAATCAGAAAAAACGGAGCCAAAGTTAATTAAGAAACAGTAAAACTCAACCACCTATAAGCCTCTACAGTGATTTTGCATCCAGCACCGTCGGATCGCGCACAGGAATGGTCCAGATGTAACCATCGAGCTGAAACGTCGCTCTTACTTGTTCCGACCGTCAATCCGAAAAAATGGAGCCAAAGTTAATTAAGAAATAGTAAAACTCAACCACCTAAAACTCAACCACCTATAAGCCTCTACAGTGATTTTGCATCCAGCACCGTCGGATCGCGCACAGGAATGGTCCAGATGTAACCATCGAGCTGAAACATCGCTCTTACTTGTTCCGACCGTCAATCCGAAAAAATGGAGCCAAAGTTAATTAAGAAATAGTAAAACTCAACCACCTATAAGCCTCTATAGTGATTTTGCATCCAACACCGTCCGATCGCGCACAGGAATGGTCCAGATGTAACCATCGAGCTGAAGCGTCTCTCTTACTTGTTCCGACCGTCAATCCGAAAAAATGGAGCCAAAGTTAATTAAGAAACAGTAAAACTCAACCACCTATAAGCCTCTACAGTGATTTTTCATCCAGCACCGTCCGATCGCACAAAGGAAATGTCCAGATGTAACCATCGATCTGAAACGTCGCTCTTACTTGTTCCGACCGTCAATCCGAAAAAATGGAGCCAAAGTTAATTAAGAAACAGTAAAACTCAACAAACTATAAGCCTCTACAGTGATTTTGCATCCAGCACCGTCCGATCGCGCATAGGAATGGTCCAGATGTAACCATCGAGCTGAAACGTCGCTCTTACTTGTTCCGACCATCAATCCGAAAAAATGGAGCCAAAGTTAATTAAGAAACAGTAAAATTCAACCACATATAAGCCTCTACAGTGATTTTGCATCCTGCATCGTCCGATCGCGCAGGGAATGGTCCAGATGTAACCATCGAGCTGAAACGTCTCTCTTACTTGTTCCGACCGTCAATCCGAAAAAATGGAGCCAAAGTTAATTAAGAAACAGTAAAACTCAACCACCTATAAGCCTCTACAGTGATTTTGCATCTAGCACCGTCCGATCGCGGACATGAATGGTCCATATGTAACCATCGAGCTGAAACATGTCTCTTACTTGTTCCGACCGTCAATCCGAAAAAATGGAGCCAAAGTTAATTAAGAAATAGTAAAACTCAACCACCTATAAGCCTCTACAGTGATTTTGCATCTAGCACCGTCCGATCGCGCACAGGAATGGTCCAGATGTAACCATCGAGCTGAAACGTCCCTCTTACTTGTTCCGACCGATAATCCGAAAAAATGGAGCCAAAGTTAATTAAGAAACAGTAAAACTCAACCACCTATAAGCCTCTACAGTGATTTTGCATCTAGCACCGTCCGATCGCACACAGGAATGGTCCAGATTTAACCATCGAGCTGAAACGTCGCTCTTACTTGTTCCGACCGTCAATCCGAAAAAATGGAGCCAAAGTTAATTAAGAAACAGTAAAATTCAACCACCTATAAGCCTCTAAAGTGATTTTGCATCCAGCACCGTCCGATCGCGCACAGGAATGGTTCAGATGTATACATCGAGCTGAAACGTCGCTCTTACTTGTTCCGACCGTCAATCCGAAAAAATGGAGCCAAAGTTAATTAAGAAATAGTAAAACTCAACCACCTATAAGCCTCTACAGTGATTTTGCATCCAGCACCGTCTGATCGCGCACAGGAATGGTCCAGATGTAACCATCGAGCTGAAACGTCGCTCTTACTTGTTCCGACCGTCAATCCGAAAAAATAGAGCCAAAGTTAATTAAGAAACAGTAAAACTCAACCACCTATAAACCTCTACAGTGATTTTGCATCGAGCACCGTCCGATCGCGCACAGGAATGGTCCAGATGTAACCATCAAGCTGAAACGTCGCTCTTACTTGTTCCGACCGTGAATCCGAAAAAATGGAGCCAAAGTTAATTAAGAAATAGTAAAACTCAACCACCTATAAGCCTCTACAGTGATTTTGCATCCAGTACCGTCCGATCGCGCACAGGAATGATCCAGATGTAACCATCGAGCTGAAACATCTCTCTTACTTGTTCCGAACATCAATCCGAAAAAATGGAGCCAAAGTTAATTAAGAAACAGTAAAACTCAACCACCTATAAGCCTCTATAGTGATTTTGCATCCAAAGCACCAATCGATCGCAAGACAGGAATGGTCCAGATGTAACCATCGAGCTGAAACGTCGCTCTTACTTGTTCCGACCGTCAATCCAAAAAAATGGAGCCAAAGTTAATTAAGAAACAGTAAAACTCAACCACCTATAAGCCTCTACGGTGATTTTGCATCCAGCACCGTCCGGTCGCGCAAAGGAATGGTCCAGATGTAACCATCGAGCTAAAACGTCGATCTTACTTGTTCTGACCGTCAATCCGAAAAAATGGAGCCAAAGTTAATTAAGAAACAGTAAAACTCAACCACCTATAAGCCTCTACAGTGATTTTGCATCTAGCACCGTCCGATCGCGCACAGGAATGGTCCAGATGTAACCATCGAGCTGAAACGTCGCTCTTACTTGTTCCGACCGTCAATCCGAAAAAATGGAGCCAAATTTAATTAAGAAACAATAAAACTTAACCACCTATAAGCCTCTACAGTGATTTTGCATCCAGCATCATCCAATCGCGCACAGGAATGGTCCAGATGTAACCATCAAGCTGAAACATCGCTCTTATTTGTTCCGACCGTCAATCCGAAAAAATGGAGACAAAGTTAATTAAGAAACAGTAAAACTCAACCACCTATAAGCCTCTACAGTGATTTTGCATCCAGCACCGTCCGATCGCGCACAGGAATGGTCCAGATGTAACCATCGAGCTGAAACGTCGCTCTTACTTGTTCCGACCGTCAATCCAAAAAAATGGAGCCAAAGTTAATTAAGAAACAGTAAAACTCAAACACCTATAAGCCTCTATAGTGATTTGGCATCCAGCACCATCCGGTCGCGCAAAGGAATGATCCAGATGTAACCATCGAGCTAAAACGTCGCTCTTACTTGTTCCGACCGTCAATCCGAAAAAATGGAGCCAAAGTTAATTAAGAAACAGTAAAACTCAACCACCTATAAGCCTCTACAATGATTTTGCATCTAGCACCGTCCGACCGCGCACAGGAATGGTCCAGATGTAACCATCGAGCTGAAACGTCGCTCTTACTTGTTCCGACCGTCAATCCGAAAAAATGGAGCCAAAGTTAATTAAGAAACAGTAAAACTCAACCACCTATAAGCCTCTACAGTGATTTTTTATCTAGCACCTTCCGATCGCGCACAGGAATGGTCCAGATGTAACCATCGAGTTGAAACGTCGCTCTTACTTGTTCCGACCGTCAATCCGAAAAAATGGTGCCAAAGTTAATTAAGAAACAGTAAAAATCAACCACCTATAAGCCTCTACAGTGATTTTACATCCAGCACCTTTCGATCACGCACAGGAATGGTCCAGATGTAACCATCAGCTGAAACGTCGCTCTTACTTTTTTCCGACCGTCAATCCAAAAAAATGGAGCCAAAGTTAATTAAGAAATAGTAAAACTCAACCACCTATAAGCCTCTACTGTGATTTTATATCCAGCACCGTCCGATCACAAGACAGAATGATCCAGATGTAACCATCGAGCTGAAACATCTCTCTTACTTGTTCCGACCGTCAATCCAAAAAAATGGAGCCAAAGTTAATTAAGAAACAGTAAAACTCAACCACCTATAAGCCTCTACGGTGATTTTGCATCCAAGACCGTCCGATCACAAGACAGAATGGTCCAGATGTAACCATCGAGGTGAAACGTAGCTCTTACTTGTTCCGTCAATCCGAAAAATGGAGCCAAAGTTAATTAAGAAAAGTAAAACTCAACCACCTATAAGCCTCTACGGTGATTTTGCATCTAGCACCGTCCGATCACAAGACAGAATGGTCCAGATGTAACCATCGAGCTGAAACGTCGCTCTTACTTGTTCCGACCGTCAATCCGAAAAAATGGAGCCAAAGTTAATTAAGAAATAGTAAAACTCAACCACCTATAAGCCTCTACAGTGATTTTGCATCCAGCACCATCCGATCGCGCACAGGAATGGTCCAGATGTAACCATCGAGCTGAAACGTCGCTCTTGATTGTTCCGACCGTCAATCCAAAAAAATGGAGCCAAAGTTAATTAAGAAACAGTAAAACTCAACCACCTATAAGCCTCTACAGTGATTTTGCATCCAGCACCGTCCGATCACAAGACAGAATGGTCCAGATGTAACCATCAAGCTGAAACTTCGCTCTTACTTGTTCCGACCGTCAATCCAAAAAAATGGAGCCAAAGTTAATTAAGAAACAGTAAAACTCAACCACCTATAAGCCTCTACAGTGATTTTGCATCCAAAGACCGTCCGATCGCAAGACAGAATGGTCCAGATGTTACCATCAAGCTAAACGTCACTCTTACTTGTTCCGAATAGTCAATCCAAAAAATGGAGCCAAAGTTAATTAAGAAACAGTAAAACTCAACCACCTATAAGCCTCTACAGTGATTTTGCATCTAGCACCGTCTGATCGCGCACAGGAATGGTCCAGATGTAACCATCGAGCTGAAACGTCGCTCTTACTTGTTCCGACCGTCAATCCGAAAAATGGAGCCAAATTTAATTAAGAAACAATAAAACTTAACCACCTATAAGCCTCTACGGTGATTTTGCAGCCAGCACCGTCCGATCGCGCACAGGAATGGTCCAGATGTAACCATCAAGCTGAAACTTCGCTCTTACTTGTTCCGACCGTCAATCCGAAAAAATGGAGCCAAAGTTAATTAAGAAACAGTAAAACTCAACCACCTATAAGCCTCTACATCTATTTTGCATCCAGCACCGTCCGATCGTGCACAGGAATGGTCCAGATGTTACCATCGAGCTAAAACGTCGCTCTTACTTGTTCCGACCGTCAATCCGAAAAAATGGAGCCAAAGTTAATTAAGAAACAGTAAAACTCAACCACCTATAAGCCTCTACAGTGATTTTGCATCCAGCACCGTCCGATCGCGCACAGGAATGGTCCAGATGTAACCATCGAGATGAAACGTCGCTCTGACTTGTTCCGACCGTCAATCCAAAAAAATGGAGCCAAAGTTAATTAAGAAACAGTAAAACTCAACCACCTATAAGCCTCTACAGTGATTTTGCATGCACCACCGTCCGATCGCGCTCAGGTATGGTCCAGATGTAACCATCGAGCTGAAACGTCGCTCTTACTTGTTCCGACCGTCAATCCGAAAAATGGAGCCAAAGTTAATTAAGAAACAGTAAAACTCAACCACCTATAAGCCTCTACAGTGATTTTGCATCCAGCACCGTCTGATCGCGCACAGGAATGGTCCAGATGTAACCTTTGAGCTGAAACGTCGCTCTTACTTGTTCTGACCGTCAATCCGAAAAAATGGAGCCAAAGTTAATTAAGAAACAGTAAAACTCAACCACCTATAAGCCTCTACAGTGATTTTGCATCCAGCACCGTCCGATCGCGCACAGGAATGGTCCAGATGTAACCATCGAGATGAAACGTCGCTCTTACTTGTTCCGACCGTCAATCCGAATAAATGGAGACAAAGTTAATTAAGAAACAGTAAAACTCAACCACCTATAAGCCTCTACAGTGATTTTGCATCCAGCACCATCCGATCGCGCACAGGAATGGTCCAGATGTAACCATCGAGCTGAAACATCGCTCTTACTTGTTCCTACCGTCAATCCGAAAAAATGGAGACAAAGTTAATGAAGAAACAGTAAAACTCAACCACCTATAAGCCTCTACAGTGATTTTGCATCCAGCACAGTCCGATCGCGCACAGGAATGGTCCAGATGTAACCATCGAGCTGAAACGTCGCTCTTACTTGTTCCGACCGTCAATCCGAAAAAATGGAGCCAAATTTAATTTAAGAAACAGTAAAACTCAACCACCTATAAGCCTCTACGGTGATTTTGCATCCAGCACCGTCCGATCGCGCACAGGAATGGTCCAGATGTAACCATCGAGCTGAAACGTCGCTCTTACTTGTTCCGACCGTCAATCCGAAAAAATGGAGCCACAGTTAATTAAGAAACAATAAAACTCAACCACCTATAAGCCTCTACAGTGATTTTGCATCTAGCACCGTCCGATCGCGCATAGGAATGGTCCAGATGTAACAATCGAGCTGAAACGTCGCTCTTACTTGTTCCGACCGACAATCCGAAAAATGGAGCCAAATTTAATTAAGAAACAATCAAACTTAACCACCTATAAGCCTCTACAGTGATTTTGCATCCAGACCGTCGATCACAAGACAGGAATGGTCCAGATGTAACCATCGAGCTGAAACGTCTCTCTTACTTGTTCCGACCGTCAATCCGAAAAAATAGAGCCAAAGTTAATTAAGAAACAGTAAAACTCAACCACCTATAAGCCTCTACAGTGATTTTGCATCCAGCACCGTCCGATCGCGCACAGGAATGGTCCAGATGTAACCATCGAGCTAAAACGTCGCTCTTACTTGTTCCGACCGTCAATCCGAAAAAATGGAGCCACAGTTAATTAAGAAACAATAAAACTCAACCACCTATAAGCCTCTACAGTGATTTTGCATCTAGCACCGTCCGATCGCGCATAGGAATGGTCCAGATGTAACAATCGAGCTGAAACGTCGCTCTTACTTGTTCCGACCGACAATCCGAAAAATGGAGCCAAATTTAATTAAGAAACAGTAAAACTTAACCACCTATAAGCCTCTACAGTGATTTTGCATCCAGCACCGTCCGATCGCGCACAGGAATGGTCCAGATGTAACCATCGAGCTGAAACGTCTCTCTTACTTGTTCCGACCGTCAATCCGAAAAAATAGAGCCAAAGTTAATTAAGAAACAGTAAAACTCAACCACCTATAAGCCTCTACAGTGATTTTGCATCTAGCACCGTCTGATCGCGCACAGGAATGGTCCAGATGTAACCATCGAGCTGAAACGTCGCTCTTACTTGTTCCGGAGTCAATCCGAAAAATGGAGCCAAAGTTAATTAAGAAACAGTAAAACTCAACCACCTATAAGCCTCTACAGTGATTTTGCATCCAGCACCGTCCGATCGTGCACAGGAATGGTCCAGATGTAACCATCGAGCTGAAATGTCGCTCTTACTTGTTCCGACCGTCAATCCGAAAAAATGGAGCCAAAGTTAATTAAGAAACAGTAAAACTCAACCACCTATAAGCCTCTACAGTGATTTTGCATCCACCACCGTCCGATCACAAGACAGAATGGTCCAGATGTAACCATCGAGCTGAAACGTCGCTCTTACTTGTTCCGACCGTCAATCCAAAAAAATGGAGCCAAAGTTAATTAAGAAACAGTAAAACTCAACCACCTATAAGCCTCTACAGTGATTTTGCATGCACCACCATCCGATCGTGCACAGGTATGGTCCAGATGTAACCATCGAGCTGAAACGTCGCTCTTACTTGTTCCGACCGTCAATCCGAAAAATGGAGCCAAAGATAATTAAGAAACAGTAAAACTCAACCACCTATAAGCCTCTACAGTGATTTTGCATCCAGCACCGTCCGATCGCGCACAGGAATGGTCCAGATGTAACCATCGAGCTGAAACTTCGCTCTTACTTGTTCCGACCGTCAATCCGAAAAAATGGAGCCAAAGTTAATTAAGAAACAGTAAAACTCAACCACCTATAAGCCTCTACAGTGATTTTGCATCCAGCACCGTCCGATCGTGCACAAGAATGGTCCAGATGTAACCATCGAGCTGAAATGTCGATCTTACTTGTTCCGACCGTCAATCCGAAAAAATGGAGCCAAAGTTAATTAAGAAACAGTAAAACTCAACCACCTATAAGCCTCTACAGTGATTTTGCATGCATCACCGTCCGATCACAAGACAGAATGGTCCAGATGTAACCATCGAGCTGAAACGTCGCTCTTACTTGTTCCGTCAATCCAAAAAATGGAGCCAAAGTTAATTAAGAAACAGTAAAACTCAACCACCTATAAGCCTCTCGGTGATTTTGCATGCACCACCGATCGATCAAGCTCGGAATGGTCCAGATGTAACCATCGAGCTGAAACGTCGCTCTTACTTGTTCCGACCGTCAATCCAAAAATGGAGCCAAAGTTAATTAAGAAACAAAACTCAACCACCTATAAGCCTCTACGGTGATTTTGCATCCAGCACCGTCGATCGCGACAGAATGGTCCAGATGTAACCATCGAGATGAAACGTCGCTCTTACTTGTTCCGACCGTCAATCCGAAAAAATGGAGACAAAGTTAATTAAGAAAAAGTAAAAACTCAACCACCTATAAGCCTCTACAGCGATTTTACATCCAGCACCGTCCGATCACGCACAGGAAGGGTCCAGATGTAACCATCAAGCTAAAACATCGCTCTTACTTGTTCCGACCGTCAATCCGAAAAAATGGAGCCAAAGTTAATTAAGAAACAGTAAAACTCAACCACCTATAAGCCTCTATAGTGATTTTGCATCTAGCACCGTCCGATCGCGCACAGGAATGGTCCAGATGTAACCATCGAGCTAAAACGTCGCTCTTACTTGTTCGGACATTCAATCCGAAAAATGGAGCCAAATTTAATTAAGAAACAATAAAACTTAACCACCTATAAGCCTCTATAGTGATTTTGCATCCAGCACCGTCCGATCGCGCACATGAATGGTCCAGATGTAACCATCGCGCTGAAACGTCTCTCTTACTTGTTCCGACCGTCAATCCGAAAAAATGGAGCCAAAGTTAATTAAGAAACAGTAAAACTCAACCACCTATAAGCCTCTACAGCGATTTTGCATCCAGCACCGTCCGATCGTGCACAGGAATGGTCCAGATGTAACCATCGAGCTGAAATGTCGCTCTTACTTGTTCCGACCGTCAATCCGAAAAAATGGAGCCAAAGTTAATTCAGAAACAGTAAAACTCAACCACCTATAAGCCTCTACAGTGATTTTGCATCCAACACCGTCCGATCACAAGACAGAATGGTCCAGATGTAACCATCGAGCTGAAACGTCGCTCTTACTTGTTCCGACCGTCAATCCAAAAAATGGAGCCAAAGTTAATTAAGAAACAGAAAACTCAACCACCTATAAGCCTCTACGGTGATTTTGCATGCACCACCGTCCGATCGCGCAAGAATGGTCCAGATATAACCATCGAGCTGAACGCGTCGCTCTTACTTGTTCCGACCGTCAATCCGAAAAATGGAGCCAAAGTTAATTAAGAAACAGTAAAACTCAACCACCTATAAGCCTCTCGGTGATTTTGCATCCAGCACCGTCGATCGCGACAGAATGGTCCAGATGTAACCATCGAGCTGAAACGTCGCTCTTACTTGTTCCGACCGTCAATCCAAAAAATGGAGCCAAAGTTAATTAAGAAACAGTAAAACTCAACCACTTATAAGCCTCTACGGTGATTTTGCATCCAAGACCGTCCGATCGCAAGACAGAATGGTCCAGATGTAACCATCAGCTGAAACGTCGCTCTTACTTGTTCCGACCGTCAATCCGAAAAAATGGAGCCAAAGTTAATTAAGAAACAGTAAAACTCAACCACCTATAAGCCTCTACAGTGATTTTGCATCCAGCACCGTCCGATCGCGCACAGGAATGGTCCAGATGTAACCATCGAGCTGAAACGTCGCTCTTACTTGTTCTGACCGTCAATCCGAAAAAATGGAGCCAAAGTTAATTAAGAAAAAGTAACAACTCAACCACCTATAAGCCTCTACAGTGATTTTACATCCAGCACCGTCCGATCACGCACAGGAATGGTCCAGATGTAACCATCGAGCTAAAACATCGCTCTTACTTGTTCCGACCGTCAATCCAAAAAAATGGAGCCAAAATTAATTAACAAACAGTAAACATCAACCACCTATAAGCCTCTACAGTGATTTTGCATCCAGCACCGTCCGATCGCGCACAGGAATGGTCCAGATGTAACCATCGAGCTGAAACGTCGCTCTTACTTGTTCCGACCGTCAATCCGAAAAAATGGAGCCAAAGTTAATTAAGAAACAGTAAAACTCAACCACCTATAAGCCTCTACAGTGATTTTGCATCTAGCACCGTCCGATCGCGCATAGGAATGGTCCAGATGTAACAATCGAGCTGAAACATCGCTCTTACTTGTTCCGACCGTCAATCCGAAAATGGAGCCAAATTTAATTAAGAAACAATAAAACTTAACCACCTATAAGCCTCTACAGTGATTTTGCATCCAGCACCGTCCGATCGCGCACAGGAATGGTCCAGATGTAACCATCGAGCTGAAACGTCTCTCTTACTTGTTCCGACCGTCAATCCGAAAAAATGGAGCCAAAGTTAATTAAGAAACAGTAAAACTCAACCACCTATAAGCCTCTACAGTGATTTTGCATCCAGCACCGTCCGATCGTGCACAGGAATGGTCCAGATGTAACCATCGAGCTGAAATGTCGCTCTTACTTGTTCCGACCGTCAATCCGAAAAAATGGAGCCAAAGTTAATTAAGAAACAGTAAAACTCAACCACCTATAAGCCTCTACAGTGATTTTGCATCCAGCACCGTCCGATCGCGCACAGGAATGGTCCAGATGTAACCATCGAGCTGAAACGTCGCTCTTACTTGTTCCGACCGTCAATCCAAAAAAATGGAGCCAAAGTTAATTAAGAAACAGTAAAACTCAACCACCTATAAGCCTCTACAGTGATTTTGCATGCACCACCATCCGATCGTGCACAGGAATGGTCCAGATGTAACCATCGAGCTGAAACGTCGCTCTTACTTGTTCCGACCTTCAATCTGAAAAATGGAGCCAAAGTTAATTAAGAAACAGTAAAACTCAACCACCTATAAGCCTCTATAGTGATTTTGCATCCAGCACCATCCGATGGCGCACAGGAATGGTCCAGATGTAACCATCAAGCTGAAACGTCGCTCTTACTAGTTCCGACCGTCAATCCGAAAAAATGGAGCCAAAGTTAATTAAGAAACAGTAAAACTCAACCACCTATAAGCCTCTACAGTGATTTTGCATCCAGCACCGTCCGATCGTGCATAGGAATGGTCCAGATGTAACCATCGAGCTGCAATGTCGCTCTTACTTGTTCCGACCGTCAATCCGAAAAAATGGAGCCAAAGTTAATTAAGAAACAGTAAAACTCAACCACCTATAAGCCTCTACAGTGATTTTGCATCCAAGACCGTCCGATCGCGCAGACAGAATGGTCCAGATGTAACCATCGAGCTGAAACGTCGCTCTTACTTGTTCCGACCGTCAATCCAAAAAATGGAGCCAAAGTTAATTAAGAAACAAGAAACTCAACCACCTATAAGCCTCTACGGTGATTTTGCATCCAGCACCATCCGATCGCGCGTAGGAATGGTCCAGATGTAACCATCGAGCTGAAACGTCGCTCTTACTTGTTCCGACCGTCAATCCGAAAAATGGAGCCAAAGTTAATTAAGAAACAAGAAACTCAACCACCTATAAGCCTCTACGGTGATTTTGCATCCAAAGCACCGTCGATCGCGACATGTGAATGGTCCAGATGTAACCATCGAGCTGAAACGTCGCTCTTACTTGTTCCGACCGTCAATCCAAAAAATGGAGCCAAAGTTAATTAAGAAACAAAAAACTCAACCACCTATAAGCCTCTACGGTGATTTTGCATCCAAGACCGTCCGATCACAAGACAGAATGGTCCAGATGTAACCATCGAGCTGAAACGTCGCTCTTACTTGTTCCGACCGTCAATCCGAAAAAATGGAGCCAAAGTTAATTAAGAAACAGTAAACCTCAACCACCTATAAGCCTCTACAGTGATTTTGCATCTAGCATCGTCCGATCAAGACAGAATGGTCCAGATGTAACCATCGAGCTAAACGTCGCTTACTTGTTCCGACCGTCAATCCGAAAAAATGGAGCCAAAGTTAATTAAGAAACAGTAAAACTCAACCACCTATAAGCCTCTACAGTGATTTTGCATCCAGCACCGTCCGATCGCGACAGAATGGTCCAGATGTAACCATCGAGCTGAAACGTCGCTCTTACTTGTTCCGTCAATCCGAAAAAATGGAGCCAAAGTTAATTAAGAAAGTAAAACTCAACCACCTATAAGCCTCTACGGTGATTTTGCATCCAAAGCACCGTCCGATCACAAGACAGAATGGTCCAGATGTAACCATCGAGCTGAAACGTCGCTCTTACTTGTTCCGAGTCAATCCGAAAAATGGAGCCAAAGTTAATTAAGAAACAGTAAAACTCAACCACCTATAAGCCTCTACGGTGATTTTGCATCCAGCACCGTCCGATCACAAGCAGAATGGTCCAGATGTAACCATCGAGCTGAAACGTCGCTCTTACTTGTTCCGTCAATCCAAAAATGGAGCCAAAGTTAATTAAGAAACAGTAAAACTCAACCACCTATAAGCCTCTACAGTGATTTTGCATCCAAAGCACCGTCCGATCACAAGACAGAATGGTCCAGATGTAACCATCGAGCTGAAACGCTCTTACTTGTTCCGACCGTCAATCCGAAAAATGGAGCCAAAGTTAATTAAGAAACAGTAAAACTCAACCACCTATAAGCCTCTACGGTGATTTTGCATCCAGCACCGTCCGATCGCAAGACATGTGAATGGTCCAGATGTAACCATCGAGCTGAAACGTCGCTCTTACTTGTTCCGACCGTCAATCCGAAAAAATGGAGCCAAAGTTAATTAAGAAACAGTAAAACTCAACCACCTATAAGCCTCTACGGTGATTTTGCATCCAAGACCGTCCGATCACAAGACAGAATGGTCCAGATGTAACCATCGAGCTGAAACGTCGCTCTTACTTGTTCCGACCGTCAATCCAAAAATGGAGCCAAAGTTAATTAAGAAACAGTAAAACTCAACCACCTATAAGCCTCTACGGTGATTTTGCATCCAGCACCGTCCGATCGCAAGACAGGAATGGTCCAGATGTAACCATCAGCTGAAACGTCTCTCTTACTTGTTCCGACCGTCAATCCGAAAAAATGGAGCCAAAGTTAATTAAGAAATAGTAAAACTCAACCACCTATATGCCTTACTGTGATTTTACATCCAGCACTGTCCGATCGCAAGACAGAATGGTCCAGATGTAACCATCGAGCTGAAACGTCGCTCTTACTTGTTCGACGTCAATCCAAAAAATGGAGCCAAAGTTAATTAAGAAACAAAAAACTCAACCACCTATAAGCCTCTATAGTGATTTTGCATCCAGCACCGTCCGATCACAAGACAGAATAGTCCAGATGTAACCATCGAGCTGAAACGCAGCTCTTACTTGTTCCGACCGTCAATCCGAAAAATGGAGCCAAACTTAATTAAGAAACAGTAAAACTCAACCACCTATAAGCCTCTACAGTGATTTTGCATCCAGCACCGTCCGATCGCAAGACAGAATGGTCCAGGATGTAACCATCGAGCTGAAACGTCGCTCTTACTTGTTCCGACCGTCAATCCAAAAAAATGGAGTCAAAGTTAATTAATAAACAGTAAAACTCAACCACCTATAAGCCTCTCTGGTGATTTTGCATCCAGCACCGTCCGATCGCAGACAGAATGGTCCAGATGTAACCATCGAAAGCGTAAACGCTCTTACTTGTTCCGACCGTCAATCCAAAAAATGGAGCCAAAGTTAATTAAGAAACAGAAAACTCAACCACCTATAAGCCTCTACGGTGATTTTGCATCCAGCACGTCCGATCGCGCGAGGAATGGTCCAGATGTAACCATCGAGCTGAAACGCTCTTACTTGTTCCGACCGTCAATCCGAAAAATGGAGCCAAAGTTAATTAAGAAACAGTAAAACTCAACCACCTATAAGCCTCTACGGTGATTTTGCATCCAAGACCGTCCGATCACAAGACAGGAATGGTCCAGATGTAACCATCGAGCTGAAACGTCGCTCTTACTTGTTCCGACCGTCAATCCGAAAAAACGGAGCCAAAATTAATTAACAAACAGTAAACCTCAACCACCTATAAGCCTCTACAGTGATTTTGCATCCAGCACCGTTCGATCGCGCACAGGAATGGTCCAGATGTAACCATCGAGCTGAAATGTCGCTCTTACTTGTTCCGACCGTCAATCCGAAAAAATGTAGCCAAAGTTAATTAAGAAACAGTAAAACTCAACCACCTATAAGCCTCTACAGTGATTTTGCATCCAGCACCGTCCGATCGCGCATAGGAATGGTATAGATGTAACCATCGAGCTGAAACGTCGCTCTTACTTGTTCCGACCGTCAATCCAAAAAAATGGAGCTAAAGCTAATTAAGAAACAGTAAAACTCAACCACCTATAAGCCTCTACAGTGATTTTGCATCCAACACCGTCCGATCGCGCACAGGAATGGTCCAGATGTAACCATCAAGCTGAAACGTCGCTCTTACTTGTTTCGACCGTCAATCCGAAAAAACGGAGCCAAAATTAATTAACAAACAGTAAACCTCAACCACCTATAAGCCTCTACAGTGATTTTGCATCCAGCACCGTCCGATCGCGCACAGGAATGGTCCAGATTTAACCATCGAGCTGAAATGTCGCTCTTACTTGTTCCGACCGTCAATCCAAAAAAATGTAGCCAAAGTTAATTAAGAAACAGTAAAACTCAACCACCTATAAGCCTCTACAGTGATTTTGCATGCATCACCGTCCGATCGCGCGCAGGAATAGTCCAGATGTAACCATCGAGCTGAAACGCAGCTCTTACTTGTTCCGACCGTCAATCCGAAAAATGGAGCCAAACTTAATTAAGAAACAGTAAAACTCAACCACCTATAAGCCTCTACAGTGATTTTGCATCCAGCACCGTCCGATCGCAAGACAGAATGGTCCAGATGTAACCATCGAGCTGAAACGTCGCTCTTACTTGTTCCGACCGTCAATCCAAAAAATGGAGCCAAAGTTAATTAAGAAACAAGAAACTCAACCACCTATAAGCCTCTACGTGATTTTGCATCCAAAGACCGTCCGATCACAAGACAGGAATGGTCCAGATGTAACCATCGAGCTGAAACGTCGCTCTTACTTGTTCCGACCGTCAATCCAAAAATGGAGCCAAAGTTAATTAAGAAACAGTAAAACTCAACCACCTATAAGCCTCTCGGTGATTTTGCATCCAGCACCGTCCGATCACGCAAGACAGAATGGTCCAGATGTAACCATCGAGCTGAAACGCTCTTACTTGTTCCGAATCAATCCGAAAAATGGAGCCAAAGTTAATTAAGAAACAGTAAAACTCAACCACCTATAAGCCTCTACGGTGATTTTGCATCCAGCACCGTCCGATCGCAAGACAGAATGGTCCAGATGTAACCATCGAGCTGAAACGCAGCTCTTACTTGTTCCGACCGTCAATCCGAAAAATGGAGCCAAACTTAATTAAGAAACAGTAAAACTCAACCACCTATAAGCCTCTACAGTGATTATGCATCCAGCACCGTCCGATCGCGCAAGACAGAATGGTCCAGATGTAACCATCGAGCTGAAACGTCGCTCTTACTTGTTCCGACCGTCAATCCGAAAAAATGGAGCCAAAGTTAATTAAGAAACGTAAAACTCAACCACCTATAAGCCTCTAAGTGATTTTGCATCCAGCACGTCCGATCACAAGACAGAATGGTCCAGATGTAACCATCGAGCAAAACGTCGCTCTTACTTGTTCCGACCTTCAATCTGAAAAATGGAGCCAAAGTTAATTAAGAAACAGTAAAACTCAACCACCTATAAGCTTCTACAGTGATTTTGCATCCAGCACCGTCCGATCGCGCACAGGAATGGTCCAGATGTAACCATCGAGCTGAAACGTCGGTCTTACTTGTTCCGACCGTCAATCCAAAAAAATGGAACCAAAGGTAATTAAGAAACAGTAAAAATCAACCACCTATAAGCCTCTACGGTGATTTTGCATCCAGCACCGTCCGATCGTGCACAGGAATGGTCCAGATGTAACCATCGAGCTGAAACATCGCTCTTACTTGTTCCGACCGTCAATCCGAAAAAATGGAGCCAAAGTTAATTAAGAAACAGTAAAACTCAACCACCTATAAGCCTCTAAAGTGATTTTGCATCCAGCACCGTCCGATCACAAGACAGAATGGTCCAGATGTAACCATCGAGCTGAAACGTCGCTCTTACTTGTTCCGAATCAATCCGAAAAAATGGAGCCAAAGTTAATTAAGAAACAGTAAAACTCAACCACCTATAAGCCTCTACGGTGATTTTGCATCCAAGACCGTCCGATCACAAGACAGAATGGTCCAGATGTAACCATCGAGCTGAAACGCTCTTACTTGTTCCGACCGTCAATCCGAAAAAATGGAGCCAAAGTTAATTAAGAAACAAAAACTCAACCACCTATAAGCCTCTACGGTGATTTTGCATCCAGCACCGTCCGATCACAAGACAGAATGGTCCAGATGTAACCATCGAGCTGAAACGTCGCTCTTACTTGTTCGACCGTCAATCCGAAAAAATGGAGCCAAAGTTAATTAAGAAACAGTAAAACTCAACCACCTATAAGCCTCTACGGTGATTTTGCATCCAGCACCGTCCGATCGCAAGACAGAATGGTCCAGATGTAACCATCGAGCTGAACGTCGCTCTTACTTGTTCCGACCGTCAATCCGAAAAATGGAGCCAAAGTTAATTAAGAAACAGTAAAACTCAACCACCTATAAGCCTCTACAGTGATTTTGCATCCAGCACCGTCCGATCGCAGACAGAATGGTCCAGATGTAACCATCGATCTGAAACGTCGCTCTTCCTTGTTCCGACCGTCAATCCGAAAAAATGGAGCCAATGTTAATTAAGAAACAGTAAAACTCAACCACCTATAAGCCTCTACAATGATTTTTCATCCAAGACCGTCCGATTGCGGCCAGGAATGGTCCAGATGTAACCATCGAGCTGAAACGTAGCTCTTACTTGTTCTGACCGTCAATCCGAAAAATGGAGCCAAAGGTAATTAAAACAGTAAAACTCAACCACCTATAAGCCTCTACGGTGATTTTGCATCCAGACCACCGTCCGATCGCACGCAGGAATGGTCCAGATGTAACCATCGAGCTGAAACGTCGCTCTTACTTGTTCCGACCGTCAATCCGAAAAAATGGAGCCAAAGTTAATTAAGAAACAGTAAAACTCAACCACCTATAAGCCTCTACAGTGATTTTGCATCCAGCACCGTCCGATCGCGCACAGGAATGGTCCAGATGTAACCATCGAGCTGAAACGTCGCTCTTACTTGTTCCGACCGTCAATCCGAAAAAATGGAGCCAAAGTTAATTAAGAAACAGTAAAACTCAACCACCTATAAGCCTCTACAGTGATTTTGCATCCAGCACCGTCCGATCGCGCACAGGAATGGTCCAGATGTAACCATCGAGCTGAAACGTCGCTCTTACTTGTTCCGACCGTCAATCCGAAAAAATGGAGCCAAAGTTAATTAAGAAACAGTAAAACTCAACCACCTATAAGCCTCTACAGTGATTTTGCATCCAGCACCGTCCGATCACAAGACAGAATGGTCCAGATGTAACCATCGAGCTGAAACGTCGCTTACTTGTTCCGATCAATCCGAAAAATGGAGCCAAAGTTAATTAAGAAACAAAAACTCAACCACCTATAAGCCTCTACGGTGATTTTGCATCTAGCACCGTCCGATCACAAGACAGAATGGTCCAGATGTAACCATCGAGTTGAAACGTCGCTTTTACTTGTTCCGACCGTCAATCCGAAAAAATGGAGCCAAAGTTAATTAAGAAACAGTAAAACTCAACCACCTATCAGCCTCTACAGTGATTTTGCATCCAGCACCGTCCGATCGCGCAGATGAATGGTCCAGATGTAACCATCGAGCTGAAACGTCGCTCTTACTTGTTCCGGCCGTCAATTCGAAAAAATGGAGCCAAAGTTAATTAAGAAACAGTAAAACTCAACCACCTATAAGCCTCTATAGTGATTTTGCATCCAACACCGTCCGATCGCGCACAGGAATGGTCCAGATGTAACCATCGAGCTGAAACGTCGCTCTTACTTGTTCCGACCGTCAATCCGAAAAAATGGAGCCAAATTTAATTAAGAAACAGTAAAACTCAACCACCTATAAGCCTCTACAGTGATTTTGCATCTAGCACCGTCCGATCACAAGCAGAATGGTCCAGATGTAACCATCGAGCTGAAACGTCGCTCTTACTTGTTCCGACCGTCAATCCGAAAAAATGGAGCCAAATTTAATTAAGAAACAGTAAAACTCAACCACCTATAAGCCTCTATAGTGATTTTGCATCTAGCACCGTCCGATCGCGCACAGGAATGGTCCACATGTAACCATCGAGCTGAAACGTCGCTCTTACTTGTTCCGACCTTCAATCTGAAAAATGGAGCCAAAGTTAATTAAGAAACAGTAAAACTCAACCACCTATAAGCTTCTACAGTGATTTTGCATCCAGCACCGTCCGATCACAAGACAGAATGGTCCAGATGTAACCATCGAGCTGAAACGCTCTTACTTGTTCCGACCGTCAATCCGAAAAATGGAGCCAAAGTTAATTAAGAAACAGTAAAACTCAACCACCTATAAGCCTCTACGGTGATTTTGCATCCAAGACCGTCCGATCACGCAGAATGGTCCAGATGTAACCATCGAGCTGAAACGTCGCTCTTACTTGTTCCGACCGTCAATCCGAAAAAATGGAGCCAAAGTTAATTAAGAAACAAAGAAACTCAACCACCTATAAGCCTCTACGGTGATTTTGCATCCAGCACCGTCCGATCGCAGACAGAATGGTCCAGATGTAACCATCGAGCTGAAACGTCGCTCTTACTTGTTCCGACCGTCAATCCGAAAAAATGGAGCCAAAGTTAATTAAGAAACAGTAAACCTCAACCACCTATAAGCCTCTCGGTGATTTTGCATCCAGCACCGTCCGATCACAAGACAGAATGGTCCAGATGTAACCATCGAGCTGAAACGTCGCTCTTACTTGTTCCGACCGTCAATCCGAAAAAATGGAGACAAAGTTAATGAAGAAACAGTAAACCTCAACCACCTATAAGCCTCTACAGTGATTTTGCATCTAGCACCGTCCGATTGCGCACAGGAATGGTCCAGATGTAACCATCGATTTGTAACGTCGCTCTTACTTGTTCCGACCGTCAATCCGAAAAAATGGAGCCAAATTTAATTAAGAAACAGTAAAACTCAACCACCTATAAGCCTCTATAGTGATTTTGCATCTAGCACCGTCCGATCGCGCACAGGAATGGTCCAGATGTAACCATCGAGCTGAAACGTCGCTCTTACTTGTTCCGACCTTCAATCCGAAAAAATGGAGCCAAAGTTAATTAAGAAACAGTAAAACTCAACCACCTATAAGCCTCTACAGTGATTTTGCATCCAGCACCGTCCGATCGCGCACAGGAATGGTCCAGATGTAACCATCGAGCTGAAACGTCGGTCTTACTTGTTCCGACCGTCAATCCAAAAAAATGTAGCCAAAGTTAATTAAGAAACAGTAAAACTCAACCACCTATAAGCCTCTACAGTGATTTTGCATGCATCACCGTCCGATCGCGCGCAGGAATAGTCCAGATGTAACCATCGAGCTGAAACGCAGCTCTTACTTGTTCCGACCGTCAATCCGAAAAATGGAGCCAAACTTAATTAAGAAACAGTAAAACTCAACCACCTATAAGCCTCTACAGTGATTTTGCATCCAGCACCGTCCGATCGCGCACAGGAATGGTCCAGATGTAACCATCGAGCTGAAACGTCGCTCTTACTTGTTCCGACCGTCAATCCAAAAAATGGAGCCAAAGTTAATTAAGAAACAGTAAAACTCAACCACCTATAAGCCTCTACAGTGATTTTGCATCCAGCACCGTCCGATCGCGCACAGGAATGGTCCAGATGTAACCATCGAGCTGAAACGTCGCTCTTACTTGTTCCGACCGTCAATCCGAAAAAATGGAGCCAAAGTTAATTAAGAAACAGTAAAACTCAACCACCTATAAGCCTCTACAGTGATTTTGCATCCAGCACCGTCCGATCGCGCACAGGAATGGTCCAGATATAACAATCGAGGTGAAACGTAGCTCTTACTTGTTCCGACCGTCAATCCGAAAAAATGAAGCCAAAGTTAATTAAGAAAAAGTAAAAAATCAACCACCTATAAGCCTCAACAGTGATTTTGCATCCAGCACCGTCCGATCGCGCACAGGAATGGTCCAGATGTAACCATCGAGCTGAAACGTCGCTCTTACTTGTTCCGACCTTCAATCCAAAAAAATGGAGCCAAAGTTAATTAAGAAACAGTAAAACTCAACCACCTATAAGCCTCTACAGTGATTTTGCATCCAGCACCGTCCGATCGCGCACAGGAATGGTCCAGATGTAACCGTCGAGCTGAAACGTCGCTCTTACTTGTTCCGACCGTCAATCCAAAAAAATGGAGCTAAAGCTAATTAAGAAACAGTAAAACTCAACCACCTATAAGCCTCTACAGTGATTTTACATCCAGCACCGTCCGATCACGCACAGGAATGGTCCAGATGTAACCATCAGCTGAAACGTCGCTCTTACTTGTTCCGACCGTCAATCCGAAAAAATGGAGCCAAAGTTAATTAAGAAATAGTAAAACTCAACCACCTATAAGCCTCTACTGTGATTTTACATCCAGCACCGTCCGATCGCGCATAGGAATGGTCCAGATCTAACCATCGAGCTGAAACGTCGCTCTTACTTGTTCCGACCGTCAATCCGAAAAAATGGAGCCAAAGTTAATTAAGAAACAGTAAAACTCAACCACCTATAAGCCTCTACAGTGATTTTGCATCTAGCACCGTCCGATCGCGCACAGGAATGGTCCAGATGTAACCATCGAGCTGAAACGTCGCTCTTACTTGTTCCGACCGTCAATCCGAAAAAATGGAGCCAAAGTTAATTAAGAAACAGTAAAACTCAACCACCTATAAGCCTCTACAGTGATTTTGCATCTAGCACCGTCCGATCGCAGACAGGAATGGTCCAGATGTAACCATCAGCTGAAACGTCGCTCTTACTTTTTTCCGACCGTCAATCCAAAAAAATGGAGCCAAAGTTAATTAAGAAATAGTAAAACTCAACCACCTATAAGCCTCTACTGTGATTTTATATCCAGCACCGTCCGATCGCGCATAGGAATGGTCCAGATCTAACCATCGAGCTGAAACGTCGCTCTTACTTGTTCCGACCGTCAATCCGAAAAAATGAAGCCAAAGTTAATTAAGAAACAGTAAAACTCAACCACCTATAAGCCTCTACAGTGATTTTGCATCTAGCACCGTCCGATCGCAAGACAGAATGGTCCAGATGTAACCATCGAGCTGAAACGTCGCTCTTACTTGTTCCGACCTCAATCCGAAAAAATGGAGCCAAAGTTAATTAAAACAAGAAACTCAACCACCTATAAGCCTCTACAGTGATTTTGCATCCAGCACCGTCCGATCGCGCACAGGAATGGTCCAGATGTAACCATCGAGCTGAAACGTCGCTCTTACTTGTTCCGACCGTCAATCCGAAAAAATGGAGCCAAAGTTAATTAAGAAACAGTAAAACTCAACCACCTATAAGCCTCTACAGTGATTTTGCATCCAGCACCGTCCGATCACGCACAGGAATGGTCCAGATGTAACCATCGAGCTGAAACGTCGCTCTTACTTGTTCCGACCGTCAATCCGAAAAAATGGAGCCAAAGTTAATTAAGAAACAGTAAAACTCAACCACCTATAAGCCTCTACAGTGATTTTGCATCCAACACCGTCCGATCGTGCACATGAATGGTCCAGATGTAACCATCGAGCTGAAACGTCGCTCTTACTTGTTCCGACCGTCAATCCGAAAAAATGGAGCCAAAGTTAATTAAGAAACAGTAAAACTCAACCACCTATAAGCCTCTACAGTGATTTTGCATCTAGCACCGTCCGATCGCGCACAGGAATGGTCCAGATGTAACCATCGAGCTGAAACGTCGCTCTTACTTGTTCCGACCGTCAATCCGAAAAAATGGAGCCAAAGTTAATTAAGAAACAGTAAAACTCAACCACCTATAAGCCTCTACAGTGATTTTGCATCCAGCACCGTCCGATCGCGCACAGGAATGGTCCAGATGTAACCATCGAGCTGAAACGTCGCTCTTACTTGTTCCGACCGTCAATCCGAAAAATGGAGCCAAATTTAATTAAGAAACAATAAAACTTAACCACCTATAAGCCTCTACGGTGATTTTGCATCCAGCACTGTCCGATCGCGCACAGGAATGGTCCAGATGTAACCATCGAGCTGAAACGTCGCTCTTACTTGTTCCGACCGTCAATCCGAAAAAATGGAGCCAAAGTTAATTAAGAAATAGTAAAACTCAACCACCTATAAGCCTCTACTGTTATTTTACATCCAGCACCGTCCGATCGCAAGACATGTGAATGGTCCAGATGTAACCATCGAGCTGAAACGCTCTTACTTGTTCCGACCGTCAATCCGAAAAAATGGAGCCAAAGTTAATTAAGAAGGTAAAACTCAACCACCTATAAGCCTCTACGGTGATTTTGCATCCAGCACCGTCCGATCGCAGACAGAATGGTCCAGATGTAACCATCGAGCTGAAACGTCGCTCTTACTTGTTCCGACCGTCAATCCGAAAAAATGGAGCCAAAGCTAATTAAGAAACAGTAAAACTCAACCACCTATAAGCCTCTACGGTGATTTTGCATCCAAACCGTCCGATCACAAGACAGAATGGTCCAGATGTAACCATCGAGCTGAAAGGTCGCTCTTACTTGTTCCGACCGTCAATCCGAAAAAATAGAGCCAAAGTTAATTAAGAAACAGTAAAACTCAACCACCTATAAGCCTCTACAGTGATTTTACATCCAGCACCGTCCGATCACGCACAGGAATGGTCCAGATGTAACCATCAGCTGAAACGTCTCTCTTACTTGTTCCGACCGTCAATCCGAAAAAATGGAGACAAAGTTAATTAAGAAAAAGTAAAAACTCAACCACCTATAAGCCTCTACAGCGATTTTACATCCAGCACCGTCCGATCACGCACAGGAAGGGTCCAGATGTAACCATCAAGCTAAAACATCGCTCTTACTTGTTCCGACCGTCAATCCGAAAAACCGAGCCAAAGTTAATTAACAAATAGTAAAACTCAACCACCTATAAGCCTCTACAGTGATTTTGCATCCAGCACCGTCCGATCGCGCACAGGAATGGTCCAGATGTAACCATCGAGCTGAAACGTCTCTCTTACTTGTTCCGACCGTCAATCCGAAAAAATAGAGCCAAAGTTAATTAAGAAACAATAAACTCAACCACCTATAAGCCTCTACGGTGATTTTGCATCCAGCACCGTCCGATCACAAGACAGGAATGGTCCAGATGTAACCATCGAGCTGAAACGTCGCTCTTACTTGTTCCGACCGTCAATCCGAAAAAATGGAGCCAAAGTTAATTAAGAAACAGTAAAACTCAACCACCTATAAGCCTCTACAGTGATTTTGCATCCAGCACCGTCCGATCGCGCACAGGAATGGTCCAGATGTAACCATCGAGCTGAAACGTCGCTCTTACTTGTTCCGACCGTCAATCCGAAAAAATGGAGCCAAAGTTAATTAAGAAATAGTAAAACTCAACCACCTATAAGCCTCTACTGTGATTTTACATCCAGCACCGTCCGATCACAAGACAGAATGGTCCAGATGTAACCATCGAGCTGAAACGTCGCTCTTACTTGTTCCGAGTCAATCCGAAAAAATGGAGCCAAAGTTAATTAAGAAACAGTAAAACTCAACCACCTATAAGCCTCTACGGTGATTTTGCATCCAGCACCGTCCGATCGCAAGCAGAATGGTCCAGATGTAACCATCGAGCTGAAACGTCGCTCTTACTTGTTCCGACCGTCAATCCGAAAAATGGAGCCAAAGTTAATTAAGAAACAGTAAAACTCAACCACCTATAAGCCTCTACGGTGATTTTGCATCCAGCACCGTCCGATCACAAGACAGAATGGTCCAGATGTAACCATCGAGCTAAACGTCGCTCTTACTTGTTCCGACCGTCAATCCGAAAAATGGAGCCAAAGTTAATTAAGAAACAGTAAAACTCAACCACCTATAAGCCTCTACGGTGATTTTGCATCCAGCACCGTCCGATCGCAAGACAGAATGGTCCAGATGTAACCATCGAGCTGAAACGTCGCTCTTACTTGTTCCGACCGTCAATCCGAAAAAATGGAGCCAAAGTTAATTAAGAAACAGAAAACTCAACCACCTATAAGCCTCTACTGATTTTGCATCCAGCACCGTCCGATCAAGACAGGAATGGTCCAGATGTAACCATCGAGCTGAAACGTCGCTCTTACTTGTTCCGACCGTCAATCCGAAAAAATGGATCCAAAGTTAATTAAGAAACAGTAAAACTCAACCACCTATAAGCCTCTACAGTGATTATGCATCCAGCACCGTCCGATCGCGCACAGGAATGGTCCAGATGTAACCATCGAGCTGAAACGTCGCTCTTACTTGTTCCGACCGTCAATCCGAAAAAATGGAGCCAAAGTTAATTAAGAAACAGTAAAACTCAACCACCTATAAGCCTCTACAGTGATTTTGCATCCAGCACCGTCCGATCAAGACGCGGGAATGGTCCAGATGTAACCATCGAGCTGAAACGTCGCTCTTACTTGTTCCGACCGTCAATCCGAAAAAATGGAGCCAAAGTTAATTAAGAAATAGTAAAACTCAACCACCTATAAGCCTCTACTGTGATTTTACATCCAGCACCGTCCGATCGCGCATAGGAATGGTCCAGATCTAACCATCGAGCTGAAACGTCGCTCTTACTTGTTCCGACCGTCAATCCGAAAAAATGGAGCCAAAGTTAATTAAGAAACAGTAAAACTCAACCACCTATAAGCCTCTACAGTGATTTTGCATCCAGCACCGTCCGATCGCGCACAGGAATGGTCCAGATGTAACCATCGAGCTGAAACGTCGCTCTTACTTTTTCCGACCGTCAATCCGAACAAATGGAGCCAAAGTTAATTAAGAAACAGTAAAACTCAACCACCTATAAGCCTCTAAAGTGATTTTGCATCCAGCACCGTCCGATCGCGCACAGGAATGGTCCAGATGTAACCATCGAGCTGAAACGTCGCTCTTACTTGTTCCGACCTTCAATCCAAAAAATGGAGCCAAAGTTAATTAAGAAACAGTAAAACTCAACCACCTATAAGCCTCTATAGTGATTTTGCATCCATCACCGTCCGATCACAAGACAGAATGGTCCAGATGTAACCATCGAGCTGAAACGTCGCTCTTACTTGTTCCGACCGTCAATCCGAAAAATGGAGCCAAAGTTAATTAAGAAACAGTAAACTCAACCACCTATAAGCCTCTACGGTGATTTTGCATCCAGCACCGTCCGATCGCGCATGTGAATGGTCCAGATGTAACCATCGAGCTGAAACGTCGCTCTTACTTGTTCCGACCGTCAATCCGAAAAATGGAGCCAAAGTTAATTAAGAAACAGTAAAACTCAACCACCTATAAGCCTCTCGGTGATTTTGCATCCAGCACCGTCCGATCACAAGACAGAATGGTCCAGATGTAACCATCGAGCTGAAACGCTCTTACTTGTTCCTAGTCAATCCGAAAAATGGAGCCAAAGTTAATTAAGAAACAAGAAACTCAACCACCTATAAGCCTCTACGGTGATTTTGCATCCAGCACCGTCCGATCACAAGACAGAATGGTCCAGATGTAACCATCGAGCTAAACGCTCTTACTTGTTCCGATCAATCCGAAAAAATGGAGCCAAAGTTAATTAAGAAACAGTAAAACTCAACCACCTATAAGCCTCTACAGTGATTTTGCATCCAGCACCGTCCGATCACAAGACAGAATGGTCCAGATGTAACCATCGAGCTGAAACGTCGCTCTTACTTGTTCCGACCGTCAATCCGAAAAAATGGAGCCAAAGTTAATTAAGAAACAGTAAAACTCAACCACCTATAAGCCTCTACAGTGATTTTGCATCTAGCACCGTCCGATCGCGCGCAGGAATGGTCCAGATGTAACCATCGATCTGAAACGTCGCTCTTACTTGTTCCGACCGTCAATCCGAAAAAATGGAGCCAAAGTTAATTAAGAAACAGTAAAACTCAACCACCTATAAGCCTCTACAGTGATTTTGCATCTAGCACCGTCCGATCGGGCGCAGGAATGGTCCAGATGTAACCATCGATCTGAAACGTCGCTCTTCCTTGTTCCGACCGTCAATCCGAAAAAATGGAGCCAAAGTTAATTAAGAAACAGTAAAACTCAACCACCTATAAGCCTCTACAATGATTTTTCATCCAAGACCGTCCGATTGCGGCCAGGAATGGTCCAGATGTAACCATCGAGCTGAAACGTAGCTCTTACTTGTTCTGACCGTCAATCCGAAAAAATGGAGCCAAAGTTAATTAAGAAAAAGTAACAACTCAACCACCTATAAGCCTCTACAGTGATTTTACATCCAGCACCGTCCGATCACGCACAGGAATGGTCCAGATGTAACCATCGAGCTAAAACATCGCTCTTACTTGTTCCGACCGTCAATCCGAAAAAATGGAGCCAAAGTTAATTAAGAAACAGTAAAACTCAACCACCTATAAGCCTCTACAGTGATTTTGCATCCAGCACCGTCCGATCGCGCACAGGAATGGTCCAGATGTAACCATCGAGCTGAAACGTCGCTCTTACTTGTTCCGACCGTCAATCCAAAAAATGGAGCCAAAGTTAATTAAGAAACAGTAAAACTCAACCACCTATAAGCCTCTACAGTGATTTTGCATCCAGCACCGTCCGATCGCGCACAGGAATGGTCCAGATGTAACCATCGAGCTGAAACGTCGCTCTTACTTGTTCCGACCGTCAATCCGAAAAAATGGAGCCAAAGTTAATTAAGAAACAGTAAAACTCAACCACCTATAAGCCTCTACAGTGATTTTGCATCCAACACCATCCGATCGCAAGACAGAATGGTCCAGATGTAACCATCGAGCTGAACGTCGCTCTTACTTGTTCCGACCGTCAATCCGAAAAAATGGAGCCAAAGTTAATTAAGAAACAGTAAACTCAACCACCTATAAGCCTCTCGGTGATTTTGCATCCAGCACCGTCCGATCAAGACAGAATGGTCCAGATGTAACCATCGAGCTGAAACGTCGCTCTTACTTGTTCCGACCGTCAATCCGAAAAAATGGAGCCAAAGTTAATTAAGAAACAGTAAAACTCAACCACCTATAAGCCTCTACAGTGATTTTGCATCCAGCACCGTCCGATCGCGCACAGGAATGGTCCAGATGTAACCATCGAGCTGAAATGTCGCTCTTACTTGTTCCGACCGTCAATCCAAAAAAATGGAGCCAAAGTTAATTAAGAAACAGTAAAACTCAACCACCTATAAGCCTCTAAGTGATTTTGCATCTAGCACCGTCAAATCGCGCACATGAATGGTCCAGATGTAACCATCGAGCAGAAACGTCGCTCTTACTTGTTCCGACCGTCAATCCGAAAAAATGGAGCCAAAGTTAATTAAGAAACAGTAAAACTCAACCACCTATAAGCCTCTACAGTGATTTTGCATCTAGCACCGTCCGATCACAAGACAGAATGGTCCAGATGTAACCATCGAGCTGAAACGTCGCTCTTACTTGTTCCGACCGTCAATCCAAAAAAATGGAGCCAAAGTTAATTAAGAAACAGTAAAACTCAACCACCTATAAGCCTCTACAGTGATTTTGCATGCACCACCGTCCGATCACACTCAGGTATGGTCCAGGTGTAACCATCGAGCTGTAACGTCGCTCTTACTTGTTCCGACCGTCAATCCGAAAAATGGAGCCAAAGTTAATTAAGAAACAGTAAAACTCAACCACCTATAAGCCTCTAAAGTGATTTTGCATCCAGCACCGTCCGATCACAAGCAGAATGGTCCAGATGTAACCATCGAGCTGAAACGTCGCTCTTACTTGTTCCGACCGTCAATCCGAAAGATGGAGCCAAAGTTAATTAAGAAACAGTAAAACTCAACCACCTATAAGCCTCTACAGTGATTTTGCATCCAGCACCGTCTGATCACAAGACAGAATGGTCCAGATGTAACCATCGAGCTGAAACGTCGCTCTTACTTGTTCCGACCGTCAATCCAAAAAAATGGAGTCAAAGTTAATTAAGAAACAGTAAAACTCAACCACCTATAAGCCTCTACAGTGATTTTGCATCTAGCACCGTCCGATCGTGCACATGAATGGTCCAGATGTAACCATCGAGCTGAAACGTCGCTCTTACTTGTTCCGACAGTCAATCCGAAAAAATGGAGCCAAAGTTAATTAAGAAATAGTAAAATTCAACCACGTATAAGCCTCTACAGTGATTTTGCATCTAGCACCGTCCGATCGCGCGCAGGAATGGTACAGATGTAACCATCGATCTGTAACGTCGCTCTTACTTGTTCTGACCGTCAATCCGAAAAAATGGAGCCAAAGTTAATTAAGAAACCGTAAAACTCAACCACCTATAAGCCTCTACAGTGATTTTGCATCCAGCACCGTCCGATCACAAGACAGAATGGTCCAGATGTAACCATCGAGCTGAACGTCGCTCTTACTTGTTCCGACCGTCAATCCAAAAAATGGAGCCAAAGTTAATTAAGAAACAGTAAAACTCAACCACCTATAAGCCTCTACGGTGATTTTGCATCCAGCACCGTCCGATCACAAGATGAATGGTCCAGATGTAACCATCGAGCTGAAACGTCGCTCTTACTTGTTCCGACCGTCAATCCGAAAAAATGGAGCCAAAGTTAATTAAGAAACGTAAAACTCAACCACCTATAAGCCTCTACGGTGATTTTGCATCCAGCACCGTCCGATCGAGCACAGGAATGGTCCAGATGTAACCATCGAGCTGAAACGTCGCTCTTACTTGTTCCGACCGTCAATCCGAAAAAATGGAGCCAAATTTAATTTAAGAAACAGTAAAACTCAACCACCTATAAGCCTCTACGGTGATTTTGCATCCAGCACCGTCCGATCGCGCAGGAATGGTCCAGATGTAACCATCGAGCTGAAACGTCGCTCTTACTTGTTCCGACCGTCAATCCGAAAAAATGGAGCCAAAGTTAATT